>OZ024709.1:0-700921 GCA_964016945.1 Microplitis deprimator
TATCAAGAGTGGTCCGTAACTTTCTTCCTCTTGGGGGTAACCTACCACTATCAGCTCAGACTACGGTTCCCTGAGCCTCTGGGAGCGATTTGAAGCTGATTTCTCGAAATATCCATTTCTTAGAGGTAACTCTTTGCGATTTTGATTCAGAATTGCATTAAGAATGAAAAAACATTAATTTATTTCATACTGTGAGGAGGGCGGTAAAGTTATGGTTGACCAAGGTCAAGGGAAACGAGGTCAAACGTCCCCGTTCGTTCCCTGTGACTCTGAGAGCGTTTTTTTTTTTCATTTTAAATGCGATTCTGAACCGAAATCACAAAGAGTTACCTCTAAGAAATGGATATCTTGCGAAATCACCTTCAAATCACCCTCATAGTCACAGGGAACCAATGGGGACGTTTTACCTTGTTTCCCGTGACCTCGGTCAACCATAACTTTACCGTCCTCTGTACGTCAGGGAATAAATTAATGATTTTTTATTCTAAATACGATTCTGAATCTAAATCACAAAGAGTTACCTTTAATTAGATAATTAGGTAATTACCACAGCATTGCAACGTCTTATATAATGCTATAACTGCTACAGCGATTATAGTACTTCTGGCAATAACTACCACAAGGCTGGTGTCTGCTGCTTTTCGGTCTCAATTGTAGGGCACTTTCGCAACTTTTGCCATCAGAAATTCATAACTCACTTTGTAAATCACCTGCTATGGAGACGGTTGCTCTAGGACCGTTACCATGGCAACTTTACTCCTGTTCGAAATAACCCATCACAATATGAGCCTTTTCTTGTTAATTATGATTCGTCCCGCTGTGCAAAACAAAGTTGCCGCTTTCCGTCTCCGTCGACGAGAAAATTAGTATACACTCCTCGGGAAGTAAATAAGAAAGCCTCAGACCACATGTTTGTTAATCTCCGCTTCGCCTCGGCCAACAATTACATGTAATCTGAGACATTTCTTACTTTACTTCCCTAGGTGTGTAATATACTATTATAAATTTAATAAAGACACATTTTTTGTTTTTTTTTCAAGTTTATTATTATTCCCAATAGCTGGAACCAGAAGTATAATTTCATTTTCACAATCTAATAATTTATAATAATTAAAATCTACTAATAATCATTGAATTATCATAATACAATACAATTATAATAATAATAATAATAATAATAATAATATCAAGTTTAACATTGATTTCAGACAAAGTCGAAAACACAAAATTGATATGCATATGACATTACAGTTGTTTCTTCATTTTATTTATATTTTCGTTATTATTACTTTTATTTTTTTACTTAAATTATTTGACTTACATGGGCATATAAATAGAATCTTATTGCTTAATATTT
Organism: Microplitis deprimator; assembly: GCA_964016945.1. NCBI lineage: Eukaryota > Metazoa > Arthropoda > Insecta > Hymenoptera > Braconidae > Microplitis > Microplitis deprimator. The sequence goes on from OZ024709.1 coordinate 1,358, forward strand.
CTTTATCATTGTTTTTTCAAAGTTTAATTAAATAATTACATAATATGATATGTTTTTGTAGTCCCAATGATTAATATGCACAATTTTTGTGCAATTTGTGTTTAGTCGTTAATCGCGACCAGACACATTTATGGACGGATTTAAACTAGATGTAATTTTGGCATTACGATAATCGAATTGAAATTATTTATAAATTCAAATTTTATTATCCATTTAATATTTATACAAGTAATCATTCATTACTTAAACAAATTTTCTTTTTTAATTAAATAATAAACTTGATTGTCGATGTAATACACATATTGTAAACATTAATATAAAATTTTAAACAATTTATTAGCAATTTAAATAATTTATTTAAAATATTTATATTTATCAATTTCAATTCTCGAAATACCAAACACATCAGATAGTATTTGACGAGGCTTTAGATTGTCGTTTTTACCTTCTTAATAATGTTAAATATTTTTTTAACGTCATTATTTTGATATTCGAGTTAATATTTAATTTAGTCATAAAGATACCAATTTTCATGTAAGGTAAATCATCACTTTAGCCTCGTCATTACTGACTTTTTTTTTCTCAACATATAAATTTACATTTTTTTTACACCCAGTAAAAGTGGGTTTTTTATTGTATTTTTTTTTTTTTTTAACTTTTTTTTTTTATTTATTACTATAATTATCTTTTTTATTTTTATTCACTTATTATCGATAGAAATTTATATTCGATAACTTTTACATTTTTTTTTTTTTTTTTTACTTTATTTTATTTTTTTTTTTTTTTTCAATTATTCAGTAAATATCACAACAACCTCACACTGAAAGCTTCATTAATTTTTCTGTAATTTAAGTAATATTTTTTATTATTATTTTATTATAGTTCGAGCCTTAACTATTTGTTACATTGAAAAAAAAAATTCTTATAATATGTTGAAATAAATATGTAACGATAAATTAAAATAAATAATAAATATAAATACTCATACTTTCTTTTCGTCCCCTTTTCACATGATGTTTACAATCTATAATTATTTATAAATATTTTAATTCTTCATAATAAATACAAAACTTATATGTTATAATTGATATCAGATGAAAATTTTTTTCAGAATAATTTTATATTCAGAACAATTCGATGTTTTTTACGTAAATTTACGTATATTATAATGGTGGAATGTGTATCAAAATTTGAATAAAATATATTAATAAACAAATAAAAATCGTCTCACTACTTTATTTTTTCCTCTACTTATAAATGTGAGAAATATTTTATTTTTTCTACCTGCTTTTAATACAACAAAAATCGATCATAAAGGAGAACACGTATTCGCGTGACACAAACTCATCGTCAGCAATTTTTTTTTTCTTTTTTTTCTACAAATTGCCTTTAGTGGAGAGACTAATCTTCATACTTTTATTCTTTCTTTCTTTTTATCATTTATACAATACATACTATGGTATCACGATAGCATATGCTTATAATCATTATGATTATTATTAACCATTAAATTCACTTATAACGCGCATGACACGCACAAATTTTTACTTGTACATCTTTTCCGCACTCTAACAATAATATCTAATAATTCTTGATATCATTTTATTTAATTTATTATAACTCAATTTAAACGAAGAAATTTAAATAAATATTGCTTAATTTCGAATTTAATTCAAAATAATTTTTTAATAATTGCATTAATACAACTTAAATCCCTCACAATTTATTTATAAGTAAAATTTTTTAATAAAAGGGACATTTGAACTCGTTGTCAATCATTATTAGTACCCGTCAAAAATGCCCTTTTCTTATTTCGTCGTCATCGTCATCGTTATTTATTTTTTGTTTTCTTCAAGTTATTAATTACACCTTTTATACTTATCACAAATATAAATTTTTATAATACCAGTTGTAAATTTGGATATGCAATTATCATAAAATGTATACTTAAAATAATTTTTTTTTGCCATGCTTTATCAATCAGTTTTATGTGCTTTTAACCAGTTTCTTAAATACTTATTTTTTTTTATTTTTTTTATTAATATTTTTAATCAATACTTGACCATTATGACTTTATAATGATAATAATAGTAATATTAGTAATGAAAATCATAACAATAATAGTGATTTATTATTGAAAATGGTTACAGTATACTTTTTGAAACAAAAATCTAATTTTTAAGTCATAATCTTTTAATAGCAATTAAAATGCCGATCTAAATTTGAAAAAAAAAAAAATAATAATTGTGAGGTAATTTTTATTTTAGTTTTTAATTAATCTTTGGATAAAGTTTAATAAATATCATGAAATAGTCTTTGGCGAGAAAATAAACAAATTCAAAGCAGATAAATATTATAATAACAAATGTTTAACGATTGATTGTACTATGAAATAATTTTTTTTTTACAAAAAAATTGATTCCGAGTTGATAACTGATTTAATAGTAATTTAATTTTTGGTAAACTAAATTTATTTATTTATTATCAATTATTCTTGTTATTTATTTACAATGCTTGTGTCAAGTATGGTTATTATCATTGTTAATTATATTTTTTTGACGAAATATTGGCATGACACGCAACGTTTCACGCTATAAATTTTTTCTTCTGTCTTTAAAGATAATTGTTTCATATTATATATATACATGGTAAAAACGTAACACATAAAATTCTTATTTTTATATTTATTCATTGACATATCAATATTCGCTAATTTACTTTTTTAAATAGTATTATGCTAACAACGTGTTACATTATCAAAAAACGAAAAAATAATCATAAATTTCAGTATAATAAATAACCATTATTAATTAAACTTTTCTAAACTTTATGTTTCAAAACTAACTTTTTGATGTATATATATGAATGAAAATCTTGAAAAATGTTATTATAGTTGCATAAAAACGTCGCGGGTTATACTTTTGCCAAACAGACATATCATTAAGTTATAATGATTTTCTAAGTAGACAAATAAGATTAATAATCGTAATAAAAGTTATATGCAAACATCTGTAACTTAAGTTTAATCTATTATACCGTAAATTCAATTATAAATTAATACATGTTATTAATCTCTGTCTTCTCACTGATGTTTTCTATATTTTATATATCGCCATATTTTTTATACATTACGTCTATTGTTTTGTACGCATTATGACGGTTTTACGATTTCTTTTTCTTTATTTCTATAATATGGGAAATTATTATATGTTAATTCTATTGATCACCATTTTATTTGTTTATATATATAATATTATTATTATTTTTTTTCTCAATGAATTTTATAAATACATGTAAATTTCATTGATAATTAATTTATTTAGTTAAGTTAATTAATAATATAAGTATGTAAATAGCAATTACTATCTAATGATATGAGTTAGTTCCACGTGTAAAGCACTTTCAAGTCCATTCTATGTTTATTAAAATTTAATTTAATATTTTTTTTTTTAACTGTATTTTTTATTAAAATTTATTGTTAGTTAAATACAAAGTTTTTTTTTTTTTTTACTTCTGAACGTCTCTATTCACTTTATAGATTTTATTTTCTTTAAAGTCAGCAGTTAAATTTTAATATTTCGTTTTTTCTTACATATATACAGACATATAGTTATCTAAATTATTGTTTACAATCACAAACAAATTTGAAGTATATTTAAACCAATTTAAAAATTTAAAAAATTATGACAATATGAAATTTTTATTAAATATATTTTAGCAAAGACATCAAGTTGAAAGAAATAAGAGAAAGAAAAGTTGGAAATCAGAGCATAGCAATGAGATGACCACCACAGCATGAAATTACAAGTAAGCACGAGTTATCGTTGTAGCAGCTCTAAAAATTTCTGATTGTAATTTAATAGATGCTGTGAAATGTGACATTCTCTCAGGCATAACTTCTAACTGTCATATTTGGTATTTTCAATTAGTTAGTTAATTTCATAACATTCGAATTTGTCTATAAAATTTTGTTTTAATAATAATACCTCATTCAATTTTGCCAGTTTAATTAATAATATTTAAGGCCTCAAATTTTTTATACTTTCAATATTTAAAAATCCGTTCTATTTTAGAAATTAATATACAATTCTTCACAGTATATATTAATGCAGTCTTGAACTAAATTAATAATTTCTGAAATTTTTGAAAAAAAAAGTTTTGTTATTATTATTATTATTATTATTATTATTATTATTATTATTATTATTATTTTTTTTTTTTTTTTTTTTTTTTACTTAATTTAATGGTAATCGATTATCCTTTTTGTTTTCATTAACATTCAACCATTTGTTTTTCTTCTCTCCTGATATTATTATTTTATTTTAATTCAAATTAAAAAATTCCAAACTTCTTCGAAATTAAAAAATTATTTGAATATCAAATGTTATTATTGTTTTTTTTTTTTTTTTATTTATTACTTTAATATTATATAATTATTACATGCTTCGAGAGATATACGATAACTTATACAACGTATGAATAGCGTTTTAAGTTTCCATATAAATTTATTTCGACAGTATTTTATATATTATTGATTGATATGTCTTTAGGTTATTTATTTATTCATTTTTTTTTTTTTTTTTTTTTTTTTTTTTTTGTAATATTTTTTGATAAATATTACTAATTTTTTTTTCTCTTGGTTTTGGTAAATAATGGTTATACTTTGTAATTAACTTGCTGATATGTATTTGTTATCATTATCACGAAATCGAATATATAGTATTGTATCCTATTTATGTATATCTGTAGATGTATGAATTATGTAACTAAATATTATTTTTTACCTAAATTATTTAGGTAAAATTAAAAAAAAAAAAACCCCTTTCGATTGGGTATTACTTTCTATCAATATTAAATTATTAATCACATAAGTCAATTGACGTTTTTTACTGTTGAAAGAAAAATCACAATAATAATAATAATAATAATAATAATAATAATAATAATAATAATAATAATAATAATAATAATAATAATAATAATAATAATAATAATAATAATAATAATAATAATAATAATAATAATAATAATAATAATAATAATAATAATAATAATAATAACAAAATGCCTGTATTATGCGTAGGAGGGACGGTAGCATTGAAATTCTCAAGAAGAAAGATTAATGATTGACATGATGGTTAATTGAGAAGTAGAAAAATAATAAGTCTAAGTTATTTATGATTTTTTTCATAGTTTTTCGCTAAGATCAATTATTATTACCATTATTATTATGTTCATTACATATTATTATGATATATTCTTTACTTTTTATCATTATTTGACTTTATTCTGCCTGATATTACTATTAATATTACGTAAAACGTCATATATATGTATATATAACCACGAATATCGATGAATCACGATGTGTTTAACATTATGTGATATTTAATCCTATTACTTACTAGTCAATATTTTTTTTTTTTTTTTTTTTTTACTCAATTAATAATTTTTACTATGATTTCTATATATTATTTTTAATGTATAGAATTCACTTTTATTTTATTCTGACTTTTTACTCCCGTTCATTTTAATTTGTTTACTGATATGTGTCTACTACACTAATGTGTCTATATATATATATATATATATAAATGCCCAGTTTTATTGAAAAGAAAAAATAAATAAATCATTCAAAAGAATTAAATATTTTAAGATTTAATTAAAGTATATTAATTATCGAGTTATAAAGATTTTGGAAATATTTTATTATATAAAGCTTTGAGTTTTTAAATTTCAGAAGAAAGAGTATTATAAAAGAAAAATAAGAACAAGAAAAAAATTGAGGTCGGAATAATTCGGTTCGAGCGACGGCGTTTGACGATTACACGGGACGTGACTTACAGTACAGTTAGCATGACTCGACCAACGGGAAGGCACTTGGGCAAATTACGTGCCGAGTTGGCCGTTCTAGCACACGGGGCACACCTTCGCTACTTTATTACAAATACACAGACGTTTTAAGTTTTATACTTTTTTCTTTATCCATAAAATACAATTGTATTTTTTTTTTTTTTTTTTTAATTTATGTGTTTATCATCAGCTTTTTAATTTTATTTTTTTAATTATAATATTTACCTTGTATCATTGATATATATATTTTCTTAATTTCTATTGATATGTTTGCATTCATAAAATTAACGAATCAATACTTTCATCATTATCATCATCTTAATTTATAAGAGAATTTACAATTTATACACTTTATATCAGTGTAGATATTGTTTTTTTTTTTCTCGATTTTAAACTTTGATCATATTCACACTTACTTACGCATATACTGTCAAATTCAATTGTATAATGATCAACTATCCTAAAGTCAAATACGCTATTTGCTGATGGAAACATAATTACACATTTTCCTTACGGTTCCTTTGGTATTAAGCATGATGTTCGTGTAAGGAATTTTACTTATAATTATTTGTTGATAACCATTTCTATGGTTGTGTTTCCGAAATATTTTTTTTCTAACTGTATATTTCATTCATGCCCAATTATAATCGCAACAATACATATACTTTCAACTACCATTTAATTTTAACTATTCACGTATCATCATTAATATCAAATTATTATTATTACTATTATTATTATTATTATTATTATTATTATTATTATTATTATTATTATTATTATTATTATTATTATTATTATTATTATTATTATTATTATTATTATTATTATTATTATTATTATTATTATTCCAATTTCTTAAACTATTGTCATAATGATTTTTAACTTTCCGCTAAGAAAATTGCAAATTTTCAAAAATTCGGGAAGTTATTGGTTTCGGTACGATTTTCGAAAATCGAATTTCTCTCAGATCTTGACGTTTTGAGGTTCTAGGAAGCTATTTTGACTAATTTCAAGATGATGTCCGAGTGTATGTATGTATGCATGTACGTATGTACGTATGTAAATATCTGTAACTTTAGAACGGATGAACCGATTTTGATCGTCAAGATGGCATTCGACGCGGCTTGTTAATTTCTACAAGCTGTGAAAATTTGAGCATGATCAGTAGGGTGCATTCGGAGATATTCCAAAAATAAAATTTTTTCGAAAATATTTTTTTAGATAACTATTAATGTGCTCAATGGATTGATTCCAAAATCTAATCAGCTCTAAAACTTCATAAGCCGCGTCGAATGCCACCTCAACCGTCTCAATCTATTAATTCGTTCGAGAGATATCGTTGGAGAAAAAATGGTAAAAAACTTTTTTTTCGAAAACAAATGCATACAAAAGTATTTTCGAACTCAAAAAAAACTTCGCTGCTCGAAAACAGCGGGAAGTTTTGGGGCTGGCCTGCAGGGTCAACTGATAGACCGATTTTTTTTCTAATTTTTGTATAAGATATATACAAGCTATTGTTTCAAGTAAATTAAGCATATTTAATTTCACTATTTTTAAGACCATTTTTTTTTATAATCTAAATATATATTCATAATAGTCTTGGATGCTATAAATTATATAACATCAATAATAATAATAACAATAATAATAATAATAATAATAATAATAATAATAATAATAATAATAATAATAATAATATTAACAATAATAATGATTTCCTAGAATTTCAAGCTAACAATTTTTCCTAAAAGATTTAATTAATTAAATTTCCATAGTGTGATAGAAAAAAAACTATATAAATTAATCAATAACAAATATTTTTTTTTCTTCTATGGAAATAGTTTCTCGGTTAAATGTGCTTAAAGTTAATAATCTGATTGATTTATCTTGCTAAGCAGTATATGTATATAATTTAAAAAAAAAATAATAATAACTAAATTATTGCCCCGACACACATATAACACACAACTTGTGATGAGAGTTTCAGTATTATTATAAGTTTTCATTTATTTTTTTTTTTTTTCTATAAGCGCTGTAGTTAGGGGAACCAAAAGTCGCTTCGATTTAGAAGATAAAAAATTTCTTGCTTTTAAATTTATCTGAAACTATTGGTTTATTCTAAGATTCTATCATAAATGCAACGAATATTTTTGCATAGGCCTAATTTGCTGGCAACAACTTGAAAGAATCTCTCTGATATGTATATAAGTCGTCTTTATATTCCATTTATGTCAATTTTAAGGTTGTCCATTTTTTTCTCCCTTAGATCCCTGGAAATCATAATTATTTCATATATAATTTTCATTTTTTATAAGAAAAATTGTTATTACTACTATTATTTATGGGTTTTAAAATGAAATTGATAGAAAAAATCGAAAATGAGAACACGAGTAAATGATAAAATCGCGGTATGTACATAACTAAGTATCGATCCGAGTTACAATATAATTTAATAATGTAGTTAATATTGATTAGTTAAAAATTAAATATTAAATTTTTAAAAAATACGAAATTAGAGTTAAAAATCAAAATTATTTTTAAACATTCATAAATTTGATTGTTGAAATATTATTAATGATATGGAACTGTAATGACATTACTTATTATTAATGAGGATAATGAACATGATTATATAAAATCTTAACAAAAATATAAATATATATTTCCAAGAATCCACGAATGTATGTAATATTTAAAAGCGTGAGTGTAATATTTTAATAAAAAAAAAAAAAAAATTCAAAATAATATTATACTATTAAATTATTATGAATAGCTAATGATAGAGATAGTCATTATCATTATAAATATTTTTTAAATGTAACAGACTAAAAAATTATTTATCGTTTTCTGTTTTGTTATATAAAATTAATGTAATAGATGTATTATTAGCTATTGATAATGAGTATATTTTAATTTTTATAATAAATATAATAATGCAATTATTAAATTATATTTTTAAATAATTTAATCTTTTTAATTAAACCAAACTAATAAATAAGCTATTTGTCAAGATGCAACACGCCTATTACATACAAGAAAGAAACCTACTTCAATCCAGAGGTTTGTAAACCCCACCTCGGCCATTTTTGACTTTGCATATTCAATTCGTATCGGTCCCCGATCAGAGGAGAGGAGTAAGGATCCTTGGAGAGCAGCCATCGCTTGGGCTGCATAGCGAACGTCTTGAAATTCAACAAAGGCCACAGGTGAGCCGCCCTTTGTGTGCATACGAAGCCGACAGAAACCAGAAAAACTGTGCACAAATAAGAAAAGCAATACAGATACGTGTGCTACCAATTAAGTTTATTAAATGATTTATTTTGGATAATATATATATATATATATATATATATATATATATATATATATATATATTCAACTCTATTGATAAGCATACACAACTGTACCAAATAACTATACTACTTATAAAAAATTAATTTTAAAAAAACATACATGAAAGTTTTTAATTGCCAAAATATAATCATTAAAGGAAAAAATAATAAATGTGGATGATAAAAGTAAAAAATGGTGATTGTTTTTCCGACGTCGGTTTCGATACTTAGTAATTTTTTTTTTCTTTTTAAGAGAATCAATCTTCTAATGATACTTAATATTATAAAAATTTTCATCTATTAACAATTTTTCTTTTCTGACATCATTTTTAATTTTAATGTTAAAGACTTTATTTTAGTAAAGACAAAATTAAAAAATTTTAAATCAACTGTTTGTGTTATAATGCACTTACAGGAATAATAAAAGAAAACATCAAGCGTACTCTGTTTAAGATAAAAATTTAAACAATTACATGTACAACATCTAGAATAAGTTTGTACATTTAGCTTCTTTCTTATTATATATAATTATATTGTTACATTCCATAAATTGAAAAATATGTTATATTTGTTTTCAAACACAATAGTTTTAATATTTTTATTGTCTAAATATAATTGTAAAATTGAATTTCTATCAAAATCTTAATTAATAATAAATGCATTAAATTTATAATTCATGTACTTTACTATTCAATTGAATGATATTCTAATTTTTCATATATTATTTACGCAATTATTATTATTTTCTTTCCAAGTTTAAAATTAACAGCAATAAAAATTTATTAATAATAATTTCATTAATAATCGTGAGAAAGAAATAAAAATAATAACATGTGAAGATATATATATATAGGCCTAATGTAAGTATATCATTATTATGATAATTAATATAATTTACGTAAGAAACAAAAAAACAACTTGAAATGATGTCGAAAGTTGGCAACAGTGTTTACTATATAATAGGCGATTGTCCATGCTTGCGATTGAGCGACGACATGAATATTAATTTACCAATGCCTTTTTTTAAATGAAATCGATAAGAACAGTTTACCCCAGAGTTGAAATGATCCAGTTCCACGAATAATTTCAAGTCTCTATTTATTATTTTACTATTTTCACGTATAATACTTTTCAATTTATGCTCAAATTATAAAAAAATAATAGTATAAACGATATATATATATATATATATATATTTTTTTTTAATTTTTAATTCATACATATACTAACCTATTAAAGATCTCAGTTAATTCATGCTCGGAAACAAATTGCCCAAGATTTGCGACAAAGAGAGTTGAACATGGAGCATTACTAACAGCTAAACTTGGTTGAGATGATGATGAGCCAACTGGAGAAGCTAATGCTGGTGATGGTAAAAAATGTGGTAAAGATGCATGTATTGACGTCAATGTCGTTGGGTGTGGTAGAGACATTGGTGCCTAAAGAAAAAAAAATAATATAGATGCATATTTTTTTCTTTATTACAATTATTAATTAAATATTAATAAATTTTTACTATTCTATTGTTAAAGATCCTATTATTCTAATCGTTAATATAATTTTAACATGGTTTGTAAATATATTAATATACGGTAATAATTATAGTATGATAAAAATAGTAACCATGACAGAATAGTCATTAATAACGATAATATTTATAGGTGATAAATGAAATGATTTTTCTACAAAAAAAAAAAAAAAAAAAAAAAAAAAACATCGTATAAAACTAGTTTATATATATGATTAGTAAAATCAAAATGTATTACTAACGTGCATAGGGGCGCTCGTCGGCGGCTCCAGAGCTTTATCTGCAGATAGTCAAAGATAGGAACGTACAGGAACCTGAGGATGTAATGCTGGATGAACAAGTGTTGCATGTTGAAGTGTTCCTTGTAGTTCACCAGCTGCTGAGTATGCCAATGGATGATGCCATAGTTCTGGTGCACTTGGAAAAAATGGATTTCCTATGTCTGAAAAAAATACAGTTAGATATTTTTTTTAGTATCTAATTACTTGTCGTCAAATGATGTAGTATATATACTGTGTTGTATATCTATTAAAGTTTAAATTATTTTATGTTAATTCTATCGAGCTAAATTTTTTGTCGTCACGTGTTGTTGTTTAAGATATTATTATTTTTTTCTCATGATATTTATTCAATTTTATAGAAATAATATTCATGAACATCACCAGCTAATTTAAACAATTGATTGATTTTAAATATTGTTGATTAATAAAAAAAATGTTTAATTTACTATTTCAAGTTAATACTAATATTTTATTCAATATTATCGGGGTAACACAAATATAAACGAAAACACCATACCAATCGAAATAAAACTGTGTCAGAGTTATTACTGTGAGCATTTCAGGGTGACGTAACTATATACCGACTATTGTTCTACATAGATATACGTATATTAAACTTTGCTACGTTATATGCACTTTGATGTTTAAATTATTGATCTCTACATGGTGAGGAAGGTCAGAAATAAATTGTGATTTTTATAATAATAAATTTATATTAGTAGTTTTTTTTTTTTGCATCTTTTATGATTGATACTATTAATAATTTACATAAGAATGAAAAAAATAATAATAAATAACATTCTAAATTGATATAATATATATACCCAAAATTTTATTCGTGTTTACTTTTTGTATAGCAATAGGTATGACTATAGTTATTTTGGACCGAAATATGAAAATATATAGTTTTTTTGTAAGTAAATAGAATAATGTAAATCTGTACGATTAAAATAGATCTCATTTCTGTTACCTATTAATTTCACGACTATCTAAGTATTTATATAATAAAAATTTATCATAAGTATCAGAAAAGAGCTGGAATTATATTGCAAATGAATAGAATAAAATTTTGTTTAAATTAATAAACAAATATCCCAATATATATATATATATATTATATAGAAGAGCGAGAGAAATAAATAAATTAATGAGGTTAACAGAAAGGAATAATTTAGCAAGTGTACAGAGTGGCGGTGCATACTTACGTCCGGTTAGAGGGTGCATCAGAGCGGGGTGCGAGGTGGCTGCTGCAGCGGCTGGTTGCTTGGGTTTGCTAACCTTTGTGTTACTTTTTGCAAATTCCAAACGTATGGTTTGTGGCATATCAGGATCAAATTTAACCCCCTGCTGGAAATAGATCCCTAAATTAGTAAATTGGGGAAAAGGGACAAGGGTGGGGCGAGGAGGTGCTACACAAAACTAAAAGGATGATAGAAGAAAATTTGTCCTTTTAATTTAATTTATGTACATGTATTAAATTAATAAATTTTTATTTTTGCAATTAATTTTGATTAATAAGCAATAAAAAATTACAAAAACAAAAAATATTCCCATATTTGATGATTAAGTTATTACTATTAAAAAATTATGTTATAATCAATAAATAAGAATGTTTAAATTTTTTATTCTTTTATAAGCAATCAATCGAATTAATAATTTTAGTTTGCATATGGATAGAATAAATTAAGCTTTAGATTTTATTGTGTCGGGTTCTCAAAGGTTTTGTGAATTTAAAAAAATCTTTACTTATGTATTAAGATATATTAAATACAGGCTTTACATGGCAATTTTTGATGCGTGAAGTCATAGTTGCGTGTTGGTGGTTTATAATAACAGAGAAATAGAGAATAATAATGAAAGTTGTGGGCGTAAACATTCGATTAATGAAGATTTCTAAATAATTCAAGTGTAATAATAACAAAAAACCATTCAGTTTATTTTATTAACGATGACGCATTTTTTCAAAGTTTGATAGTTTCTTTTATATACTTTGTGCATGAAAAAAAAAAAAAAAAAAAAAAAATTATCAGTATATATTGCAAAACATTTACATAAAGGAGTAACTTTAAATAATTTTTAAATTATAATATTACTTTCTAAGATTATTATATTAAATTAGTATATATACGTCAATACTTTTAAAATACTTAATATTTATTGGAGACGAAAACTAAGCGAATCATTACCTGCAAATCTTGTTTTGCTGCTTCAGCGCCTGCCCTAGTATGAAAGGTTACAAAGCCCACCGGCTGAAAATCAAAATGAAACGGGTTGTGTAAAATATATATATTATTGATTCGTATCTGATCGTGCCAACTTCTGTTGATATTATTTTCTATATATTACAGTTATGTTTATATACATTAATATATTTATTTGAACGAAAATATTATCATAGTATGTATATAAATATAATTTAATAACTTTTATTATTATTGAAAAAAGAAACTAAACAAATGTAAAATTAAATAAAGAACTATATTATGCGTACTTTTATCATAGGTAAAAACTTACCGAAGCCGTTTTTCCATTTTTACTCGTAACTTTAAGCAAAGAGTTTTCATACCCCTGAAATTTATATAATATAAATATAATAATAATTTATTTATTTTTAAATATAGCCAGTTTGTAGTTAAATAAACCTGTATTATATTATAGGATAAGTATTTTCAAAGTAAAATGTTTTATTTTCTGTAACCTATAATAAAATAATCGGGTTTATTATTATATTTGTGTCATATACCGGTGGTTGTATGATATATGTATAATATGTAGATACTACACCATTTTCTTTTTTTAATTATATATTTACATTATTCCAAAACATGTAATTAATTTAAAATTTTATTATATATAATTGTAAGGAGTCAAATTAAAATTATTCATATACATTATTATCGAGATTACTATTTTTTGCTGATTAAGATAAGATATTTACTCAGAAAATAATTTAATTGAGAAAAAAAAATAATAATACATATATTATATTATCCCATCGTCGAAAATATAAAACGAATGGCTTTTATTTGATCAGGTGATTAAACATTAATTTCAGATGTCATACAGGTTTATCAATACATATAATATAAATAAATTTAAAAATTTTATGAATAAATATTCGAATAATAAAAAATAAAATTGGTCATGCATTTTGTAGATGTATGTTTTATAGCAATTTTTTTTTCATCATAAGCATTAATATCTCTCATTTCACATTGAGAAAAAAATATAAATTAAAAAAAAAAATATGCAATATGATAACTAATCTTATATTTAGTTATATGACAAATAATCATTGGAAACTTAAGAAAAATAAAAGAAAAAAGGGTTTTATAACAATAACAAGTTATTAATGAAATCACCTCATATGCTCTGAATAGAAGATAAAGTTCTCTTGGTTTGGCGTCCATTGGCAAACCGCTGACGAATAAGGTGCGGACCTGAAATAAAATATAAAAATACAATTGAAATAGACTGTTATTTTAAACTAATTAAGATCTTTGAAACGAATGGTAAGGTAAAAGACCCAGTACCCGATCAGGAAACTAATACCCGATCGCTCATGCATTTGTATATCTATATTTACTAAATATAAATATGAATCAAATACATTAAGTGATCGAGTATACAAATTCTCTGATCGGGTACTAGATCTTTTACCTTAATATATATATATAATGAGTATAGTATATATTAAATAAATAGAATCGGAAAAAATTTTCAAATCTCAAATATATTTTTATATGTATTTGAAGTAAGTATTCCATATATATTATATATATATATTATATGTATGAAAAGTGGAGTTTAAAGTTCCTTGTTCACCCAGCCCCAACTCCTGCTATTTACATTATATTCTCATACATGGGTTAACCGGAATTATGCTTCTTGGATTTTTAGTTGCAATAACTTCACTACTTATTTACTCATACATATTATGGAAGTTTTTTAATATTTTTTAGGTATAGTTTATTTTACCTTTATATATATAAATATCAATTTTATTATTTAAGGCTGGGCCGCACCTAACGAAATCTCGAATTTAAGATTTCTAATTATTTATTAAATAATTATCATTACAACGATTTTTTTAGCTTCCGTAAAAAAGCAGAAAACGAACTTCCTCGGAAGATTTTCATCATTTGAGTCTGATAAATATTCAAAACGTAATTAGAAATCTTAAATTTAAGATTTCATTAGGTACGGCCCAACCTTAACAATAACATTGAATAATTAATTCAATATATCAAGCTTGTTACGTAAATATGATTAATTGTCGCATACGCGATATAACATTATTATTATTATTATTATTATTATTATTATTATTATTATTATTATTATTATTATTATTATTATTATTATTATTATTATTATTATTATTATTATTATTATTATTATTATTATTATTATTATTATTATTATTATTATTATTATTATTATTATTATTATTATTATTATTATTATTATTATTATTATTATTATTATGTATAAATATATACTATTTTTTTATCTTTACACAATAATGTACATCTATGCTCCCGTTATTGATGGCGACACCGAGTCTGGAAAGACTCAAGTTTGCCGCTGATGTTTAGTTGGTCTACCTATATACCAATAAGTAGTATAATATGCATGTTCTTGCTTATGTAGGTAGTAGATGTGAGGTGATATCGAGTTGACTATACCAATGACACTGTATAACAAGATACATATAGGTATAATAGTAATAACAATAACGATTAACTATAGTATGTCTATAGCATAGCGTATTGTATAAATCATCGCTTATTCATGCAGAAAGAAATGATTTCGCGCGCGGCTCACAAGCACCTTTTATTCGTCATGTATACATACTACATACTTTCCAATATTGGCCAAATCCGCGTATGTACGTATATTAACTAAAGACTAAAGTTAATAAATAATAAGCTATAGTTGTGAATTTTAATATACACATATATATTTTTTTACTGTATTGATAATTTTAAATTTTTATTAGATATCGATTATCAAAAATCAAACAATGAATTAGTAATTAAATATTGAACTAAATGTTTAACATATAAAAAATGAATAAAATTATAAAATATTAAAACAAAATATCGTTTATTACATCAATACCATGTGTATACAAAGTAAAGTGTAAGCGGAATTGGATTTCGGGAGAGGAGGGTTTCTAAAAATTTTTATTAAGCGTTGGGATAAAGTTTTTTGTATACTTTTAAAAACAAAAAAATAATAATAATAATAATAATATAAATTGATTTGCACACATACTGGTTTGCATAAATATATTTCAAATTTATTTTGTTAAACTGCGTTAGAGGGCAAATGTACATAGTACAGCGTTACTATAACATCTTAGCATTCCGAATAAGAATTTTTTCGTGTAGAAAATAAGAGATAAAGTAGTATTAGTTAATGATGCTGCTATAAATTAGAAATGTATTAGGAAAGCTAAAGATTGACAGATAAAATAATGACAATGATATGAGAACAAGTATAAAACAGCATAAAGGGAATTAAATGTGATGGTAATGGTTAAAGTCGTGACAGAACAGCGAACTTGTTCAACAGCATCAAATATAGTATACCATATACCATACCATACCATACCATACCATACGGTAGGTCAGGAACGGTGTGGTACAGAGTAACTAATGGAATTCATTCATAGAATTGTTTAAAGCCCAATAGTCTCTTTTATTAAGTCTAATATACAATATATTAAATTTAAAAAAAACCATTTCAGCATATTAAAATAAAAATATGTATCAACAAATAATAAACCAACAGTCATTAGTAAATTAATAATAATAATAATAATACTATTTTAAATAAAACACAGTTTTTATCAATATTATTTGACATTGAATATTTAAGGACACGTATAAGTCTATGACTATTTAGCGTTTTGTCTGATGAAAATAAAAAAGAAAAAAAAAAAGGAATTATGGCCTGTTGCACACAAGAGTATATGTATGTATATACATATTCCCGAGGCTGTGAACATCGTTCCTCTTGGTTGACTAACCGTTATACAACATCCGTTCTAACCATATAATGCCGCGGCGGTGGTAGTACGGGTGCAGCACGATGAAGTTGGCTCCACCTCGACTCTTTTTTTATTATTCCATTGTTCACAAACATGAGTTATATAACGAAAACACTCGGTGTAGTACGTTTAGCTGTTAAATATCAAGGATTTGTTTATACATATGTACATCTTAATGATAATTTTATAACTAATAAATTTTTTTTGCTGATTGATATTTGTATGAAAATTAATAATGAGGTGTAAAAATTAAATACCTCAGATTTATTTTCTCAGAAAATAAAAATTTTATGTTTTATCTTTATTTTAAAAAATGTATAATTTGAAATTTTCTTTTTATTTATCCATGTTGTACTTTTATATTCTATATCCACTGCACGACAACACGAGGGAAAACATTTGAGAACACAGTGTAATATATATATATATATATATAGATATATTATACACACATTCAAAAGGTAGTATCGATCCGAGAGATTCGTACCGTCGGTGTAGCTGACCGACAAGAACGCGAGTATATAATGTATATAAAAGAGACTAACAGAGAGAGAGAGAGAGAGAGAGAGAGAGAGAGAGAGAGAGAGAGAGAGAGAGAGAGAGAGAGAGAGAGAGAGAGAGAGAGAGAGAGAGAGAGAGAGAGAGAGAGAGAACTGTAGTAAAGGTTAATATTCCGTGACTCGTCGTCGTCGTTGTCGACGACGGCGTCGCCGCGAAAAAAGGGACGAATAGAAAAAGTATTACTATAGTAGAAGAGGAAATAAAAAATATGAATTAAAAGGAGTTACAAAATAAAATGGGAACCTAAAAATTAAGAGAAATAAGAACCAGTGTCTTGTGATGTACATATTACTGAATAAAAAATAAAATTATGAATGAAACATATCAATTAATTTAAACCATAATTGTTGATGATTATTTACTCAAATTTAATATAATTACTTGTAAGAATTATCAATAAAAAAAGAAAAAAAAATTAAACTAAAGTACACCATAGAACTCCATATACGAAAAGGATGTATATATGTATATATTTCTCGAAGATATAAATAACTGAATTGTATTATTCAAGTTATAAAAAAAAAGATAATAAAAATCGATTCAATTTCAATAGTTATTTTTTTTTCTTCTTTAGCTTGTTTCTAACATCATATAGTAACGTAATATGGTAGAAAAATCGATAACAAGTATGGTGGTAATAGCGTCTGTAAGCACGTCAGATATACAAAAAAAAAAGCTCAAATACATATCATATCTCAAGTACAAAGCACACAACTAATTTAATTATATATAAATAAATTTATTATATTTATTAAAATATACGTTATTTGTTAAATAACATTATATATAAATATAATCAATTTTAAAGTTTAAAAATTTTAATGCGCACGTTTATAAAAAATACTATTTAATGTTTATATTCCAGTAAGTTATTTTCGCGTGCTCAGTTAACTTAATCTATTCACTACACAATGTATACACATATTTTCAATTTTATCCTATCCATAGATAGCAAAATGTAAGGTACACTAATAATAATAATAATAATAATAATAATAATAATAATAATAATAATAATAATAATAATAATAATAATAATAATAATAATAATAATAATAATAATAATAATAATAATAATAATAATAATGAATAAAAAAAAACGGTGACAATTATAAGGAGGAAGAGTAGCAATAATATAAATAAATATAAAATGCGCAAGCGTGTACATATAACGATGTACAACACATTTATGATGCGTTGCGACGCATCGCGGTGGTGGCGCAGTGACAATGATGGAAGCCAACAGGATAGAAAGTGGTAAAAAGCACGACTGACTGGCGCCACATAAGGGGTGAAAATTATCAGAGGTATAAGGTATACATAGTGTGTTGGTAATATTTATCGTTATCTGATGATTGTAAGTAATAATAATCATAATAATTTATATTTATTCAATATACTATGTACAATACATTATATAAAATATTTAAAAAAAAAAAAAATGGTAAGTAATTCAACTCACCTCATCCTCGCCATTGGAGCATGCTACAGTATTGACTGAGTCCATGCTCTGTGATAGTGGTGCGTCCATGATGCAGGATAAGTCGTTTGATGATCCAGCAGGAGGATTACCACCGCCGGTTGAAGCAGTAGTTGCGACGGTGATACGAGGAGCGGGTGGCGGGGATGAGTCCACCGTTTCCCGTCTCGGGCGTTTTAGGGCGGGCGGCGTTATGGTTGTACCGGCAACGAAGACGACAGGCGCCTCCAGAACTGTATTCGCACCAATAATCTCCCCACCAAAAAAAAAAATAAAAATAATAATAAACTAAAAACGCGCACGCGATATCTTTTATCGCACTCCTCCTCCTCGTCGTCGTCGTCGTCGTCGTCGTTGAATTAGTCAATTTAAAAAAAAATTTTTTTTATATATATTTATTATATATTGCACTATGCAAATAATAGTGAGATTTTATCTAATTTCTTAGATTTTAATTGATAAAAAATTATCATATAATCATAAAAATAATCCTTATTCACTCTTTATTCACTATAAAATTAATTATTGTTGATTTATATAATGAAACATTTATTTAATTGTATTTATTTATATATTTATTTTTTTTTGTTTTATATCTTTGTGCTCGTTGTTAAATATTTTTATTAATTATAAAAATATGTTATATTTTATATGCACACACATCAACACTGGGTTTATTTTTTTAATCCATGTTCAAACTGTCTGTAATGATGGTGATAGTGGTGGTGGTGGTGGTATGGTAGCAGCAGCAGCAGCAGCAGCAGCAGCAGGGTAGTACACCTGTCGTTATAGTAGCTTGGCCAACGGTGTGTGAGCCACGAGCAGGTGTTTCGCACGCGTCTATTTCTAAAGCAATCGATATAACGACCGCGCGACGACCGAGCATACGAGTATAGCTGGTAAAATATTGCTGAGCTTCACCGTGGCAGCGACAGCGGGACGGACTTGTCAAGGATATTTTAATTAAAAATTCAAATATTTTTATTATTAACGTGATAATTATTTATATGTAGTTTATTATTATTATTATTATTATTATTATTATTATATTTATTTTACTATTATTCTTTGATGTTGTTGTTGTTTTCTTCGTCTTTGTCGTAAAAATAGTTTTAAAATTGTAATATATTATTAATTATTATTATAATGATAATATAACAATTTAATAAGACAAAAACGACATATAAATAATGACAGTAACGACGAGGAGGAGTCAAATTATATTATTTGTTTCTATAAAAATGACTTTCAAGTATCGCGCACAATCACTGTCAATAAATTATTTTAAAAATAATATATAATTTATATTATCATCATTATAATGACCACACTTTTAATACTTTAAATAAAATTATTTGTATTTAATTTATTAATTAATAATAATAGTAATGATATTTGACTCAACATAATAAGTCAATAATATGTAACAATCGGGTTAAAAGCACACACCATTAATTTTTATATTTTTTATTTCATTAAGTTTTTTAATTGATTATTAATTGCAGTGCACGAGCATTTAAATATATTTAATAAAGTGTATAAAGTTTATGCATGTAACTAAAAAATTAAAAAAAAACTAAAGATAAAAATCAACACTGACAATTAATAATAAATTTTTACACAATAACTGCGACACAACAGGTACGCAGGTTGCCGATAGACTGACTAACTTGTACATTAATAGTCAGGACAATAAAGTGAGAGCATTTGCGGTGGTAGGTGGTGGGTGGTTGTGGAGGTGGTGGTAGGTGGTAGGGGGTAGGAGGTACAGCGGGTGAAGCGCAAAAACACCAGTTTTTTTTATGCGCATACTGTATCTATTATCTTTATATATATATATACCTATTCTACTCACTGTACTTTAGTAGCATCTGTTATTATATCAAGTTTATATTATTATATATGTAGTAGAAAATAAAAAAAAAGAGAAAGAGAAAAATAAAATAATGGAATCAAATTATGCAAGATGCACTGTACGGCAAGTTAAGATATCTAGAGATATCTCGTGTTTATACCAAAGAAAAGGACTACTACCTATATCTTATATGGAGTATGTAGTTTATTTTATTCAGTTGGTATTACATACACGCGGTAATGATAAAATTTAAACAATATCAATAATCAACAATATAACGGTTAATTGCAATACAGATAAACAATAAAATAAATCAATAACACAGTAACATTTATTTATTTATTACTTATATATGAAAATAATTAAATAAATCTTCACCTGCAATAGAGACTCTGCTTTGTCCTAATCTTGTAATCTTGTATAATCTTGTAATACATTTTACGCAACTAATGTAAAATGTCTGTTAAGGATGTTATGGGGATGCATCTGTTGACAGATGCGAGTACCTGCTGCCACTATATAATAATAATAATAATATACTATTTCTTTTTGTATTTCGTTTTTGGTTACTACTTTTATACTTCATCATCATCTGTCGCTTCATAAGAAAATAAAATCATTTATTATTAAATTTGAAATAAATAATGAGCAATAATTTAATAAATAAAATAAAATATTAATTTTACATATTACATATCCAAGACTGATTAAAAAATTTATCTAAATAACTGTAAATAATATATCCTTTTTTCTTTAATTTTACAATTAACACATCTACCCAAATATCAAATTTATGTTTATAATTTTGTGTACCATTCTTATTAATATAAGTATATAGTACATATATAACCCTGATGGTAAATATTACTTATATTATTATATAATAACAAAACATTAATAATAATGATATTGCCGACTACTGTTATGAGAGGGGGTGATGAACGATGCAACCTACAAACGTATAATATATGTATATATTATATATATATGTGTGTGTGTGTGCGTGTGTGTGTGTGTGTGTGTGTATGTCAATATTTCTCAGTAATTAAAAGAAGCAACTCATACTTACTTTTTGTGAGTAATATAATAATTCAACAAAGTTGTGTGCTATATGTTATTATTAATTAAAAAAAAAAAAAAACTAAAACTACATTACATATAATATACACATATATGTATATAAATAAAAAAATAATAACATCAAGTGTCAAAATCAAACGCCATTAGTTTCTCCATTTTTTTATTAGAATTTATTTTTAAAAATAGTTTCTACTATGAATACTTAGTAAGTATGATGAAAAATAAAATTATTTTATTAACAATAATAATAATATTAATTATTATTATTATTATTACTATTATTATTTTAGTGACAATAGAGGTGCAGGTAGAGAAGGTGCAGGTGTTTCTGGTAATGCCTTTGATCGTTGGGTTCAACGATCATCATCAGACATAACCGATGATTCAGCAATAACAAAAATGCAACATCAATACTGGGTTACTAAACAAACATTGTCAAGAAAGCTTGGTAAAAAAGAAGATGAATGTATTGTTGCATCAGATGCTGAACTTGATGCTAAATTACAACTTTTTAAAAGTATACAAGAATCATGTTCACATTTATTGCGTGTTATTGACAAATATCAAGAAAGATTGTGTATTTTGGCACAGGAGGAAAATACTATGGGACGTTTTTTAAAAGATGCTGGAAAACAAGATAAAACTAGAGCTGGTAAAATGATGTCAGCAGTTGGTAAATCATTGTCTTATTCAGGTCAACAGCGTTTAACTTTACGTGGACCTTTAATACGTTTATATCAAGAAGTTGAAACTTTTCGAAATCGAGCGGTTGAAGATACTTATGAAACAGTACAATCAATGGAAAAAGCACGTACTGAATATCGAGCTGCATTATCTTGGATGAAAAATATATCACAAGAATTGGATCCTGATACTTCAAAACAACTTGAACGATTTAGAAAAGTTCAAACACGTGTAAGACGTGGTAAAACATTATTTGATAATCAAGCGCTTGATTGTTTGCAAAAAGTTGATCTTCTTGCAGCAGCAAGATGTAATATGTTTAGTCATGCTCTTGTTTTATATCAAACAACACTATTTAATTTTACTCAAAAATCCGCCCAAGCTTATTCAACAATAGCCAATAGTTTTAAAGGATACCAACATTATGATTTTATGGTAGTTAAAGAACTTGCTGAAACATCATCTAAATTAGCTAGAGAAACTGCTGCTGCTGCTGCTGCTAATGATGCTGATGATACTGATACTGCTGCTGAATCAAATGATTATTCATCTTCTAATTACAACAATAAAAATAATTATCATGATAACGATAAATTATTATTTTTTGATACAGATGATGTTTCTGTTGAAAAAGCTCAACAAGCTATACAAATTGATGATACTACTGATGACAAAAATAATAAATATATTACAACAACATATAATAATCAATTAGATGATATATTGTTGGATATTGGCGAAAATAATGAAAATGTTTCTGATATTAGTGCAGCTGCTCCTCCTCATGATAATGATGATAATGATAAAGAACTTGAAGAATTTTTCGGTATTATACCGAGTTTTAAAATTAAAAATCACAATACACAACATGTGAATGAATTGGAAAAAAGTCTTGCTGAATTAGATTTAAAAATGGATTCATTTACGGGAGATAATGTTAATTTTGATTTTGATTTTGATAATGCAACATCTTTTACACCATCATCTTCAACAAAAGCAACAATATCTAAAGATCAAGCACAACAACACTCTTTACAATCTCTTACTTCTGAAAATATTGCATTGCTAGATGAAATTCTTGATAGTGGATCAAAAGCCAATTCTGAATGGGATACACTTATTAATGATACATTTTTACCACCAGGAATTTTAAAACAAAGTCTCGGAGATGCTGTTATGGGAAAAAATTTATTTAAATCTACTAGTGAAGAAAATAAAGTTTGTATATTTATTTATTATTATTTTTTTTTCTCAAATTTAATTTAATTAAAAAATTAAGAATAAAAAAAAAATATTTTTTTTTTTTTTTATAGAAGAAAAAAGGAAAACAAAAAGGCAATTCATGGTTAGATTTATTTGCTGAATTAGATCCATTGGCAAATAATTCTATCGAAGATTTACCACGATCTATAGACAAAAATGCTCCACCAGTATAAATTGCATCATCTGGAAATTGAGAAAAATAAATTGTATGACTAGTCTTTTAAACATTCCAGTAGTATAACGATGATGTTTGCTGAATGTTTTATACCAAAAATTAAAAAATAATAATAATAATATTAATAACAATCATGAACCAAATTATATATATATATATATAACAATAATAAACTTTATGGTGTGAATTTACTGTTTGATGTGTTCTTCTTCTTATTCTTATTATTATTATTATTATTATTATTATTATTATTATTATTATTATTATTATTATTATTATTATTATTATTAAAATATAATAATATGTTATTAAAAATTCCCTGAATAAATAAAACGATTCACTCAATGATAAATGTATATCTACATAGTAATAAAATTGAATCGTTTTGAATTATTTTGAGTCATTTCTTTTAATCAGGGTTAAAGGTTTTTTCTTTTTTTTTAATATATAAATGAGTATATATGATACTTAAGTAATGTTTAAGCATTTCAAATTTATTTATTTTTTTCATGTCAAATTACCATATTTCAATAATAAAAATTTACTATACAATATTACAATAAAAATATACCAAATGGCGGTGTAATGTTTCTAATCGCAACACGTATAATTATACAATTTGTTCTTATGCAATTTTAACACTTTTTTTATTTATTTTTTAAAAATTTAATTCAGCTACTTATAGACAATAAATTAAGAGACTAGGATTATTTTAATTCTTATTATTTTATTATTGGATAATTTTATAATTAATTGCTTTTTTTTTGTCTAATTCATAATCATAACTTGACAGGGGAGAAAAATTCTAGTCTTTAGTTTGTAAAACAACGCATTGGCGGGATCACAGAATTATTAAAGATAAAATCAAAATTTATACCGATTCTTGTAAATAATAATAATAATAATAATTTGTTATTATTACTATTATTATTTTATTATTATTATAGGCAAGGATTTCTAAGCAGTTTTGATAGCTCAGGGATCAAAAAATTGGGCCATTGCAGTTTTTACTCTGTAAAAAAAAATTTTTTCATTATACATGTGATTTTTGGTTTAATAATTAAATAACTTATTACATACTTTTCAAATAATTGCGAATCTTTGGTGCAACGCAATTGCTGTAAAATCTGATAAAGTCCCAATTCACGTAAACGTGCCTGACGTTGAGCAGCACCAGGTTCTTCTCTCCAAACTAAATTACATACGCAAAATATAGCTGCAACTTTAAGTTTTACATTGCTATGCATCTAAAATAATAATAATAATAATAATAATAATAATAATAATAATAATAATGATAGTAATAATTATTATTATATCGAGTATATAAAATATACAAGTTAATAAAAAAATTTTATACTATGTATATATTTACCATATAATCCATAAGTTTTTTTAAAACATCTTCATTAGCCATAATGTGTTCTCTAGCACGATCACCATCAGCAACATTTGCAAGAATACATAGTGCTTGTTCTTTAACATCAACTGAATGATCGGGATCTTCAAGAACAAGAATAACTGCTTGCATTACATGAGCAGCATGTTCATCCATTATACGATCAATATGTGCCTTAGTAGAGAGTAAATTTCTTAATAAACCAAGTGTTTTCATTAAAACAGCAGGTTCAGGATCAGCAAGCAGTCGAAATATTTGATCAGTACCAAGGCACGATAATATTTGTGATTTAACACGTTGTTCTGCTTGAAAGGCAACATTCATAAGCGCCCATATTCCATTAAGTCTAAGTGCCGGATCAGGTCTTTTTGTTAATGAACATAATAATTCAACACCACCAGATTCAAGTATTGGTTCTTTACTAGGACTAAATTCTAATAATAAATTGCACAAAGTACTTGACGCAACAGTCAATAAATCATCTTCACCACCACCACCACCGCCACTATTATTATTACTACTACCATTACCACTATTTCCACCATTACTACCATCTCCTCCTCCTAATCCAATTCCAATTCCAATTCCAGTTCCAGTTCCAGTTAAGTTTCCTATAATTAAAGATCCACCAACAACTCCACGATTATCAAATCCTTTATCAGCACCATGAAGTAGCTGCATAAGAGGTCGCCAAACAGCATGATCTTGAAATGTTGTTCTAAGCTGTTGAACACTTCTTGATAATGAATGAAGACATCTAACAGCAGCAAGACGAACTCTAGGACCACCAGGATCTTGAAGTCCAGAGACTATAAATTCCATAAGATTTTCCGTTTCAATAATTCTTTTACGTATATCTTCATCATTAGCACCTAATGATGCAAATGCACGAAAAGCAGCTTGACGCATATCTTGACATAATCCTGCATCTTGAACTTGAGGATGTGGTCTTAATAATTCAGCAAGAGTTGGTATAAGATGATTACTAATAGATGCTAAACGTTGTAATTCAGTATCAACTTCTGTTAAATATGCAAGAGTTTCAGCAGCAGCAACACGTTCACGTGGTGGTCTATCTCGATGACAAAGTCTTACTAAACAAGGTAATGCACGATAAACAACACGTGGATCTGTTGCTGATAATGCTCCAGCACGATGCATATATGCAACACATCTAGCAGCTTCAAGTTGTACTAATGAACTTTTTTCACGTCCAATTAATTGACCAAGAAGTACTGGTAACAGTTTACTTTGAGTTACATTTCCAGTTCCATCACTTTGTCCTCCTCCTCCTCCTCCCCCTCCTCCTCCTCCTTTACTACCTGTTGATGTACTAGCAACAACCGTAGAAACTAAATTATTTTGATAACACATATTAGCTAAACAAGCCAATGCCGGAAGTTGTACATCTGCCAATGGTGAATCTAATTGAGCTGCTAATGTTTCAACAGCACCACCTTTCATCAGAGCATTTTGTTCATCAGCTGTTTTACATGCTGTTGTTAGTATTGTTGCAACACATACTTGACAAGTTACTGATCTAGATGCTAAAGACAACAAGCGTGTTACTAATGCTGAATCTTGATATAATAATTGTACTGGTGCATTTGAATGTTGGAAGACAGTTCTCAAACATCTAAGACACGCCTCTATAAGTAAATCTGTTAATTTAACTTTTATATCTTGTGAATAATAATAATTATTGTTATTATTATTATTATTATTATTATTATTATTATTATTATTATTATTTATTGAACAAGAATCAGTAACAACAACAACAAGACCACCTTCCCCAACTGGAGTTGACAGTAGTAATTGAAGAATTAAAGGGACTACTCCAAGATCTATAAGTGCCAACACATGTTGATCTGTACCTTTTGCCAAAGATCCAAGTGTTACAACAGCCTCTAAACGAATTCTTTCTTCTGCTGTTGTTTTTGTTGTTGTTGTTGTTGTTGTTGTTGTTGTCGCTGTTGTTGTTGATTGATTATTATAATCACTTAAAAGTTGTAAAAGACGTGGTACCACACCTTGAGCTATTACTGAACCTTTTTGGCGGTTACTACCAATCACAGAATTCTTAAGACAACTGTTAATAATAAATCAAGATAAAATAATTATTTTATCGTTAAAAAAATTTATTTAATTATTTGAATTAATAATTTTAGTCACCTCTACTTACATTAATGCATCTAGACACTTTTGGGGATCTGGCGAATACAACTCGTCGATATAACTTCGAGAGCTTTCAATATCCTATCAACAAAATATCATTTTTATTAACTTTATAAATTAAAAGTTAAAAATACCAACATTGGGTTATTGTTATAATTATTTTAATAATAATAATAATAATAATAATAATAATAATAATAATGTAACAAGTATTATATTTATATCAAATTTACTTACCATAAACGGCTGCATCACCGAGACCATAACTAATACTTTGCTTTATTTTTCATATATAACCACTTGATATTACTGTAAATAATAATTTTATAAAATATTATTTAAAATTTGATAAATTTGCCACGAGGAGTCCGTCAAAACGTTTTTGTTGGTTATTACGTGAGAAAAGAAAACGTTTGCTCTAAAGACTATCTACATATGTGTTATGCTGTATAGTGTTATGTAGTGATATGTATAAGTGTATATAAATACACAATATATCGTGATCATATATACACAATTCAACCATGTAAGTACAGATATGTACGTATATAAAATAACATTAAAGTGTGTGTTGGCGCATCGCAGTTAAACTCACACTATATAATATACATATGTATATATCTTTTTTTTTCGCTGCGTCAAGGTGTGTTGTTGTTGTTGTTATCATTGTGTTTATACTTATTTACAGTTGGTAAAAGATATACTCATCTTTTATATTAAAAGTCTATATATTAGCTAGTAGCTATAGTAACCATGGCTTAAGTAGAAATTTACCCATAAAACTCACATGTATTTTTATTATTATTATTTTTTTTTTTTGTTCTCCCTTCCTATTTCAACGGTTACAATTATTATTGCTTGCTACTGCTAACTGCTAACCTTAATTATTTTAACTTTTTAAATAGGTAAATTTTATTCCCAAAAAAAAGATGTCATTTATTGAAAGATTTAAGATGAATAAATTTATTAAACTACGTTCTTCTATCGGTAATTTTATTATATTAGATTATTATTATCGTATAAATAATAAATATGTACTAATTTTTTAAATTTATATTTTTTTAGATATTATCATAAATAATGTTTCTAGTAATAAATTTCATATATCTATAGTGCAACAATTAGATCAGAAATGGCGTAAAAAGTGAGTAAAAATTAATTATACAAATTTAACATTAGTGTAATTATTGATATTATTTGAAAATAATAAATTATTATTATTATTATTATTATATTTTATAGAAATAGATTAACAATGAACCCGAATGCTTTTGGACCTCTAACAAATTATCCAGATTATTCATATGCAGATGGAAGACCATCTCCATTTGGAGTAAGACAATTGGGACGAATTAATAAGCAAAGAAATTTTTTTGTATGATACTAATTATTATTTAATATTTATTACTAATACTACTACAATTATTATTATTATTATTATTATGTATAAAAATTTTTTTTAGGCAAGAATAGAAAAGTTATCTGGTGAAATTGATTATGCTGTTGAAAGATATAATCGAATACAAAATGAGATTGCAGAAAAAAGAAAAAATATAATTGATAATAAATTAAAGCCAAAAGGAAAAGAATCTTTACTAGATAAAACATATACAAATGTTTAATATTTTTTTTTATTCATGTTTTAATTACTAGTAAGTAAAAATAAAAAATAGTTTTAAGTACATGAAAATAATAATAGTAATTTATTTTTATTGTCGAGTTATAAAAGTTAGTTTATAATTTTTCGGAACAAGAGTTATTCCACAATCACCATTTAAATCGATAGGTTCATCGTCACTGGGAATAGATATTTTAAATTCTTTAATAATTGTGGAAATAAAAATAATCATAATCATTTTAGCTAATTCATCTCCAACACACATTCTTTTACCAGTTTGGAAAGGAATAAAAGCACACGGTTTAATTAAAAATCCATCTGGTGAAATAAATCTTTCAGGAATAAATTCATTTGGATTTTCCCAATAATTTCGATTCATATGAATTGCCCATTGTAATGGAATAATCATTGCTCCTTTAGGTATATCATAATCACCTATTTTATCATCTACAATAGTACCATGTGGTATACCTACAGGAACAACTGTTTTTAATCTTTGAATTTCACAAATACCAGCCTGTAATAATATTAAAGAACAACTATCTTCCAGAGTTATTTCTTGTTTATTTCCTACAATTGTTTTTATTTCTTGATAAATTTTTTCCTAAAATTAAAATTTATAAAATAACAAATTAATTTTTAATTATAAATATTTTAAAAAAATTATAGTTACCTGTTGATCCGGTAAAATAGCCATATAAAGTAAAAACCAGCGTATTGTAGTTAAAGTTGTATCTGTACCAGCACCAAAAATATCAGCTAATAAATGATAATACTGTTGTTCAGTAAATGAACCAATATTATAATCACTATTATTGTTTTGTCTTTTTGTCATTTCATTGTAAAATGCCGCAAGAAAATGATCATTATCATCATTATCATTATTTTTACATTTGTATTCATCAATTAACTTACGATAATACTTGTGAGTTTTTAATTTGCCGTCAACAAGTGATTTCATTAAATTTTTATAGTAAGGTATGTATTTAAAAAAGGGCAAAAAATTTAAAGCACCTGCGACTCCAATATGTTTAACTCCTTCTTCTTGTAATTCACGTAGCCATTTCCAAATTTCATCGTTTTCATTATAAACCTTTCCAAATACTAAATTATTCATTATGTTACCAATACAATTATGTAAAATTTCTATTGGATCAATTCCATTTTTAACGTTAATTATTGATTTATCTTTCAATTTCTAATAATAAAAATTATTTTATCATAAATTTATTTTTATATATATATATATATATATCTATAAAAATAACTTTGTTTTTATATTTACTTGTATAGCTTCATTTGTCAATTCTCTTATTTTTATTTCCATAATATCTCTTTTTGGTCCGTATTTAATCATTCCTAAGTTTTTTAAAGTTATTGATACAAATTTTCGTTGCTCTTTCCAAATTTCACCTTCAGCACAAATTATTCCTGTTTAAATAAAAACAGTCGAATAAAATTATCATGGATTACAACTATAAACTAAACCAACGACTTAATATTTACATTATTATCATATATAAATATCAAAATAAAAATTTAATATTTATATATTGTATTAAAACTTGACTTACCGTAACCATTCATTATACCGTGAGTTAAATAAAGAGGTGCTCTACCAGAAAATGCATCTTTTGCTAGTGCTTGACGTACCAATTTTGGATCCGATAAAACAACCGTGTACACTGAACCCATTCTCAAACTATAAATTGGTCCATATTTTTCCGATAATTTTGTTAAACTTATGTGAGGCTCTTTTGAATTAATGCTTAATAATGATCCAATTATTGGAAATCCTCTTGGTCCCGGTGGATAATTTTTATTTTTATTATTTTTTACCATTACAAGTATGGAAATTAATAATAAAATAATCGTTATTAAACATAAAAATAACATTATTGATTCTTTAAATTAATTAAATTTTATGTTTGAAGACTATTCTGAAGAAATATAAAATTATTTAATAATTTTTTTAACAGTTAATAATAGCTGCTGGATTTAATTTAAAGAAAGAAAAAAATAAAAAAAAAACAAAAAAACAACCTATTAGAACTGATATGGATCACTGACGTCTTAAAGTTGAATCCTTGATCAAATGATACAGAATAGTGGACATAGTTTTCGTTAGTCCGGGTTTATATATTCTACTTACCACCAAGTAAATAATAATAATAATAATAATAATAATTTTTAAAAAAATTTATACACAACACTGACCTCTTGTGGCTTTTTTTCAGGAGCTTGTAGTTACATTGACCACGTTGACTAAGTATTTAATTTTTTTTGTTTCAAGTATAAAACATAAAATTTTTATACTTTTTTCATAAAAATATATTGTATTATAAAAATACGTAATTTGTATTTATTTATTGTCAATATCATATACAATTATTAGAAAAAAAAATTATAGCTTTATAATTATTATCGATTATAAAATATATAATATTTATTATAAAAATTTTTTAGATAAAAATAATATAGTAATTATCGTAATTAATTTTTATTTTTAAAAAATGCCATTCGGCAGTCAGAATGCAATAAAAAAAAAAAAAAAGATTTATTTTTCATATGAAATATAACTCAAATGCGGTTTTAAAAATAAATTTATATTGCAATTGGTATTTCACCTACACCACCTGCAAATTGATAAACAGCTAAAGATACTTGAGCAGCTAATTTTTCTACATCCATTGAATCCTGACACTCTGCGTACACTCTCACAATGTCTTCTGTTCCTGAAGCTCTGGATAAATAATTTATATGTATTATTATTTTGAATAATAATAATAATAATAATAATAAAACAACATACCTAACAAAAGAACGGCCTTTTGGATAGTGAGATATTATTTCATCAATTTTTTCTTGTAATCCTATTGGTGAAATACATATTCTTTCTGCATCAGTAGTTTTAATGATATTTCTATCTTTAACTTTAACTTTTAATTGTCTATTTGGAAAATCTAAATAACACTTATTCCAAGTAACAATATCCCAATCTCTTGCATATAAAATTGTTTCAACTACCAACATGTCACTTAAAGCATCTCCAACTGTTTGGTTTATTATATCAATCAAGTTTGATAATTTAAGTACAGATTCACGTTGTTGATTTAAAATTCTGTGATAATAATAATAATAATAATTAATATTATTAATTTACTTAATGTATCATTAATATTTAATAAATAAATCTTACTCTTTATTCAAAGTACAATTTCTAATCATTTTAATAATTTCATCTTTGAATATTACAGTACCGTGTCCATTAGCTTCAAAATATACTCCTATATCAAATTGTTGAGCTCGATGATGAAGATG
The DNA here is from genome assembly GCA_964016945.1 of Microplitis deprimator. NCBI lineage: Eukaryota > Metazoa > Arthropoda > Insecta > Hymenoptera > Braconidae > Microplitis > Microplitis deprimator. The sequence goes on from OZ024709.1 coordinate 34,027, forward strand.
TTTCACTCCAGTTTCCGTAAAAGCAACTGGTACATTCTTTTACAAAATACAAAATTTATAATATTAATTTAAATTTTAAATATTAAAAAAAAAACATTTAATTATTATATAGTACCAAAATTTCAGTAACGTAATTGGTAGATGCACCATTAGCATAAGCTGTTTGAACTAGACCCAATTTAATTGATAATCCACTTGCTTCGATAAGTTCTTTGAGATAACTAACTATCAAAATAGCTATTTTATCTCCATCAAGTAAATTAAATTTACTATTTTCATCAACATAATAATAAACAATTCTGTCTGCATCTCCATCAATACTTGCACATTTTATATTTAATTTAGAAGGATTATTAAGAGGTGGAGCTTGATGAATTTTAACATAATCTGCTCCACACTGTTATTGATTATAAAAAATAAATAAAATCCGTTGAATCGATAAATTCCAAGAAAAAAAAAAGTAAAGAAAAGAAAAATAAATTATATATAATAAAAATAATAATAATAATAATAATAACAATAATAATAATAATAATAATAATAATAATAATAATAATAATAATAATAATAATATTAATAATACTTTGTAGTTAAGTTTTCCTGTTCCGTCATTAAAAATATTAATTGTAATAATATTATTTAATTGTTTTTTAAATTCTTTAGCTGCAAAAGCACCTACACCATTGGCTGCATCGACATATAGTTGATTAGTATATGAATATTTTTTATTATTAATTTTATTCTCAATTGTTTGATTTTTAATAAATGCATTAGACAATTTATGAAAATATCCGTCTATTGTTGGTACACCATATACTCCATTACTATTTGTACAAACAACTAAATAATGTAATTGAGGTGTTGTTATTATTCCAAAATCTTTAACTGTTGCTTTAAAAATTTCAATTGGTTTAATAGCTGCTTTTGATAATGCTAAACCACTTTCTCTAGAATCTCTACCAATTATTACTGATGCAGATGAATTTTCATCAATATTTTTATCTTTTATTATATTTTTTATTGTCTCAATCAATTTCGTATCTTGTACTTTAACTAAAATTGTTGCAATCTTCTCCCAATCAGATTCTAACATTTCTCCAGCCGGATCAACTATTTTAATACCATTGTCAGGTTCTTCATTGTGGCTAGCTGTAATCATTAATCCAATCCCAGCACCATTAAAAAATTTTGACCGTAAAACTGATAAAATACCCATTCTATAAGCCACATGATTTAATAATTCGGCTCTAAAATGTTAATAATAATAATAATAATAATAATAATAATAATAATAATAATAATAATAACAATAACAATAAATATTATAATAATTATTAACTTTTACCTCATTCGAAATCCTGCTGTACCATATTGTATATTTTTTAAATTGTTGCTTGGAAAACAAGTTTGTGAAATGTGGTCAATCTCAGCGTAATCCATTATTATTTATTTAAATAATCATTAATTACAATTAATTTATGTACTTTTACAAATATTTAAAGCAACAATAAAAAATAATTTAAACTTTTATAAAATATATATATAATAGTTGCGAAGGTACAAAGAAGGAACCTAAAAATAAAAATATAAAATACAAAAGAGAAAGGTGTCTTGTCTTATTCAGCAGGTTCAGCTCAATTCAGTTTCTCCAGTCTTGTCATTTATCTTTATCATCATACAGATTACACAAATAAATGGATATTTATTTATTATTATTATTATTATTATTATTATTATTATTATTATTATTATTTTTTTTTTTCATTGAGACTGGAGCTAATACCCATTTGTGCGAATCCCCACCTGGTGGCAGCATTGCCTGATTGTCATCATGGAGGTAAATGCTGCATATACTATATAACTATTATAGATGTCAATAACAATACAAAAAATATTAAAAAATTTACGTGTAAATGACAGTAAAATTCTATAATACCAAAACTAGATAATACATGGCAGGATGATAATTATAATATAATTTTCCCCAAAATAAGAGAGAAATAAATATCCATATCTTACAGCTGCATTAAAAAAAAAATGGTTGAAGACGGTGATGTGTAAATGATGTAGATGCTGCGAAATTTGTTTACTTGTTTTATTTATATACATATTATACATATTTTATTGTAAACTATCACATACTCAAAGTTTATACATGATTCATATACATATTTAAATAAAATATATATAATAGTTCTCTGGATATAAGTATTAATGAAATGTTTTAGTAAACAATAAATAAATAATAATTTAGAAAGTGTAAAACGTAGAGCATAAATATACAGCAAAGAGAAAAGAAAAGAAAAAAAAAAGAGCGTATGTATGAAAAAGAAAAAATATTTAATTGTGATTAATATAAATATAAATAATAAAAGAAATATAGTGCAAATGTTAAAATGACATCAGTAGATTCAGGTGTTGAGACTGGAAATGATTCCAATGATAGTGCACAAACGGAAAATAATCAATCAAATAATCAGACCTTTAATGATGTTACTAAAATAATGTCTAGTACAGTAAATTTAGACAAACAATTTGTTTTGACATCAAATCATAAACAACAATTAGAGTCAACAGCGGTACAAGTTGACTTACAATCTTCACCATCAGCGACGACAACCATTCATTGTCATTCTGATAATTCACATTCCTTATTATCACGAAATTCATCAGGAGTTGTTGCTTCATCGGAACCCTTAGTAGACCTAATATCCAATGATTCACCATCATCTGAAGTAAATAGTATTATTTTTATTACTATTGCTATATTTATATCTATAAATAAATAAATATTGTTTGTTTCATGATGATAATAATAATAATAATAATAATAATAATAATAATAATAATAATAATAATAATATACTTTTTATTTGTAGAAATTACAATTTAGAATGCCACCAAATTTTAGGATCACACCAAAGTCATTACGAAAAGGTAAAAATACAAAAAGTAAAAATAACAATAAAATTAATCTCTATTATTATTAAATAATTAAATTATTTATTATTTATTAGATGAATTAAACCTGAATGATAGTTTCGTTCCGTATGAAGATACTAACCGAAAATATAAAAAAAAAATAGGTTTATCATGGTCTCCAATAAAAAAACCAAGACGTCTAAAAAATAGTATCTATGGTTCATCATGGGAGCGACAAATGCGATTAGCAGCTGCAACTAATAATATTGAACTACTTAATAGATTACTTGAAAAAGGTGTATCACCAAATAATCACGATGATTCAGGGCGTTCTCCACTTCATTTAGCATCTTGCAGGTATATTTCTTATAATAATAATAATTTTACTTTCAAAAGTAGCAAACGCATATTATTAACATTATTTGTTTTTTTTTAATTGTTTTTTTGTTAGAGGTTATACGGAAATAGTTAAACTTTTGCTTGATTATGGAGCTAATCCGAATCAAACTGATTGCATAGGCAATACACCATTGCATTTGGCTGCAGTTACAAGCAAAATATCTGTGGTAACATTATTATTAAAAGCTGGAACAGATGTTTTATCATCAGATCGTCATGGATATAATCCTTTACAATTAGCTCAAACAAAACTTCGAATGTTGCAAAATTGCCATGGTTCAGATATGAATAAAATAAAAGATGAAGTTCATAAAATTGTAGGTATGCTTTTGGCTTATTTACAAAAACAAAAAGATGTCCGTCAACAAATTGAAACACTTAGTTCTTTTTGCTCAAGAATTACACTGTCTAATACAACTGATCAAGTTCAAGATGATTTAAAAGATTTACTTGCTAGCATCGATTCATTGAGTTTAACGAATTAAAAATAAAATATATACACAAATATTTTTTTGTTTTTTCTTCTAAAATAATTGTACAGTAGGATCTCGTTATAGGACTATTAGTTTCTCTCTCAAATTATCGTGATACCTGACTTATAGAAAAAACAGCAAATAGTCTTATAACGAGATCCGATTGTATCTTAATTTATTATTATCATTGATTTGTAATCGATTTTCATAAATCATACATATTTATATATATATATATATATATATATATATATATATACAATAATATTTATGATACATATTTTTATTTTCCAAATTTTATTTATCTTTCATAAATAAATTATCATAATTTATAGAGATTAACTAAAAGCGATGAAATTTTAAAACGTCATATTCAATATATATCAATATCATATTTAAAACAAAAGTATGAATATTTTTTAAGATACTTATTTAAAGTCATCAAATTAACAGTGGATTATTATTATTATTATTATTATTATTACTATCACAATACTCAATTTTGTATTCAAAATAATAATGATAATAATGCTAGTATTGTTAAAGTAGATACATTATTATGACTATTTACTGGAATGTATGTTTGTTTTGTTTCAAATTTTTTTTCTTTAAAAAAGTAAACATAAAAAATTATATAATTTTGTGGTTGTTTTACAATAACAAAAAAAATGTAAATATGTAATATGTAATTATTTTACATTGTGCGTTAACTTAAAGATAACTGAAAAATCAACATAATACATTTCATATAGATATTGTAATAGAAAAATAAATAAAAATAACAACAAAAAAGTAAATATTTAGTTAAATCATTACATTAAGGTTATATGTAATTAAAAGTAATAAATAATCGCAATTGATAAATTTTATTTATGTATACATAATAATATTGTTTTACATTAATTAGGACGGCAGAAGCGTAACAATACTAATACTTGAAAATAAAATTTATAAAATTTCAATAATTAATAATAGTATATAATATTTAGATTATTTAAATTGACATTTAATTTGAATGAATTATAGATTTATTTAATAAATCCGTCAATAACCAAACTTGATTTTTAAGCTAACTCAAAATTAATAATGTATTGATAATAAATTTAGTATGTGAACTGAGTACTCAATTTAGTACATGTATATATATATATATTTTTTAAATCTATTATTTTATCTACAAAATGAGTAATATAAATCATATATGATTATCAGCTCGATAATTAAAGTACAATATTTACAAATATAAATTTTTTGATAAAGATATTGGCTTATTAAAATTAAAATTGATACCATATTATTTATCAATATGATATTGGAATATGTATTTTATTTATATCATAATTATTATCAATAATAATAATAATAATAATAATAATAATAATAATAATAATAATAATAATAATAATAATAATAATAATAATAATAATAATAAATTGATTTCGGAATATAACAATTTTAAAAGTAAAATGTAAATATTACAATATTTTTTACGAAATGCCATAAATATTAATATGTGTGAGCTTAGAGAAACTAAAATTCTACTCAAGGTTCTAGTCAAGGACTCATGACTGTTGCTAAAGATGAAAAGACCTCGGCTTGTAGCGGACCATAATCAACTTTTTCTCCATCAACAGTCATATTACCAGTCACACTTGTTTCTGGTTCAATACGAAATGCTTTTACAGGAATCATATCTACTCCATTGCTAGCCAAATGAGTACCAGTATTTAAACCAAGAAGGAACTGTAATAATAATAATACATATATATATATATATATATATATATATATATATTGATTAAATTGATTAAAATTATAATCTGCACATATACCTGGAGAAGATTAGTTCGTGTAATACCAGCTTTAATAATTAAAAGCCATATTAAACCATCAGCAAGTTTAGCTCTAGGAGCAATAAATCCATCTTCACCAATATGTGATTGATAACTTGCATGAACTGCTACAAATTCACCTTAATAAAAATAATTTATTATTTAAGTTGTAATAAAAATAAAAATATACACATTAATTATTGATATAATACCTTTCATTTGTATCCAATCATTTGGAAGTTGTGCGGTCAAAGCTGGAAGACTCGAGGATGGTCCATACATAATTCTATTATATACAGTATCAGGATCTTCACCATCTTAAAAACATCTTACATTAAAGTTAACTATCATAATTATATTAAAATTATTTATTTTATATTTATATTTAAGATTAACCTGGTGTTAAACTACCACTATCTTCCATACTATGATAACTAGAAGCAGAGCCAGTACTGTAATATGTTGATTTTCTTGAAGTTGCTGAATAAAAACTATCTAATCGTGTACGACTTTGAATTTCTGTTTCAAGTGATAAATTTTCACCCACGACATCATTATTATCATCGAGATAGATATCACCAATATCACTTGTTACTGAGTCAAGAACATTATGATAACTTTTTGATTCTTTAACGCCGTCACAATAACTAATAATTTCAATGATTATTTATTAATAAATAAATAATAATAATAATAATAATAATAAACTATCAATTAATATAATACTCAACCGATCAAGATTATCGCCATAACTTTTTGAGTGTGTTATTATGTCATTATTATTTTTTACAATACCAATATTAATATCAATATCATCATTATCATTGTGATTTTTAGTGTCATATAAAAATCCACCATTTGTTTTATTATTTTCATTTATTACAGTTTGTGTTGATACCTTATTATTATTATCAAAAGGTAAATATGAAACAGTTCCTTTATAAATACGAAGACCTATAAGTCTGGCTATACTCCAAATAGTAAAACGTTGCCCACCAATGGCTCTGAGTCTTTCACTCTCGATGTCAATGTCCGCAATTAAACCCCAGCCTACTGATAGAAATGAATAAAGAATCTGACTTGTTGTTTCAATTCGTACTAAATCAATTGGTGTATATTTATTTTTTACAACTGATAATGCACTAATAAGCATTGGATTTGAATCATAAGGTTCTCTGCAATAAGAAAAGAAAAAGAAAAAATGTATTAATTTACATAAAATATTATTATTATATTTAATAATATTGTAAATAAATAAAATTAAAACTTACTGTTTTTCATATGCTATTGATTTAGCTAAACCATTGCCAGATCCACACGGAATTATGCCAAGAGGAAGCTCCTCTAATGCACGTTTCCAATCTGGTCTTCCTAAAAGACCATTTATAACTTCAAAAAGAATTCCATCGCCTCCAACACATAATATCCCGCTCCATTGATAAATATTTCTTATTCTTACAAATTCTCTCGCATAATTTGGATATTTTGTAATGTAAACCTCATAAAGTTTTTCTGCTTCAGATAATATAGGATGAATTCTTCTTTGAAATGTTTCCCGACTTCTCCCTGGTCCAGACTTTGGATTTAAAAATACTAAAAGTTTTTTTTCTTCACTTGAACAAGCTATAACAAAAATATTTTAATATATCTATATAATATACAATTTTACGCAATATTTCATTAAATGATAAAAACAATTAATATTATTGTTATTGAATATCATTCAAATTATATAAGAATATATGTACTTATTATAATAATATTACCAATTATTATTTTTAATGGATTTAGATTGGACGTTTATTAGATACGTAATATTATGTAGATTATATATATATATATATATATATATATATATATATATATATATATATATATATGGAAAATCAGGTAATGAGCGCATGTAATCGAGCAATGAAGACCTTAGCACAATTAAAAATGAATAATGAAGCTTTTAATGAACAATTACATATTAAATTAATTATCACCCTGGTCTTTCCGATCTTTGATTACTGTTGTGCTGAATTTACAAATATTACAAGTAGATTACAGACTAAATTACAAAGAAAAATGAATGCATGTGTTAGATTTATATATAAAATATTTCGATTTGAGCACGTAACAGTATATTATAGAAGACTAGGTTGGCTTAAACTTAATACGAGAAGAGATTTTTTTATTACATGTTTATTTTATAAAGAACTTCGTATGGACTATCGACAATTATTCGGTTGTAAATTAGAATTACTGCCAATTGCATTACGTAGAGGTGACATTAGGCAAGATTATTTAAGATTACCTAGAACAAATTCAACAATGTATAAGAAATCTTTCTTAGTGCACGGTATACATGTCTGGAATTCTTTGCCAGCTGATATAACAACATTAAACAATTTTGAAGAATTCCGATCTGCGTGTTATAATTATTTCTTTGATAAGGATGTTTAACAGAATTAATAGAATTAATTAATAAATATCAATTAGTACGTAGTGATTGATAATGAATTAATTAATTAAATAATTATTAATGTTTAATATTTAATATCTAATACTTAATATTTAATGATTATAATTAATATATGTTAATTAACTAATTAATTAAAATATACTCATTGTAATTTTGAAAAGAATGATGTGCTTATATGTATAAATAATGTAACTTTTAATTTGATGGTCCTTAGGGAGCTACGGCTCTGGGATCAAATAAAAATTATCTATCTATCTATCTATCTATCTATCTATCTATCTATCTATCTATCTATCTATATATATATATATATATATATATATATATATATATTATTAATAGCTGGTATAGTATTATTGTCATCTTCAGAACAGATTATTTTTTATTTTTAATATATATAAAAATGACAACAACTTAAAAAACTTGGTCGTTAAAGAGTAATTAACGATTGATATTTAATGCAATATACTTGCCAATAAAAAATTACGTCTACTATTTATGTAAACGATAAATTAACCAAAAATATAATTAAATTAACATCACAGAGGACACATAATATGAAGATACGTTCTCGTAATACATATATTGTAACAGTCAACTGCTACGTTTTTAGCTATTAGTATAGCTTAGGCCAGTAATCTTTCATAAATTTTTAAATATAAAAGTACGCTAAATTATAAATTAATGGTTTGATCTGTACAAGTTTATTAAATAGTCATTTTGAAAGTTATTTTTAACTTGTTGTTTTAAGGAATTTTTAATAATTTCCATCTGCATTTACATTAATATAATATTACATATTTTTCGTGAATGAATCTCATAGACAACCTTGATGATGTAATATATATGGACATATATTATTACTTAAATAAACTTTGACCTTTCAAACTTTACGTTATCATAAATATTTACCACCGTACGTAAATAAAATACATATATTTATGTTCAGTTATCATTATAAGAAATTATTGAATGATTAGATTAATATATATTATGTAATAATCGTTTTTAGAGCTATCTTAATTTTTCTGAGAGATAATAATTAACTATTTTTTATTCAATACATTTTGTACAGAAAAAAAGAATATATAAATATAACACATAATTGAATATAAAAATAAAAAATTGAATAGTAATACAAATCATAAATTATAATCATAATTATGAATTTATATACATGAATAAACCTTTTTTTCCTCTTAAGATCAAACGTATATGCTTATTATTTAACATGGAATTTAATACATAATATATTATACGTATACTCTTACGTCATAATAGAACAATACCAAGAACGTATTTTTCCTGACTAGCTTTATCCTCGCAAAGTTTTGGTAAATCAGCAACCATCATTATATCATATGGGATATAATATTCAATAGAAGAAAAATATATGCAGACAGTAGGTATATGTATGTATGTGTTACAAATATTATGCTGTACAATAATAGTAGTTTTGAGAGGAGTCTGGATTATTTTTTCTTTTTTTTTCTCTCCCTATTATTCTCAAATGAACCAATAGGACTATCATTGTTGTACTTGTACAGTGAATAAAAACTTTGTCTCCTGGATTATTAGATACCTGGAGTATACATATTGTATCAAACTTGCTTCTTTATTTTGCGTTTAGAGTTTTTATTATTTTAAAGAAAACTTTTTTTTATTTTTTTAAATATTCATATGTATTTGTATATATTAATTTAAAAAAAAACTTATGTCGAAATAAAAAATTTAATTAATTAATTAAATTATATAAAGTAAAATATATGATTTTTTTCAAATTGGATTTTTTTACTGATAAAAATAATATTAATAGAAAAATAAAAGGATGTGATTTAACAGAAGGCTAATACTTTAACTACTATTATTTAATTTAATTTAATTTATTACAAATCAAACAAATTATATTAATTTTCTTTTATCCATTTATAATTAATAAACTACCAGTGGCTGCCAATTATATGTACATATATTGTATTGTGTATGTGTGAATGTATTTGTACAAGTTATATAATGTACATACTAATCATCGTCGTGTCGCGCTAATCGCACACACGTGTTTATATGTATCTGTTGTTAATATTAAATGTTTAGTTTTGAAATAGTTGAAAAAATTAAATTTATGAATTTTCATACGTAATAAATAATTTATTAGCTTTTTTTGTTTTATTATAAAAGAGCCATAAAATAATTAGAATCAATATTGTAATGTCGTAGTATACATGTATGAAACTAACTATGTAGTGTTTTTTTTTTATCTGTTTTGGCTCATACGACAAGAGATAAAAGTCCAGCTTGATTAAAATTCATCATTAATTCTTTGTATTTTTATTTTCTTATCCACACAATTATATTAAATTAAAATGAATATATGAAAAATGACAGAGGTGAATAAGTGATGAAAGAGGAATTATAGTTATATATATATGTACCTTTTAATAAAGAATCTAAATTTCCGTGAGTTGGACTCATTAAATTTTTGGGTATTGGAATTTTTTTAATGAGACATTTAATAGCAAGTCTCCATCTACTAGCTTCTCTAAGATTATCTTGATATTTATCAAAACTACGAAATCTTAGTGTAATTGTTGTGCGTTCACGTCTTGGAGCTCCTTTAACACGTGGTTTTTTAAGCGTATAAGCATAAATATATAAATATGCAGAAGTATCGAGTTCGTCCCAAGCATTATATGTTTCATTAACTTGAACATCTCTCATTTGAGGCTTTGAAATAGTTGGACGGCAAGCACAACTTGCACCATTTCGACGTTTAGATCGCATACACTTACATCCAATAATATCACCAAGAGAAATAGTCTCTATTTTAGTTGCACCATTACTTTCTTTTTCAAGACTTAATCCTTTTTCTGTCAATTTTACTCGATAATATGTATTTTTTTTTGATGTTATATAAAATGTTTCCTCAAGTAAAGCACTCGATCGTAATTGTGATGACTCTTGATCCATTATATCTATTATATTTATATTAATCACCGATTATTTATTAATTTCAATTTATTTGAGCGGGAAATGTTAATATAATGTAATTAAAAATAATAATATTAAATAATATAAACGCATTGCAGTTATAATAATTTAAAGGTACAAAAATTTATATAAATTATTAAAAAAATTTTTTCATCACTTGACGAGTTAATATAAAACATTTTCAAAAATTTATTTTCTGATAAGCTAATACGTGATATCATTCACAAAAATAATACACATATTAAAAAAAAAAAAAAAAAAAAAAAAAAAAAAAAAAAAGTATTTTTTTTTATCTTTTGATGAAAAGTAGATTTTTATTGTACACTGTAATGAATATAATTATTTGTGATATTCTACTTGAACTAAATCTCAAGGGGGTACAAGGCACTTTTTAACTATTCTTGTCTTTATATATACTTTTTATAATATTAAACTAGATTCAGAGTTTGTATTAATATAATTTATAAAACCAACTTTAAATTTTAGTAAGCACATAATATCATCTCATGAAATATTAGATATAGATGTATAATGTCACACAATTTATTATCAACTTTCAAATCAACACAAATTATATTACTCAAGTAAAGTAATTAGTCAATTAGAAATTTTTTTTTTTTTTACATAAAAAAAAAAATAATGTAATCTTTTCTCATGGACTTCTCTTGTGCTACTACAAACTGACTCCAAACCAAACTGCAAACAACAACAACGGCAGCAGCAGCAGCAAGTACAAAAAAAAACAAAAAAAAAACACAATCTTCACTGGAGAAAAAAAATCAACACAATACAGATACTACAGATCACAATCATTTCTTATTTACACTTATTGTTTAGCTGTGTGTATGTGTATAGCATCAGCCATCTCTGCTTATTTTTTAATTTTACATATTTTAACAGAAATGTATCTCTCTCTTTAACCGGTTTTATAAAGATGTTAATATTAATAATCACTTACACATAATGTAAAAGTGTCGTAATCTAGTGAATATAAACAAAAACTTAATTTTACATATGTATTATATGTATCTAATTTATAATATTTATTTTTTTTGTTTTTACCACTGACAATGTCGCCGACAGTGCCGACAGTATATCTTCGGTAAATAACAACTCTCATATTGCGGGAAATTTTAAACTAAAACCATTAATTTTTCATAAGTACATATTAAATTTATTATAAACACAAAAGTTAAGAATCTATTGAACTATCTATTTATTTATTTATTTATTTTAATGAAAAAAACAATAAAGTTTTAATTTGGTGAGTTTGTTGATACGCTTATTATTAATTAAAATAATAACAAATTAAAAATTAATATGTGAATAATACAAGCAGCGCTGTCTGTATTTTCTCCAGTGTCCAGAAAATTCAATTTAATATTTCAAGGTTGGCTGCAGTAAACCAATTGCACCAAATGGAAATTTGGTAACTGGTGACTGGTGAGTGGTACGCGTGGTACGCCGGTCGTTCCCTTTTCCCCGATTTTGCCCCTTTTGCTGCCTTTTGCTTCGTCGCGCCACATTGTCAAAATGGTATGTATTTTACTCTTAAATAATTTACATTGATATCCTTAAACATCGTGATAGTATCTAATTATTTATTTAATTATGTACAATAATTGTGTAAAAAATAAATTTTTTTAATAATATAATTAATTATTTTTGTTTATAGGGTATTGACATCAATCACAAACATGATCGAAAGGTTCGCCGAACTGAGCCTGCATCACAAGATATATATTTACGTCTTCTTGTAAAGGTATTTTAATTGTTTATTCTTAATTAAATACATATAATAATTACAATAAAATTTCAAATTTTAAGTTTTTCCTCCTCAAACATTGTTACTATTTAAATAACAATTTGTAGGTTAGGATTACATATAATGTTAGCTTTTTTTTTTTTTGCGAACCGCACTCTGTGTCAGTTTTTTTTATAACAAACTGGTTCAATTTGAATGTTCGCTAGAATAAATTCAGCTTCCCTATTCTGGTCTTATTATTTATTTACAAGATCATTTATACTAGCTGATACATAATCAAGTCTATATAAAAAATATTTTAAAATATTAAAATTTAATTTATTAAATATAATTTGAATTTTAGTTGTACCGTTTCTTAGCACGACGTACTGGCTCAAAATTCAACAAGATTATTCTTAAACGTTTGTTTATGAGTAGAATAAACAAACCACCAATTTCATTGGCCCGTGTTGTGAGATTTATGAAGAAACCTCATCGTGAAAATTGTATTGCCGTAATCGTTGGTACCGTTACTGATGACGCTAGAATTTTCGAGTGTCCAAAATTGACAGTAAGTTTATTTATTCGTTTTATTATTTATTAAGTTATAAATTTTTCAAATTTTTTTATTTATAATTTAGGTATGTGCGCTACGAGTTACTGACAAAGCACGTGGACGGATTCTTAAAGCCGGGGGTGAAGTAATAACTTTTGATGAATTGGCGTTGAGATCACCTACTGGAAGTAAAACTGTTCTTATGCAAGGACGTCGTAATGCAAGAGAAGCCGTCAAACACTTTGGACCAGCTCCTGGTGTTCCACACTCACACACAAAACCATTGGTACGTTCAAAGGGTAGGAAATTTGAAAGAGCTCGTGGACGTAGACGCAGTTGTGGATACAAGAAGTAAACATTCACTACATTTATCTACCAGTGTTATTTTATATACATCAGTAAAATAATTAATTGCTGGTAAATAAATAATGTTGCTACATATTTCTTTTTATTATTATTATTATTATTAGTTGATTATGTTTTACTTTTCTACATTATAATTAAAAAAAAAGAACAAAAAAAAATTATTAATAAGTAATGATAATTGTAATTATTACTATTATATTAAATTACATTAAGATAGTTGTTGATCAGCAACTTCGTTAAGTTGTTCTCCACCACGTTCATCTGAATCTTCTGGTTTTTCTTCATCATCAGATTGATCATCAGCAAGTATAACATCTGGGAAATATAATTTAGATTCCTCAATTGCTATATCAGGGTTTTCACTAACATGATAAGGACCAATTCCAGCAAATGTTAAAAAAGCTTCCGATCCTATTTTTTTGACCACGCAAACAAATGCTTCGTATCTGAATATATAAATATATTTATTTACATGGTCGAATAATAATAATAATAATAATCGCGACATACCCTGTTTTTTCAACAACTTTTTCTTCATATTCGTCAATGTTAGTTGCTATAAGTTTAGCCTCAGGTGGTTTATCTCTTTCAAAAATACCAAAATGTATAACTTCAGATTCTTGCATGTTTAAAACAACTTTCAATTCATTTTTTCTCGTACTATCAAATTTAAAAACAATTATTGGCGTCACATCTGTTTTATCTTGATACTAAAATAAATAAATAGTTATAAAATAATAACAATATTAATTTATTATAACTTACAGGAAATGTAGTATCTATATATTTTTTAAATATTGTTTTGAATATCATGATTTTATTGATAGGATTTGGTGAAGCCCAAACAACAGGAAATATTAAATTATCTTTACCGATTGGTATAAATGTTGGTTTATTGTGACGTTCTGCAAAACTAATAAATAATAATAATAATATTATTATTATTATTATTATTATTATTATTTATAACGGTAATTAAATCTATTAACTAAAATATGCACCATCCTTCCTGAAGTTGATCTAATAATTTTGGTAGAGTTGGCTCACCAAAAAGTAAATTTAATAAATATTTTTCTACACTTGAATCAATATTATTTCTAATAATTTTAACCCGTATAATCATACATTTTCCATCCATTAAAATTTGTTGAATATCAGAAGTTATTTCCCAATCAGACTATAAGACGAAAAAAGATTAAAACAGTCTATTATTAAGAGAATTTTTTTTCTAACTACCTCTATAAAAATTTTCGATACAAGATCTTGATTCAAATGTTTTCGTAGTTCTTGTTCGACAGTATAATGTTCTGGAAGAATATTTTCAATTAAATCTACGTAAGGTAAACTTGACTTTTTATCACGTTTGTGACTTTCTTCATCTTTAAAAATCCATGGATAGAGTATTAAACATGTTTGATCATTTAAGCAAGTCATAAAATGATGCAATTCAGCTTCATATCGGGCTTTTATTTGAGCTTTTTTTTTTTCTTTTTTTGCTATTTCTTTAGCTAAACGTTCCTCTTCAAGTACTTTTAATCGATTTTCTTCTTCTGGGCTTGTTTCATTAACTCCAATACAAAATCTTATTTAAATTAAATAATTATTTATATTAATATTAATTTAATCAAAAAGTATGTGTAAATATAAATATATATATAACGTTTAAATTTACTCATGCGGCTCATTATTTTTAACTTTTTGAATTTCATCAGTTAACATTTTTTGCAATTCTGGACAGTATGCACCAAACATCAAATTAACCATTTTGCCATTCTACATGTAAATAAATAATTACTTGACGATAATTTAAAAAAAAAATATATATATATATATATATACATATATGGATAAATAAATACATGAATAAACATCCAGGTTGGTTCACTTTTTCCTCGAAATCGTTCAAGATCAGTAATATTATCACACTTTGCCTATAATAAATATTGAATATTAATTATTATTGTTATTGAATTTAAAATGTAAAAATAGATATATAAATGAAAGATTAATACTGTTGCATAGCTCAATAAATCACCGCCAATTTCCATTTTAATTTTTTTTAAAATGCTCACCATTCCAGTACAGGGCCCACTCCAATCTGAATAAACATCTACAACTATGAATTATTATTATTATTATTAACAGTAATAATTATCAATTATTAATAGTTGAATAAAACAAAAAAAAACCTATTATAATACTATTATATACCTATAAGGCCCTTTCGTTCCATAATCTTTGACCATTCTTCATCGGTCGAAACTTCAGTCTGTAAAGCTGCTGGTGCATTTTTTTTAGCCATTCTTCGGGTTTTATTAAGACCACCCTTAATTTAAAAAATAAAAAAAATTATTATTATTTTAAATATAAAAAAAAATAAAAATTAACACTGAGTATTACTCGTTTTTTGGCCAACATGATGATGATGATAATAATAATAATATAATTAATTAAAATATGAATTAACAATATAATGTAGTCTTTGATATAAGAAAGATGATAGTAAACTGTTATGCGGAATTGACGCTTGTCTTATTGCGGTTGTGCTCAAGCTTTTAGCTTCTAGCTTTTAGTTTTTAGCGTGTCCTCAGGAATCGTGTAAGAGAAAGAGGAATACAAGTGAACGTGGGCTGTGAGTTGAATTGTGGCGACTTGGAGCATGGCACGCGACGTTACTTTGATAAATATTAGTCTTTATATTATTTTTTTGTTTCACTTGGTTTATCTTACTATTTTTTATATTCTTTAATAATAATAATAAAAATCAAACAACACGACAAAATAATTACAGTTGACTTTGACATAAAAAAATAAATAAAACTAAAACTAGCTTATATACCGATCATTCTATTATTATCCTAAATCATAATCGAATATTTATAAATAATCATGATAATATTATTCTTTATTTTTATTATATTATATATCTATTTATTATACAATATACCAACAAGGTTTATTATAATCTATATTTTAATTTATCTTTAAATATCATTATAACTTTTCAAACTCCTTGTTAATTTATAATAATTTATATCAGTTTCTCCTGAACAATTTACAAAAAATCTATTTTTTTTTCTTTACTTTTTTTTTTATTCATTATTATTATTAATAGTATAATAAAAACTCATCAATATATATGTACTATATATATCTATATAATTTATTATTTGAACCGCATGCTACATTGATATTCGTGACACTGTTTAATATATATATAATATAATTTGCTACTTTTAGTAGTCGACTACTAATAATAATGACATGCTATAAATTATTAAAATAACTCAATAAATTATCATGCTAGAATCAGGAAGTTACATATACATACTTACTCTAAAAAAAAAAAAGTAATTATGTAATTATCGTTTATTATTATACTTATATACGGAGATATAAAAATAAATACCTTATAACGTTATTATAAAAATAAGTTAATTAAATATAAATAAATATATATTATTTAAATAATTAAAATATTTCGACGATTTATTTAATTAGATGTACATGTATTTTTTTAATTAATTGGATGGCTTCTTATATATATTTCTTAAATCATACAATGGATGCATATGAAAAAACATTTATGCGTTGCCTGGGATTCAAACATGTAAATAAATTTCAGTAAAATTTTTTTATCAATATTGTAATTCAAAATTGAATATATTTTTAAAAAATAGACAGCACTGCCTGACAATTCCAATGCCCTCTCAACACAAAGACTACAATGCCATCTATCAGACATTCATAAAACGTATACTTACACTTAAATATCATCATATATTGTGTGTGATATATCTAGTTATTATTTATTTATTTTTTTATACTTAATTATTATTAAAATAGCTATATTGATATTTCATATTTAAACATAATAAAAACAAACAAAATAAAACAATTTTTTTTTTTTTTTTTTTTTTTTTTTTTTTTTTTTAATTTAGTGATTATACAAAACTGTATAGTAATAATAACAACAATTACTGTTATTATCATTTGACAATGTGTGTATGTAAGTAAAAAAAATAAAGAAAGTAGTAAAAAATTTTCAAATTATATACAATAAATTGTAGTGTAATACGGAGAATATAATGACAGGTAGATGAAAAATTAATATAAAATAATAAATAAAAATGGCTGAAAATGGATTTGAATCTGAGATTGGATCTCAAGAGAATCTCGCTGCTGAAGCAATTAATCTTGACATTGATGAGGTATTATTTAATTAAATCTATTTATTTTTTATTTATTATTATTATTATTACTATTATTATTATAGTTGGATGATACCGAGTATGCAATACCAGCAGTGGACAAACTACCCTCCTTAGAAAGTATTTTAACAGAACCAGATTGTGATTCTCTTTCTGGTACAGAATTAGATATTAATACAGCGGTGGTACTAGCAGCAGCAGCAACAACAACAGCAGCAGCAGCATCATCATCATCCTCAACATCATTTATTGGAGAAATAATTGATGAAAGTGAAACAACAAGTGTTGGTAGTTTATTGTCTTTAAATTCATTAACTAAACCAATTACACGTAATCCTGAATTTCCTCTATCAGGTGTTATTTTAAAGCATGCAATAATGAGAGGTATAACATCACAAATAAAATCAGCGAGTGATAAAGTAAATGGTGGTTTAGCAAGTGCTGTTGCTGCTGGTGGAGATATGGTTGTAATAGGTACTAGCCATGGTTTAATTTTAGCATTTGATTCAAAACAAACATTAAGATGGTGTAATCAAGAAGCAAGACATCAAGGTTCTGTTTCATCATTAGGATTTAATAATGATGGTACAAGATTATTAGCTGGTTTTGCAAGAGGTCATATTCTTATGATTGACAATAATGTTGGAAAAGTATTGAGAGTATTAACGGATGTTCATTCACCTGGTACTGCTGTATTAAATGTTAAATTTACAGATTTACCAACATTAGCATTATGTAGTGATAGCGGTGGTTCTGTATTTGAATTAACTTTTAAACGAATAATGGGTGTTAGAGGATGTGATAGTAAATGTTTATTTAGTGGATCACGTGGTGAAGTATGTACATTAGAACCACTTTTAATAAATAATATATCTCGACATCCATTAAAAAATTATATTATTGTAGCATTAGCAACATTATCAAAAATAATTGTTGTATGTATAAGACCTAGAATAAGAGTTTTATTAACTCATCCACTTGTAGGACCAGCAACAGCACCACCACAAATATCTTGGCAATTAGTTGTTATACAATCATCTGATTCATCACGTGTTATTGATCCAGTATTGGCATTAGCACGTGAAACAACAATTCATTTTTATCAAGTATCTTCAGAAGCTGGTTCACGTATAAGATTATCACCATTACGAAGAATAACATTGTCTTATATTATTTGTAATTTAAAATGGTTAAACACAAGATCATTGGCAATATTAGATACACAAGAACGTCTTCATTTACTTGATGTAAGAACACAACAAGATTTAGAGACCATTGATATGAGTACTGTTGGTATATCATATGCATCATGTCATTTTAAGGGTCTTTCAACTGGCGGTAATGTATCTAAAGCAATGGCATTAGCTGGTGAACGTGCATCTTATAATACTGTTATAACATATGGAAATCAATTATTATTATTAGGTACTAAACGTCTTCATATTGTATTTATAAGAACATGGTCTGAAAGATTACGTTATTTAACTTTACAAAAACGTTATCCTGAAGCACTTTCACTTGGTTTATCATTTTATCAAGATAAAGGTAAAGCAGTTGTAGGTTTAAGTGGTGTAAAAAAAGTTCGTAAACGTATGACATTTATTAAAACAAGTCAAATTCTTATTCAGTATATGCAAGAATTAATTAAATTACCAGAACCAACAATTTCAACAACGGCAACAACAACAACAACAACAACAACAACAACTAATGATTCTAATAATGATAATTTATTTAATAATACTAATGAAAATGATATTATTACAACTTGTGTTGATTATGCAGTACAATTAGAAAATATTCATTTATTATTTGGACCACTTTGGGATTTAGTTTGTGAAAGTACAATATTAAAAGGTTATTATTTACGTGCTTTAGAAGGTCCTTTACTTGATGGTAGTCTTCCACCACGATTACCTCCATTAATTGCTCAACAATTAGTTTCTTTATATGATAAAGAAAAAAAATTTAAATCATTACAAACAATAATAGTATTATTGGAGATTGATTGTTTGGATATTCATCAAGTAACAACTTTATGCCGTGAACGTTGTCTTTGGGAGGGACTTATTCATCTTCAAACAGTAGCTTTGGGTGATTATACAGCCCCTATTCATCAATTAATTCCTGTATTACAAAATTATTTAATAAATAGTAATAAATCATCATCATTGTCGTCGTCGTCGTCGCCGTCATTATCATTATCATCTGACTGTATTAAACTTGGTAATGCTTTACTTGTTTATGCGAGCTGTTGTTTAGCTGGTAGAGGATTTCCACGTGGTGATTTACCAGAGGGACAATCTCAACGTGCTAAAGCTCAAGTACTTGGTGCATTATTATCACAACATTCAAGTCTTGCAGAAGATAATGAAAGACAATATCCTTATTTACGTACTTTATTACGTTTTGATCCACGTGGTTTTTTAGACGTCATTGCTATGGCATTTCAAGAACCAGAATTTAAAACTGAAATGGGTTATCGTCAACGTCAACGACTTATTGATATATTACTCAGTATTGTTATTCCATCAACACCACTCACTCCTGATAATCCAGATTATTTAGATGATAATAAAAAAGCTTTAGTATTGGTATTTATTGCCAATCAAATAGCTTCTACAACAGTAACACTTGAATCAAATCTTTTAAATCAACTTGTTGAATTATTATGCACTGAAAATATAAATAAAACAATAAAAATAACTCGAGATGAAAAATTAGAACGTGAAAATGCTGTATTACAATTAATTTATAATAATAAATTAAATGGAATAACAGATAATACATTATTAAATCTTGCACAGAGAGTTAATTATTATAGAATTTCTCAAGTTATTTATACTGCTCGAGATGATTGGATATCTGTTTGTAAATGTTTTATATCTGATTGTTATCGGCAGCATCAAGTTTGGCCTTGGCTCGAAAAACTTTCAACAAGTGAATTAAGTAAAGTTATACTTTTTAATATTACAGCTTTAGTAACTATCGATGTTGATAGAATATCAAATTTAATAGCTAAACGTATACCAACTAAAATAAATAATATTATTGAAAAATTAAATAATGAAAATAATGAAACTAATTCAAGACATGAATATTCACTTTTATTGTCATTTTATCAATTAAATCAATATAAGGAAGATGAACAAGATTATATTAAACTTGAATTATCAACCCAACATTTAGAAAGATTATTAATTCTTATGTGTGAATATGAACCCACTAGAGTTGTTAATCATATGAATGGACCTCATGGATGTCGTTTGGATCAAGCTCTAATAATTGTTCAAAATGCTAATCATCAAGAAGCTATAGCTTTAATGTTTGAAAAAATGGGAAATTATCAGGAAGCTTTTGAATTATTATTATATAAATTACAACAACAATTATCAATATATTATAATAATAATAATAATAATAATAATAGCAACAGCAACATTCCAAATAATGATGAAATTATAATAACTGCAACAATAAATATATCTGGATTATGTAGAAGATCTGCGGGTAATTTAGATTGGATGCCACTTGTTGAAACTGTTCTTCAGCCATATAATAATAATAATGATAATAATAATAATAGAATCGAAATATTACGTGGTAAATTGTTAAAAGTTGTTCTTGAAGCACTTAGCGGTACTAATGCTTTGTCAATTGTATTGGAACGAATTTTAAAGCATCCATTAGCAACTTCTGGTACGGTAGGTGATATACGTCAATTACTTACTGGAGTATTGACTCATTCGCGATATGAACAAGTTCTTGTTGAAAAAACAGCAAAATTAGTTAGTCTGGAATTACATGAATCACTAAAAAAAACTCTTAGGTATGTATGTATAATTTATACCCATATACATATAATATAATTTAATAATTATTTTTAGAGATGCAGGAAGAGCATGTGCTAGTACTTGTACTGTTTGTCCAGTTTGTCGAAAAATTTTTAGTCAATCAACAGATTATACAGTTTTTTTTTGTTGTGGTCATGGATTTCATTTGCAATGTCTAGGTGATAAAAAATTATGCTACAAATGTCTAAATGACAAAGGTTGGGCACCTGTTGCAACAAATTACCGACCTGAATCCAGACCACTTCCTGAAAGGCCACAAATTATCCCACCGATATTTATGCGTGGTCGTGATTTTACACTTAAACTTGCTGCACCAACTGTTTTACCAAATCTCGAAGGTATTTTTTAAAAAAAATTAATCTAGTCTTTTTAATTGTTAAAACAATCTCATTATTATTATTATCATTTATTTTATAATATATTCTATAGTTGTAATTCAATAATAATAAAGTTATTTCTGTTATATTATTGATAATTGTAAAAGTTTTGTTTTAATAAATAATAATCATTAATTAAATAAATATAATTTTTTTGTTCTCTTTTATTTAATTAAACAATGGCAAATGTTGCAAACTTTTCAACTGCGTACGGCGATTATTATTTTTTGTTATAAAAACAGGTTTTTTAGGAAGATTTTCTTTTAATATTACGTCAGGATATACTGGCTCCCATCCAAAAATCTCACCAGTAAGAAGTTTAAATAGAAAATCATTAAATACTTTACTGTTATCATTATAATTATTTTTAGTTAATAAATTGTAAGATATTGAAAAATGATCAATTATTGAATTTAATTTTTGTATATTACTAATAGACTTTGAAATCATTAAATATTGTTGAACTTTTTCATCACATCCCTCCAGTAGGGTTAATAATTTTGTCAATTCACTACAATACATGTGTCCTTTGATAATATATTCTTTATCGTAAATTGATTCTCCGAGTTTAAGTGAAATTTTAATTGCTCCAACTTGTTTTTTTATCTCATGTAACAGTGATGTTAATGCAACTCCATAAACAGTACGACTGGCAACAAAAAATGTTGCATATTCTTCACTTATCTATTATAATTTAACAACAACAAAATATTAATACCAATTTAATAATAATAATTTTTATTATTATACTCACTTGTTTATTAATAAATTCCCAAGATTGATAAATATGTTCAACAAATTCGGTTATTTTATTTTTCATTTCCCTATTTATTTGTTGCTCAGAAATACAGCTTAGAGATTGTAATTTAATAATTAAATTATTATTACTCTCTTTAAAAAGTTCAAGATTTGTTTCAAATTCGGAATCAATAAGATTGCAATGACGAATTTCCGATCGTAAAATTCCTAACTGTTGTAATAATACTATTATTATTATTATTATTATTATATAATATAAAAATTAAAAAATAATGGAAAAGTTTCTTACATTTTTAATTAGTGTTTCAATTAAACTTTTTTGATCTGAAAGTATAATAACATCTTCTGAAGTATATTCTAGTTCTTCTTTACTTTCTTCCATCATGTTGCTTATTACTATAAGACATTGGTATATATATATATATATATATATATATATATATATATATATATATATATATATATATATATTAAAAATAACAAAATTTAAGAGAAGAAAAAAACAAACGACGTATCATTTTGAAAGAGGGGGGTGAAGGATGGGATGGGAAAAATAAATAAACAAAAATTTTCATTTATTTTATTTGTATAATTTTTTGCAATTTTTAAAATTAAAATCACAAATCTTGACAATTTTTACAATCAATTAATAAAACACATGTTATTATTTAAATTTTAAGCATTTAAAATAATAAATGAAGCCTAATG
The DNA here is from genome assembly GCA_964016945.1 of Microplitis deprimator. Classification (NCBI taxonomy): domain Eukaryota; kingdom Metazoa; phylum Arthropoda; class Insecta; order Hymenoptera; family Braconidae; genus Microplitis; species Microplitis deprimator. The sequence continues at coordinate 57,683 of OZ024709.1, forward strand.
ATTTAATAAATTGTCTATACTAATAACATTTTTGGCTAGTTATCATATTTCAATAATATTAAAACGAGGAGATTTTTTTTTGCATCGATATACAATTATACATACTTGTATTAAGTAATATAATTTAATATATATTTGAAAAGTCGAAAAATTTTTACAAATAGTTAAGAAATAAAAAATAATAATAATCAACTACAATTAATTACATTAAACTCGTGTTCTTATTTGAGCTTAATATATTTCATTTAATTCGTCATTTGATTATTTATATTTTATTTATTTATTATTTTTCACTCATACAATAAATTATAATTTACGCACAATCATACATGTATTTGAATGTGCACGTAATATTCGATAGAAATAAAAAAAAGAAAAATTGGAATTTTAAAACTAAAAATTAATCTTAATATCGATTTATTAACGTACTTACATTACGATTACTTTTTTTTTCTTTTCTTTTTTTTTTTTTTTCCTCAACTATTATAATAGATTTACAGATATTTATGATAATTATCTTTATATAATAAAATTGCATTATTTATCAACTTTTCATTTATTTATACTATTTATATATTACGCCCATAATTCAGTTCTTGTAAGGAGTTAATATAATAATAAATGGGAAATGAGTTACCATATTTTTTATATTAAATATTTAGCTTATAAAGGATTAAAGGAATTATCAATATAATAAAAGGACGGATTGACATTAACTAAATTGTTGCAAAAACTTAAAAAAAAAAAAAAAAACTGGTTTTAAATTTTATTTAATTATAGTAACTCTTACATGTAAACTGAGCGTATTTAATAAAACAGTATTATTTTTGTTGAGAATAATAATAATAATTGTATATTATGGAACTCGTTTCCCTCAATTTAAATTATTTAAATTACCACAATCTCCTTAAATTAAATTTATATATTCTATTTTCATAACTACTAAAAATATGCCTAATGCTTGTAAAATGCAACGCATGTCCTTTTGTTGTAAATATTCATATTCAGCAATAATATTGCTTGCGCCTCAAAGGCTATTCAATAACATTAAATTAATTAAATTTTAATATAATTAATCGTTAATATAATGCATTCTACCTACGATGATAGTGATCACGATGATTATTATGGTATCTATGATGTCTATAATTTCCATGATTCTGTCGACTATGACTGGAAGTATTATAGTATCGTCGATAATTTCCACCACCGTTTGATCGATTCCAAGATTTTCCATTTTGATATTCTTGAAAAGGATTGTATCCTGGATTTGAGCGACTTTCATAGTCTCGGTGACTTTTAACTTTTTTCGTTCTTCCTCGATCCATTTCTTCATCATCAGGATTAAAATGACGTTTACGTTCTTCGCGTCGTTCATTATCTACTTCACGATCCATATGTGCTCTGCTACCATTCCAATTTGTAACTAATACATAAATAATAATACATAAATATATTATCTGAGGTACTGATAGTTTATTTATTACGTATATAACAAATAAATATTTACCTGAATTAGATCCATAACCACGATGTGACATTTTATACAAATGTGATACTGTATCAGAACGATTTGTTCCATTGAAATTACGTGGTGCTGCAGCGCTTGGTGTCGAGCTTATAGTTGTTATATGATTAGACTTTTTATTTTCTTCTCTGTAAATAATTTTAATTATAATTTAATTATGATTTATTATTTTTCAAATATTAAACATAAAAAAAAAAAAAACTTACTTGTTGTTATCGGTGACAGACCAACCATTCGGTGTAGCTGCTGAAGTTGGAGAAGGAGCATCTTTTGAAACTTCCCAACCACTTATACTACTTGCAGCTTTTGTTTGAATTTTATCATCTAAACTGCTACTTGTTTTTATTCGAATAGGTTGATGCAATTTATCTTTGCCATTTGTTTCAGATAATTTGTTGTTGTTGTTATTATTATTATTATTATTATTATTATTATTATTACTATTGTTATTATTTTCAAATTTACCATTTTGTTGTTTCTGGCCAGCAGAATTATTACTATTATTATTATTATTGTTATTATTAGTATTACTATTGCTTGATGATCCATTTGATGTAGAATTAGGTGTTGATATAGATTTTTGTGTAATCGTATTGATAGATTTAATAGTTTTCATTTCTGTTTTCGGAACTATTGTTGGTGATTTATTATTTGTATCTATTGTTAAATCTTTACTGTAAGATTTGGATACGCCATTAGAAATACTCGTTGAAGATTTAATAGTGGAAGAATTATTATTATTATTATTATTATTATTATTATTATTATTATTTTTGGAGGAGTTTAATGTAATATTTTCTTCTTCGTCACTTGAGCCATCGTACGGCACCAAACTATTGTTGTTGTTGTTGTTATTGTTGTTGTTATTATTATTTCCATTAAATACTTTTCCATTTTTAATATGCATAACAAGTCTGGGTTGGGTCTTGTCTGATGAAAATTTTTGTGGCAATTGTGGTCCAATAAAATTATAATTTTTATGTTGTTGAGCAGTTTGAGAATTATTATTTTGTTGTTGTTCAATTGTAAATTTAGATGAGGGCAGTTGAGGTCCAATTATTAAAGGTGAAGGTGATGATGAAGATGAAGAAGAATCAGAATTACGAATTTTATTACAAGAACCATTAGATTTGACAAATCCATTAGTAGTAGTAGCAGCAACTAGTCCTGAAGTTGAAGGTTTAGGACTTGATGATTTAAATGAACAACCATTTGAAATTGTTTTAATATTTGATAAACCATTTTGTTTTATAGATTGTGGCAGTTGATTATTATTAGATGGAGATTCCATTTCAAAAATCATAATATAAGCATTTGTATTTAATACATTTGAAATATTTATCGAACGTACACAGGAATCATCAAATGAATAATATTGACCAGAGGATACCTGTGCAACAGCTGTATAATGTCCACATCCTACAGATGGTCCCATATGAGTTATAATTGACATTAATTTATAGTTAAGCTTTCTTGGAGGTTCACCAGGTTCTCGCCACAAATACGGTCCCATATTTATACTTTGTTTAAATCCTATGTGACGTGATATTTTATTACCAAGTACACTAAAACGTTTTAATTGAACGCAAAGTACTTTTGGTGGTTGCTCCAAGCTAAATTGTTTTGTTGCTGGAACACGTTTTTTACATGCTTCACATTTGTAATCATTATTATCCAATTCTTCACGGCTAAAATAACTTGTTAATGCTTCATCTAGTGAATTTGCTTTACGAATATCTACCAATAAATCTTGAAAATGTTGAAAAGTTGTTGAAACATGTTGGCATTTAAGACACTTAACTTCAGTACGAATATAACCACCAAATATTTGATTTATAGGCGTTGTTTCTTTTGAATAATTATCTAATTTAGTTTCTTTATAGCGATGGAGATAAGCGCGTTCCATTCCTTCAAGTAAATAACGTAAAAATTCATGGGCATCTTCTTGTTGTCCTGGTACCATTGTCCGACAAATTACTGTTGAAATTATATTAATTAATAAAATAATAATAATAATTATTATTATAATTATAACAATAATAGTAAAATTATTACACTTTAATTTATTATATATGTAAAATGGTTTAATAGCATTGCCAGATTTTTCATGGCTAAATTGAAGTGTTTTTGCCATTGCACAGGTAAGACATTCTCCACCGCCTTCTAAAAAAAATTATATTATTTTATCTTTTAAATAATAATAATAATAATAATAATAATAATAATAATAATATATTTATTGTTACCATTTTGTTCACATTTTGAATTATGATGCGTGTCTGTGAGTAACCAATTAACAAGTGCCGGTACGTGAAATAATGCTTGTAAAGTACTGTTTAAATAACATGTATTTCCAACATTTATTAATCCAGCACCTACTGGAAATGATCTATTCCAACCCAAGTTGACATTTTGTGGTTTATATAGTGTTATTTTTGGTTCTGGTAATGAAGGCCTTATCATTTTATTTTGTTCGTTTTTTTTACGACAAATAGTTCCTGTATTATTGTTGTTATCCGATTGATTATAATTTGTATTATTTGGAAGATTTAATACAATATATTTGGATTTAAGTTTATGCAACACTGTTGATTGATAATCATCCGTTTCTTCATATTTTATTTCAGTCTGTAAAATTCTTGATGCTCCGATAGTTAGTGAAGTAGTAATATCCTCTGTGGAGGACTTTGATTGACCAGCCTCCAATGAATGTCGGAGTGCTGCCGCTACCGGATCACATACGCTCACAGCAGGCATACCTTATTTTCTCTACCTTACTTAATTTAATTATTTATATTTTAAATATATTCAATATCTCAATCTGTAAATTTATAATTATAATTATTATTATTATAATAATTATTATTAATAAAATATTTTATTTATTTACCTTAAATTGAATAGCAGCAATTATTAAATTACCCATAATTTTTTAATTAAAAGTTTATTTAATCATTTGATGATTATTTATTCTAGTACTATAAACTTTATCATAAATAATTATAAGTATAAAATTATGTATAAATTTATAAAAAAAATAATAAAAATAAAAACCGGATAGATAGAATATAAAATATAAAAAAATTGGGCGCGTGTCGTTGAGTGTCGGTCTTGGCGGCCTTAGCACACGGAGCACACGGAGTAGACCATTATCATATCATATAATATTGCAATATAATAAAATCATGTAGCAGCGTGACTTGGAGCGGGAATTTATGCCGTCAGTCGGCAACATACACCCTTTACGACTATTATTAACACAATAATACACTTTATCTAATATTTTTTATATACTACAACAACACTTTTTTTTTTCTTTTTCATATATATATCTATATATATACATATGTATGTATATTACTAAAACGAAAATTGTATTTATGAAAAAAAAATGAGACTCTAAGCGCGCTATAGGTAGAATGATGGCGACCTGGCGACTGATCACGACTGATAGCTGATGGCGGCCATCTTCCTTATCCGGCTTTGGGTGATATCGTGTGCATCGTGTGGATCGTGTGGTTTGCTGGTGCCCCTGGTGCGTGTGTTTGTGCTGCCACTCTACTGTTTTTTATCGTAGCTACATGAGCTACCGGACGACACATAATGACATCTCACACGTCACAATCTCATTACAAATAACAACCCTCAGATGATCTTAATAATAATAATAATAATAATATCTACTTAAACAGTTACTCTGTTAGATGGCACACGAATTACAATTCTCTACAATAAGAATAAAAACAAGAGTATGATGGTAGATATAATTCTAAAATTCAATTATATATGTATGTACCTGCAATTATGTATTTACTTTTACATCAGGATTGCTTCATCTTCTCCCGCTCAACCCTTTTGTTTTTCAATAATAACACAATAATTTAATTCTGTTGTTATTACAAAATCAATTAAATTTCTTGTCTATGTTTATTTTCCGATAATATCAAGCTTGGATAATTAAACAGGTAATATCTTCATCAAATAGATAGAAATAATCAATAGTAGTTGAAAAATAAAATTATTTATTTTATTTCTTTTTTCTGTCTATTTTAAGATAGATAAAAATTATTACGAACTATTTAAAGATTTATTGAAAATTATTTCGTTTGGCCATGTTGAAAATGCTTAGGTTATGAAAGCTTATTGAAATTTAAAATATCTTATAAGATAAAAAAAAAAAAAAAAAAAAAAAAAAAAAAAAAAAGAATCGACAAGCAAGGTCCCACCGAGATTTGAACTCGGATCGCTGGATTCAAAGTCCAGAGTGCTAACCATTACACCATGGGACCTGTTAGTGTGAGTTTGTCACTTTTGGTGTAATTTAAAATTATGTATAATTTAAGAAAAAATTATTTAAATTATGTCATGTATTTAATAATTATATCTATCATGTACAGAATTTAAAAATAATAAAACAAATATTTTTTCATCAATTTATTTTGTTTAATTATCTAAATTTAATTGATATGGTAAACATTAAGTAAATAATATTTATCTAACTATTGAATAAATTGAAATAAAATCAATAATTACAAGCTGGAGGACATACTGGAATAATTGATTCTGAAACAAAAAAAAAAAAAAAATAAATAAAAATAATAGCACATTAGATGTATGATAATAAAAATTAATAATAATTTTACCAGATAACTCAATTGTCGTATTAAATGACCCATATTTATTATAAGCTATACAAATAAATTGTCCAAATTGTCTTTTTTCAATAGTTATAACACGAAGAGTTGTGTCAGTTATTTCATCAGCAGTTGCAAAATGTGATATACGATAATGTTGATTATTACTAAGCTCCTCATAATCTTTAAGCCATGCTATTGCAGGTGCAGGATAAGCTTCTACATGGCACTCTAAATCTATATCATACAACAAAGCTTGACTTAAACGAGGACGTTTAGCTGTAACTACTGGTGCAAATTCGACTTCAACATTTATAATACGTCGGTGTCCGCGGCCAACTCCATTTGTAGCAATACAATAGTATATTCCACGATCTTCTTTTTTAATTGATGTAATTGTCAATATATTTCCTCTATTAAATAATTATTACTTATTACTTACCAGTATCCAAAATAATAATGAATAACAGTTATATTAAAATTAATTTAATTTAAATTTAAAATTAGAGCAGTATCAGAGGATTATATCGAATGATTGTATTTTAATTAAATAATATTATATATATAGTAATAATAATTTTTAATTTATACTTATAAATTAATCCTCCAGTAGAAAAAGGCATTGATTGTCTGCGCCATGTGATAGTTGGTTTTGGAAAACCATTAGCATAACACTCAAGTTGTACAGTTTTTCCTTCAGTAGTTACAAAATTATTAGTTGAATTATCACTTATTGATGGCTCACGTCGTATTTGTAATTCAACTTGTGCATCAATACGATTATTTAAAGCAATTTGTACTCTACATTGATAAAAACCAGCATCTGTTTCTTGAATATTATTTATCTTAAAAAAAAAAATAATTTTTTTTTATATATATTGTTAAGTTGAATGCATTTTAATAATAATAACAACAACAAATGATGTTTATATTACTTGAAGAGTGTAAGTTGAATTTTCATTATTGTACGTAACTGAAAATCTATTATCTCCAACAATTAGAGAAGTTTGAGAAGATATTGGCATTTGTTCTCTTCCTCCATTATTTAATTTAATCCATAAAACAGGATACTCATCGCCGTATTCTACTGAACACTTTAATTCAACAGATTTTCCAATATCTGTAATTTGTTCCTGAGATATATAAGATATTGTTGGAGTTCTCTGAGCATCAGTTACTAAAAACGAAAAGAAATAAATGAATAAGTAAAATAAAATTATCTCTATTTTATCTATTAAAATCTCGGTTTATATTTTATAATAAAACTTACTTATTTTAAACGATGCTACAATAATAATAATAACAAAAAATACTTTAAAAATAAATTTATTCATTGTAATAATCTAATAATCAACCGAATGAATTATTTTTTATAAAAAAAAATTACAAGCTTGTTGTCTAGTTGAGATTTACAAGCGAAATGAATAACGGACAATAAAATGTTATTATTATTATTATTATTATTTTGAGGTATAGGGTGAGTAATGCTAAGTAGAATGCTGTGTTGTTTGTACATATAACAATATATAATACAATGATGAGTAAAGGAGAGATGATGAAAAAAGAAAAAAGAAAAAAGAAAAAAAAAAAAAATCCGGTTCTTGGTTCTTAATTTAGTAGATTTCAAGGTAAACTCAATGTCAACGGGGTGTGTAAAGTGTAATATTCCATTGCATCGTATTTCATCCTCTTTAATCGTATAACCACGGATTTTAAAATAAATGTTATTTATTAATAACTTTCAATCGACATAAGCAATATAAATTTAATAAAATATACTTAGTAGGATTTACAAGCTTGAAATATTGATGAAATAATAATTTAAAACTTATGATAGATTATCATTGTTAATGTTAACGACAGTTAGTACAGTAGCTATTATTATCATTTATATAATAGAACTTGGAAAACACATCAACTATCGGTACATATCAATCAACAGCAGAATAACCTTTTCATGTTTTTTTTTTTTACAGGCAGCACTGTTTTATTTTAATAATCATAACCTATTGAATATATTGAATATAACCTGATATCAAATAAATATATAGTCTAAAAAAAAATTTTATATTACTTAAAAAATAAAATAATCTTTAAATTAATTAAAAATAATAATAATGAATTCTAAAGATAATAGTAATAGTAATAATAATAATAATGATAATGATAATTTACTATCATCATCAGTGATAGTGGTTAAAGCTAAACCAGTGAGGAAAGTTTTTAAAGCCGGAGCTGTTCGTGTAAATAAAATACCTCAAGAATTATTAAATGATCAAATATTGAATGCTGCTGTTGCAGCTTTACCTGAAAATTATAATTTTGAAATTCACAAAACAATATGGAGAATACGAGAATTAAAAGCAAAAAGAGTTGCACTTCAAATGCCTGAAGGTCTTTTAATTTATGCAACAACAATAGCTGATATAATTCAAGATTTTACTGAGGCTGAAACTGTTATTATGGGTGACGTTACTTATGGTACATATATATATATATATATATATTTATTTTTTTTCTTGTTTTTCTATCATTATTAAAAATATAAAAAAATAAGTTTGTAATTAAATATAAATAAATATTATAGGAGCATGCTGTGTAGATGATTTTACTGCTCGTGCTTTAAATATTCATCTTTTAATTCATTATGGACATTCATGCTTAATACCGATTGATCAAACTCAAGGTATTAAAGTTTTATACATATTTGTGGACATAAAAATCGATACAGCACATTGTATAGATTGTTTAAAAGCAACATTACCTGTAATAACTAAAATAGCTCTCGTTAGTACAATTCAATTTGCTGGAACTTTACAAGTTATTGCTAAAGAAATGAGAAATGGAGGATATGAAACAACTGTTCCTCAAAGTAAACCTTTGAGCCCTGGAGAAGTAATTATATTTCTTATCAATATTATTATTATTATTTTTATTGAATATTTTTATTTAACAAATAGATATTAGGATGTACTGCACCGCAAATACGATGTGCAGATGCTTTAATTTATATTGGCGATGGACGTTTTCATTTAGAGGCAGCTATGATTGCAAATCCAAAGCTTTGTGCTTATAGATATGATCCTTATGAAAAAAAACTTAGTCAAGAATTTTACGATCACGATACAATGCGAGTTGTTAGACAAAATGCTATTGAAAATGCAAAAAATGGAAATACAATCGGCCTTATTCTTGGAACCCTTGGACGTCAAGGTAATCCAATTGTATTAAAGTCTCTTGAGAAAAGAATTGAATATTTAGGAAAGAAAAATGTTATTATATTGATGTCTGAAATTTTTCCCGATAAAATATCAATGTTTCATGATATTGATGCTTTTATACAAATAGCATGTCCACGATTGAGCATTGATTGGGGAACAGCATTTAACAAACCATTTTTAACTCCTTATGAAGGAGCTGTTGCATTAAATCTTTCAAAATATGATTTAGACAAACCATATCCAATGGATTTTTATGCATCATCAAGTTTAGGGCCATGGACACCTAATTATAAGCCAGAAACAGAGCTTGAGAAACAGAGTGATACTTGTTGTGGAAAATGTAAATAATAATAATAATAAAATTTAGATTAGCTGAATATTATTATATTTTTATCATTTTATTTCTCTATATAATAAATTATCGTAGTGTTTCAAATATAAAAGCTCCAGCTCGAATACTATCATTATTATTATTACATTAGTCTATCAGAGAAAAAAAAACGAAATTAAAAAAAAAAAAAAAAAAAAAAAAAAAAAAAATTGACCAATCATGAGTCGTTTGGACAACACCTTCATCTGTATAAAACTAAGCAAACAGATACATACTCAGCTGTTACGGTTGGTGGTCGTATGATCGAATGCTCGGGTGGTGAGTTGCGATAATGAAGGGCCCGCGTGGGCGAATTACGTCATACGCCCACCTGTAGCCAGCCCCAGCGCAAATATATACACCACACATTGAACTCTGTGACTATATATAATGTCTAACGGGTGTTTTTTTTTTTTTTTTTTTGTTACAAAGACTACTTAAATTATGATACTTGCCATAATCACCATGACCACCATAACAATATTAATAATAATAGCTCCATCATTCTCTAATAAAAATTTATTTGACTTTTGTCATTTTTTTAATTATACAATAAATAATGAAAAATTTAAGATTAAATGTTTATACGTCCTTACTGAATGTAAATCATAGATTTTTTTCTATACATATAATCTAATAGATTAATGTGGCATAATAAAATATAAACAAGTTAAAAAGGGATATTATGAATAGTAAATATATATACATAAAAGGGATAATTATTTGAATACGGAAAAGGGAATAAAAACGTGGATTGGTTTTCCAAACTTGACACAGGGTGTATATTAGAAATTTGTTGGGAGGGTGAAAAGCGGCGCCGACCGCACCCCGGCGTCGCGACGTCAGTCGCCGTCCAAACGTGGCTCAACAAGTATCTCTTCCTTTAACTTTCTTATTATTCAGTGTGTATAGGTTTTAAATATAATATTATATTTTTAATATAATTTTTTTATTTATATTTAGTTATTTAATAACTATTATTGTTGATTATTTTTAAATCTATTGAATTAAAATCAATATTTATTAATAATAATAACAACCATCTGACTAAAACCAATTATTCTGTCGCGACAATTAACCGGTAAGTGATTATTAATTATCAATAATGCGATTTTTTAAAAAAATTTTTAAATATATGTAATAGATAGACATAATTAAAGGATTATAATAGACAAGTTTATTGAATATGCGATCAGAAATGACAAATGAAGACAGTTTTAATAAAAATTGGATATTAGAAAATAAAGGACATTCTAGTAATAAAAATGTATCGGCACTACGTAAGACATCGAGAAGGATTGAAAGACTAAATAATAATAATAATAGTAATAATTTAACAAGTACCAAGTCATCATCTCGTGGGTGTACACCTAGGGAGAGAACTCTCAGGAGATTGGAAAGTAATGAGAGAGAACGAATGAGGATGCACAGTCTTAACAACGCGTTTCAGGTTTTAAATTTATTATTACACTACTATTGGGCATTTTATCGATTTATATATGTAATATAACTTGTTTTTTTTTTTTTTTTTTTTTTTTTTTTTTTCTCTTTCTATAAATTATAGAGTTTGAGAGAGGTGATACCTCATGTCAGTAAAGAACGTCGTCTATCTAAAATAGAAACATTGACACTTGCTAAAAATTATATTGTTGCACTCACAGACGTTATTTGTGCAATGAGAAATGATGAACAATCAACAAATATTCAGACCACTCCAATAATTGATGGAGAAGCATCAGATCATATTAATGATTGTCTTAATATGAATACTCCTATATCATCAAGATCTTCTAGTCCAGAAATGAAAACATTTTCCAACCCTTCTCAAATCAATTCACTGTGGAAAGATAATTAAAATTTATTGATTAACTAAATATATATATATATATATATATAATATATTCATTAAAAAGGATCAAAGAAAGTAAAAAAAAAAAAAAAAAAAAAAAAAAAAAAAAAAATAGGAATATTTTATGATAAAATTTACATTAATTAATTTATAATATTTATTTTTTTAAACTCAGGAAAAGTTTATCAACGAAAATTATAAATCTTTTAAGAGTATAAAAAAAACCATTTTTTGTAAACTTTTAACAGAGATTAATCTCCTGACCATTAATTTTAATCGATAAATTAGTTATGTCTTCTCTTGAAGAACTTATATTTAGTCGTTTCTTAGATATAGAAAAATATCTTTTATCAATTTGTGCCAGATTGCCAGTATTATCAGATAAAAATAATAAAAAAAGTATAAATAAACCACCAAATATTAATTATAAGGAAATAAAAAAAAAAAATATTTTTAAATAATTATGTGTACCGTACTAAAGTGTAATAGCGTGCATTTAACAGTGATAGTAAATCAGCTTATGTAATAAACTAATATTGATTGTTGATTGAGACAACATTGTGGAAAGTATTTTATGAAATAAATAATTATATGTATAATTAAAAAGAAAAAATATCTTTATAGATGTAACATCGAAACAAAATATATTATATTTATTATTAATATTTAAAAAATAAATAAATCCATGTTACAATAAAAATATATTTACATAATTTAATAATAATATTGCATATATATATATATATATATATATATATATATATATATATATATATATATATATATAAATATGATATTGTCCAAGTATCCAAGGACAATAAATTAACGACAACAGCAGTATTTGTTTTTGAAAATTTAGGGATACATATCAACCTGACCATTTGTCCTTGTTCACCAATTACACATTTTGTTGCATACTCGTTAGTATTACCAACAAAATAAATATCCGGGCATTCTTCCATAATAAATGGATCAGCTTCAAAGTATGGGTAAGCAGCAAGTGTATCAGGAGCTGTTGGTGCAAAATGCCTCCAATTTAATGTCTTTTCTAGCCAATCTAATGGTGTATAATCATCCATCAAATTTGTTACTTTAATAATATCATCAATTGGTTGTCCACTAGAACCAGCTACGATTCTATTACCTATTTTTCCAATCCAAGGATTTGTAGCTCCATAAAGGCTTTTATATCTGAAATATTTTAATATAAGATGACACTTTTTTTTTTTTTACATAAAATAATATTGTTGTTGATGTAATATTATTGATACCTAAAAGATTTAGGTAAAATGCAAGAATGTAAAGGCTGTTGTGGTATAGAATGATTTGATGGATCAAATTGTCCAGGCATAAGAATAACATTTGATGTCGCTATGATTTCTTTCAATAAATTATCAAAACGATGTGATGCTAATACTGTTTCCATTGTGACAGCGGTAAATTTATTCTTCATTTTTATGTATCCTCTATGATTATACATTTCAACAGATCCTTTTATACTATTTCCTATTAAAAATAACAAAAAAAATTAATAATTATTTTATTATTTAGTGAAATTTAAAAAAATTAAAAAATCAGTTATATAAATATTTATTTACCAGCAATTATTATTTGAGCAATAGAAGCTGAATTATGTTGGACTTTATCGTTTCCTGCCATTCCATTTATCCACTCGACTAAAAGTTGATAATGTAATGAATTTGGATTATTTGATAAATCTAAACCAGACAATAATAATATATAATTGTCCGTCATATTATCTGTTGAAAATAGTAAAGGAAAAGATGGAGGATTTTGTGGGCAGCATATTCCTGGCATACAGTAACTTTTAACCTAACAAAAAAAAAGTAAATAAATTTTCATTACCAAAAAATTATAATAACGTTAAAAAAAAAAACAAAATCTTACAAAAAATACTCCACCACTACATTGATAACCTAGCACACCACAAATTAATCCTGTTACCATTTCTTTTGAGTTAATATTCGAACCGATTAATTTAATTCTAAGCATTTCATCTTCAAGAAATAATTCATCTTTTTCAGATGAATAATTAGATCTTGATGGTTGAGGTATTAATTCAAGTTCATCACTAAGTTCTTTCAATATAGATGGTTTTAATTCTTGATGCTTATAAATAATTCCTACAAGTATGACTAGTTTATCCGTTTCTTCTCCTTGATTAAAATTGATATCGTCAGAAAGTTGAGAAATTTTTAATATTTGATATTCGCCTGAAGAAATATAAATATAAATTAATTTATTTAAATATAAATTTAAAAAAAAAAAAAATAATAATAATAATAATAATAATAAATTACCCCATTTTTCTAGCGATTGTTTTTCTAAAACATTTTTCAGAGCTTTTAATCGAGCAATATAAATATTTGAGTACTGTTTGTTGAATACTCTTTGTCCAATATTAAATTTTTTAAAATCTTTAAATTCAATTGATTTTCTTTCAATTTTAATTCCAAAATTTTCCATAACATTAAAATCACTTGATTTGCTTTGCTGCTTTTGCTGTTTAAATCTAGCTGTCAAAAAAAATAACACACCGACACCGACACCGACACACTGACAGCACTGACCAGCACTGACCAGTACTGACAATACAGCTGATGAGGAATATGGTGATGGACCGATGGAAATGAAAATAATTCCCACCGTTTACCAGAAAACCCAGAAAAAACAAAACAGTTAGAAGCATTTATCGTCATCAACATCATCTTTTCATAACAATGCCGCCATACCGCCAATCAGGTGAGAAGGGTGAGAATTATCTTTACTCTGTAGATGTCAGCTGATTGTAAAATTTGTAAAATTTTTAACAAATAATCAAGTACTGACATCTGTATAATAAAACCCAGTATCTACAATCTACCAAAAGCACCAAAAGTTTGTTTGTTCAGTTGATTTTACAGATCGACATATAAAAATTATAAAAACCCACACTGCATTTGTTTATAACCACATTTTTTTAAAATTTTTTTTTTAAAATAAAATACTTGCAGTAATATGTATATATAAATATATTTACATCTGAATCCTGTAATTAGATTTTAAAACATAAAAAAAACTAATATAGTTTAATTTATTATTGATTAATAATAATAATAATTGTGTATAAAAAATAAAACAACAATGAACGAGGAGGAGCATGAGAAATTATTTATAAAACATTTAACGTAAGTTTATATATTTATTTAAAGATTAAATATAGTATTTTTATTGGTATTTAAATAATATTTAAATAATTATAGAGCAAAGGAACTATTGGAATCTAATAGTTTGAGAGCACGAGTTTCAAATGAATTCGAACAAGTATCCAAGGTATTACCTAAAACTGGAGTTAAATTATTTAAACCAAATGGGTCATGGCTTCAAAATCGACAAATAAATGCATGTTTGGAAGCTCAAAGAGATTTAATAAAAGTTGAACGAGTTAAAAAATTGTCAAAATTAGCGGTCGGAGAATGGTTGCCTCAAGAAAAACGTGTTAAAGTAATTAAAAGATCTGGTATTGATTGGAATAATTACGGATGTGATCTTCGTGGTACTTTATATTTAAATCCTGAAGAAGCTTTATTACAATTAGAATTGGTAATGTATAAATATTATTTAAATTTATTTAAATAATAATTAAAAATTTAATAAATAATATATTTATTTAAATAGAATTGTTTGGATTTAATTTACAATGATGTCTCAATATCAATACAACAAGCTTATGAATTACTTATTAATTCACCAAGTTCAGACTGTACATTAGAGGAATATAGAGTATATAGTCAATTAGCAAAATTGGGATATCGTTTGAAAAGATTTTATTATCATAATTCAATAAGTGAAAAATTAGATGAGTGTACGAGTGTGCCAAAAAAAAAAGTTATCATTGATCCTGAAGGTTGTCAATGGATGACTGGTGTTTCATTAAATGATAAAATAAATAAAAATCTAAATAAAGATGCTAAATTTGTTATAAATAGTATTATTGAAAAAATTGAAATTCAAGAACAGAGATTAAAAGTTGAATGTGATGAAAGTGTTGTAAATAAAATTGATAATGATATTAAAGATAAAAGTAAACGTCGATTAAATATTGTTTCGGTTGAAACAATAGTAGATCCAGTTAAGTTAGTTGCAACTACAGTTAAAAATACAAATAAAGAATCTGTTTCATCTATTGGTATTCGTATACAACGTAATGTTAAACTTTTACCAAAACGAACAGATAAAGTATTTATTTCTTCTTCTTTCTCTAATTCAAATACTGATATATCGGTTCAGATTAAAACATCTGATAACGAGTTAAATAGTGATAATGATAAAAATAATCAACTAGTTTTAGCTGATAAAAGAAAAATTGATAATATTGATTTATTAGCATCATCATTACCAACAACATCTTGTACGTTTCAATCACCACTGGCAGAATCATCGGTTGTACCAGTTAAAAAATTTAAAAAAAAAATGACTGAATCGTCAGATGATGAGATTGAAGAAATACCAAGAACTCTGACTAGAATGGAAATGTTAAATAGTTTTCCTAATTTAGCTTTTAAAGATTCGATTGTAGTGATAACTGATCGTAAATACATTCCTCATAATATAAAACCAGTAAAAGCTGTACATACTTATGATAGCTTAAATTCAGAAGATAGTAATAAAAATCAATCATGTAATTCTATTACTCCAATGGATAGTTATAACAAATCAAAACCTCCAACCACTTCATTTGGATTAAATCGTTGCTGGAGAAATAATAATAATCGACATTCACATAATCAAAGTGAACTTGGTGGATCTAATAATAATACAAATACTTATAGTGATAAAACGTTAAATAATTTCACTCATCATAGAGTTGTTACAGATTGTTCAAATCAACAACAAAGTATGATATCATCAAATCGATGGTCATCATTACATGTTAATTTTTTTAAAAATATTGCTATGGCAACATACGCATTACGTGCATCAATAACACAAAATATAACAAATATTTATCAGCAATCAACAATATACAACATGGAACAATTTTTTGGTCAACACAATTCACGTTTTTTCAATCCTTCAGGAGCTTTTAATTATCATCAAAGATCTAATATGCCTATTTATTATAATAATAATAAAGTAAAAACAAAAAATAGTGATAATAATAATACTAATAATAATAATACTAATAATAATAATACTAATAATAATAATAATAATAATAATAATAATAATAATAATAATAATAATAATAATAATAATAATAATAATAATAATGATTTTGAATTTAAATCATCGTTTGATAAAATTCCGGCTAATTCATGGTCAGAGTTAAAGAAAAAATGGAAAGAAGCAAAAACAATAACTATTGAAGATGATAATGATAAAGTAGACTGCAGTGAAGTTGAAGTTGTTAATCAAACTATACAACCACTTGTTGGTGCTAAATATTCATCAAATTTAAAACAAATTTATGATAGATTAAAAATAATAAAACCAGCTCAAGAAAAAATAGTAAGAAAGAAAAAAGGCCATTATAAAATATCATACAAAGTTTACTCAAATACTCAACTTTATAGAAAAGCAAGTCCTGGTCCTGCAATGTTTCATTTAGTAATAACTAGGTATGTTATTATTTTTATTTTTAATATTTATTTAACCACTATTGTACTTGATAATTTTAATTTATTTGTTTTATTTATAGCCAAGAAAATAATCATTTTATACAACCAATTGAACTTAATAGACTTTATCAGGATGGAGATGGAATAGCCATTGTCTTTGCTTACGTTGCCGGTGCATCAATATCTTTTATGCAAGCTGGTATTGTTTCATTACCTAATTTTAATGATTAATTGTTATTTTAATAATTTAAATAATAATTATACTGTGAAATGAAAATAATAAAATATTAAAATATTAAAATATCATATTAACAAGTATTTGTTGTATTGGTGTGTGTGTGGATGATGATTTAATAAATATTTAATATAAACATATTAATAAATTATAATTTATTTATTTATTATTAAAACATATACGTCGTCATTAATTATTATACATGAGGAGTCAGAGGGAATCTATTTAACTTTCACGCTGACACATAAAAAAATAATAAAATAATAAAAATAGAGGACCATAGTTAAACCGACTCAATTTTTGTTGTGAAACAATCGGCAAAGTAAACACGTATATTATATTGTTGAGACGCCTGATCTCAACACCTACTTTCCCTTCCTAAGAGACATGTAAACACATCATTCACCACTGTGGCCCTACTTATCAAACCTCACCCTTACTTGTTTTATATATTGAAAACGTCTACGTAATAAATACTTGCGAGATAAAACGACTGCACTGCCATCTTGTAATTTTTATTATTATAATTTTTTAAACTGTAAAAATTTTAATAATTAAATGTTTTTATTTTATTTTTTTATTAGATTATAGCTAAAAATTTTAATAAAAAAACTTAAAATTATATTATAATTGCTTAATAAAATATTTTCTTGACATCAGTAAACTTGTTTTTTTTATTTATTATTATTTAAAGGCTGTATAAATAATAAATTTTTGAGTAGTAGCACAACTGCTACAATTTTTTCTTATAATAGACATTGGTAACATTGGTTGGTTAGTTGTCATAATATTTTTTTTTTTTGTACCTTGCTGTCATATGTATGATATGTGGTGATGTACTGTGTACCTAGATATTTATTTAAATTATAAATTATGGTGTGCGGCATGTGAGATATAGTTTTTTAATATTTAGATACATAATAATTAACTTAAAATTTAAAAAATAGTTATAGTAGGTGGAGGTGGCAGTGGGTGATTGGTTGGGTTGGTTGGTCTAAATCGTCTAAATTGGTCTAAACTAAGTAGGCAAGCATAGGCAAGTAGTAAGTACAGCTGGTGAATGTATATATAAGAATATATACCATATACCAACAGTTTTATATAAACTGATCTACATCTACATCATCAATTAACAATTAACCTCATATGAGGTATACCATCATCACCATATTTATTATTATAATTATTAATATATATAAATGATGATGACAATTTGTGTCTACAACATTACAGCAACATTCTTTTTTTATTACTTTTTATAAATCCAATATTAATAATATAAATGATTATGTGATTGAATACTGGTGAAAGGTGTAAAAAAATAAATTATAAATCATGTTCTTCCCAATTGGTTGGCCAAGGGTTTTAAATCCATCAGAGCCTGATGAAATAAATGCAATTGTATGTAATAGAGATAAAATATTATTTGCTATTTTAACAAGGGATACATTGTCAATTTGGTATTGCAAAGTAAGTACTTTATACATATATATATAGATATATAGATTTGTTGATATTTGAATAATAAATATTTTTTATTAAAATTTATTTAGCCTTGCGTTCCAATTGTTTTTAATAGACGTACCAAAGATTCAATTGAAAAATATGGTGAAAATTTATTGGTACAGTGGAAACCTGATTCCAGTATGTTAACAATTGCAGTAAGTTTAATTTATATAATAATAACAACTTAATTATAATTATTATTATTATTTATATTTAATTACAGACTTGTGATAGTTATTTACTGTTTTATCGATTATCTGACAGTGGAGGTGATAATCATGGTCTTTATGAACAAAAAGATTCACCAGTATCAAGTTTACGTCGTGATAGTGCTGAACTTTTTATAAAAGAAGTTATTCCATCTCTTGTATTGACATTTGTTATACCAGTATGGATTGACGGTGGAATAAGTTCATTAGTATGTATAAGAGATGAACTTATGGTTGCAACTAAAACAAGTATTATTATAAGACAACGGTGGGAAGGTTCTACTAATCGTGATTACTCATTAGATCTTAAAAGAATTCCATTTAGTGTTGATCAACAAATATCAACAGTTGCTGTGCCAATAACTGATAATAATATTTATGTAACAGATATTGAATATTCTCCATTAGTTGGAGGTTTTGCAATTGTTCTTAGTAATGGTAAAGCGGCATTTTTGACTGCTCAATCATTAAAATTTGATCCAAATCAAGTACAAGGTATATGGGCTAAAGATTTAGATGATGCAACGTGTGCTGCTGTTAATCATAAATATCGATTGATTGCATTTGGATGTAAAAATTCACATGGAGTTGTTTATTATGTTGATGAGACAACTGGTAGTCTTGAAGTATCTCATACACTTTGTTTATCCTCAAAGGATTATCCAGGTAAACCTGGTAATGTAACATGTCTCAGATGGACACCTGATAGCTGCGCTATTGCTTTAGCTTGGGATACTGGAGGTTTAGCTATTTGGAGTACATTTGGAGCACTTTTACTCTGTACATTAAAATGGGATTATGGTTTACATGTTGATCTTACTCGTGATAATCCTCTTTGTGTTCATACAATGGTATTATTATTATTATTATTATTATTATTATTATTATTATTATTATTATTATTATTATTATTATTATTATATTTAATATCAAATTTTAAAATAATAAATAAATAATTATATAGGAATGGTCAGCTGAAGGTTATCAATTGTGGATGCTCAGAGAATCTCCAAATTGTTTGTCAATAAAACAAGAAAATAATGTAAATAAACTCTCAGATAATCAAAAATGTTCATTAATTCAATTAGATTTTGTAAAAAGTCCCCTGACAGTAAATCCATGCATGGTAAGATTATCGTTAACTATTATTATTATTATTATTATTATTACTATTATAAAAAATTATTTAATTAATTAAGGGGCATCATGGGCATTTATATCTCCAAGGTGAAGATCGTTTATATCTTAATTTAGGTGGTGTAGCAACAGATACACCAAGTTTTCATTTAGGAAATGATATATCAAATGATACAACTTGTCAAACATTAGCCGGATCAAAACAGTGGTTGGTAGTTCCAATACCAAGTGTATATAGTGGTTCAAATTGGCCAATTCGAGTAAGTTTTTTTTTCTTCTTCGATAATTTTATTTAATGAAAGATAAATTAAAAAAAAAAAAAAAAAAAAAAAAATTACAGTATACAGCAATAGACAATGAAGGACAAAATATTGCTGTTGCTGGACGAACAGGATTAGCACATTATTCTTTATCATCACGTAAATGGAAACTTTTTGGTAATGAAAATCAAGAAAAAGATTTTATAGTTACTGGTGGTATTTTATGGCACCGAGGATTTATGATTGCCAGTAGTTATTCTATTATTGAAGATAAAGATGAAATAAGAATTTATCCACGAGATACAAGATTGGATAATAATTATGTTAAAAGTATCAGAATGCCGTCACAAGTATTACTTGTTAACACAATGAAAGATAAACTTGTTACATTTTGTGCAAATGCTCAAATCAGTATATTTGATATGACACTTGAAGGTATTGAAGGTATAGGAAGTATTGAATTAACAAGAACCCAAATTGTTGATATTAGTGGACTATGTGTACATCCAGCTTGTGTTGTTAGTGCAACATTAACTACAATACGAGCTGAAACAGCTGGTAGTCATCCACATCCTGAAAGTTTAATTTTAAATGTGTCTGGAAAACTTTTAATGGTACAACGTGAATATTGTACCGATGATAATACTCAAGTTGTAAGAATTTAATTTTTTATTTTTATTTTTTAAATATTTAATTATTTATATATTTATATATTTATTATTATTAATAAAATTATAGTTATTTACATGTGGATCTCCAAATGTTTTGGCTTCTTGTGTTGAAAATTTTTGGGTACCTTGGCAATCGAAAAGAGATAAACCACATCTTACAGAAGCATTGTGGTTATTTTGTGGTGCTCATGGAATGAGAGTTTGGTTACCATTATTTCCTCGTAATCATCAGGACAATGCTCATACATTTATGAGTAAAAGAATAATGTTGCCATTTGATTTAAAAATTTATCCACTGGCAATACTTTTTGAAGATGCTATTATTCTTGGTGCTGAAAATGATACTGTTTTATATACATCAGACAGTAATTCGCCATTTTCATTACCTTTTAGTTTACTTGAATTAACAAGTCAAGTTTATCTTCATAAAATACTTAGACAACTTATTCATCGTAATCTTGGTTATCATGCATGGGAAATAGCTAGATCATGTGTATCATTACCATATTTTTCACATTCATTAGAATTATTACTTCATGAGGTACTTGAAGAAGAAGCAACAAGTAAAGAACCATTACCAGATGCTCAATTACCAAGTGTTGTTGAATTTATACGTGAATTTCCTGGTGTATGGGCAAGAGCTGTTGTACAATGTGCACGTAAAACAGAAATAGCACTGTGGCCTTATTTATTTTCAGTTGCTGGTTCACCTAAAAAATTATTACAAGATTGTTTACAACGACAACAATTAGATACTGCTGCTAGTTATTTAATTATTCTTCAAAATTTAGAACCATCATCAGTAAGTAGACAACATGCAACATTATTACTTGATGCGGCATTAGAACAAGGAAGATGGGAATTATCGCGTGACTTGGTACGTTTTCTTCGTGCAATTGATCCAAATGATGTTGAATCACCTCGAACTTCATGGGGCGGTACTGCCAGTAAATTATCATCAGGTCCACCTCCGACCCCATCAGTATCACCACATGAAGAAGATCTTTCATTAGTTCTTGGAACAATGCAAGTATCTCGTAGTCGTAGTTATAGTACAACAGTAAATCCTAAATTACAATATAATAACGATATAATAAATAAAGATCATCCACCACCACCTCCACCTTCATCAATGTTGGAAAAAACACGTAATGCAGTATTACGACGTAAAAAATCTGTACCAAATATTAAAACTGAAAAAAATAATAATAATAATAATAATAATAATAATAATAATAATAATAATAATAATAATAAAGAATCATCTGCTGAAGAATTTTTTATTGATGTAATATTACAGAGACACGCAAGACGTTTACTTTCAGCACGTAGACTTGCTGATTTAGGACATTTTGCTGCACGTTTAGATTTTCATTTAGTTACTTGGTTAGCCAGAGAACGTGAGAGAGCTGCCAAAATTGATGATTTTGTTGTTGCTCTTAAAGCTGTTCATGAAGATTTTTCTTTTCCTTATCCTACTTTATCATTATCAAATATTGAAAAATTACGAAAACCCAGTCAAACTATGTCTTCTAGATCACGATCCATTGAATATACTGAAAATGATACACAAACAACTACAACATTTACAAATAATATAAATATCAATAATAATATAATATCAGCAGCAACAACAACAACAACAACAGATTTACCGGCAGATAGTGGTTATACTAGTTTACCAAGTGTTAGGCCACTTTATGGAGGTTTAATATCACCAGTATCAGCAACAACACTTGAAACACAGTTTCCTATTGTTGAAACAAAATTAACACCTAGAGTACATCATGATACTACAAGTGTACTAAGTGATACCAGTACTATATGGCGTGATGATGTTGATTCAATTGTTGGAACTTGTTGGGTTTCTAATGATACAATTGAACCAACAGAAATAATTAATTCAACGTCACTATATGGTCCTACAAGTCGAGCTCAAATTCAAGTTAGATATCTTCTTCAATTATTTTTGGAAGCCGGTTGTGTTGGATGGGCAGCTGTATTAACAACTATGCTAAAAGATGCTTCAGCAATGGCAAGAACTATACGAGCAGCTCATGCTCCTATGCAAACATTAGATTCAATAATAAATCTTCGCGATGGAATTCTTACTCTAACGAAATGGTCACAATCTGAATGGTAACTTTTTTTTTTTATTTTTATTTATTTACAATTAATATAAATTATAACTATCTTATTATTATTATATATTATTTTTTTTAAGTCTTGGATACAGAGCATTTGTGTCTGGAATTCAAAGCCAAACCTCATTGCTCAATCGTTTAATTGTTGTAAAACAGCAACAGCAGCAGCAGCAACAACAACAACAACAATTGCAACAACAATTAATTCAACAGCAAGAACAACATGTACGACATCAGGCAGAACAAGATATTGTTGAGAGTCGATCATCGAGTCCTACCCTTTCATTTGGAAGCAATCAACGTGCTAATATTTCACGTTCAAGACATTCGTCAGTAAGTCATGCTTCTACAGCTACTGTTGCTTTTACTATTGATTCAACAGCAACAGCAACAATAACAACAGCAGCAGCAACAATAACTACAACAACATCACCAACAATAACTGTGGCAGAAGACAAAAAATTTTTAGATAATAAAGTGTTTTCGGGTACAAGCAAAGAGACAACAAATTGTGTTGGTAGTAACTATGGAAATATTGATAATGATTCTCAGCAACAGGCAACTTGTGTAATCTCTTAAAATAATTATTATTATCAAACAGGGTTTTATTTTATTTTTCATTTTACCATAATCATCAGTACCTTAGCATTGCTCAATTAATAAATTAAACAATATTACTGCAAATTCATAAATTTAAAAGCGACTAGCATGAATGGGTCGACAGACAATCAAATAACAGCTGTTATTATTATTATTATTATTATTATTATTATTATTATTATTATATTATGTACCAATGTCCCTGACTTTGTATTATAGCAATAACGCAAGATGGATGATTGTAATATATGTCAATGTGCTTGCGATTCAAAAGGTGACCTTTAGTCTTAATATTTCCGTGTTTGTCGGAGACATAATTATTTTTTGCTAATTATTATTTTTAATTTTTATCATTGAATTTAAAAGATATAACAGGGTCTTGTAAAATTATAAATAATTATTAGATTTTATCTAAATGTAAATATCCAAACAATAATATTAATTATTAATTAACAGAGCAAAATTATATCGCAATCGGTTGTCAATATTTTAAATTGCTCACTAACTAGATTTACCAAATGATAAAATAATATTAATTAACGAATAGAAATTATTTATATTAAACAAACTAATTTTAAGAAGAAGAGAAAAATAGACAAAGAGAGAGAGAAAGAACGAAAATATATATTGAAATAAAAATTAAAAATATATTTAATGATATTTTCACACATTTTAATCTGAAATAATTATTTTCCATTCGATTCATCCCATTATAATATTAATTTAATTGTTTAATGATATATTACAGAGGGTTATTTTTAGAAAAATATAATTATTGTAATCTCATATATAACACAGATAATTTTAAAAATTGAGCATTGTTATAAATATTATTTATCGCTCGAATGGCAAAAAAAGAAAAAAAAAACATACACAATGAAGAGAAATATTTTTTATAAGTTTTCTGTCGATCAACGGCAGTCAAAAAGCAAATGAATAGTGGAAAACTAACAATATAAAATAGTTTCAACACGAAACAAGAACTTAATTAATATTTATCACACTGAGGAAGATAGCAGTTTAATATATTCGATTTTTATATGTAATTAATAAAAAATAATATTTTCAATCCTCAAATTAATGTAAAAAAAATATCTTTAGATTCTATAATTCGTTGAAATAGAAGAAGCTGGATTATTATAATTAATTATACTAGCAACAGCAGTAGTAGTACATTGTTCTCAGCTTCCTGTTATATCATCATCATTGTACACGTATTCTGCTGTTTACTGACCACCATAATAAAAATTATCCATCAAATAGTAGGGCAAAGATTCAGAGTGAAATGAATGAAAGTAAAGATTAATATAAGTGTTGTTTTTATTACTGATGTTGATAGTTTGGGTTATATGGCGCTTGCTTGGCGTACGGTTCGGCAGTATAAGGTGGTGGTTGTCCTTGATATGTCGATGCTGATACTACATTTTTATTTTCAAAACAAAAAAATAAATGAAAATATATATATATTTACTTTATTTAATTAATAATTATGTAGAATAAAAAAATAAAAAAAATTACCTTGAGGATTTGAAGCAGGGTATGGAGGATAGATAGTATGAATGGTTTGGTTTGGTATTGGATTACTCCCCGGATGAACTACCACCACACCTGGTTGAACTCCTGGAACAGAAATGGGGATTTTTCTTTTTTATCGTCAAATAATCAATATTTTTTTTTTTTTCTTTTTTCCACAGTAAATTATATTTATTTTTATAAAAAATGTCATACAAATTTCAATTTGAATATGGAACATATTTATTATATGTATAAAGGTATAATAGTTGTTGTTGTTATTATTATTATTATTATTCTTATTATTGTTAATTTTATATATAAGAAAAATGGAATGTATGTTGTATCAACTTATAAATTAAATTTTTTTTTTTAATCAGTAGGTAACCAGTACATACTTAATACTATTATATAAAAAATACTGATAGTACAAGAAGCGATTAGAAATTCGATAGCAAAATAGCTAAGAAAAGCATTTATATATAAGTAATCAAACCATTAGTGAGCATTACAAACTAATGGTTGTTATAAAAATTTTTTTTTTGATATATTAAGTATATATTTAAAAATGTTAGATAATTAATAATGTACGTTTTTATAAGTAGTACGTAATTATTTGAATATAATATAAATGTTTCGGAATGTATAAAATATCGAACATGATCCTTTGAATGATACTCGTTGGGTAACGTGATGCAGTTAAGCATAACCGGATCCTGAAAAAAAATGACTCATCAGTCTTTTAATATACCTACTATTTTATTTTTAACCCATTCAATTTTATCGCGTATTGTTGACATTTTTTTTTTTTTTTAAATAATAAGAATAATCATAATAAAACTACGATAACAATTAGTCCTTCAGCTGAAGAGGAGAGTCTGTATACATTCTGTTGGCACCGGGTACACTCAACGGTTTCTTACGTATTTTGAGCCCAGGATCACGAAAATCGGGTCCATTTTGTTCAAAAGTGGTGCAAACAATTGTTAATAACAATTTAATTGTTTAAATCGGAATAACTCCCGAACGGCTGGTTTGTTGGGGCAGTGTAGAGGAAAGAAAATGTTCAGAATGAAAAAATACACAAAAAAGATATTATAGTGGTTTTTCGTATCTCAGATATATTGCGAGATATGACCAAAAAACGAGCGACGCGCTCGGACCTCTCACTCACGCACAAGCGGCTGCCTATGCGCGAGCTCTCTCTCGCGCCAAATCGCGTCAGATGCTTGATAGGCCGAAATTTTTCTAAGTTTTTTACACTAAAAATGAGAGAAAAAATAAAAAAAAATCAATAAAATGTCGATACCACCAATCGACTGCATTTTTTCTGAAACGAATTTCTGTCGTATCGTCCGGAGACGTTTTTTTTTTTTTTTTAACAAATGTTATAAACAAATGGATTTTTCCAAAGTCCAGATTGGATTCAAAAAAGACTTTGGAAAAATCCATTTGTTTATAACGTAATAATAATACGTAAGAAACCGTTGAGTGTACCCGGTGCCAACAAAATGTATACGGGCTCTCCTCTTCAGCCGAAGGACTAAATAGTTGTATTAATAAAATAGGTAGCGAAGACGCAATAATAATAATAATAATTTATGATAAATAAAGTAAATAAAACCTTACTTCCATAGACGGTTCCACGATGGCGTCTTTTGTACCATGGACAACAACTGCAGCACAAACATGAAATACACAAAACAAAGAACGTCACCACGACAATTACAGCGATTATAGCAGGAACAATTATTCCTAGTCTGAAAATAGATAAAAAATAAGTATGATAAAAAATGTATATATATTTTGATACAGATAACTAATAAAATAATTATTAATGTTCTTACCCTGTTCTAAGTGCAAATTCTTGTGCGTCACAGCAATAAAATTCGGTATTTGTACTCAAGCAACAGTATTCCTTGGATTGGTCTCCTAATATAGGAGGACAACTATTGACAAATTTGTCAAAAGCATTATTACTTGTACCGAATGTACAATCCATTCTTCCTGTAATAAATACGCATTTTACATTATTAATATTGAATAAACTATTTTTATTTTGTTTCAGCTGAAATTATAGATAAAAATTATAACAATGGGAGAAATCTGATAAATAATATAAAGTTTAATGATTATTCATCTTGTCATTGGGTATTGGGTATTGTAATACAGGGATAAAATTATTATTACAATTACTAATATTATTTAATTAATTATAGTTATAATAAATTTAAAAAAAACTATAATAATAATTTACCATAAACAACGGATGTACTAAAACCAACGAGAAGAATAAATGTTACAAACGACGTCATCGTCTATGATTTAATCACAAGTTGTTAGGAAACAATGAATAATGGCTAGTATATATAAGTATATACGCTGTATAATAATATGACACGATATGTTAAAAAAAGCCACCTTCAACTGACCACAACTGCTCTCACTCTCGTTTACTCGGTTTACTCGGCTTACTCGGTTCACTCCCTAACTCCCTGATGCTCTCTGATTTGCGAGAACACTCAACAGACGACTGTAGAAAAAAAAAATAAAACCGACGAAAGGAGGGGATCAGATAACAGTCACACAGCATCACACATACGCACAAAATGATGACAATAATAATAATAATAATAATAATAATAATAATAAAGTTTTAGATAATATATGAAATTTGTTAATTTTTTTCCAATAAATCATGTTTTTGTAACAATAAATGTTTAAAATTTAAAATAGGTGACATGATAAATTTATAATTTTAAATATCTACGCGGCAATTGAGTTGTTGCCAGCCGGCCAATGACAATCGAATACCAGTAGTGCCATCTTTGATTGTAGTTGCTCGTTTCCGCGATAGCATCACCACCACCATAAGCAAACAGCAAACATCACCAAAGTTCTTTCTTTTACTGGATAAATCGCTGGACGATCATCATGGGTCGTATGCACGCACCAGGGTAAGAAAATATATTAATTTATTAATATTAAATAAATTATTTATTAGTTTGAATTGTTAATTTTGTCTTAACCTCATAATTTATTATAAAAACAATGTATTTATCTAGTGTATTTGAGTAGAAGCATAATGATTTGTATAATTAACCTCAAATACCATGTGCTTGTGACGTCATTTAAGCATCTATTAATTTTTTAAAACATATAATTGAAAGAAATGATGATAATAATTTGTTAATTGATTATAGAAAGGGTATCTCCCAGTCAGCTCTACCCTACAGACGAAGTGTACCAACATGGTTAAAGCTTACTCCTGAAGATTGCAAAGATTTAATTTTCAAACTTGCCAAGAAAGGTCATACTCCATCACAAATTGGTATGTAATAAACAACATAGATTTATATATTTATTATATTTATTATATTTATGATATTTATTGTGTGTTATAGGTGTTATTCTTCGTGATTCTCATGGAGTTGGTCAAGTTCGTTTCCGTACTGGAAATAAAGTTTTACGAATTGTTAAAAGTATGGGACTTGCTCCAGATCTACCAGAGGATCTGTACTACTTGATAAAAAAAGCTGTTGCCATTCGTAAACATTTGGAGCGTAATCGCAAGGACAAAGACAGCAAATTCCGTTTAATTCTTGTTGAATCACGTATCCACAGACTGGCTCGTTATTATAAATCAAAGGGATCACTTCCACCAACATGGAAATATGAAAGTTCAACAGCTAGTGCTCTTGTAGCTTAAAAATCCACTTACTAAAAAATAATAAAAATATTTCATTTAAATATAAATATATGATTTTCATTTATATGTACCAAATATCATTTCTTTCTTTCTTTTTCCTTAAATATTTATTATTAATATAGAAAATATGTATACACATATCAGAGTAAGTGTTGACAAATATTAAAATTTATAAATAACATGTCGGTATGTTACTGTCACTGTAAGTATTAACATTTATTACATTATTTCCTCACCAGAGGGTAGACTTTGTATATATTATATTAATAAAATATATAAAAATAATAATTGTCAACATCAATAATGCCGAAGCCCAAGTCACATTGTAGTTTATATTTTGGCTTATTCTTTATCTGCTTCAGTAAATTCATGTTATTTATTTGTTAAATTTTACTGTAATTCAAAATTATTTAATAGTGAAATATTTATTAATACGATGGAAGTAACACGTACAAGTAAGTTTTATTTATTAATTGCTTAAAAAAACACAAACACACACACATAATCTTAAATTGTTTATAATTATTTTTATAAAATATTAAAATATAGATTTTCAACAAGTTTTAAGTGAGCTTGATCTAGTACTGAAAGATGCAACATTTTTAGCGATTGATGGAGAATTTACAGGATTAAATTCAGGACCTGACGCAAAACCATTTGATACTCCATCACAATATTATAAAAAATTGAAATCCGGTTCAATGGATTTTTTGCTTGTACAATTTGGTCTTTCAGTTTTTACATTTGATGCACAGACAAATAAGTAAAAAGACAAATATACATTATAATTTTTAAATAAATTTATTTATTAATTAAAAATAAAATGATTACAGGTATAGTCAAAGGTCTTATAACTTTTATGTATTTCCAAGACCATTAAATAGACTGGCACCAGATTCTCGATTTATGTGTCAAGCATCATCAATTATATTTTTAGCATCTCAAGGATTTGATTTTAATAAATTATTTAGAGAGGGTATACCTTATTTGACAACAAGCGATGAAGATAAATTGAAAAATAAATTGAATGACAGACAGAAAGCCAGAGAAGATGGTTTAGAATTGATACCTATTTCAGATGATGACAAACCTCAAATCGAGGAGATTTGGTAAATTATTATTATTATTATAAACAATAAATAAATTTAATTTATTTATTTAAAAATTTAAAATGTCAACAGTACAAAAATACAAGACTTTGTAAATTCTTATGAGGAGGAAATAACGCTAAACAGATGTAATGCTTATATTAGAAGAATTATACATCAGGAAGTACGACTTCGATGGCCTAATAAGATCAGAGTTGAGGGTAAAGTTGATGGTACAACACAGGGTTTGGTTGTATATAAAATGGGTAGTAAAGAAGAAGAGAAAAAAAAAGAAAATGAGAGACGTGAAAAAGAAAAAGATGAATTACAAGAAGCAGTTGGTCTAAGTCTGCTTTTGAGGAAAATTGCTGATTCGGTATATCTTATTATTATTATTGTTATTGTTATTATTTTATTTTGTTTAATAATAAAACAAAAAATAATTATTTATTTTCAGAATAAATTGATAGTTGGACATAATATGCTTTTAGATCTTTGTCATATAGTCCATCAATTTTTTGGTCCACTACCTGATTCTTACAAAGAATTTAAATTATTAATTCACAATTTATTTCCCAATCTAATGGATACTAAGGTACTCTCACAGGCACCTCATTTTAAAGACCATATTCCCTCAACTGTATTGAATTATATGCTGGAGAGTATAAGTAAACCACCATTTTCGTTACCTCAAATAATTCCTGTGGAAAATACTAGTTATACTACCAATAGTGAAACATATCATGAAGCTGGGTTTGATGCATATATTACTGGACTTTGTTTTATTGCAATGGCCAATTATCTTGGTAAAAAATATATCTCATCGCTAAATATAATTAAATAACTTTAAATCTAATTAATACTTGATTTTATTTTTAGGATCATTAGAACCAACGCCAGTTTCAACGGTGCTTCCTGGTTCAGATTTATTGTTACCTTTTATCAACAAGTGATGATTATCATTTATATATTTTAAATTATATTTATTGATAGGTCATTCTTTAATTTATTTATTTTTTTTTCTTTTTCTTTTTCTTTTTTTTTTTTTTTTTTTTTTTTTTTTTCTTTCGTGTAGATTGACAATGCTCAGATTAAAAGATTTTTCTTATATAAATCTTGTTGGAAATGACCGTAAGTATACATACAAATCATTTATTTATAACTATTTGTTGTTTTGTTATTGTCGATTAATTTTATTTACAGCTCAACCAACTAGGAACCATGTCTTTCATGTGATATTTCCAAAAGAGTGGAAAACAAGTAATTTACAACAACTTTTTGCTCCATTTGGTAAATTTATTTAACATTTATTATTAATTCAATTAATAATAATAATAATAATAATAATAATAATGATTATTATAGGAGGTGCTTATATATCGTGGCTAACAGATACAACAGCCTATGCAGGATTAAATTGTCGTGAAAAAGTCCCGATGTTACTTAAAAAATTAAAGAAAAAAAATAATCGTTTGGGAAGTGCTCAGATCAGCACTTATGCACGTCATCAAGAGCTACTTGATTTGCCATCGTCACCAAAGAATGTAGAAGGAGAAAAAGGAGAAAAGGGAGATCGTAAACGAAAGCAACCGCCGACTGAGTAAGTTAATGATAATAAAAATAATCCACTAATAATTTTATATTAATGATAATAATAATAATAATAATAATCAGATGATAAGTACGTTATTTAAATCATTTGTTAGGCTAATGTAAATTTAGTGGATGAGAGAGTGTGTTGTTATCATCAGGCGTACTTGGAGAACGTGATAATGATAATATTAATTTAATGCTCTCTTTTCTTATTCACATTCTCTCGTTCTCAGTATATAATTTTTAACATTTTCTTGTGAGTTTCCTGTACAAGTAACTATTTGCATAGTGCTGTTGACTCCAAGTCGGAATTAATGGCCATTGCGTGGCTCGTTACACGTGTTTTTAATGCGACGTACATCTTTGCATCAGAGCAGTTTTAATCTTTTTTTTTTTTTTTTATCTTTTATTGTTATTATTATTATTGTTATATTTTCTTTAAAGTCGAAAAGTTTCTATTTCTGATTCTTAAAATGCACATAACAGCATTACTGGACAAATACGTGTGAGTTAGTCACTGGGACTGTTTGTTTATTTGTTTGGAAGTCGAGTTTGATTTTATTATGAAACAAAATGTTGCATTGAAATCTAGATCATTATATTTTATACAAATTGAATAATTTATGCATACAGATATACACCGAGCATTATATACAAATGCGATTAAACAAACACACTTTATTTGTTACATCTTTTCTCTTTTCTTCAGATATAAATTTATTTAATTTACACACCTTTTCAATCCCATAAATGTGTATATATATTCCTTTTTGTTTTTTAATTATTAATTATTTATTATGTTGATCATAACATCTTGGTTATTATAATTAATATTAGATTGGAGTTGTCTTGAGATTAATCTTATAAATAAAATAAACAATAAGAGGAAGGGAAAATGAGAAATAAGAAGGAGAGGAATAACTTTTATAGAACAAGTCGAGACGTAATAAAAGTACGCCTAATTATCGCGCTCATTACGATACAAACGAGCCGCATTGCCCACGTGCGAATAAAACCAACATCAACACTGTGCGCCAAGTATTAGAGTTTGATTAGAATAATGCAACATGCAACTCGGATAACGTGGCGTGGCGAGGGCTTTGCTGCACTCTGGAATGTAAATGCAGACGAGTCTTGCATGTACACTTTTCCTTTGCTATATACATACATACATACATACATATACATGAATCACACACGATTAGACACATGCCCCCCCCCCCCTCCCCCTCCCCCTCTGTATAAACCACTACGGCCAAGAAATAATGTTTTGATTTTAAAACCTGAGCATTCACATTTTGCTCTTACTCTATTATTCATACACTTAAGTTAAAACTACAAGAGTACTCTAATTAGCTTTTAAAATAATAACAACAATAATAATAGTCACAACAAGAATTATTTTTATTATGTTTATTTATATTTATTTTTACAAGTATTGAATTGAAGAATAAAATGTAGAAAAAAAAAGTAAGAAAATAAGAAATGAACATGATCTGATGGAATCTTGTTGAACCTCGAGTGGACTTGATCGTTTTCCTCGTTGGGACAACAAGAGAAAAGTATATGAGACTCAGTTTGTGAGCGCATATATCACTTGCTCAAGCTGGTACCGATGTATCACACCAGACTATACCAACACAAATACGATATGAGGGTTATTTATTTTATTTTTATTTTGACTCGAATCGTCAGATTTAAATTGTTGTTTTAAAATTTTTTCGATTGGGATGAAAGACAAAAGGAGAAGGATTTTGATTTTTTTTTCTTTTTTTTTTTTCTTTTTTTTTTTTTTTTGAGAGAGAGAATGAGGAGGCTAAGGTTAAGCTGAGACAGTAAATTTATTTATTTAAATCTATTTCAATACTTGATTATGTTAAAAACTCTTAAACTCGATGTTGTATTATCGAACTCGTTAACACCGCGTAGTACTGGTAGTCTAGGTTTTATTGCGTGTGCTAACCGATAGTAGGACTCGTTATCCAAACGTTATCTTACGTGTGAGACGCTTTTACATTTATCTATGCATGTTATATATACAAGCACTAATACTATCGCAAGCAACAACAACATCAACAGAGAACCTTTAAGCTAATTCGTATACGATTTCATGTCGTTATTATGCTAAATTTTTATTATTTCTTAATATAGTATAGTATAAAACAGTCTCTAATGATAAACTGTTTAATGTATCTTCCGAATGCAAGTGTTGTATTTATAATTTACCTTTATTAATTACTATAATAACAATAATTATTATTTTTTTTTATATATATATATTTAATATTTTTTTATTTTACAGCTAATAATGATTGTAGGGTTATTAAGGATGGCAATAAAAAGTGACATATGCTAAAGGTGTGGTGTAGTGTGGAGTGGAGTGGTGTGGTGGCTAAGACTTTCATGCATAAAACGGGGATAATAAAGAGCCAACTTAACTTGGATATAAAGAAAGAGAGAAAGAGAGAAAGAGAGAAAGAGAGAAAGAAAGAAAAAAAGCGGTGATGCTGATCCTGATGCTTCTGCTGTAACCCGCATCTCGGCTACGCCCTCGGGATCGCGCGTAATGAGTTCTACACGCTTTTAATATTTTTTCCTTTCTCTTTCTCGATTTAATATTTTTTAATTTTTAATTTTTTACCGTTGTTTGCCTGTTTATAATGTAATACAGGTAGACACTTACCGACTATGGCACCCTACCGTAATCAACGCTGAGTTTTACTTAATTGTTAAAATTCAATCAAACGATATTAATAATCGAAACAAAGATAGAGAATACTCAAAAAAAGAGAGATAAAATGTTATTGTAGTATTATATATTTTTTATAAATTTATAAAAATTAACCAATCATCAATTGAAATTCACGCAATTTTATATTTTATTATGTTTAATTAATTAATGATATTATTGTAATTATTATTATTATTAAGATAAAAAATTTATTATTATACAAAGGCAAGGACAAACATTCAACACTTGACAATTACAATGGATTATCACTATATATAGCTATATAATTGTAGTATAAAAAAGAAATTTATATTTGTATATAATTACAAGATACAAGACACCACGTAGGCGCCTCATTAACTCTTAATTCTCAATACTTTGTTTTTATTTTATTTTATTTTATTTTATTTTATTTTATTTTATTTTATCAGAGTGAGTGCATGATCCTTTATCTAATGGTAAGCAATACACAAACCACCACGTACTTGTCACGTACTTGCTCGTTAACGAAAAGTAACGCCTAGACACTCCAGACACTTTTCAGACACTCTAGTAGACAACTATTACAAAGACAATAACATTAATTGCATTCCCATCAGTGCAACTTTTATTAAATAAGAGACTACTCGTTAAAAACAACTACACGAATTAATTTCAAGTGGATGTATACTTTTATTTATTCTAAAATTTTATTTAAAAAAAAAAAAAATTCCCGAAATACTCATTACAGTATAAGTATAAGAAATGATAGGAGTGACTGGTACAGAGGCAATGGCTTCTGGCTACCCGCTGTTTATTTTCTCTTTATCTCTCGTCGTTTCCACCTACTCCATTCGCTTCGCGTCTTGCTCAAAGATGTTTAAAAAAATTTTGCTAATTTACCGTTCACCTTCGCACTCGTGTACATGCTGCATGCAAACATGAAAACCTCCTGTAAATAACTCGAGAGGAAACAACAGAAATTAACTATATTTTTTATTTTATATTTTGTTGTTGTTGTTGTTGATATTAGGAAGGAATAGAATTAATAATAATTAGTCTTGTTTGTTATACAGTACTTACTATGTCAGGTATTTTGGATGTTGTATTTTGAAAGATCTTGAGTTTTGAATTTGAGAAACGGAAATTAAATTAATCTTGTAAGGACTGTAAGCTCATGAAGATTGAATCAAGTTATTGTAGCGATATATATATATATATATATATATATATATATATATATATATATATATATATTGTGGTGCGTAGTACATGCGTGTGAATCCCGGGCGGTGAGTTTTGAATATTCATAAACATTGGTGTGCATTAAGATTGGCGTTGGTACTGGTGCTGTTGCAGTTGATGTTGTAGCAACATTTCTGTATATAAAATATATGTACGTCAAGGGCCCTGGTGCCCTGAATAAATCTCATTGGCTATGAAACTTTCAACTTTAATACTGGTATGGATGTAACTGCGGCTGTAGCTGCAACGGCTGCTAGAACTGCGACTGTTGGTATTCAAGTACGACGGAGCAGCACGCTATCATTTTTATGTGTTATTTTAAATGGATAACATGGTCCACAGTTGTTGGGCCAACTTGTTAAGTTACTGACCCGTAAACACCTCATGTCAGTTTTATGATTTACTATTTTATATTTTATTACCAGTAAATTATTATTATTATTATTATTATTATTATTATTATTATTATTATTATTATTATTATTATTATTATTATTATTATTATTATTATTATTATTATTATTATTATTATTAATTCATTATATAAATATGTATTTTTTTCTATATTGTCTTTTACAGAAGCTCCAAGTATTGGTCGTTAAGTAATAATCAGTGGGATAATAATCAGCCAGCAGTTAAGAATAATGATGGCAATGACGGTTGGGAGTTTGTATCAGGTAATAATTTGCTTAAAATATTCAAATCATTCTTAAATATATTTAAACATATTGATATTAAACAAAAATTTGTCGTAATTATGTTTATAATTATTGCTGCTATCTTTATTTATTTTTTTCCGTTAAATTAAACTGTTGTGTAAAATAATTTTATCAGAAGATTAAATCTTACTTATTTTATGGCCATTATTTTTATTTTTATCATTATTATTATTATTTAGTTATTTTTCTTACGGGCCACGTGCTTGCTATGCTTTTTTCCCACTGATAGTAGAATACTATTTCTGTATTACTTTATGTGTGAGTGTGAATGTGAGTGTGTGGACACGTCATTGACTGTTAAGTAGAAAAAATGATTAGCTTTAAGAGGATAATTAAGTGCGAACAAGAGTAAAGTTAATTAAGAAGACGACGGCTATATATATATATATATATATATATATATATATATATATATATATATATATATATATATATATATTCCTGTGTCTACTTCTTAGAGATTGTAGTATTCTTGTCGTTAACTTTTGCGAGGCGGCGATTAATTGCAGTGATTAGAAGTCATGATAGACAGAGATCCTCAGACGACAACAACAACAACAACAACAACAACAACAGCAACAACTTTGTATGATAATATACAGAACAGCTTTTCCGACTTAACCATGTAATTTATTGCTACTACAGTATTTAAGTGGGCATTTGTATTTATATGTTTGTCTTGTTTTCTATTTGTACAATATTTTTTTTCTGTTTCTTTTTTTTTTTTTTTTTGTTTTTTGTTTTTCTACTTGTACCTAATGGCGACAATAATTATATGTAACAATTAGAGAATTATCTTTCTAACAAGTTATAACTTAATTATAATTTAAGTGAAGATGGTAATTTAGTATGATTATATGGGTTATGTATATTAGCTCATTGTTTTTTTTGTGCAGGTAAACGAAAACGAAGAAATAATGAATTTGGAAATGATAAAAAAGAAGAAAAACCAGAGAATGACAGCGAACCAAAATAATTATTTTACATACTTAATTATGTATTTTCAGATAAATCATCAAAGAAAACACCTCATTTCAAATTATTTTATTTGAATAAATAAACAAACAGAAAAAAACCGAAAAAAAAAAAATAAATAAACATAATAGATAATAGTAATCCCTTAAAATCCTATTGATATAAAATTCAATTGTTGTGTTTGAAATGAAAGATTTTTAGTTTTAATTTAATCATTAATCAGTAAACGTCGTTAAAATTTGAATGCCTGAAATTTAAAATTTATTATTATTTAATTAAAACTAGTGAATTTTTATAAATTAATGCCTTAATAATTATATAAATTTATTTGAATAATGTTGAGAAGTGATTTAGGACAGATATCTAGTGCTCTTCCTCAATTTCGTGGTAACATTTCTACAGGATTACATCAAACATGTTTATTAAAAAAAAATTCAACAATGGTAAGTACTATAATTTAAAAAATTTATATACGTATTAATTAAATAAAGTGGTGACTATCGTTGGACACTTTTGGGATTTCTAAGGGCATTGCATTTATTAAAAACAAGGCACATGCCGCATAGAAACCCCACCTCTGCCTCAACAAATTATTCTTTTTTTATTTTTAAATAATCGCTAGATAATTAATTATTGTTTATAGTTATTTATAAAACTTGGTATGTTAAAAATATAACGAGGTATTTTTAAGTTTTTTTAGTATGAAAATTGTGGTTGCATGTATAAAATTCTTTGCATCGATAGTCGGCTGATTAATAGTCGTTATTATTTGATATCTTATAGAACGGCATAGCGTAGCAATATAAAACCGTGTAATAAGCTCTTTTAGCAACATATTTATTATAACTTAAGCTGTTGTTGTTGTTGTTGATGTTGTTAATGTATATAAGATTTCTATAAGATTCTATAATTGGGTTCGGTCAGTTGAACCGATTAATATACCGATGAATTACTATTTAGCTTGATAGTAGCTGTGTCGGTATTACGGTTCATGTGTTATTGCATATAATCGATGCATCACAGATAAGATAAAAGCCTTAGCTTTAAGGTGAAAGGAGTGGTTAAAAACTTGGTGCTGAGAAAAAAAAAGAAATAAAGAGAGAGAGAGAGAGAGAGAGAGAGAGAGAGAGAGAGAGAGAGAGAGAAGAAACTCAATTAAATCGAATAGCATTGCCGATGACTTGCAAATTTCATGGAGGATTATTACGTCTCTCTGAGTTTATCTTATTCCCTGGTATATATAAATATATATGTCTACATATATACCTTTTATTCTTCTATATATTTATTATTTTTTAGATAATTATAATAAAACCTGTAATCGGAAATAGGAAAAGAAAATTTTATAAATTCAGTAATATATTATCTCATGATCGTATTCTTAATTGCTAATTATTTATCCAAAGTGGCGAGGCAGTTTAGTGATAAAAGATTAAAAGAAGAAATAAATAAATAAAATTAAACAACGTTATCCTCTTTCACGCTTATCGTCTCAGTTACTTTTTCCTGTTCGTTAACGACGCTTAGCTCGCGTATAATTGTGTCGCTCTCTGAAAATAACTCAGATTTACAATGTCCTTATGGACTTTTAATTTATACCGATTATTTTTAATTTTTCTTTTTATTTAAAAAATAAACATAAACTTAAATTAGTTTTAATGTTAATATTAATAGTTCCAACCCTTTTATTGCATCTTTGGAGTTATTTCTCAGCTTGTGGGTACTTTGAGTAATAATATCAGATAGCAGATTCGCGCGGGACCTTTTGCTTCAATTGTCAAGATATAATTTATTTAAAGTCGGTTCATCTTCTCTGAAACATAATGTTTTTTTTTTTTTTTATAAATAATATAAATTTAATAAATAAAAATGAGCTGATGAGTAGAGTGTACCAGAGGTAACTTGGGACTTAGCAGGCCAGTAGAATTTAATAGCAGTCACCACGGGACCACTAAGGCCCAAATCAACCCTAGTTACCATGATATTATTTAAATATTAAATACATTTTAATAAAATAATTGAAATAAATTTAAGTATAAGTGTATTTGGGGTCAAGTGAGTTGTTATTTATCCAGAATAATCCCTAGAAAGAATCAGATGGCAAAATAATAAGTCGAGTATAGTATAGCATAAATGTAACCGTGGACTTTGGATTTGTTGATATAGCCAGAAGTGGCCAAGTCTTTGATACTCTCTGGTTCAAGGCATGATATATCTACGATACCCAGGATACCCACAATAATACCGAAGCATATCGGTGACGATTATCGGAATTCATGAATTCTGCAGAATTCCAAATTATAGTGGCTATAGTATTTATTGCGCGTGACACGCGACGCACTTATGGACAAGAAAGTTTTTACCATTGGTAGAAGGGAGGGATTATTTACTATCCTTTATAATAAGACGATTATTTATTCTTTGATGTAAACTTGAAGGGCCTACTATATACATATGTATGAATCTAGCTTCGTTTTTTCCCTTTCTGTTCTCAGACTCAGTTATTTTACAAGATAACTAAAGATATATATATATATATATATATATATATAAACTGATAACATGTTTCATTTATATTTGCTAATGAATAATAATTTAAAAGTATATCTATTGGTGATGATTGCAAACCGGTAGCTATTATAATATATGAAGATGAAAATTAAAAAATAAAATAAAAAGAACGAATAAGACGAACAAGTAGGAGAATATATCATTAATATACATAAGTATATATATACGGAATATATCTCGGCTATGTGGTTTATATATGTGATATGTAGCTACTGGAGTAATGGAGTAAATGTTTGTGCAGCAGATTATTATTCGTTTGCACGCGCACTATCTAACACCGGCAACTATCGACTTACTTACGATTATGCTCCTCAACTAAATGCGTCCAGAGGATATAAAATAAAATATATATAAAAGTAAATGGTAGAAAAGGAAAAAATGGTTATTTTTAATTTTATTTTACTTATTCTTTAATAAATTTTAATGATGCCGTAATGATAATTATAAAAGTTTAATAATTATAATTGCCCATTGAGATAAGTATAGATTTCAAGCGATAATTTTCCTGATGCATATATAATGCATAAGTATCTTCGAGACAATTATAGACACTTTAATTTATTTTATAGTATTAAATATATTTATATATATAGTTTTTTTAATGGCTACAACATTTGATACTCACAC
Source organism: Microplitis deprimator (assembly GCA_964016945.1). Classification (NCBI taxonomy): domain Eukaryota; kingdom Metazoa; phylum Arthropoda; class Insecta; order Hymenoptera; family Braconidae; genus Microplitis; species Microplitis deprimator. The sequence goes on from OZ024709.1 coordinate 98,417, forward strand.
GCAAGCGTATTTACAAGTCGAATCGCGCATGAAAAAGCGTCTGTCGTTTATATATAATAAACATATATTTATATATCTACATATAGATGTTTATATATATATATATATAACTCGCACCATTTTTCATAATTTTCTCATCTTGATCACTCACTAATGTTTTGTTACTTGATATGACGTTTTTGATCACTTGTACACACAATTCTTATGTATATTATTATAATAATAGTATCATTTTATCAAGCTAGTTGAACTATTTAAATATATAGATCACAGAATTATAAAATTAACGATAAATATGACATTTAGTTGGAACTGCATCATATCCGCAGCATCGTTTTTTAACGCACGTTCACGATAAAATGAGACATGGGATGGTGTTAGGTAAATGTGTGTGTGAGTGGAATGTGTGTAGACTATGGGTAAATGGAGTGATGGCCAGGGTATAGAGGGACTCAGTAACAAGGGGGAAATGAGAGCACAAAAAAATAAAAGAGAGAGAGAGAGAGAGAGAGAGAGAGAGAGAAAAATCGATGGAGCTCAGGCTGCTCTTGGCAACCCTTTTCATATTTTTATTTTTTTTTCCCTCTGGATAAAAACGAACGATTAGCATATATGTATATATTTTTTTTTGTTGGCCACACCCTTCGAGCATCCCTATCGGCGGCGACCTATGAGCTCCGTAGATTGCTGTTGAGAAGTTGGTATGGCGGGATTTACTTAAACTTTAGGTTGTTACATTGAGACTGGGAGTAGAGAGGCTGGAAACGAAAGGCGGAGAGAAACTCCAAGGGGTGGAAACCCTTAGGGGTGTGAGTTTACTCTTAGAATATAAAAAATAAAAGACGTGATGGCTGACTCATAACATCTTTTACTACTGCCTATACCTAAAAAAATTTTAAATCAATCAGCACATTGGATATGAATTGATTGGCCATTAGAATTAAATTTTATTTTTTTCTGAAATAAAAATAAATATTTCTTGACACTTTTATAGCAGCATCAGCAAATAAATAAATAAAATTATAAATATAACTCTTGATCTTTAGTATAATATATGGTATATGAGAGAAGACAATTAGCTCTCATGAGCTGCTGCTGCTGCTACTACTACTACTACTATTGCTGTTGCTACTGCTGCTGCAATCTGTATAGTTAAGCATATACTTTTTATACACCGAGTCTCAAATAAACTCGTCAAGTCAGTTGCAATCTTTTTTTCTTTCCTCTAGATCGGCTGCTGTAAAATAAAAATAATAAATATAAATGTATATATATAAAATTTCAAATAAACCATTAAACCCGACGATGAAGCAATTATAGACTTACATATCACATATACATATATAGTCATACGCATTACTTTTATTTGTTTATAGTACTTAGTTATTTAACTACATATATCATATATATAATGAATTATTTTTATAAGCATGAAAAGTTACATAGTCATGAATTTCTTGGTATCCTTTTTTTTTTTTTTATTATTTATTTTTTGTTTATCTATCCAATCCATAAAAAAGTAGCAATACAATTATATATATAAATCCTGCACAATAGTATATATATATGCATAGAATATTGGTTATGAATTGCATGTATTGACGTCAAATCAAAGTGACAATCCTGAGCTTGAGTAAAGTGTACTGAGGAGCACAGCAGATTATGCTGCTTGGTATATAGCTACGGATTTGCAATTACTGTATGCGGCGGGGTAAATAATATAATATATATATATATATAGGAATACAGTGCACTGCTGGTGCAATATAATAAGAGTGTGTGCTGCTGCTGGCTACATAGATATTACATATATATATATATATATATATATATATATATATATATATATATATAAAGACAGGGCAAGATGGTTGATCCGTAAATGGTGAGAGGAAGAAAAGTGGGCAGAGGAGACGTCGTCCCCGAGTGATTTAGCGATCGGAGGCTCATGGGTGGCGCGCCTTGCGATTTCTTGATCTTATATGTATATATATATACAAAGAGAAGAAATAGCTGTAGAAGAGCCGCGATCCGATTTATTTAACTGCATCATCGTATTTTATTTATTTTTATCTCTCTTTAAATGTATACAAGGTATATACTACTGTCTTGTTTCCTCGGTTCATTTTAAAGTGACGCGAGTAACGAACCAAGTTAAAACAAAGTCTTGAGGAAAATTGATACGGTGCATAGTAACGAGTAGAGTAAGCCAGCCCAGACCAGACCAGGCCAGAATATAATATCTGTGCATGCTGCTGGCTGCTGGCTGCTGATGGTGTCAGATCAGTATTACTTTGCCTTCAAGAGTAACACTACCAGCCATCAAAATAAATAAATATATATACATTCCATTCAATAGTCCGATCATCAAAACTATATAATACAATTATATATATATATTGTACCTATTCATTTTTTAATTTAACGATAAATATTTTTTTTTTTTTTTTCGTTTTTTTGTTTTTTATTCAACTAATTACGATAATGGATTTATTGTGTGACAAGTAAATCATTAACAGTTATAATGTATAATAATATGCATACTATTTTCTGATGAATTTATTAATTAATAAGAACGATATGTTGACTGTTATTTTGATAAATCTCTCTCATTATTATCATCATCTTGATTTTGATGTGGATTACATATTATACTTTAGGTATATGTATTTATATATATTATAAAATATATATACTATCTACTGGGAAAGCTTTTAAAGATATACTACGATATCTACATAAGAGGACAAAGTCGTGATTATGATACCCATCTAATGTGGCCCCGAATTAATAGATAATAATAATAGTGCATTCATATTATATATTGTGGTAGGCATAAGGTCATAAGTCGAATCAAGAACTCGAATACCTGTAGCTCTAGTAGCTTATCATTATTATTATTATTATTATAATCCTTATCATTATTGCATTCAACAGTAGACCATATTATTCTAATACAAAAAGAATAGAAAGACCTTGTTGGCTGATTGTAAGAAATAGCTCTTAGTTTATTATTATCAGTTTTAATTTATTAATTTATTTTATTTGTCATTGTTATATAAATAAATATATATTTATCGCTTTGTCTCTGGTAAAAATATATATATGAGTATTAGGGTTGTCAAGCTAGCGTCCGGTTTTTCATCCGCTCTTGCACTGCAGGTTATTGATGCTGGTTACCGGTTGTTAGACGTAGTTCGTTTAGCCGTCGTTGTTAATTTCTATAATACTGCTTCAGGCTTCAGGCTCAACTTAATGCTTTCAACGGTTATTAATTATTAAATGGACAAGAGATAAAAAAAATAATAATAAATATTTTCAATTTACTACTACTGACATAAACATTAGTTCTAATATAAGATGAGAAACATGTATTTTTCCATCAATAGTCGCTAACACTAATCACTAATATAGTTCTGTGTATATTGTACGATACTACGTATAGGTCTGGATGTTATTCATTCATAGATTCTGAGACATCAATAAAAAGAATATTATGTGTTTGTAAACACGGATGGCGTGACTCTCTGGGGATTAGTGTCTTTCAGTTATATTCATTATTATTATTATTATTATTATTATTAACTCTGGATCATTTGTGAATTTATTTAATGTAAGATTTTATCTTGAATAAAATAAATTTTATAATAATTAAACTTTTTTATTATATTAGTTTAAAATTAACGTTAGATCATCATCAAGTTAAAATTCTATGAATTTCCTGGTTATCCAACGGCGGGTGTCCAATTATCGTTTCTTCGTGTCGTATGTCGTCGTTAATTCTTGTCTATAGAATATGTATATATATATATATATACACGAATAAAGTCTCTTGCGTGTAGTCTAGCTCTTTTATTTCAGATTGATTTTGTTCAACATGCCACAATAAGACAGCCATTATTCTTTATCCATTCAGTTTACACACACTATATCTTATAGTGTCTATAAGATCTAGCTGATGTACACAGTCTACATGGTGTCAATAATTTATAATTAGCTCACATACATAAATAATAATAATATTATTTAACCTTTCGCCTGATATAAATATACCTATACATAATATTGGTATAAATTATTTTTTTTTTTAAATATTTATTAACTGGTTCGCGAATGAATTTCAGTGTTATCATCGTAAAGTTGACGCTGATAAGAGGCTCTCAATAAATACTTGGTTAATGGATCTAGAAGCCAACAATGCAACATATGCGGAAGTTCGGACAAGAAAATAATGTAAAACAAAAAAAAAAAAAAATTAAAGAGCTGGAGCAGACGAAGCATGAGAAGCTATCGCATTCATTACACGTTATCTCTTGACTCCTTACTGGCTACCGCGGCATTTTCTTCCTCTTCTTCTTCTTCTTCTTCTTCTTCTTTTTCGTCTCATTCTTAGTCTTATTCTTGTTGCTATTATTTTTTACTTGGCTGTATCCTACATTTTATTTTGATCCTTTTAATCAGTACATATAAAGTAGAACCAAGTCAACTAGACATACCTGTGCTTTAGTTTATATATTATCTATTACCTGTTCCATCAGTTTTATCTCGTAACTTACAATACTTTTCTGTACCAAGAAAGTTAATTTTTAGTAGCTTTGTTCTCAGTATAGAAAAGAAAAAAAAATCCCAGTAAGGTAACAAAACACAGAAGAGCTCTTGAAAGGGCATCAGAAAATAAAATGAGATAAGTGGTTGATTATATATAATCCTCAAGGTACGAGTGAATCTACGGTGATATGATTACAGCACACACATACAATTGAAAGCTTGACTTTACGATCTCGTACATACTGTTTGTGTGCTATAATAAAGTCAGAAAGTATATACCAGGAAGCCCGATTACAGGTCTTGACAACTTCCATTAACCTTGAATTTAATCGGATTTTTAAAATTCATTCAACCGTGCTCGTGATAAGAGAGTTTTAATATATATATATATATATATATATATATATATATATATATATATATATATATATATATATTTATCTGAACACTCTAACCATTTTTAATAATTCACTCCTTATACTGTTTATTTTTATATAAAAATAACAGTTTTAACGAAACAGTACATTCAGATGTAGCTGCTTCTGTTGATAGCCAAGATAAGTAAAAAAAAAAAAAAAAAAAAAACCAATAGCGCACCTGCGTGTAAATAATCCAATAATATTAACCACGTTTGTGGTTTTGTTATATTTTTGTTATTATTAATATCAACATGTAAACTTATTGTATATGATGATGATATTTTATTACAGATAGCTAGTCAGAAGTTACTTGACCGCTTTATTAAAAACCACAGCATCACAAGTGTTGCCACCAAATAACTATATATTTATGGATATATTTTTATTTATTTAAATTCTAAGATTATTTAGATTAGTTGTTGAACTGTAATTAAAAAGTATCAAGTCTCGATGAATTTTAATTATTAAAGAACAAAAGCTGGATTGCCATTGACCTTTCGACGTCTTGACGCGGTTTATTGAAATATTATTATGCAATGATATTAGTATATATTATATTTCGTGTATATATTGTAAACGTGGGAAGAGAGAGAGAGTTTCTATTCACATATATATATATATATATATATATATATATATATATATATATATATTTGTTCATTGTCGTTTTATTTTGTTTTATTAAATTTATTTTATTGATGAAATAAATTTAATAGCGACATCTATTGGCTGTCTCACATCTTGAGAGTTAACACCATATTAACCGGGTCTTCTCTCTACTCTCTTCAATAAGAGTAGTATCGTCGCGACAAGCGTGCAGTAAGATATCGCGTTGAAGAAATAAGGCGACGCGATTCGTGTAAATTTAATACTCGTAATCTTACTTTCTCTGTTGCTCTTATCCCTCTTGAACCCTCGTAAGATTTCGTAAGATTTTTTTTGTTATTTTAGCTAAAGAAATCGAGGAAAACGAGAACGAAAGTATATGTGCATAATGTTTAGGCGACCACCGCAACTATATCAACCAAACAGTTGTAGTCTCGTTTTATTATTATTATTATTATTATTATTATTATTATTATTATTATTATTATTATTATTATTATTATTATTATTATTATTATTATTATTATACAAACAACATTTAACAATGTATGTACATTTATAGTGTGTTAGGGACACCCACGTTACAGCCCTTTGACCTGACACTTCCTCTTCTATTCACCCACGCAATTTAAAACATTCTGATATACCTCGTACCGGTATACATATGTGTGTACATGTATAGATACGATATAAAAAATTTTTTTTTTTTTTTTTAATTATATAATAAAAATGATATTTAGGTGTCAATTATGATAATTGCCAAAGTTATACACATAAAAAAATAAAATATATTAAATCAACGGCTATGGCAATAATATAATTAATCCTTACGTGAGTTTATGTCGGGATGATCATAATAATAATAATAATAATAATGATCTATAGAGAATAAGAGGACTACTTGTTTCTGTATGTATGGTAAACTTGCAATCGATGTCCGACTAATCTCAGGCTGTTTTCCTATGTCTGGCTGCAGTCTACTGTCATGATGCTGATGGTGACTCATTAATATAGCGTGAGAAATTCACTTTTTGTATATATATATATATATAAATAAAGACAAGTATAATCGTTAAGAATAATAAGACTACTTGAGATGATGATGATGATGATGGGAATTATTAAATACACTTAGATCGTTGTCATTTATTTTTGAGAATAACGATTTGGTAATTTATTTTTGTTGAAATAAACGGAACCGTATCTTGCGAGAATATGTAATCTATATAAGCATGGTAAAAAATAATTTATTTCTTCAGTATATTTTATTTAAATTCTACTAGTTTTCAAGCAATGCTACATAACACCATTAACACCACACGACATTTAGATCGGTATATATCACCACCGACGATCAAGCGACTCCATATCTATATATAATATATAGATATATGCATAATTTTGATCATAAGAGAATGAATTAAACATAATATTTATATGGTTATTTTGTCCTAGTAAATATTTTTATTTTAATAATCGAAGGATCAATAAAATAGTTTAAAAAAAATGATTAAAATTACCAGGAATAAATATAAAATTGTTTAATTGGACGATTATCGTTAAAAAAAAAGTAATGAATTTATTACGAAAACGTAATAGGTATGAATATATGTACATACAGTTTATATAGACTCAATATCCGATACGGGATATAATCTTGTTTAAGAGCAGGTGATTATAATTTTTAAGTATGCACTTTGACGTGAGACATACAGTGGGTAGTGGTCGAATAATTTTATGCACTTTTTAATCTAAATTTTGCAACAAAGTTGCAGTAATTTAGTAATTTGTATCCGATCACTCATTCAAATATAAATGATAACAAGTGTCAAATGATAAATATATGTAGTAAAAAAAAAACATAATCTTAAAGCAATACGGAAATATCTTCCTGATCATGTGGGATTTAATACATTATTGCTGTATTACGGCAGTAAAATACGCATCCCAATTCGTCATGCCAGCGTTGTTTTACTTACCAGTAAATTCAAGGAACACCGTTAACCCGTACATAATAACCCCGCCTGCACATGACGAAATAAAAGTTGCGTATTTTCCAGCCATTGGTCCTCGATAGAATAAACATGGAATATTCGATAGAATATTACACAGAATGTTCCACTACACCAAAAGATGCACATACCTACATAAATACTATACTTACGTAGATATGTTCAAGCCCTGGATAAATTTATATTAGATTACCGCTAACAAATTATACCATACAATTTTGCCATTTATAATACAATTTGTGCACATGTTAACAGTGATTGGTTAAATAAAAAAATAAAACAATATAATTTCTATGATTTGCTTATATATTAATAGTGGTTATTTGAAAGAAAAAAATTGTTCATTTGAACGGCTGTTAAAGGGTTGATGACATGTGTTTGAGGAGGAAAAGTTTATACGCTCATACGCCGCTTAGTGGTGACTTCTGAAACTACGCCAAATGGATATTATAGATATGAAGTCGCTCGATCGTCCGTGGTGATTTATATCGATCTACATGTTGTGTGATGTTGATGGTGATATATATAGCGTTGCTTGAGAACACTGAAGAAATAAATTATTTTTTACCATACTTATATATAAATTACGTAATTCTCGCAAGATACAGTTCCGCGGGATTTAATATTATACTTTATTTTCAGTCTTTAACATATAAGTTTGGATTTATATATATATATATATATATATATCTATACACATATACACATTCCGTAGGGGTCTTGATCGAGATAAGATTCTTCCTTTACTGCAGTATATATAATCGTATTCTGCACGATATTAACGCGATAATAAATATATAACGAATAATAATATCTTTAATTATCATGAGTTTAAAACAATCTCTTGTTACCTTTCTCTGGTAGATTGCTATCAGTTTAAGCATCAGCATCCGAATCATCATCAGGCAATTACTCAGGAACTCAGTTCTTACGTTCTAATATCACCAAGTACTAGTAAGCCAGTTATAACTACACTTTATATATAGCACCGAGAAGATGAGTATGTAGCCTTGTTTCTCTTTATCCCGGTCTTTTCGCGTACTCACTCACTATCTCTAGCATCAAGCGATGATCGATTACTAAGATGGCATATCGATGACATGGAATAATCATATAGTCAGTTAAAACATTAAGAAAGTAAAAAAAAATTAACAAGATTAAGCGACACTAGACTACTACTAGTATATATATGAAGTAGTTGGAATTTTGTTGCAGAAAAAACATGGTCGTCGTAAACCGGACGCATAATATTTCATAAACCTCGACTATTAGTTGCAAAGTTCATGATGATAAATTAATGCCTGCGTAAACGCGTAAAGGGAAAATAAAAAAATAAAAAAATGATAAAATTGTAAGTTAATTGTAGCTGAGCTATAGCAGATAGTAGACAGTAGATCGTTACTAGATGGATGGATGGATTAATGTCCATAGTAGTTGATCAATATAAATATATAGAATGATCTGCTGGGACAGGATCAGTGGGAGGCCTGACTAACGATACGCAATTAACCCCCTGTTTTTCTTATACATATGTATCATATACACTATCTACTATATACATACCTGACAATCATTTATAATTCAGTAAATTATTTAATCAAGAGGAATTACACTTGTCCGATTATATTAGTATTTCAATATACTTATAATATTATTATTGATTGAATCATTATTATAGTCTATATTATAAATCATCATTAATATATTAATATAATCATAATTTATCTGTTTTTAAATGAGGTACGAGAGAGTGTCATCAATAAATTTGGTAATCTGATTAATTCAGCAATACCTTTAAAGTATGTAGATATATATATATATATATATAAATATATATGTATGCTGTACCGTGGTAGTGAATAGTTGGTAATTCTAGAGACTTGTTTAACAATGCTTTGCATTCTTCAAAGCGAGTTATTCACGCCCGTGTTTTCTCTTATGTCAGTTTAATGAACACGCTGCTGGCCCACCCGATAACAAGAATCTTGCACACACATTAACTTTATAGTTACTTCCTTGTCAGTAGTAGCAGTAAGAAAATAATGTATATAAACTACTCCCTATTGTCTACTTGCCTATGGTTTACTACCTAGTTATAGATTATTTTTTTTATTTTTATTTATTTATTTATTTTTTTTCAATCCTTTTGCAATTCATCCAAAATCTATTAAGCAAATAAATGAAGTAATTGAAAATAAATGAGGTTACAGGGTGTTATTATATATGCAGGCACAAAGAGATATAACAGTGTAAGATAATAGAGGGGTTTTATGGTAATCAGTAAATTTGTAATTGTCAATTGGAAGCAATTAGTCAACACGACAATTTAAGTTGCAAATGGCCACACCCATTTTCTTGTTGGACTCTATTCATGCGAAATATATGTCAACACAAACATTCATAGACGTATGTTCACTTATTTTTTTAAACCCATAAGATTGTATTTATTATTAATTTTTTTGTTTTTTTTATTCGATTACTTAAATTTATTTAAGTTTTGTTTATTTTTATTATTCAAGGGTTAAAGTATCGTTGTTCGTTTTAAATTCGCCATGAAGGCTGGCGCAATATAAGATACCAGTGGTGTGGTTGCTGTGGCCAATAATTATGACAAACTCCGTCGCGGTTGTCGAGAGGAAATTTTAACATTTATAAGAGGATTACCATGAAACATGATTGGTTTCTCTCTGTTACACATATTCCGCTGTATATATTACACACCATTTCAGATCACCAGAGTATATATATATATATATATATATATATATATTTATATAAGTAAAGAATTTTACGTGAACAAGTTTTATTTTTAAAAAATCAGTGAGGACATTAGATGAGAGATGAAAATTGCTGTTTAAATTGGTATGCAAAGCCGAAAGATATAAAGCTTTATATATTATAAATCTACGGGGCATCTTAACTATAAGTAGTGGGAGGTTATAAAGGTGGAGACCCAGAATTTATCGTCGTTGTAAAACGGACCATGCCACAATATATTTTACTCATAGCGTCTTTTCTCGAGTGAAATACGCAAACGGTATTTCACTTCAAGTGCATGCAGCAACCCATCCAACCAACTAGCTAGATATATATACTTGTTATAATATATTTATATAAAGAGCTATAGGCATCTGATAAATAAAATCATATTATGATAAAAGTTAATCCAATATATGATCTCTGTTCTCCCTATCTCAGACGTATGAAATTCACTCATCACGCCTTCGTCAACTGAACCAACGGCGATTATAAAACCAATTCACTTCCGCCGGAGATTAAATTTTAAATATTTATAATTTTTATCGTTCACTATATTTATTGTAATAAATATATAATTCATATACTTTTACAACTCAACAAATATTATTTAAAATAAATAAGTGGATGGATATTGCTGATATTGGTAATAGAACATAGTGCAAATTAAAATTATAACTGTCACTGTAATCGGAATTAATAAATAGATATATAAAATGTAGAGGATAAAAAAGGATAAAGGGAGTAATAGGTGATATGGGCTTGCTTTAATGATATAGCTACCTTAATAAGGTGCACTCCATGGAGTAGTCTTATAAGTCTATACCCACTATCATCATTATCATCATAATCATTATCATTCTTTTCCTTATTTTAATTTTATCTACTTTAGATATATATCATTATCTTTTTTCCGCGTTACTTGACCTTTTCTCTCTTTCATTCTATATATTACTATTCTGATATTTTATTTATTTTTTACACTTAAAGCTCCTTCCAATTCCTCTCGCTCAACAGCTTTTCGATAATTATTATATAATGCTGCCTCTTTATTAAATTTTAATATTCTACCAATGCGTGTGAAATTTACTTGATTCTACTTAAATACTTATTATTTATTTCTTCTCATTCCTTTCTTTTAATTTTCTTCTTATATAAATAAATTTATCTCAACGATACTTAATTAAAACATAAAAAGACTTTTTAATATATATGTTGTTTAAAAATATTTTTATTGGCAATAATTAAAATAATGATAAGCCGTCGACCAAAAAAAAAAAAAAATAAATAATAATAATAATAATAATAAGCTGCGAGAATCAGATGTCGATGGTTATCAGTTATTTATATATTATAATTAAATAAACGATTGCCAATTAGCTGATTATAAATGTGTTCTCTTATCTGCTATAGCTTTTTTAAAATTATTATATTTGAATTTTAAGTATATTATCATGATGAAAACTATCATTAATATAAAATTATAGTCAGTAAAGTGACAGAAACAAATTAGGAAAGGATTAAATGTTGTATAAGTAGTATATAGGTAGTCGTTGCCCATAAGAATGTATTGGTACAAGTGCAAGTTCCAAGTCGTACTGCTACTACTTACACTTAACTCTTAGGCATCGTTCCGATCGTTCGTCTTTTCAACTCGTACATTTTCTACTACACTGGACATCTAGGATATGTAGGATATGTAGGATATGTAGGATATGTGGATGTATTATATATACATTTTAAGTTGTACATATGGCTTTAACTTTACTAGTTGGTATAGTCTACATAGTCTACTACTGCTTCTAAGCGAGGTACAACAAGTTGCGAATAGCGAATAGCGAATAGCGAGTAGCGAGTCAGGAGTGCCAGAGACCGATTCAGCTGGATTTTATCGGCCCGTGGCGATCATTCTTATCTCAAAAAGGAGCTCGAGGGTGAACATTTAAATAGTATTACCAAGAGTCGGGAGGTCGAGATGAGATACCCCACGTGTGCAATCGGTACACACGATTACTGATCCACCCGCCGGTATTTTCTAGTACTCTCTAGTACTTTTTTTTTTTTCAACAGAATTAATGAGAATATAGCTTTAGGTATATATCCTATTTTATTTTTTTTATGGGATTAAAATACTCTGGTACTTGTAGTTTTTAGTAAAACATCATGAATCTTGTATTTATTATTTCGCAATACTATACTGATAATTATTTATATGTATATGTCTATTATATTTAAATAATAAAACGATAAAATCTATTCGTAGAGTATCAGTAGTAAATAAAAAGCAAGTTAAAAAAAATATATGAGAATAAAAGACAAGAAGCCATCAGCATCAGCAGGAGCGTAAAGGAATCGAACGGGGAGCCACGCTGGTTTAATTTGTCAAGGAACGCATGCATACATATATATATACACATAACACGTAAAAGTATATATATAAACTTGGTGGTGGTAGCATCAGTTAAACTCTCGCGCCAGGTAACGCCGTTTTTGCCACTTTTCTACACAGATACACACACTGCACATTGCAGCACACTGCACAAGCAAAAGCTCATGCGCTACTCAAGATCCTTCTTGACGATAAAGATGTTTCAAGTGCTTAGCTGTTTGTTCTGGCTTCTTTCTCAGTCTCCTCCTCTTAATCATCTCCATTAGCTTATTCTATACTCTTTTTTACTATTAAGTAGTTATATACATATATGTATAGATTATTATCATTAAGTTTAAATTATTCATATAATCTTATTTTATTTTTTAAAGTTATAAGAGGTCTTTAAACTTAAATGAGCCTTATTCTATTTAGTAGTTAGAATTACTCATGATGTATATAAATTAATAGAGGTGAGTTTTAAGCTAAAAATATACCATCAACTTTGTAGTATGCTGGCAATAAGTTAAAAGTTGAGAAAATAATTATAACCGTGAGTTAATTAAACAGAATAGCCTTTATTGCCATCAACTATATGCTCCTCAGTTAACAAACCGGTCCATTTAAGAATGGCGCTAATCACCCAGTAACAACTTTTTCTCTCTTTATCTTAAAATTCAAGAAGAACTCATGCATTGATGATACTTATATACACTTTAATACCCTCACGTCCACAATACCGACTTGACAAAAAACTTTGGTGAATCAATAAAAGTATTAACTCAATATATATATATCGATAAAGAGACTTTACTTGGCGGAAATTCAAACTCGTTTTTATGCCGTCTGCTTCACTCCTTGTTAACGAGGATATCCACGCCAATTCATCAATTTACTTTTTATATTTATACAGCCACAGATACAATAATACAATTTATCAGCACTCTATATGCTTATTATCTCAAATAATTACTGAAATCTTTGATAAAATTTTTTTGTTTTTTATTATTATTATTATTATTATTATTATTATTATTTTTTTTTTTTACTTCCTTTACATGACAAATATGTATTCAAATAGAGGGTTGGACAGTTTAATTTTTTTTTCTTAGGAGGTAGGGCTAGTAGGGTAAAGAAGACAATTGGACGAGGGGTGGAAAATAAAAACGGATAAGGGTGTTGGCAATTCGTTGAGCCTTAGGGGTATGGTTATGACTATAGTCATAGAGTTCCGTATCTACCGTCATCATATATGTGTATATAGAATATATAGAATATATAGAATAAGAGAGAAGGGATGAAGGGTGAGGTGGAGCAATAGAGTGGGGTCAGTCAAAGAAAGAGGAGGTCTCCACGTCTTATGGTCTTACATGTATGGACGACGGGCCACCCAGCTGGTGCAGGGGACTTGTCCTACAATATCTTCCGTCACGGCGGTCTCCTTTATGAAATCACCTCCGATCAGAACGAACGCCACCATCACGCGGTTGCTCTCCGTTTTTCTCTTTTCCCTTTCTTATTATTGCATATATATTTATACTCTCGCAACTAAAGCATACACGCACACACACAACTTGATACGATTTATTATATAATACACGATACTGTCTGTATTTTTCTTCTCATGGTAATATATGCACATGTGTGTGTATTATTGGAAATAAATCAATATATTAGACTGCAAAATATATATATATATATATATATATTTATAAACTGTTTATTAATACCATAGAATTAACTTTTATTTGAGATATATTGGTTTATTATAAATGTAAAACCAGTCATTATTTGTATACATTAAATGATGAATTATAAACAAATGGGTAAAAATAATTTTATAAATTTTAGTTGATTTACTATCAACAAATCAACATGATGGCCGTCAGGGTGAATTAAAATTGCCAATGAGTGTTGTTACTTTCTTCTACGTTTCGTTACGTTGATGTTCACTATATAAACTCATATGGGATTGTTGTTTTTTTTTTCTCTCTTATAAGATACAAATACACATCTCGATGACAAGTACATAACTCATCGCAATATATTGCTGTAATCGCTGTATGTTACTTAAAAAAAGTTATTGCAATGTGTTGAAAATTGCATTGTTAAAAAATAAAAAAAAATTTATTAATAACTTAAATAATAACCGCAATAGTAATACATGATGAATCTTTAGAGCTCGTAAATTAATTGTCATAGACGCGTAAAAATGGATTGAAATTGCTGATGATGGAGATATATTGAACATAATAATAAGTAATATGTGTGCGAAACGATTTATCGTAAGTATTGTTTATTACTTTTCAAAGTCGAATTTCATTCAGATATATTTACAATCCCTGCGATGAGAACCTACTAGTTTTTATTATATTTTTTTTTATTTATAAGAAAATAACAGCAACAACAACAATATTTGTTATAATAAAAGTAAAGGTTATTATGATTTATTATACAAAGATTGTTGCATATACAATTAATATTCATATAAATATAATAATTATTGAATGTATGAAGAAAATGAGTAATTGTCATGTGTTTAAATCAATGGTCTGTTAGCGACATTTATTACTATTTTTAACACTATAAACTGCTACATACCTATATATATGTACGGAATTAAAGCTCGATTTCTGATGTGAGAAAAGACAATTAAAATCGTCTGGTTAAGGTATCCTTGACAACATATAGATGAAACGTGTATTTTGCCGAGTTAAAAATAAAAATGAGAGGAGGAGACAAGCGCCTTCTTATCGACTCGTAAGTTTGCAATAAGTAATAAGTAATAAGGCATAAAGTAAACAGTTGAGACATTAACGATTGGTCGTTTATTTAAGATGCGAATTATCGAGTGCCTTTAATTGCTTGTTTCACTGCTCTCTATCCTTATCCTTCATTTTCTTTAGCTTCGTATGATATACATATGTACTCGATTTATATATTTATGTCAGACTGATATTTTTTTTTTTTTTTTTTTTTTTCGTTATAAATTTTACTGCGTAACAAACTGGATTAAAAGTAAACGATTTTTAAAATTTTATTTCCGTTTCATATAATATAAAATATTATTATACATATGTATGAATTTCCTTAAGATGTTAAAATGAATTTATTGCTCAATAAAAAATATTGGTGTGTGTGTTGAATAAAATTTGACGATGAAAGAAAAAATAATAAAGATAATATGTACATGTATATCTGTAAGAAGAAAAAGAAAAAGAAAGAGAAGAAGAAGAAGAAGAAGAAGAAAAATATACCGTTAAAAAAAAGGCACGAGCCACCTGCTCGTGACCGTACAAGGCCGTTGATCTGGATCTTGGAATCTCCTCCTGCTTTCAAGTCTCCCATGTTGACTCGACCTTAACCGGAGCGTCGCCCGGATCAAAATTCTCAAAACCAGTCTCCCTAAAAATCATCGTCTCTTGGTTTTCGTCAGTATCGTCATCATCATCATCATGTCTTGATTTTTATTTTTATTTTTATAGTGTATACATATATATTTAATATAAATTTAAATGAGGACTAAATAAATGTGTACAAATAAATATATGTACAATCTCGAGACGTTATTTCAAGATCCTACTCAAGATCTAACGAGTTGGCGGCGCGGCAAAGCAAACACGATCTCATCTGGAATCTTGAATCTCTCGATCTACTCGAGTGCGAATAGTTGAGCCTCTTGACGAGAAGAGACGGTCAAGACATTCGAGGATAAATGGTTAAGAGTAAAACCAACTTTCAAAGAGAAAGACAGATAATATGCACTTTCTGAGACACGAAATATTTTTTATTATTAATTTTCTTGATGATATTGTTTGTTCCTGATATTATATATACAAATATACAAATATACATAGTAGACAAGGTTGAAATTGCGAAAAGACAATAAGCGTGTACAACAACAGACCACCATATTATTTATATACTTTTTAATTGGAGTCAAGAAAGTAGTATAAGATATTTTAAGTAGCCGTTATTGTCACTCCATTTTCTTATAATATTTTATATGTTTTTTATTACTGTGTGTGCAGAGAACGTCGTGCATGGTGTTTGTGATGGATATAAAAAAATAATCAGAGTGTGTTTAGTTGTGTATATATAGATAAAAGAAAATGGGAATTCCCTTGTTGGCCACACGTTGTGTGTATTGTTGTTTTTGCCAAGTTACACAAGAGACGACACGTTTATCATGATTTTTTTTATTTTTTTGTCGTCAGATAGTTGTGTGACCTTGGATGAATTGATTCGCTCGTTTGTATAATATATATATATATATATATATATATATATATATATATATTTTTCCAGCCGTAACTCTGATGGGTCTTTTTTATATGCGTTCTATGGTATTTCTGGCGTCTTTATCTGCTCTGTCAGTTTATATTACGGAGCACACACTACAATATGCCCGATGGGAAATAAGAGGACGTATTGAATTCGATTTGGTTCGAGCAGTAGTTGTATAGTGGATCTGGTAATGGTATACTACTTTACTACTGTAAGAATAAGCTTTCAGAGCTGCTATAAGTTAAGATGTTGCTTTTGTATGCGTGAGATCGATTTTTCGCATTTCCGCGTAAGGAAGAGAAAAGAGAATCCGCTGTGTGGATCGATATTTATATGTTAAAAAGTGTGTAATGTGTGTGTATGTGTGTACTTTCCGCACAGATAAACCTGCCTTTAGCACTTTAACTTCTCTATTAAAAGATAGTGTACTGCTCTCTGAAGATAATACGTTTCAATTTAGGGATTTAATAAATATTCAATGTAATACCTTCGTAAATCGATAAATCCCATTCCACCATCACTTTTATTCTTATTATTATTACTTTATTACTATATTTTCTATTTATAATCTTCATTTAATTTTATTCATATCATATTTTCCGAAATATCAAGCAATCAGGTACAAAATAATATATTTGTTTTTAATCAAGAAACTATTATCTTTATGTAGATGCCTCTATTGTAAAATTAAAACGGATTTTTATCGTTCATATATATATATATATATTACATATATCTTAAAGAGTCGCGTGAGAACCCGATCTTTGCAAGTTAAATTCTTTTTAACTTGAGGTGAATTAACAGCATCAGTTTTTTTTAATTTTTTTTAATTTTAAAGACGGTATAAAACACAGAATTACCAAACGATCATATAGTAATGAATGTAATGATCATAATGCAGAAGCAGTTCTCTGTATAATAGCAGTATATATATGTGGGCGCGCATCGATGAGACCCGAACTTTCTATAAGTATTTCTTTTTATTTTTTATTTTTATATTAACTATATACGTATAAAATGTATGTACATACGTAATCATGCCACTCACACCGTAAATTTAAAAACATACAATATGATTGTATGCACCTGAGCTCGATAAATTTAAAACGTCGTGTGTCTCTTAGTTTATAATAATAATTGTCGTTTGTCGTCTGTTGATGTTTTACTCTCAAGCTTTTTCCGCATATAAAATAACTCGAATATATGTATATAAATTTATATAATTTTTAAGGTCTAAATAATTATCAAGTAGATCCTGAATTTGAAAAATGAAAAATGTAATTTGCACGTTTAATGTGTCTTGTTGAATAAAACGGGAGATATTAATTTGATCAGCCATTCACTCAGTGCACTCAGGGCGTTCAGGGCATTCAGGCCATAAATAGGAAGATGGATATTAGAAGGATACTGAGCAAGGAGCTAAACTTGGGTTTATACACCAAGGCGATTATCAATGGAATCTTGATCCTCGGGGCTCACAATATTTCCTCTCCTTGTCTCTTTTTAAAGATAGACAAAGTCAACAGCAACAAAAATAATAACAACAACAACAACAACGTATACAAAAATAAAGAAATAAAAGGAAAGATTTTGATGAACTACAATAAGAAGTGAGCAAGTAGCAAGAGAATGATGATCAGCAGTCTGTTTTGTAACGGACACGTAGCATCTTAATGATAATGACGTCCAACCGTTTCGACACGTTCGATTTATAAACAGAGCACACTGCAATTGTAGATTATTTTACTGATTCTACACACTCTCTTCATTTTCTTACAGTCACGCTTTGTATCATTCTCCAATAATAAAAAACAATCTTAAGTATTTATTTTTTAATAAATTTTAGTCTTACAAATGCGTGATGATTATTAAAAAAAAAAAAAAATAATAAAACGTAACCATAAAGAAGAAGTAGAAGATGAAGGAAATGTGTAGGTGTTACCAGTTGGCCGATCGGTCGGTCGGTCGGTCGTTCGATCGATCGGTGGTACAACACAAGAGAGCGACAGGTCTGATGTGGGACGAGTTGTGTCTCGAGTCTAAAAGTTTCCCTTCCCGCGTGTGTAGGTGTTTTAGTCATTCCATACGAGCCATCCTCGCTACTTATTTTTTTTTTATTTTTTTATAACATTCTTTTAGTGTATATTATATATATAAGTAATATAAAACTTTTAAAATTTGTATGTATAGGGTATATTTTATGGATAAAAATTCGCGTGGTCAATCTAATGATCGATTTGGTTTATATGATGATGATGATGATGGTGATGATGATGATGAAGTGGTAGCAGCAGCGGCGGTGGTAACAGAAGTAGTGCTGCTGGATGAAAATTGCAAGGAATAAATAAGAGGCGAGGTAAGCTGGATAAAAGGAAGAGAATAATGTTATGGAGGGGCATCCACGGCAGCTGCTAGTTATCACGCGAAACGTCGTTCGTTCGGTGATGGAAAAATTTTATCCTCTTGGTCATAGACGTTTTATATTTTATACACCAGAGCCATTAAATAATGTATAAGAAATAAACTGAGTATATAAGAGTATATAAAAGATAGTAGAGCTGGTTTAAAGTTATTGCGCGGTCGAGTGGATAACCTACGATCTAAATTGCTAACCTGACCGAGCTGTTTAGCCAGTGCGGTCGTTTTTTAAATGGACCCGCGAGCTCTACCCCAGAGATCCGAGAGCAATAGCAACTGTAACTAATGTTACTCAGTCTACAAAGAACAAGAAATATCCATAGCATCTGCTGACCAGCCTACACTATAACCGTCATCATCGTCATCATCATCATCATCATCATCACAAAAAAAGAGATCAGAGAACAACCGATGGTGATGATCATGATGATTAAAAAAAAAAAGTTTCAATTTCAAGTTGAAAGAATAACAAACGAACGGTGGAATTTTTTTAGTATTTTACTGTGAAAACGTATATAAATGACCGCGAATATTAAAACCGTTTGAAAAATTGTTAAATATATTTGTATATTTATAACTTGTGACATAATTTTTTTTAAGAACAACAATAATATTAAAATTCCAAGAAAAATTAATTTTTTTTATTATTTTTTAACATAATACATAATAACAATAATGATAATTTAAAACTTACGTTTACTAGCGTATATTTAAATAATTATCTCCAAGTCCATAGAATTTGTTGATTGCATTTAAAATATTGTTCACTGTAAAAAATTAATAAATCACATTATCGCAATTGTTCGTAAAATAAAACAAATTATTATAATTGTCTTGGTGAGAATGGTAAAATTATAAGTGATCTATATTTAGGTAAATTCCCGCGTGATTTGTTCCATGTTGCGCGCGCCGCATTATTTATATTTCCCGCCATCACATTAAATCAGTCAGTTAGATATGAAAACATAATTAATAATTATTTTCGCACAAAGTTTTTATATAATTAAACATTCACTAGTTTTTTATTTATAAAATTTAATTATTTTTAAAATGTAATAAATAATCACTTTGTGTGAATAACAACGACACAACACACATTAACACGAATGGAGTTAAATTATTTATGGATAATGAAATAATTAAAAAATACTAATTTGTTTTAGTTTATAAAATCGGAAAATAAATCTGTAGCGGTTTTTTTTATCATATTGTTCATAAAAATGTATCGAGGTAAACAAAATTATTAATAATATTAATAATAATAATAATAATAAAACAAGTAATGGAAGTATACAGAGTGGTGTATAAAGATCGAGACCTCCAGCCCGCAGGAAGAACGGCCAACGACTGAAAGCCCAAGTCCGAGATCCGAGAGATCCGCAAGCGATGCTGTGTGGCCAAGGAAAAAGGTTGGGCTCGACGCTCGACGAACTACTTCTCTCTCCTACTTCTTTTGATCAGTGTGCGATGGACCGTTTGGAACGTTCCGAGCAGTTCCAAGCAGTTCCAAGCAATTCCAAGCACCAACTTTACCGTATATCAACACCCTGCTCAAGATGCTGCTAACTTTTTATCATTATTTTTTGTATAATATATATATTAAATACATATACTTTAATATTCACATATACGAGGTGACTAAGATTATTATCAAATATATCAGTAATAATGAAAATCATCACTAATAAAATATTAATCTATGAATAAAGTTAATAATAATGATAAGTTGATAAGTTATGTATAAGTTGCGTGGTAAATTGCCCCTACTTGTCGATATTACAACTACAGTTAATATATATATACATGTACAAGTACAACTTGATGAACGTGTTCCGAATATTATTTTCGTCCTTTGTAAGCATAACATAAACGTGTTTGCCGTAGGGTTTCGTTATTTTATTGCTTCTTATTAAAAAATAACATGAGCATAATATACACAGCAAGCTGCAGCTATTGGAACTGTTTAAAAATTAGTTTAACTATTAAATTTATTTGTCTATTATTTTTTTATATATAAGGTGATGGAGGCGTTTATATATATATGTAATACATAACTAAGAGCTGATGTTGGCAGTCCCCCGCGAAATGAATGGGGCATCAGGCCAACCTCCTCGCACATTCGTTCAACCAATCACTATGCTTCTAACATACAATCTAATATCCCACATACTGTTCGTCAGAGTATATATTATTATATAGATTTTAGGGACGTTCAAACGTTCTCTGCAGATGTTTCAACATATCAATAAATGAAATTTTATCGTGAGATAATTTACAATTTAAATAATATTTAATAAATTTTTTGTAATTAAGAGCAAGTTGATGGGGATATTGATATAGAAAATGGAAATGCCAGAGATGGCCCGGAGACTTTAACGCTTGAGATGGAGAGCAAGCGATCAACTAGTGGTATTATATATATAGTGGCCAGGCCTTATCATGAGTTGCCGCATGATATTTATATTGAGATTAGTACAACCCGTTCTCACCTTAATATGTATCTATATTCAGCACCAATTCATTAGTCGACAGCAAGCTCTTTCGCAACCCATCTATAGCCAAGCTTAATGTTATATTTACCTTATCACACCTTTTTCTCTCGATCAAAACTCATTATCTCTAATTTTTTTTTTTTTTTTTTTTTTTTTATTAGTGACTTATTATTATCATCATTAGTATATGTACACTGTGTACTAATTGAATATTAATATGTGTACAAACTTTTTAAATAATAAATTACTAAAGATAATTTTATTAACATAGTAGTAAAGGTATTTTAAAATAAACTAATGAAATTTAAATAGATGATTACATTTATTATAGACATAGTTAGCAAACAGCTTTGTTAAGGCTATATGTATTATACTGGCCTATCAACTTGAACTTGTTTCTTTTTTCGTTTGTTATTCTTTTTCTAAGTCAGCTGTATAATATCATTTATACTTTCTCAGTTTCTCTTATTGCGTTGAAAGTATAAAACAACACCATCATTATTATCATCATCAGCAGCAGTAGCAAAAGCAGCAGCAAAAGCAGCAAAAGCTGAGACAACGACTATGTGTCTGGTGGAATGTTGGAAAAAAGATGTCTCGCTGTCGGAGGGCCGCGCGCGCGCCATTGATGGTACAATATCACCAATAAGAAAAAAAAAATATATATATCTTCAGGAAATCGAGTTTGAAAAACTTGTGCCAACAGTTTTTTAAATGTTGAAAAATTTTTGTTTAAAATTAATTTATTGTTATTTCAAGAATAAGCTAGAAATATATATTATTAATAATGAATAAATGTATGAGATGGTATGGGTATATAGTCGCCGTATAACCTTTCGTGAACTTGTTTGCACAGCAAATCCGGACTCATCTTTCGCCTTGAATTACCTTTCGACCTCAGAGGTGGAAGGCTTCCGGCCCTGTATTGTATATATTATACATCTCGAGTCTTAGCATTGGCATCGGCATTGCTCAGAGGCTAAATTATTATTATTATATATCTTAAACAACTGAAACCTGACCCAGTGAGACCTTGCGTGGTTATTGCCGCAGGTGATGATATGTATTAGAGAGCGTGCGTCTCACACGAGTACTAAGTGTGTGCGATTGTCATCTGCTGCTGCTGCTACTACTACTAGTACTATTTCTAGCTATACTTATACTTTTCTTTCTGACCGGTCCTGATGCCGTCATGCACACGATATCAAAGTATATGTATATATATATATATATATATATAATTTATATTAGTGTTGCTCTTCAGAGTCTGCGTCTATATATCCTGTTAATGTCGGCTTATATATGCTCTGTACCGTGGGAAGACAACGCGACACCATCATATCATCTAGATTAAACAACGCCAATTATGTATTTTTTATTTCTGTATTTGTTGATACTTTTATTAACATCAAGTTGCAGGAAATAATTAAAAAAAAAATTTTCCAAGTGTTCAAAATTTATTTTAATTAATTTAAAAATTTGAAAATTTTTCCATACTTAAATTTATAAATAACAATGCTTCAAGTTAATATTAATGGTTAAATAATGTATTTTATTTTTTATTTTAAAATATATACGTATTTACAACTGTTTTGGCACCTTACGAATACCAAGGAGAGAGGAATAATCAGGTTGGTTGAATGTATAAAAAAAACCTGTCCTCTTTGCTGGGGGTCTACTCGTATCTACTTAGTTATTACAAGCAGTAAGTTGTTCTATTGCCCATGGGAAAACCGAGTGATGTCTATGGGATTTTTAAAAGTTTATATATAAGTGAGACGGTGTATTCTGCACCTGGTCAAATGGATTTAAAAGTCTTGAGCTTCATGCAAATGAGCTTTACTTTTATTCATCCATCCATATATCTATCTATCTTTTGCAGCAACTCGAGATGTCGAGATTTATTATTATTCTTCATATACATATATTTTATCTTTTTTGTCTATATTCATATTTACATTAACGGTTATTATGGGGAATATATATTTACCAAGTAAAAATTTAAATATACATAAAGTATATCAATAAAGTCCGTTAAATATGTATCAATTAAATTAAATAAAAAGCATGTTGAGAAAATAATAATCCATACATAAATATAATAAAATGTTAAAAATATTAAACATGTATCTACATTATATACTCACAAGTGTCAGAAAAGCTTTCTGAGTAGTGACAGAGTAAATTAGCGGTCTCGTTTAGATGTCAGTACAATTATATATATTATAAATCAGTATAAAATAGATGATGGATAATATATTATTATTATTATTATTATAAGATGATGAGATTAAAATAAAATAATTCAACTTTCGAATATTTATCATATTTTCTTATTATATTATTATTTTTACTTTTTTTATTTTAATTCATTATCTGGTGATTCCATCAATTGAAAAGATTTATTTCAGATAATTCATGTGTCGGATGGAAAAGTTTTAAGAAAGAGAGAATATTGTGTTTTTTTTTTTTTTTTTTTTTTTTTTTTTTTCTCTTTCGAGATAAAAAGTCTTGATAGTTTTATTCTTGTCTCATCCATCATCAGTAGAGAGCATCAGTAGCATTCGTAGCATTCGCAGCATCAATAGCATCAGTAGATCGATGAGACCCTGAGAAAAAGACAGATGTTCGTTGGGGGTCGGAGAGGGTGAATGGACTTGTAAATATTACGTGTACCCTTTGATCGTACTCTGCATAATGCTCTTCTCACTCAACCCTCTTTTCACTTGGTCAGATCTATTTGCAACCTTATTTTTCAATATAAATCTTAAATTATTATTTATTTATTTATATATATAATTTTTTTTTTTTCAGGAACAAATTCCAATTTATGTGTCACGACCAACACCAGCGTATCACAATAGAACAATACCAGCCATAAATTCATTCCATAAATCAGTTTCTGTTTGCAATTCAAATAATTACACTGATCGACTGATTCCTCTACGTCGTCAGCAAAATTTTGATGCAACTAGATATAAACTTATGAATCAATCACTGCCAATGGACAATGAAATTAAACCATATCTCGATGTCATTGAACAGGTAATATATGTATTTATGTATATGTCATGTGTTATTATCTGATATTTTTTTTTTATTTTCCATTTGAACGCAGTGTGTGTATATCGAGCTTGTATTCTTGTTTTATTTTTCATAATCGACGGCTTTATGAAAGCAACTCATTGATGTGAAGAGTAAGGGGATGCCGTCGTGATCACGATTTACGAGCGTAATCGCGTAACACGTTGACCATGGTCGTGGCTTGATCGTTCAAGAGCACAAGCACAAGCACACACACACGATACTTAATTATTTTTTTTTTTATTATTATTATTTCTCTTGTTATTCTTATTGTAGATTCTCTGGTTGGCAAAAGCCGCGCACTCACGGCGTTCTCCAACGAACGATCGTTAAGCTCTTCGGATACGCAATTTACTCGCTCAGTCTCTTCACTCCTACCCACGCATTTTTCCTTCTTCTTTATCATTATTTTTATATCTTTCTCACTCTCCTTTGGCCGTTGATATTTATATCTATGTGTATACTTTTTATTCAATAACGTTGAGCTCTCTTCTGATTATCATCATCCGTACTATATATGTATATATATATATATACAATTTACAATTGTTTTATCTTTAAATAAAATAAAACAAGGTTGCCTGTCGTTGGTAACATATTCGGACACGTTATATGGATGGATCTATTTTATTCAGAAATATTTTTACAGATAAACATGTTGAATACTGGTTGGAAAAAGCGACTGGTGACCCAGAACTTGAATCAACTTAAACTTTTTAAAGGGATTACGAGTCAGAGAATTTTTAATTTTAATACCAAACCACCATCATTTTCAACTGACTGCCTCAAATCGCGTGTCAATGTTAATAAAAAAAAAAGCGTGATTGAAAATTCATCGTTTGATGGTGTTTGGAAAGCTAAATCTCGTAACAAACCTCTGCTAAAGTATTGGGAGACTGCTGTCGAATTATCTGGATACATTCATTTTCCAAGTAACTAAATATTATTATTTTTAATTAATAACAATAATAATAGTAATAATAAAAAATTAATTTTAGGTCGTGGAGTTGTTGATTGGAGTGAAAAAAATATAATCATGGTTGCAGTTGAGCAAGAAATACTTCTTTTTAAAGATACATGTGTTACCAAGAGCCCGTCAGCGATAGTAAACATTGAGCCTACAAATATTGGGACAGCAAAAATTCGTTGTGTTAAATGGAATTATTCTGGAGATTGTTTTTTAATGTATTCAGAGTCGTTGAAATTGTGCTGCTATGATGTCTTATCATCAAAAGTTATTTGGAAGCACAATTGTGTGTGTTCACGTTGTGTAATTCGTTGTATCGCTTGGACTCATTCGGATCGTCAAGTAGTCATGTAAACTCTATTAATATTTTTAACTTCTTTAAGTTTAATACTTTTTAACTGATGATAATTATTATTATTATTATTATTATTCAGAGGATGTAACGATGGAATAGTGTGTATCTTTAATGTTTCTGGATCAAACGCTGAGATAATTGATTCTGCTTCAGTACATCAGGGGATAATTTTGGATTTGGTAATATCACCAAATGATGACTTTGTAGCCACTACAGGAACAGATAAAAATATACGTATTCATTTGCTCAAACAAATGATTCCATTTCTTGAAATTGGATACTACGATTCATCAGAGGTATGTTATATATTTATATATAATAAAATAATGTATATTTGAGAAAAACTAATGAAATAAACAGGCATTGGCATGGCATCCATGGGAAAAAGGAATTCTCTGTATAGGCGGAGGGCTTGGTGATGGTTCTTTATCCCTCTGGGACGTCCCGAAGCAGAAGTCTCTCGATTATAGACGAGTTAACTTCTTAAGTCGCGTGAAACATTTGGCCTGGAATAACCTAAGCGGAGAACTGGTTGTTGTGTGGTACTACTGGGATGGTAGTGACACTCGTTTAACGACTATTCCTGTTTTAGCCAGTTGGAACCAAATTGTCGATGCGATATCTATTCAAAAAACTACACCTTTATTAACTTTCAAGAATCGTATTGCCAACGTTATGTGGAACCCTTATCATACTAAAATTGGTAATTTAATTATTTATTTTATATATATTTATAAATTATTATTTTTAATATTTATATTTATTTTTTCATCAACAGGCTTACAAACAGCCGATCGTATGTATTTATATGATTTTTTTGGTGATAACGCAAATGATTGGAAGGAAAATAATAAAAAAAGTAAAATACGCCCTGCTGGTCAGAAATGTATTTTTGATCTTAATTGCATAAGATAATCCCATTATGTAGATATAACTTATTTAAAGATATATTAATATTTATATTTATTGCTCACTGTTATATAATATTATTTATTTTTAATTTACTTTTTTATATTAATAAAAGTCGATTTTATTTATTAATTATTAATTATGTGATATGGTGATATGCCAAAAATTAAAATAATTTTCAAGTACTTTGCTAACATGTCGATATATATATATATATATAATTATTTAAATATCCTTTAGGCTAAAAAGATTTAAGCATTTGCCATAGTGTGCTGTCTATGCGTGATATCTCGTCATGCTGACAACCTTCAAACGAGTCTATTAATTCAACTCTGCATATGTCTATACGCCAATCTATTTTTTCCAAGCTCATCTAAATCTTTTTTTTTTCTATCGGATTTTGCTCCTTGTAAAACTTAAATATTGAGCTATTCATTATACAAAAATCGCCGTAGTAATTGCTGATGTTGTTTTTTTTATTTCAAGTAACAAAATTGCAGTAATAAATATATTTATTTTTTATTCATAAAATATATTGATAATCAAGTAGTTTGTATAAATTTTATGTGTTGGTGATCTTAATAATTTATATTTTTAAACTTTTCTTGTTGATAGTAATAAAAAATAAAAACAATTACATGACACACAGAAGTGCATTCTTTGGTAGTGAAGAGAGAGAAATAAGATGCCTACTCAACTATTCTTTGGTCTTGCTGGTAAATATATAATATATATTTATATATAGTCTCTCACTATCTAACAACATTTATCATGGAGACAGTCAGCACACCAGCAAACTTTACCAACTATCACTGAACGCAAATGTCTTTTCCTCATTTTATTTTTATTTATTATTATTATCATTATTATTATTAAACATATAATAAAGTAATCTCTACTGTGGCTACTTCAGTAGCTCACATTCACCCTGATTAATGTGTAAACAGATAAATTTTCTGATATTGGTATTTTCTTTAATAGAAACCTGCCCCGAGTAATTCGTTGTTTGGTTATATATATGATAATTTAAAAAATATTTAGTAAAAAATCTCAATATGTATTAATATATATGTATTTATTATTTTTTACTACAGTAGATTAAATTAAAAAGAAAAAAAAACTGTATTTCAAATTGATTTCAATTTCCTCCTGTGTTATTTTATTTTTTGTTGTTATTGCTGAAATCATTTTTCTCAAGATTGCATCACATCAAAAGATTTTATTCGTTGATTGTTGCACTCTTAACTGAACCGCAAGTCAATTTTCTTATACGGTTATATTTTGTTAGATATTTCATATCCTTTGGGAGAGATATATTTATTTTAAGCAATAATCATTACTGAATATTGATACTTGTATACATTATTCTTGATGATTATACATAAACCTGATATATATCTACATATATATATATATAGTATGGATTTGGGTCGTTAATCATATAGTACTTAAAAATAATGCTTAGTAAAAAAATTTCCATAAATATATAAATAGATAGAGGGCTTTAACAATATGAATGTACAAAAGGTTTTCTTACGGGTATTATAATAATATATTACAGAGTAGTAAATATATGTTAACCGTTGTGCATCCACCAGAGTAGTGTGCTACTCTGTTGTATAAATGTATACTCTGTGATGTATAAAATAAAAAGCTGTGTTTTGTTCTGTTTTGTTCTATTCTGCTGTTCGGCGTGAAATACAAGCCGCGACATTGCCGGCTAACACACGGCGGCATGTTTACGACTAGAATTCAACAGAAAAGTATGTAGTATGTAGGTTCATCCTTCAGGTCTTTACTTACCTTGCGATTATTTATTATTTTTTTCCTTCTTACTTTCTTACTTTCTTACTTGCTTGGTTACTTTCTTCTTTGCTTTTATAAGAGTTGGTTGTAAGTCCGGGTGTAGCATATCGCCAACATCGTGATCAGTAATTTTATAATCGTTAAAGAGATTAAACTTTATGACCGAATGGAAGTTGAGTGTGGATATACATCCTACCACTATTATATATTTTAATTTTTAATTGTTGTTGCTTATACTGATTATATAACTTTACTTACTTAAAGTTCCAGGGGTTCCAGGGGTTCGAAGAGTTCCAAGTTCCAGGTTACAGCTTCGCTAAAAGACTAATAAGTAACAACGGTAACAACGGACCACCTGGCTGAAGACAATAATTATCCTGGCCATTAACAGCGTGCCAAGGAGTAGTAACCCGTCGGCGCCTTCTCTCTTATCCCTATTCTTCTATCCTCTTATTCTTTTTCTATCCACCCTTTTAGTTTTTATTTTATTATTTTTCAGAGCTCGTTATATACAGTAAAGAATTTAACCAACAACTCATATATTAATAATAAAAACAGGGCTTCTGATTTGAATGTTATTTTTTTTATTTCTGCTAAAGTTAAATAGATTTAGTAAGACAGGAGCATATCACTTCTTGTTTACACACTTTTATGGCTTACTAATCGCTGGTTCGTTGGCAAATTACCTAACGACAGGGGCTGTAACATGAATCGAAAGTTACGAGAGAAGTCTATACATACACACACTAAAATAAATGAGCTTGAATTCGATAAATTCTTGAAACTGCCGTAAAAAAAAAATAAAGAATAGAAGGAAGAAGAGAAGAAGAAGAACAAGTTCTACATGCAGTTATTAAGACGTTAAAGCTGAGATATGGCGTCTAATGGAAATAATTGGTGCTGCAGTAAAGATCAAGTCGTAATTTACGACTTAGTCATCTCTTAAATTACAAAACATCACACTACTAACTCTACTCTCTAGTATATCGAGGATAAGTATTTTTTTCTAAAAGATTTGAATGCTCTAGGTAATAGAGTGTATGACACGTATATTTATTATTTTAACTCAAATTTATGAAACATTGTACGAAAAAATTTTGTGTGTTGGGCGCATATTCGTACTGGTTGTTATTTTAATTTAATTGCTCGTACATACAGAACACACATATACATACTAATAATCATAATGATGAATATGATGATGATAATAATAATAATAGCAACAGTGGTAGTAGTAAAGAACGTCCCTTGTCCGGACGAAATAATTCTATACGATTATTCAATCAATGTCGAAGGTAATTAACAGAGAGACCAACGCGGTAGGCTGTATGTACTTTCGCTTGTTACAACTTCCAAGACAGGTTTAAAAAAAAATTTTTTTATTCATATCTTTTCTCTTACTACCTATCGTTCCAACTCTACTTCCACACCAGACTTTACTACTTATTACTGAGCTACACATTAAATTATAATAATCCATATAACAGCCAGAAAGATTATTTTTAATATTTTAATTATTAATTATTAATGCTGTAAGTCACACTTTTGTATTAAGTGGTATCTGATTTTAAATGTAATATAACAATAATCCAGTTTAAATTGTTACTCTATACCTATATGATGATGATAATAATAATAATAATGATAACAGGCTTTGGTTATTTTTATTTCTCTTTATTATTACGGATCACTAAATACTGACCAGAGATTGAAAATAATAAGAATCTCCATTTACATCTCATTTACTCGACTCGACAAGAGAACTTTATACTGATTATTTACTTCGAATGAGCTTATCGTATACAGCACGTACAGTATATATACGCCTACATCTCGCGCTTGTTCACCCAACCATTATTTTTATTATTCACTCACTTTGTACATTCAGTTTATACTTAAATTCAATACGTTCTACTAAAGCTTATATCTTTATATGTACATAAAAATACAAATATAAATATAAATATTGGTTATGTTATAATGTTATAATGTTATAAATAAAATAACGAGTTGATTAATGCGACAACTGGAAATTGTTTTTAAATTCTTGGGTAAATACTTAACGCACGGAATCCTCTGAATTAACGTCTCATTGGATTGTCGTTACCCGGTAGCTAACCAGTAGCTAACCAGTCGTCTATTATTTCTTATTCCTTATTAAATACTCCAGTAGATCGACGAATACAACAAATATTACGACTGTGAGGATGAGGATAAAGACGATTTCTGGATGAAAGAAGAATAAATGTATGAGGATTCACGAGTGGGGGTAAGTGATAAATGTTTCTTCCTTCTTCCTCAGCAACTCTGATCGTCTGATCCCATTATATCCTATAA
Source organism: Microplitis deprimator (assembly GCA_964016945.1). NCBI lineage: Eukaryota > Metazoa > Arthropoda > Insecta > Hymenoptera > Braconidae > Microplitis > Microplitis deprimator. Next base: position 129,782 of record OZ024709.1, read on the forward strand.
ACGGTCATTACGTCAAAATAAATTGCATGTGCACACGTCTGCTCCCACGCGACCTTTCAAACGTCAACCATCATACTCTAGTGATATATATGTATATACGATCCACACTTATTCTTATAGATATATAATAAAATAAAATAAAAAAAAGTTTAAAATTAAATCGCGTCAGCTGAAATAAGAAAAAATTAACTATATAAATCTAAAGTCATCACGTGCACACAGAGAAATAGAGTTTCTTCCTCATAACAAAAGACGGGATAACGAACAATTTCCTGATAGTGACAAACATAATAAGCTTATGGTAACAAATAGAATTGTTATAATTACAAATAAAATTCAAAGCAGACAACTAATTCCGGCGAGTTAGTCATAAGAAAAAAATTTTAAAATGGAATTACAGGACAGCAACTGTTCCGGTATGTCAAATACGACCTCCTGCACAAGGAAAATTATAACAGCAATTAATGGAAGCCGCGGAGTCGTAACAGGAGAGGTATTGGCCTCGAAAATGGACAAAAATGCCGCTTTTGGCCACTAAATCTTGGAAAAAACTATCGAAAAATAAAATTATAGGGCGACAACTACTCAGGTTAATTCAGACAGAAGTTTGTTACTATGTAAGTTCTCTTATCTTGAGGTTAAAAAAAGTTTTTTTCCGTGTATATTAGAGGAGTTTATAAACTCCTTTTCATTATTGTTATTATCACTAATTACTCGGCAAATAAGTGATCGAGTTAAAAGCAGGAAGCAGAAAGAATATTCATAATCAGAGTGAGGAAGAGGAGAAGGTGGAGAATGAGATTTTCACAGGTGGTCTTCTCTCGACGTCTAACTTATATTTCTACACCAAAGCTGAAACTTTAACCGTCGCTGTAACTCAAGTCTGGACCACAAAACGCACACACATATATAACATCCACTTATTTACTTATTTACTTATTTACTTACTTACTTACTGCATTACAGTATATGTTAGTGTGTTTGTTTGTGTGTATATGTGAGGATATATATAAAAATTTTTTTTTTATTTAATTTTTTAATATTTTTGTTGCTTAGTCTCACAGAGAGTACAAAGCTATCTTCTCATGATCTCCGTTCCGCATCCTGCCGGCAAACGCGAATAGAAGAGGAAGATCGTACGTGCGCTGTTAAATCTCTGGATTATTTTTTTCTTCATCTCTCCTTATATCTACTTATTTATTTTATTTTTATTACAAATATATATATATATATATATATATATATATATTCCCATAAGAGTTTGTTTGGTGCTGGTTTGGTTTCCCATCACATTGTCTTTGAGTGTCCAGGCGAAACGTTAAATTGTTTATTTTTATTATTTTATTTTAGTCTGTTGTCCCTTGCAGCCGAGGAAAATGGTTTGAAAACCAAGCGAAAGGAGGACACTTTCAGTGCAGTGTGCAGTGTGCTGTGCAAAGAGTAGTCCTTTGTGCTGGCAGAGTACCGCCACACCTGTGACTCTTTTACAGTAGATGCTCGTCGTGAGTCCACCGATGGAAACCAGCAACAACAAAGACAACAGCCATAGCAACAAAAACAACAACAACAACAACAACAACAACAACAACAACAACAACAACAACAACAACAATAACAACAGGGACATTAGGGCCATAAACGGAGGAATGCGACCAGGAAGTCAGAATGAGACAACTGCTGCTCTCTGCGTGCCCACAATCTGTGTATGTATATATGTGTCATTGCAACAACAAATCTCCATCTTTAACAATTTTTTCATTGAATATTTATATTTTTACCTCTTATATTATAACATGATTATACCTGATTTAAACACTTGCATTGTATTAACAGAAAAATTAAAAAAAATATTATTGTTTGTTCATGTGTGTGTGTGCTTTTAGGCTACTAGTTAAATCAGAGCAACTTTCTAACAGATATCTCGTCGACACTAAGGACAAGTTATATTCACAGGTACTTACTACAGATAATTTTCTGAGCTTTTTTATCACACGCGTAGGCGTTATATAGGAGGAGCTATATGTGCACTACATACATATAGATATTAATGCAATTTATACACATAGAGACAAGAGTGTTCTTTGTATTAAATGTATCCTCTTTCTGTTTGATACATGTACAAATAAATAACTAAATAAACTCGACAATGTATAGAGAAGGTGTAAAGAAGTAGAAGCAGCAGCCGCAACAGCAGAAACAAGAGAAGCAGGAGAAGTGGAAGATGTAGAATAAAAAAAAATAATAAAAAAAAGTGCTTGCAGCGATTGGTAGAGTGTATGGGGCGATCCGTTACCCAAGGCGTCTCAATTGCACCTTTCGATCGCAGCCAGCAGTACACTACTACTATACTATATTCTTCTTCGTCTTTGCCGGGAGATGCTCTCCTTGAAAATTTACTTGACACTTTTTGTTAACTCTCGTTCCCACCGCCAACCTGTTTAAAAAAAATAAACACTCATAAACACTAAGCTAAATTCAAACAAACAATAAAAAATTATTAAAATAAGAAATAAAGAAATGAATAAATTTTTTTAAGTTATGGCGGGAAAAAAATCGGCATATAAATATATATATATATAGAGGAAAAACAAGAAATAGGTGTATTGAGAATGGTGGATTGGAGGGTGTGCGTGCACTCGGGCAATTAGATGTTTATCTTGGCTTACATTCAGTCCTCGTTACTACAAGTCGCATTGAGCTCTGGTCAGCTAACTTGCATAAGGCTTTTTCTGGAGTTCCTACTGCTGTTGCTGCCCGGGCGGGTCTTGGGCGGCGGGCGCGCGAGAAGAGAGCGCCTGGGGAAACGTGTTTCCGCATTTAAATAATTATGCACATTACACCCAGGGATACCTTTCCGTAACGACCGCCGAGAGCGTGATTAGATTTTTTTTATTCATTTATATATACATCCTTTTCTGTTTTATATTCCATCTGCACCAAATACTCATACACTCACAGCCTCTTAGCCTCTTAGCCTTGCAGCCTCGCAGAAAGAGCTCGCTGATGCATCAGCATATGCACCAACGAGCAGTATATAGTGCTGCTCGTACAAATAAATGGTGTACATTTGTCCTTTTCATTACTCTGAGAAAATTTACTTGTACATACAGATAGATAAAAACACCAACCACCAGTCGTATTTTTATAAAATATTACATACAATTGATTATTTTTATAATAAAATTATAAACGATAATGATAAGAATAGATTAAGCCGACATATAGTTATTACAGTTTATTCAATCGAGTTCATTTTTTAACGTCAACCAGATAACTGATGCAATAAAAGTGAGATATAGATGTATAACGCCTATCTTTATGATTATGATATTATAATATATATATGTATATATAGATATAGAGTATTGGAATATGAGCGTTTGCAATGGTAATTTTGGCGGGTGTGGTAATCATTCATGTGTGGTAAAAAGAAAAAGACATGTATATATATATATATGTATATAGATATTTATAGGATACACTTATACACTTATAAAATAAAACGAGTATCAGCACCAGAAGAGGATTAATTCCGGAAGAGAAGACGCTCGAGTGAAGCAAGTAAAGGAGGAATATACGCATCTAAGGGTGCCCTCGAGCGGGTAATCTTTATAATTTGCCTATCCTTCGATGACTCGCGTAATGTATGGCTGTCGCAACCACCGAGAGTACCCTCAGGGGCTACTTGACCGCGATCTTCTCCAGTCAATCTCAAAAATGAGGTTATTCTACCTCTACAGAAACACAACTACAATAACAATAAAACTGAAAAACAACAAAATTATTATTATTATTATTATTATTATTATAATTTTCCGATTTGAATACGTGTATTCAATATTCTACAGAGCCAATTTAACTCATCGTTATTGACTTTATTAATTAGAAAAAAAAAAAAATGACAGACTTTTATAAAATGATAAATAAAATAAAAATCTTTGGTTATATATTTTTATATATACAAAGATATTTTTGTAAGCTTGATAGACAGTAGCTGATATGAAGTGATAAGGTAATTGCAGTCATCAATATAAGCAGTGGATAAAAAAAGGACCAATGAAAGAGACAAAAAAAGATAACTCTCTTTATTTATTATTATTATTATTATTATTATATTTTTGTTTCCTTATTTAGCGGGCGTCGCTGTCCAGCGAGTTGAGACCTCTTTTACAGCGGGAATGACCTGTAAATAGCGGGAATTACCGTAATTACCGGATAGGAGATAAAGCAATCGATGTTAACGTCCGCACGATCGTCGATCAGATCGATGCGCGAGCTGCGTTCTATACATCTCTGCAGGAGAGAGTTAACATACATATATATATAAGAGCAAGGTGGTAGGTTTATTATAATAAGAAATAAAAGAGGATATCATATTATATGATTGGCGTACAAGTGAATGTCAATGATGTTGATCGTACCTATTAAATAGTCATTATAATTTTCTTTATTATTAAATAATATATAAAAATTCTCGACATCCTGTCCTCATAGCTCGGTCGTCCGGTTTAGTTTTTAAATAACCAACATTTAATTTTTTATATTATGATTAAAAACATATTTCATTGCATAAAATAGCTTGACGATTAAACAGACAATTTTATAAATTTATCTTCAGAAAAAAATAAGTTAAATATATAAATGAACATAAGGAATTATCTGATGTAAATTCTCACAAACGAGAATTCGAGTATAAAGACAAAAATAAAGAAAGAAAGAAAACGAATGATGGATATAATAAGTAATTATTGGAATGTAACTCTTAGAGTGAGCATTAGAAGTTAAATAAAAATTTCGATGCAATAACATTAATACATTGAAGAAATAAAAATAGAGAATTGATTAAAGTATGCACGAAAGCATTTGCCATTGGTAGTGTTGTCTGGCGCTACTGCTGCCTGTACTGTGAATTCAAGCGATTCTCAAGCGATTCTCAAGCGATTCTCAAACGATTCTCAAGTGATTGCAATTAATGCGCCATACCGAGGTTCTCTCATTAATTGCCCGGTAATCTGGTGTATAGTTAAAGGCACGCGAGAGAACGAGCGCGAGATCGCACGCGTCTTGTTGCAAAAACTTAACTAAATGATAAAAAGGTCGTCGATATCTTAGACTTACAGTCTATAGTAGACAAGTCACAACAGCAATAAAAATAATAACACTAAATAACGAATGGATAAACTTTACATCTACCGAGGGAGATTAATTAGTTAAACATGAGATTCCGGAGTTGTGCACTATGGTGGCGACTTACTACGAAAGATAGGATAAATAAATTATATTATATATTATATATCCTCCGAAGTTAAGCTTTTGCCGATTATAACACTGATAACACTGATAACGATACTAATCATTTCAAACTCAATGATCAAAATAATAATTTATATTCTGCGTAATATATTGCTCCGTATATATTCATTCACCTTTTGTTACGTTATCGGAGTCTTTAATTTACCTTTCTATTGAATAACCTCAAAATTAAAAATCACTCGACAGTATAGCGAAAATTACATATGCGTATTTAATATTTTTTCATTCTTCCTCCTTTCTCGATTCTATATCAATAAAACTCTTGAGAGGAAATAACTTTACTGTTGGATAAATTGTTATAATAATAATAATAAATGTGAATGATTAAATCCATTCTGATATCATTGATGATGGTGCAGCTGTAGTTGCAGTCAAATGATTGCTACTTTCAGCTGATGGTTCCGAAAGTAGTTCTGAAATTATACATCAGCTGATAAATTATAAATAATTATTAGGTTGTTTCAACGCTACTTTATATGCCACTATTTTCGTTAGTACATAAAATGATACTATGTATGTGAAAAATATTTTCAACTACTCAATGATTTATTATTTCTTGAAAGGTTACTCTTTGCTTAAAAAAAAAAATTCATTTATACGACGTTGTTAATTTTTTTTTTTTTTTTTCTTCAGTTATATATACATCAGCTTTACGAAAATAAGTATAGCAATATCATGAGGTTCTCTAGCATGCACAGAGGAGAATTTATAACTGGAAAAGAGTTAGGCTTTACAGGCAATCGTCTTTGGTTTATGGTGTATTTAGTACACCGACTATGGCAGTTTCATAGAGCTACACGTTGTTACAGTTGCCTCACCAGATAACAAGAGAAAAAAATAAATAAATAAATAAATAAAAAATAAGACCGCGAGTAGAACGAGATCTGGATATACACATACATATAGAAACTTTAGAAACTGGCGACGGATAGTGAAGATGATGATACTTAACTCCAGTAGGTAGCTATAAACATATATATATATATATTTTTTTTCAGCGTATTTCTTTTAATACATTGTCGGTCGTGCGGCTGGTAATTGCGTCGATATATACTATATCGTCTTAGTGCATCATCAGCAGTAGGATGAGTTGTCTTTGAGTGGTCAAGTTAGTGCCGCGGCATACTGTTATTTTATACTTTATATTATTTTCTTCACTTAACTGGTATATATCGACTTTTTTTCTATTCCCTGCAGACGTCTCTTTCTTCATCAGTGATATTTTTTATTATTATAGATACAGCAGTAACAGATATATATATAGAAGCCATATACTCTGCTCTGATTATATTTATATAGTTGATCATAATGGATAAATAATCTAATAAACAAAATAAATTATCTACGAATTGAAATCAATGAGATTAGGCGATAACTTTCTTCTTCTGTATCCTTATATTTATGGTAACACATAAATATAAACTTATTTAAATATTTAGGACTGAAAAAAAAATTAATAAAAAATTATTGATAATGAAGCAGAAAAAAATTGTGATTTGATAGTTTTTAATTTTTTTCTCTCTATTCTCAATAATTTTTTAAATATATATTTTAATGTGTCCATAGTTTCAGGGTTTTGCAAATAGTCCGATAAATTAGTTCCAGTATATGCATGATTTTGCCATATACACGAAACGACAAGAGACAAAAGTTACGAGCATCTAACACGCCAACTTTTGATCCGTACTTTTTTTTTATTATCATGTCTCTCATTTTTTTTTTCTCTTTCTCTTTATGTATGTATATATGTATATACATAAATATTATTTATTTTTCGTTATCATTCGTTATATTCTTTGAATTATCAAGTTTTATTATATATATAGACACACGCAAACGTGCGCGCCGATTTTACTTTACAACTACTACTTTTTTATTATTATTATTATTTATTTTCTTGTTCGTGAGTTTGTTGTGTGTATTGGTTTACAACAAGTTGTTCTCTTACCCTCTCTTTTCACGCTTGATCGTTAATTATCGTGCGCGAGTAGCAAACCGGGTGATTTAATCTGCCGACGCGGCATTGAGCGGCTGATGGCTACTGCAGAGAACGAGAGGTGCAAATGAGCCAGTTCATTTATAAGACCAGAATAATATTTTTTTTTTTAATTCTTTTATTAAGTTTTATTATCAATTGTCGACTCTAAAAACTTTGTGTAAACATAAAAAAATAAATAATTTTAGATTTATTTGGATTAATAAAATAATAATATTAATCATACATATATGGATATGAATATGCACATTAAATGTGTGAAAGTAATAAAAATAATTGAAAGTACCGTGGCGCGAGGTGGTGTCGCTCAAGGATTAACTTGACAGTCAATTAATTCCAGAATTAATTAAACGAATGAGCATGTAAGCGTAGGAAATTAATAATTATAATACGACCGGTAATAACCCTCTCGGGTTACTCTATCTCTGTTATTTATTCTTAACCACGTTATACATTACAATATATATATATAGCATATATGTAGCACACAATCATGTCATAGAAGCACCGAGATAGGGAATATCCTTAAGTACACTCGTAACTCGCGAGGTTAATCCGATGTAAATGTACATAAGTGATCTTTCGATCTCTCTCTTTTATTATTATACTTTTTATTCTACTTTGTCTACTTCTACTTCTGTTCCTGCTTCTTTCATTCTATATATCCTATTATCTCTGTTATTTATATTATATATGTAATGAAAATAGTTTTCGCAGGTATATGTAAATATCACTTATAAAACAGGCGAGAGATTGCGTCCCAGAATTATTGTAATTTTGAATAAATGTAAAGTAAAATTAAAATACAAAAAAACACAATGGTAATAGTCCAAGTTGATCGCATGTACGGCTGCTGCATATTATAGTCACCATTATTAAAAATGTTATTTTTTTTTTGTTATCTTTGTCTCGGTTGATTTTCCTTAAACTCTTCAGTCACGAGAGTGGCCGTAGGGAAAAAATAAAAAAAGAATCTTGATGGTTATGTCGAATATTTCCTACATCTGCTAGGCGCAGCACTGAATAGTCTATTATACGCTTGTGGGCTTTTGCCATCAGGAATATCAGGAATATCATGTCATAGTATATAGTAGTTGCCGGTTATTCTCGTATATTGTTTTTAGTTTTACTCCTAAAACTATACTCGACTACTCTTCGACCCTTCTATACCTGTCTGTAGTATTACTTCTGTTGGATTCTTCTCCGCGTGATCACATTGTTTAATCTAGCCACAAGCCCTATTGTTATGTACCAAACAACTACAGTCCTGGTGGCAATTCAATAAAATACATCGATTTCTCGTCGTTTTTTTCACCTTATTTTTATTATTTTTTTTTTTATGACTTTATCCTCGTATTCTTGAGGTAACTATTAATCTTGATGTCGAATGGTCCTACTCTCTCGTCATACAAGTCATATAATCTATAAACAATGTTTCTTAACCTTAACGATCGTGCAACCAGTAGTTTTACTTGGACAGCAGCGCCAAACAGCTAGTAAAACTATGCTTGTTTACTCAATACCATTGTGATTATAATGATGATGATGATAATGATGACTATGATGATTATGATGATGCTGTTGCACTCTTGATACAATAATCACGATCCAAGATATTACCATATTTATTATAATATGCAACGTATTTATAGAATAGAGGAGCTTTTCGACAACTAAATTTATTTTTTTTTTCTATTGACTTCTTATGATTGTCTATTAAGATTTATGGGTAAACGTTTTAATAAAATTTTTTTCTTCTTTATTAAAAGTTTATAAATAAAATTAAAAAAAAAATTATTTTCTACCTATAGAGTTTTATATTATTAATTGTCTGCAATAAATAAAATATAACTTTACGATTAACGACTTTATGTACTCACCATGTAATTTGTGAATATATTCCGTAATCAAACTACTAAGATAGAGATCATCGGCGTCTCCTGGATTATTACTGGCCGCATATAGTTATTACCTATATAATCGGCAACTATATACATGTTATCTTTGTAATAAGATAATAAAATTTAAACAAAAATTAACAAATAACGATTGATTTATATAAACAGAGTGAATATAAATAAAATAAAATAAAATAAAATAAAATAAATGAAAGTGTATATACACATACACGTTATTTGACGATGGGGAAAAGTTGTTGAGTAAAAAGATTAAAATAATAAATATGAAGCATAAGAAGAATGGTTAATATATTCATCCTTACATATACTAAAGTTTAAAACTCTGTATTTCTCGGTGCTGGACGATGCGTTGATTTATAGAATAGCCCCGGGGGCTATTTCCCGATAGTCGCATCACCGGACTGCCTTGTTATCGGGGTCTTGTTCTTCTTCGCAACTTTATTAACCGGGCTTGCAAGTTGCCTTGCCCGTTGCCCATCTATGAAACCTTATTGATGGGGAGCACTTCCTACACACAACACACACCATAGTCTCAATATATGTATATACCACATAGGATATCCCAGAAAGGCGCGAAAATGCGTCATGGCGTCTGCCGACAACTTTATGTATTATGGAGGGGATACTTTATATATATTATATATAGATATACATATATACATGAAGCGAGAAGTCAACAAGTGGCATTAGCGTGCTAAGCAGCTGAATCCATTTGCAGATGAAACAAATGGATTTGGTTGGTGACCGCCGTAAATTCACAGTATCGTTGACACAATCTGAGCGCCCTCGCACGAACCCACCACGACCTTCTGTGCCACGTAGGCCAAATCTTCACGTTCAATCGTCTTCTTCTTTTTCATTTTCTTTTTCTTGTTCTTCTTCTGCTTGTACTTGTGAATTTTATTTCTTTATCCTTATTCTGAAATAGTCGCTGTCATGTGTACGTTAAATATCATCAATTTCTCGAGTCTATAATTCTGCATAAACAAAGTGCTTTAGTGTCATGTATATCCCATAAAAATGATTCTTACTTTCTTACTTTATACAGCACTATACTTAAATACCTAAATTCTATATAATATAAGAGTATAAATAAATATATTTATGCAGATAGTGGACATAATAATTGAAATGCTTTAGATTTTGCCGACACGCTATATCCTTAATATATAAATATATATATATACTGAACACCACCTACTGGGCTTGAGCAAAAGAGGATGCTGCACCTTGTACATGCTTTAAATAACTTTAATTTTTGTAGCCGTAATTATAAACCGTAATTATAAAAATAAAGGAATAACGTAAGACGGAGGATGAAGGAGTTTACTTAACAAATTCGCCATTCGTTCATTAAACTCTCTTACATACTCACTATATGTTTTATTATATTGTAGTCTTACATCAAGAATACTAGTTGATACATTTAAGTACTTTGAGAGCTACAGCAGAAGGATGGCAGAAAAAACATAATGAAGCATGTCCACCAGAAACCGCGCCCTTTTTCTTATATATCCGACAAACTCTATACGTGTTAGCAATTAATAGCAAGTAAGTAATGCTCCTTTGGCATGCAAACAAATATATATAACTATGTAATGTACCTTTATTTTACCTACACCAGACTCAGTCGGATCTCTATCAAGATTATAATTTATAAAATTTTAAAAATCCTCATCTCAAACACTTTTCTTATAAAATTAATAAGCAATTATTATTTATTAAAATCACACGTCTTTCAGGCGTCTGAAAAGAAAATTATTTAAATATTTTTTTGATCGCTATTTATAGGCGACGTACTCGAGTCTTGCTACAGAATAATTATATTGATTCTGCAACTCGGAAGCTTTATTTAAAAATTATTTTTATATTTAAATTAAACTTAGTTTTCTTGAAATATAATAATAATAATAATAAAAAGGGAAAGATAAAGCTTTACTGAGCTCGCGCAGGTGGCCAACGTCATGGCTGGTTCATTGTGACATAAATCTCTCACACGTTAATCCACATGGGGTCCAAATGTGTACATGTATTTTTTATATATATATATATATATATATTTAATGTGTGTGTGTGTGAATGTGTATCTATCTGGTTGTCTTATGCCTTTAGTATATGGTTAGCTCGGTGATGGTTATTGTATTTGTATCTAGCACCGTGGGCATCATCGCTGTCAGAGTTTTAGTGTGGGTTTGTCGGATCGTACTACCGCGTAATACCAGCTCTCTTACTCTCTTTCTTTCTGAACCAGCAATAACGCTTATAACAACGGTCTTATTATTTATTTATTTATTATTCTTATTATTATTATTGATATAATAGTTTATTTGTGATGTAACTTGTGTATTACAAAGTATTATGATAAAATGAAAATTTATTTTGTTCAATGTAATACTGACAGATTGTTGTATAGTGTAATAACCCGTCGTTGAATTGATTTTACTGTAGTGTACGGGAACTACAGAGTTTGCACGAGAATTGTTTAATATATACCGTAGAACATCAGCGAGAGAGTGAGTTGAGAGACTGACGGTATAATTTGCATACTATATACCTTCTGGTTTGAATGCGACATCGTTCAATCGATGTCGAATTATCACCTTGCTCTTGTTACTTTTCTCCAGCCTGCACGGCAATCCCTCGAGGAATTACTTTGCTTAAATAATTTATCATCAGATTTTTTAACTTTTTTTTTTTTTTTTATTTTTTTTTATTTTTTATGTGTAAATGTATGTAAGTGTATCTGTATATTTCGAAATTCTCCTTTTCTTGGTTATTTTATTTAAGTTGTTAATCTATCACTGTATATATATATATATATAGTACAGTGTGGCTGATGCAGTTTCTCGGTTGGTTACCAGTAAAAGAGTACTACTCGGAAGAGATCACTATCAAAACTCGCGTGCGTATAGCTCTCTTACCGTCTCACCAGTCATTGGGTTCTCTCTTCTCTCAAAGACTCTTTAAAGATTCCAAAGAGCAGTTGAGTGTCCCTAACGACAACCTGAGTGGTACAGGCGAGAAATAACCAACCAACCAACCAACCACTATTTTATTCTCCAATGTGCTGGTTGCTGTATATCTGCTCCTGTCTTGTTACAATTTTATTATTATTATTCTCTGCGCAGCAGTGTCAGAAATCAGAACGACAGCGAAATGCGGTATCAGTGATGTATACATATATTGAATATGTATACCTCTAAAGTAGTATATTTAATATAAGATTAAAAAGATTGAGAAACATGAGTGACGTGTACAGGAGACTAGGAGGGTAGAGGAACTCTATTAATTTATCGGTGTCGATCGTCAGAATGAACGGAGGTAGAGAATCTCGTGGAGACACGAATCACAGAGCTGTCGTATTTTTTGTCATATGCACTATACTATCTGTACTGATGGGAATGTCTGATCGTTATTTTATCGTTAGATATATGCGTAGGAGGTATGCAACAAATCAATCGTTAAGATGTGTATACCGATAAAATTTATCTTATCTGCATATTACCTTTTTTTTATTTATTATAAAATAATATATATCTAGTTCAAGAAGGCTGGAACACGAGCCCCCTCCCCCAACCTTAGGCCGCTTACAAGTTGGTTTTTTTTTTTTTTTTTTTTTTTTTTTTTTTTTTTTGAAAACTTTTGGCGGGAACCATTGTGCCTCAGTCTCCCCTACCTATACGGGGTACCAATCTCAATTGATAAATGTGTTTTATTACTTAAACGTGCATCATCATCATCATCATCATCATCATCAGGAAGTAAGTATATTATAACACGGAGAAGCTTAAATTTAAAATCTCAATAAGTCTCAATTGCACATCATCACGAACTTAATCCAAGAATAAAATTTGATATCGAGTTGACGAGATTGTTGTTTTTTATCCCTGGAAACGATCTTCTCGACTTCCAGTTGAGCATCCGACGCCTTCTAGAATTTCACGCTGCTGTCTACCGTTAAACTTACGGCCAAAACTCTTTAGTATATTAAACTAAGAGAGATGCCAGCTAAATATAAAAACAAAATAATAACAGAGATAGTTTTTAAATTGGCATCAACTTGGGATTATCGCTCTCTTGACCTCTCTGATCCTCTATAATGATAATAATAATAATAATAATACTAGTTTAGTCTAGTAGTAGTAGTAGCACAGATGAAAGAGTCAACCTGCAACAAAAGTTATTAATATATATGTATATATAATATTTTAAAAAAGCGTGTATATGTGAGTAAGACTCGCGTTTGGAGTCTGGCTGAACTCGAGCAATAATCCAGGTGTAACCGCCAGTAAAATGTAACATAGAATTAATTAAACGGCAGGTTTATAACCAGCTCGGCACGGCTATGGTGTGCAACAGGAATTGGAATAGCCGGTACGCCGACCAGGGCTCTCGACGCGCCCGCCCACGTATAAATATATATATATATATATTTATATAGTTGTGAGAAAAAGAGTAAAAACATGATGAGAGGGAGAGAGAATCGAGAGTAGTATATAACTACGCCTATATTTCTTTCGTCATGTGAAAATAGATTAGGTATTTTTTATTATTATATTATAGAGTAAGTTGCTGGTATATAGAAGAGTATATACTGTTATTTTTCAATCGATTGCAGCAGTTGATATGTCGATAGGCAAGATGATGATCGTGAAAGAGTGATGCTGAGGAGTAGGTTATAGTAATCATTAAGTTAAGTGATGAGGCACATTCCAATCTCTCTTTCTTTCCCTCTCTTTATCGGAATTTTTTTATTATTCTAAAGAGCTAACTTAATAGATCAAGGAAAAAAAACAGACCAGCCGAGATTAAGAGTGTGACAAGTGACGATATAAAAATCTATATCATGAAAAAATAAAAAATAAGTAATACATATATACGAGTCATTCAGTGTGTCGGATAATTTATATCGTTAATTAATTTAAAAAAAAAATTAAGGAATGTTATACTTATCAATTGATGGTTGATATGTTTGATCACCTACAGTTTTAAACCTGAAAGTGGAAGAGAGAGTGATCGAGTTAATGAGTGACGGGTGATTTAAACTTTAAAGAAAAAAGTATTTTTATATTTAATGATTTATTAAAAATTATTTATTTTTCTCAATGAAAAGTTTGAAGATAAAAAAGATTTTAGACAAAAATACATATTGTAGATAAAGGTATGTTTAGTTAAGCTAGCCATTTGCCGGTCGGCTTACACTCTTAACTTTCTGCATAGTATATATATATATATATATATATATATATATATATACTATGCAGACCTAACAGCAGGCTAACTGATACGAGATCTCCGCTCTGGTGGAATGTTCCGTTTGCCATCGAGCATCGCATCTCCCATTAGCATTCGAGTTTGCCAGAGAGTCGAGCGAGAAATAAGAGGGATATGACTCTTCTGAGGCAGAGTACCAACGCCACCATCGCGTAGCAGTGGTAACATCTGCAGAAACTCTTATACTTAACCAGAGAGTCCAGAGCGTCCAGGTCCAGAGTATTTTCTCGTCTCTCGTCTCTCGCCTAGCTCTTAATGCTATCACTGCTACGACATACACACACACACACACTCACACATACACACTTTAAATAGAATAATAAATCTGGGGCTGTATATAACTACTCAGGATGAGAACTCTCAAGGATTGTAATTTTTCGTACACTGTCTTTAAATTACTTTAAATAGATATATATGATGTTAACTGCAGATGATTCTTGTCAGAGTACATATGGACAATTGATCAAAAGTATACCGGAGGACATTAAGTTTACTATGAGGAACACAGGTTGCTGCTGGCATGTATATATATTTAAAAGAGCTAGAGAAAGAGAAAAGAAGGCGTGGCAGATGCATTGGATACTCGAGTACGTATTTACTGAGGTTATAGCAGTGAATAAACGGGCGCAGGAAACCCCGCCATAGTAACATATTATATTTTACGCTTATTTTTTTCTCTTTCTTTCTCTATATATATAAACTACTAAAATAGCAAATAATATAAAAGTAGGATTTTTAAATGCTTCTAAATTGATCAATTTGATGATGATATACCAAGTCAGTGTATAAAGTACAATGTATATGAAGAAAGATAAAGGTTTTACAAGGATAAGTATATATAAGTATATATAAGAGCTGTTGGTATTGATGGGGTTCTATCCTTGTCTTGAGATTCCTGGCCCAGCCCACCCTCTGTTGTAACTCCGTTAGCTGGATGCTGCTGCTTCCATCTTACGTATACGTATACTTATACACTCTCACAAAGTTTTTTTTTTTTTCTGCTCATCAGATTCCTCCTCTTGTTTTATTGAGGTTGTCCTTCCTCGGTTGGCTTCCAATGTGCTTCCAATGTGCCGTATCGAAGAGCAAGTCGATGGGTCTTCCGGCCAAGCGTGACGATACCAAGCCGCGAGACATACGTATATACTTGCGATGAGTGAGTCCACCGCACGGGTTTAGTCAAAAATCCACGAGAGTAAGAGAGACACAAAGAGGGAAGCGAATCGATCGATCACCCGGATTAGCCTCGAGCTGCTGCTGCTTCTGCTGCTGTTGCTGCTGCTGCTGCTGCTGCTGCTGCTGGCTTGCATCGTCACTGCTATTTCTTTTTATTTTATTTTATTTTATTTTTTAGCTATCAACTGTATACCAGGTTAGGTATAAGCAAGCGAGTATCTCGATGTTAAATTTATTGGATTCTCGAAGGATTGAGGATTGAGGATGACGATGAGGAGGAGCTGTTGGATACCAGGTAAATTCTCACGTTAATAAATTATTATCTTATACCAGCAGGCTACTGGGGAACCAACAAATAGTAGAATAAAAGATTGATATTTATACAAGCTCGGGTTGACATAACTATTTGTAGTATTGCGCTTCTGAATTAGTATATAGTATATACATACATGCATACATAAACTATTTCTTAGATTTTTTAATTTTTTCTCCAGGTGGCTTAGATTTATCTCTAACTTTTACGACTTCGTATTTTTCAGCCATTGATTGTAACCAAACAGACGAATATAATAAAGAATTTATTTGTTCCAAAGCTTCTTTGGTACTGTCTTCAAACTCAATTTGAATATCACCATCGGGACTTAATTCTGTCCGAATGCCATTGAGTGCTCTCACCATAACGCTTGCTGTTGAATTGTCTTTTAAAATGGTAGTGCCAAAGTTGGATAGAATCACTTCCATTATTCCAAGATCTAAATTTATCTTAAATAAATAGAAAAAAGAAAAAATTAATAATAATAATTAAAAAATAAAAAGAATAAATGTACTTTTTTACTGATGCTGTCATTAAAATTATTTAGCCTCTTATGGATTTTTAAAGTGACAAGAAGTTTTGAGTAAGCTTGAACTCTGCCAAAATCACCATAAATAGTGACAAAATAATTGTCATAATCAAAGTCTGCAGTAATTTGATTGTTGGTTAATTCAAAACGAAACCAATTTTGTGGCTCGCGCTTTCTCCTTCGATCAAGATCACTACGGATTACTCTTAATCCGGGGAACATGCCAGGTGTATTATAGATCATGAGTCTTATGACATTTTTAAACCGTTTGTGAATGGAACCGACTTTGCTGTCAACTTGAAATGGATTGAATCCAGACTGGCACATTTTTTGTCTAACGATGCGTACCTGATAAATTTAATTGTAATGATCTAATGATTGTAAATAAGATAAACCGAGAGGCTCAAGTATCATTAAGGATTTAAATTATAATATACTTGATAGTGAAGTCTCTTGGGCTGCAGAGATTGGATTCCATTGTTATCCATAGTCTCTATGGTTTTTTGATCGAGATTAGTATCATTTTTTACTGAATTACGTGCCGCACAGTGATACGTCTTTTTTGTCGTATCTTGAACTTCGGTTATCTCAAATAAATCATAATCATCCGAGGCGTCAGTTTGTATACTGGCGGAAGTCTTAGACGAGTCATTGTAATCTTCAGCTTCGTTCTCCGTGCTAAATCCTAAAGTAATTTACATTCAAATAAATATAAATATATCTATATTATTATTATTATTATTATTATTATATATAATAATAAATGTTGGTGTAGTGATTTTTGTTCAGGTCCTTCGAGTCATGATTGCCATTGGACAAACACAAACACGACTACCATTGTCTTGTCGCTCGCAAGTGTACAGTCAATTCAAAGCTACGCAAGAATACGATAACAACAACTATTACAATGACGAAGAATAAGAATGAAAAAAAAAAAAAAAAAAAATTACAATCCAATGTCTGTAACAAAGACAACGGCAATGAGGAATAGAAAGAGGATCAAGTCCAACTGTTGGGCTAGCTGGAGATGATGCAGAAACGCAAATTGTTAGGTCTTTAACAAGCAGCGCGTAGAAAAGTAGCTATTAAACCCCTCGTAAAGTCTTGGGATCCTTGCCGCAAATGTCTCTCGGGATCGGGATAACGTTGATTTGGCTGGATAATAAGACAGTTTTATCAATGCCAATGTACATTAATGCTGCATCGCTGCATGCCAGAGCTACTCGAAGGCTCAATTCAGAATAAACAATCACTATTTAAATTATTTAACTTGCTGTTGCTGGTCATAAAATATTTGTTCTTCATATGTCATCCATTTAAGATAAATCTCCAATAAATTATACATCATTATACCTACATAGTTACAACTACTGAATATAATAAATATTATTAATAAGTATAGTTATCTGTGTATATATATATATATATATTTAAACTTGTACGATAAATCTTATGTATATAATATTAATTAAAATTATTTTTATTTTTCATAATAAATTCCTTATTTCAGCTTAAACAACTACTTTGAATAAATATATATATATATATATATATATATATAAAGATAGAAAGAGAGAGAGAGAGAGAGAAAGAAAATAAAAAAAATATGACAAGAACGCGTAGTTCGTGCCGGAATGTAACTCTGCATGGAGATACATCCGTCAGGGAAGAAACACGAGGCGCGTGTATGCTGGAGCATTTTGCATTGGGATCGAGAATACGATCGGATAACTCGAACATTGCACTCGAGTACAAGTACTCTCCTCCCTGCTAGTGATGGCTGCTGCCACGCGAGACCTTATATATTTATATATATATATTCGTGCATATCACCACCGGATGAACTTGCTATTCGCTATTTTCATCTTCCTTGTAATAGTAGTACGGTTAAAATACTAAATAAATATTAACCAACAATATAAATTTGGTCGCTTTATTGTATGTTTTTAGTTTTAATAACAGTATAACAAGACATAATAATAGTAAAATGATTAAATACTAGCAAAAGGATCCCAAAATCCTCGAGCTTTTACTGCTACTAGATCATCATTGTCTTTATTAGCCTGGTCATTTATTAATAACTCAATATCAGTTGTACTTTTAAAATCATCGGGATCATCAAGTTGATCCTCAGCCAAACTATCCAATAATTTACCATCAACTTGAACTTCTGGATCCAATGCAATACGATATTGAGAAATAATTCTACCTCTTCCGCGTTCTTTTTTCTTTAGCGATTGATCAATTGAATAAATCAAGTTCATCTTGAAGGGATCACCTAAATAAAGATACTCCAAACTTATTCCATCTTTGTTTAATTTATTTTCTACTATAGCGTTTTGCTGAATGTAATTAGACCAACAGTTATTTTTTCTCATACCGGGCACTTTTTTACACGAAGTACTTGATGACATACTGTAACTGGATGAACGAACGGCATTTTCCAATTTAGCATATTTATTTGGTATCGTTGATTTTTGATAATTATTTATAACATTATTTGCCCATGGGTATCGTGATATATCATTTGAAATACCTTGTTCAACAATGTTGTCAATTGTCGGTTGAAGTGGTTTCAATCTTCTGTACGAGCGCATCACTGATTTTATTAATTTTTTTTCAGCATGAGTTACATCTTCTTGTTTGTCAGCATGAATTGTTTTCATTATTATTTTTTTAGCTGACTCTCCAGCAGACTCTGTTTTATTTACAAAACTATCGAGACATTGTTGTAAATGTTTTTCATGCAACAATTTTGATATTTTTCCTGTTTTTTCTTTGTCATATTTTTCACGCAATTCATCCATACACTTAACATTTACAGCTTTTATTTCCTGAAGTTTTACGGCAGTTTCGTAAGGTGATTTTTTTATTTTTTTAAATTTTGATGATAAAAATCTACGCGATGAAACTTGCTGACGTCCGAGTACACTTTTAGTGATATGTAACAAATGAACAAGCAATAATTCATCATTATCCATAAATTCTGTTTCTAAAGTTACTCCTTGTTGTTGCAAAAAATTTTCAAAAATCAAAATATTTCCCATTATTTGCCGTAAGCAATTGTTGGCTTTAAAATCTGTTGGTCGATCTAACCATTCTTTAGTAAGTGTACATATTTGTATAAGACTTGGAGGATCTTTAAGTATTTTATGCAATCTCTCATTTTTATCTTTTATCTCCGAAGAATTCCAAGCAGTTATTTTCATTTTAGCATACGAAAATAGTTTGAATTTTTTCCATCGTTGAAAAATTCCTTGCTCTAAATATTTTTCAATAATTTCGCGAGCAGGATTGAATTTTTTGTAGCCTATAATAATTTGCTCAATATATTTAATTACCAAATTAAATTTTTTAAGCCAAAAAAGTTTTAAATTATTATTAGGAAATATTGCTAAATTTTTAAGACATTCTGGAGGACTTTCAATCCCAGCCAAATCGTAAGCATCGAAAACCCACTTGAAACATGAGATAAATTCAGGTTTCATTATTTCCAAACATTTATCAAAAATTTCCGATGAATTTTCATCAGTTTCATAATTTTCATAATCAGAATTTGATAAACTAACAGTTTTAATAATTCGATCTCTTGTTTGTGGATCAAAATGCTTGCAAAGTAAATAAAATGTATCACCAATGAGTATCTCGATTTGAGTTTTTGGTGGCCTTGAACATCCTTGCGTACTTTCTGCAAAACCAAATATACGTTCACCGAGTTCTGTACCAAATTCCTCTGTTTTTTCTACCGAATTGTCATTAAATTCAGCTGACGTTGAGTAAACTAACAAGTAAATTTATTTATATAGTTTTATAAAGTAAAAAATAAAAATAAAATAAAAAAATAAAAACTCACCAGTGATGAATACAAAAAGTAAACGCATCTCAATGCAATCGCTGGCACATTTGAATTACAAGTTTAGTATCAAGTTGATGAAATCACCTGTAGTTATCTTTATAACTCTCGATTCGATGTGCAATTAAATAAATATTAATCATTGTGGATTTAAAACCGTTACATTTATATAACACTGAGTAGACGATTGGATTTATTACAAATTATAACTAACGAGAAATTTATAAATAAAATATGAATTAATCTTACCATTGGTGATAAGCCCCAATCCACAAAACAACAAGGCCAGCTTCATTATTCTGAAACAAGTTGTATAAATTATATTACTTTAAATACAATATATAAGTATAGTGTTTGTAAAAGGTCGAGCATCGAAAATTTTCAAATTAGTTGGACCTCGCGGCCGCTATACCAAGAATCAAAATTCACGGGTAGTAACATCGTCAAGGAGGTCTTTTATATTTTATTCAAATAAATCTGTTTTATCGTACGAGTTAATCCATCAGAATAAATTGTATCTGTATATATTAAACGGGTACACGTGTTTCTCAAGATCAAAAGTTGTGGCGGTAGTTGTCGGGTCGGTCTAGTAACTCGATTTATCGGCCTCAGTTGATATTCAATTTTTATTTTTTTAATTCAAAATAAATTTACAGATTTTTTAAATTTAATATAAAAAATTCAAAAATATCGTTAAAATTTTTCTAAAAACTAAATCTGATTGGCTGCAAATAAAATAGTTAGTTTTTTTGTTGTAAAATATCTTGTAATTTTTTAAGTTAATATTTTTTGTAAAATAATTATTACAAGTATCAGTTATAGATCATTACGTGTCTTCGGCGGCAACTTCCATTAACGGATTCCAAACGAATCAGTACAAGTCCCCCGAGACTCGAACTCCACGGAAACGATATAATTAGTCGCCAATCAACCGTTTCTATACGTTTCAGATAAATATATATATATATATATATATATATATAAATAATAATAATAATAATAATAATAATAATAGTAGATGGTTATTTTTTATTTTATATTAATTTACTGCGATGAAAATGGTGATAAAACTCTTGTGACTTGTCATTTTCCCACAGTCGTAACACAAACTATTTTCCTAAAAGGTTATTATTACAACTAATAATCCAGTTTACTATTATCAATTATAATTTATATATTTATCTTTCTCTTACAGAGTTTTTATTGTTAAATTTATTTAATAATTATTTTGATAAAGCAGAATCTGTAAATAAAAGTGATAAAATATTTGATTAATTGAATTATAAATGAAGAAAGAAAGAAAGAAAGGATGGATCGTTAACGAGAGCATGAGAGGCAATAACAACAACAACAACAACAACAAAAACTGCAGATATATGTAATACTACTATTACTACTATCAATAATAATAACAAAAGTTCTCTCAACTGATGTTGGTTATTATTCTTTTGAGATATTCTTGACTGTCTGGTTTCGACAGACAAGCCCGAGACACTTGGCTCGCTTCTCAGATTACTCAACCGCAACAGCGCTGAGGCCGCTGAGGGATTATATCTTGACGCAAGCCCACCTATATATACTAACAATCTTTTCTGCTTATATTATCGCGCCTCTTCTGTATACTCTGTACCATATATATCTACATTTACATATTTATCAGAATTCCGTGGAGTGTGCATTTAAAATAAGGATCCCTGGATAAGTATACAGTAGAAAAGACTGATTTTATAATATTTGCATAGAGCTATTACAATTCAAAACCATCAGCATCAGTATATAGTAAACTAAAATATTTTTTATTATAAATAAAATATATGTATAATGCAATGGAAGTTGAGGAGCCTGTGCTACAAATGGTGAACCACAGTTAACTTTTCTGCGGTGAAATAGATCGGAGAAAGTTTCTCTTTTCGATTGCGGGTGTACGATTACACGCATCATGACTTTTATAAAGGTTATTTTATAATAATAAATCCTGACAAAATACCTCTACTATTAACTACTGTTATTATTTTTTTATTTTATATTAATTATTGACGGTTTTTAAAAAATTTATAACAATTTAAAAAAGTTTAAATGAAATTCTCACAAATGTACAAAGTTGATGATGATGATGATGATGATGTATATAAAAGAGCTCCTGGGAAGTAGGAGAAAAAAGAGTTCACGCGTGATAGATATCGAATAAGAGAGCACGCGGAATGTATAATATAACATGTAGTTGCTCCAGCTAATGCTACCTACGCTACTCTTTGTTCTCCAATGATGACTGAAAAACATCAAGGTGATTTCTCAATTGTTAAATATACAATATACAATATAATAATAGTAATGGGATCGATATCGTTGAGATTATTTTCCTTGCGAATAACAAATGTTTATTTTTATTTTTTCATTCGGTTAAATGTACAAGATAAAATGCCTGATACACGGCACACAACACGCTCCTAGCAAATTTAATTATTTTATTTATATATTCGAAGCAGATGGAAAAAAAATAATTGTTTATGAATATTCAGAATTAAAAAAAATAATAAGAAGAAAAAGGAGTAACAGAAGCGCATGGTTGATTGCAACGTCGTGCTTTAAAACCGCGTGTTTGGCATACCAATCACAGTAATACCGTTATTTCTTGGTGACTTTGGAAATATGAGGGCGGCGTTAAAGAATAATAAATATCAAAATTTACCTTCTGCTGCTAACTTTATATATAATCAATATTCACCAAAGTAAATCATAATCTGACCCTCGATAAAAAAAAGTCTTTAAACAAAGTCCTTTACGCTTCGCGATACTTTTTAATTTTAATATCTTATCGAGTTATCATCGTTCCGACATTCTCTTGTTAAGTGTTGCATTTATTACAAACACATAATAATAATATATATGAATATAAAAATTATTAGCAAAATGAATGAGACGTAGAGCAGATGAAAGATCTGAGATAGTGAAAGAGGGGCGCGGTATTTTATTTAACGCAATCTTTTACTATAGACATTATAAACGATTAAAAAAGTTATAGGCGGCAGATATAACGGTCTATTCGAAAAACTCCTTATAGATAACTATAGATCAGGAGAATATAACACGTATTCTAAAAATATCTTGTCGTCTAACACTTGACTTTTCATTACCGGCGATCCTCAACTATGATGATAATGATAATGATGACGATAGCAATGGTGTCTATTTGATTATGCAAATTATAAATCCTCAACAATCTCTACAATTTTTAACACTCCTATAAAGGCGAGTAAAGTTGTTATTCGAAAGCTTTAATCACAATGTGTCTGATGGTGAATAAAAAAAAAAAATATATAAATATATACATATGTTTTCCAATAGGGTATAAAAAGGCGGGTTGGATGAACTTTTCACCGACATAATTATCTATCCTTTTGTGATGAGAAGCTTATGAAAGCATCATTAAAGTTAAAACGTAAAAAATAGTAAAATAGTATGTTAGTATATATATGCAACTAATATTGATAACTACCTTCAACTATCGACATTAATCAAAATTTACATTTTCTTTATGTTAATTCACAGAATACTAATTGATACCAGTTTTATTAAGAATAAATAAAATTTTTTAAATGATTAGATAAAGTTTATCCGCTGTTTACTTTTTAAATCTATTTATTTTCCTATAATGAGATTATTTATCCTTCCGAGTATATATGTCACAGAAAATCAACTATAAAATAAATATTTAAAAATACAAAAAAAAAATGAATGATTTTGTTAGTGCCATTTTGTATTAAATATATTTAAATAAATAATTATTACATAATTTTCTATTATAAAGATAATTAAATATCGAACTGGCAAATGCTAAGAAAAACATCATCAGTCTTATCATCAAACAAAATGTCATCGTTCATCATTTATAAATTACATTGTTTATTAGACGAGTTCATCATCAATCATTATTCATTATATAAAAGCTGATAATGATAACGCACCATTATAATTGTAAAACAAAGATATTATTCGCATTTGAATATTAAATTATATACACCTTTATTAACCAATAGCATAATAAAATAGTAAACATAATCATTATTAATAATTTTTATTATTTTAATATTCTTATCGATGGATTGACAACAAATATATATATTTAGCATATGACGTAAAAGGTAAATTAATAGACAATTAGTCCTCAGATTAGATAAAAATTTTGACGTCAAAAGATATTTTAAATTAAAATTTTTTTTTTTACATTTTTCTACGTCAGCGGCTAACAAAATATTTGTCTTTAAAAAAAAAAAAAAAAAAAACAAACAAACAATAACAATAACAATAATAGTAAATATATGATAAAATCGGGGATTTCCTCGTTTCTATGAAAGAATAACACGGCATAGTAAAATTTAATGATCCAATATATGATTGCATAATAAAAAATAACAAAACTGAGCTCTAATTTATCGTTGGACAAGTATTTGTATGTATATTAATATATAAATATATGTTCTACTGATAATTATTTATTAACTTTAATCATTTTTCCTTGATTTTGTTATTTTGTTTATTATAAACAGATATGTACGATATATTAAATATTATTTTATAAATGTATATAATATGAATAAGAGCAAGCACGACCGTGTCGTGGGAGTTATGCAATCTTTTTCTTGACGATATATAAACGACAAATACAAATACAATACATAGACCGAACTAGCGGAGAGACCAAGACGTCCAGAAAATATATATTTAATATATAATACAACTGGTTTAATAATCGTTTGGTTTAACTCGACTCGGGTATTCAAGAGAACATTATTTCACGCTTTACGAGTTTACCAATAATTTAAAACGTATATCTGTTATGTTTTGTCGTATACTTTTCTATTATTATTATTATTATTATATGTAAAATATTTACTATTTTATATTATAATAAATTTTATTTTTATTCATTTTTATGTCATGTGATGACATTTGTTTTTACTCTATAATTTATATATATGTTAAACTTTAATGAATTAATGAATGAGTAAATAAAATATACACATCAATTTTATAAATGTGTGTTTAATCTAAAACGTAAATAATAGGATCGTCAATAGTGTAATATGAGTACAATGGGTTTAAAAATAGAGCTCAAGTGTATAAACGATGATAAATGTTGTATATAAGAAATATATTAAAAATATAAATAAAATAAACAAGAGCGTATTTTCGCACTTAAACCAAGTGCTAGCCCCCATCTGAGTGAGATAAAATAATAGCTTCCGACCATTCTCCGCTTTCACATTTTATCCAGGCCATCGAGAAATAAATATATATATATATATATTGATAGACGATCTAACGAGGCATTTCCCTTTAGGAAATGCCGCCACAAGCATTATACATACTACTGCTTCTGCTTTTGCTCTCCAAGGGAGAAATTAATGATATATAATATCATATATATATATATATATACATACTCAACTAGACAAAAGATATAAACTTTTACTCGTTTTATTTTTATTTATTTCCTGTAAAAGCTTATATTTTATATTATAATATTATATATACCTTGAGTATGTTATCTCCCATGTCCTAGAATAAAAGACAGTGACAAGATGACAGCATTGAGAGATGTAAATCGTGTGAGTTGATTTCACGCAGTGGCATTTAGGAAATGCAAATTCACTGTACTGTGTGACATTTAGAAAATGTTATAGAAAAAAAACACCAACTCATCAACGGCGTCATCTTGTGATCAGTGCAATATAATATAATCTGAAAGAACAATCAGCTGTCATCTGTCAGTTAACTTTTTTTTATTTTTTTATTAGCCTTTAAACTCGATAACGATTCCGTGAGATAAAAACTAATAATATCAATAATCCAGTAACTTAACGAATTAAATAACGTGATAAATCTTGGATAACTGCTTGGGTACATAACTCTTATGTGGATTTTTATTTATTGACGAAAAAATTAAAATTAAGTGGGCAACACTTGATTATTTACTGCTACTCTATTTTTTTTTTTTTTTTTTTTTCTTCAATCCGTTTCTGTAATTTAATACGCAATCCGTTCATTTCATGTTTAAAGTTATTAATTTTTTTTTACTTATTTACGTGACAATATTAAGGCGTGGTGACAAATAACTGTTGTACAGTCATGTTATCACGTAGTTTATGATATGTTATCATAGGTAGACATAAAAATATAAAAACGTTTAAAATAAATTGTAATATATGCCTACAAGACATTAATTAATTTGGTTCAATGTAAAAAAATTAAAAAAAAAATAATCTTATAAATTAATGGAGGATATAAAATTTTCCTCCAAAGTGTATACGTTTAATGTATAGTAAATTAATTACGTATAGTATAGAAAGTAATATTTATAATAATTTCCATGAATAATAAAATCTAAGATTAGACATAAACTTGTAATTAATTTGAACATTAATGAAGACACTATTGAATAATAGGAATATCGATTATGCATTTAAATTAATTGAACATTCGTCTCGCGACCTTCGTAAGAATGTAGGTATGTAGGCGATAGAAATTTTATTCTATTCTCATGAATTCGATGACTCACTGACGCACAACTAATAAATACCATTTCTTAATAGAGATTACAATTAACCAATATTTTAAATAAAAGTTATTGTGTTATACCAATATATAAGAAAATCATCATCAGACACTATATTCACATATTCAAATTTTACTTTTACTATTCACTTTCTCTCTGAAAAATATAACTTTACTTTTATTGTATAAAACTCTTGTGTACTTGTCTATTGTACCGAGTCATCATGACAACAAAATACAATTGATAAGCTATATAATAATTGCTTTGTTTTTTTTTTCTTTTTATTAAACTCGTATACGTACAAAAGATAATTATCGTGTAGTGAATAGTATCATAAGGAAAATCTCGAAAAACAAAACATTAAAGTTTGTGTATGTTAATATTTTTATTATTATGTAAACCATATTTTAGTGGTTGTTTAACCGATAATTAATCCATTTCAAAGTCAAGGGGCCATCATATTACTTGGAGTTCTTGTCGTAGATACGATAAAACTAAAGAAAAAAAATAAAATAAAATAAAATAAATACACATAATTATATATAATTGTCAAGCAATTATTTTGTTTTGCGAAAAATTACTTTTAATGTGTTTTTTTTTTTTTTTTTTATTATTATTTTAACGAGTTTATTATGTACTGAAAAAGTAAATTTTTTTTTTTATTCAAACTCGTATACTGGGAGGTAAGAATTTTTTAGTCTTTAACAAATTTCCAAATCACGCCAGTTCCATTAAACTAAGTCGGCAATAATATCGCTCGCGAGTACGATAAACTTTTATACATGTCATATATATATAAGGCAAAAAATGGTGGATACATATTTTAGCTGATAGTAAATAATTTAAGTTTTAAATATTTGGTTATAAACGAGAATAAATTTAACAAGAATTGATCGATCGAGATTTAGATCTGGTTAATCGGCTATATAATTGAGATAAGATAAAAAAAAATGTATATATATAGAGTATTGAATGCGAGGTTGGATGTATGATTAGAGTAGATCAGAGAGTAATTGATAGAGGGCTAAAATTATGGTTTAGCTTTAACTCTTGATCACGATACAACTACAACGTTTCTCTTTAAAAATACTTTTCCCAGTGAATGATATGTTACCTAACACTGGTCAACACACAATTTTTTATAAGTTTATAGGCCACGTGTTTGGTTTACCGCTTGTGCTGTTATTATATTACACCGAATATACTATTATTATATATATACATATCATAGGACGGAGTTGCTATGCACTTATATTTATTAATAAGTAAATAAATGTAGACTATAAAAGACCTTATATATGACACCTGCGTCAATAATTATAACTTATAACTAATATATATAGTATGATATAATAATAACAATAACTGACATTCCTATAAGCATCAGTTGGGTTTATTTGCACCATTACCACATATATAAGTATTGTTTATATTTAAATATTAATTTAAATTGTAAAAATACTATAATAAATATAAATTTACGAATTTGCAGACATATTTAAAGAAATAAAAAAAAAAATTGAAAACAAAGTGTATGCACAGGTGATTAAAAAAAAATATACAGACGAAAAAAATATATAATTATATTCAATAAATACTTGCGTATTTAATTAAAAACCACTTGACAACTGAATAATATGTTGAGATTATAAAATCACTTATATATACATACATATATGGATTAATTAATTATATTTCTTTACACAAAATCTGCAAATTTTTAAAAATAAACGAGACAATAAAACCAATTGTATAAATATTCCGGCATATAATAAAATATAATTTGACATTTATGCAACATTTACTCAATGACTTGAGTATTCAAAAGTTTCAATGCGACTTTTTTTTTTTTCCTTTTTATTTTTATTCTTTAAAATATTCTCTATAAAGATGAAGCTTTTTAAAAAATTAAAATTAATACACAAAAGAAAATAATTTTTAGACACAATGCAATAATAGTTTAAGAAAATGATTATGAGCATAATCAGTGTATAAGACCCGGATGTATTCTGAACGTATAACTCCGTTATTGTCAGAGTCGAGTTTCACCGTTAATGACGGTTGCTATGAAGAGTAGTATTATATCCTAGATGCATATGCAGCATATATAGACTATAGACTATTCATCCTTTTGACGGTGAAACTGAAAAAGCTCCAGCACCAGTACTATCAATATCATTTGTTGTATAGTTCAAGTCTTTGGTCGTTACAAACTCTATCAAATAATCAATTATTTTAAATATATAAAAATAAACAAGTGCTACCATTACCTACTAACTTACTATTTACATTATCATATATTTATACATAGATAGATATGTACTATTCTATATATATTTTTGATCTCAAGATCAAGACCAAGAGTTTAAATATATACATTTATAAGACAATTAACAGGTTTATAATCTAGTCTCCACTTTAAATAACTACCAAGTGAGCTGAGAGAAATTTTAAGTACATTTGCTAGCAGTAGTTTCCACGGTATCTCATTTATTTATTTATAAATTATAATATATGTTTCCTCGTAACGCACTTTCTAGCCTTACACTATTTCGTTTGCTAGTTTTACTCACAAGTATTTTTGCATGACAATGTTGATGTTTGTGTGTCTGTGTGTGTATGTATTGAGCATTGAGCAAACGAGAGACAACTGAGCAAGGTCGTGATCACTCGGAAAAAGATTCTTGTCATCTATCACACGACATCTCCTCCATAGAATTCTACGAGTCGTTGTTGTTGTTGTTGTTGTTGTTGTTGTCGTTGTAACTCAACTCGTTTTCTTGGATTGGGTTAGATTCTCTGGGAACTTTAAATTATCCGGTTTTATTGGTGTTAATTGGAATACATATATCTTACCGATAAATTACAATACCCAGCAGTTTATTACTTTATTTAGTAAAACATCATTTTAGTGATTGAATGATGTACATGTAATAAAATAAATAATTTTAAGTAATTGTGAGATATTTTTATTTCTCATTTGCTACTATACCTTAAGTCGGACTAATTCGTGTTGAATTAAAAATTGTTAAAAATTTTTTTAACGACAGTACATTGACCTGAAGTGATACGATGTTTAACCGAGCATAAATTCACTCGTGAATAAATTTAAAATCTTAACGTACGGTCGCCTCGAGTGATGCAGATAACAATAAAAAAAAAAAGTTAACTTTAAATTAATTAGATAAATGTCTCTTTTATGTTACATTTAATTTAATTTTTTTTTTTTTTTTTTTTTTTTTTTTTTGTTTGCTCAGTAAATTTGCTGAGAATTCCGGAAACGATGCGCTTTCGCCCAGAGGGAAAGTCAAGTCCGTGCTGCAATTTTTAACGAGCTCCTTGTAGAAAAAAAATAAAAATAAAAAAAAAATAAAAAACAATTGAATCGAAACTGGAATCTAGAACGAGCGATTGCTCTTGGGTATTTCTCACAGCACCGAGTTCATTATAATATAGATATAGATATAAATATATTGAGTATTTGAATGGTTGTGTGTGCATGAGCTTGTAATATTTAATGTGAAAAGCAATTTAAATGAAAGCGCTCGATGAAGGATGAAGGATGAAAATAAAAGTGCTTCCGCGTTCAGGAAGCGTGAAACGACAACAGCAGTATGGAGTATATATCTAAATCGGTTTGATACATCAAGCTAAATCTGAGCTACTTTCTCCGCTTTTGTCTTTTTATTTTTTTAATTTTGTTTCATTTCTTTGCACTCGTGAACTTGTAACTCTCTTCGGAATTTGTAAACTCTCTCTTGTTTTATGTTATTTTTATTTTAATTTGGTCGTCGGCCACAAAACCAACATGCTGTACATACATTTATATAAATGTTCTCTTATCCATCAGGAATCGTATTAAAAAAATAATCTAAAAGATTTATCGTTTCTTTTATTATTGACATTAAAGGTGAAATCGTAGTAATATAGCTAATTTTATATGTGTCACTTTTTTTCATTCTTCGTTTATTCAACACACACACACATACACACAAAATATAATAATTAATTTTATTTTTTAAACTTTAACATAATTTATATATGTATTTTTAAACATTATATCATTGACAAAAAAATAGAAAAAACGTCCATTAAGGTACAACAACTGAGAATAGATCATAAATGTGATTTAAAATTTCTAATGAGCATTATGGTTCAAGTTAATTGATAATTAATGACTATGATAAAATGATGAAATTAAAAAAAAAAAAAAAAATAAAATTGTAATAAAATAGATAATGAAAACAACAAGAGCGGACGATAAACTATAATGATATTAAATTGACAGGTACGAGAGGGTGAAGACTGGAACTAAATTACGCAAGGCCGAGTAGTCACCTTGGCAAGTCCGTGGTTTCTCCCTCTCTGTTTTCTTTCTTTCTCTTACAGCACACTGGGTCTTTATAATATACGTGGTTGCCTGGTACTGGGATATAGCGGAACTGTTGTTTTACAGTTATGGCTGGTTGATCAAGATATAGAGCTATCTTGCTCTTGATTGCATACTACTCTGGTATTGCAGCTGATGCTGCCGAGGATGTCGATATTAAAACTCCAAGAGACTGACTACTTAATAATACTTGGATCGGTTCATCTTCGTGTTCCAGATATAAACTTTATGCTATAGACTATAACTACCATCACCAATTCACCAGCAACTTATAAGACACTTTCAAGCTTAATCACCACTCTATATACATATATACATATAAAATAGTGATGAAATACTTGTATGTCTGAGTGTGAATACTTTTTCTAAGCTATTTAAGCTATTTATTCTCTCTCGAGTCAGTGTACAGACTATCGATTTTTCCACGCGCCTTTCGACTTATAATCTCTATACTATATATATATTAAATTTAACCCGTTACTTTCAGCTACAACACACAAGACGTGATAGTGGGTTAATTAAAGTCACTATCGGTACATACGGAAGAGAATAACTAATAACGATCAAAATAATATACTACTTGCTGGTAGCATAGCTGCAACTCCAACTGCAACTGCAATAACTCCTAACTAATACCTGATACCTGATAAATGATACTACTAGTACTACTCGGTGTTTAATATAATAGTATAGTTACTATATATCAATTCTCTTATCGTGTCACTATTTGTCCGATCCCACCGATTAATATTTTTATCTTTATATACATATATATGTAACCCATTTGAAAGAGTGATTGCATTACTTATAGAAAATAAATTTAAATCCTATGTAATACTTAGTTT
The DNA here is from genome assembly GCA_964016945.1 of Microplitis deprimator. NCBI lineage: Eukaryota > Metazoa > Arthropoda > Insecta > Hymenoptera > Braconidae > Microplitis > Microplitis deprimator. Next base: position 161,946 of record OZ024709.1, read on the forward strand.
TTGAATAAACTTGCATTTATTAATATAAAAATAATAATTAAATAGCAGTACAAAAGTAAATATATAGCCTGTAGTCGGTGGCGTACAAATTCACAGCGGGAATTTCATTTTTAGTCAGATGTCAATACTTAATTTTTATTATTGTTATTTTGTAATCTCTGGATGTGATTGTTTATAACCAGTTGTTATTCCTATTTAAATTAATAAGGGATGAGAAATCACACAATCCATCAATTTAAAGATTACATTTTTTTTTTTTTTTTTTTTTTTTTTTTTTTTTTAACGTGACAGTGAGTCCCGATGGTTTGGTATTATTTTAACAGCCCAAGGTGATTGGGTCAATAAAACTTTTTACTGTCGTTAATAAATTTTTAATAGCTTTTATGATATTGTTAATTAAATGGTTTGATTTTTTCAATGGATATTTTTATTTATTTTTTACAGATTCAAGGTTTGAAAAATTATTCAGCGGAAGTTGTGTTCTAAAGCCAGATTAAAAAAGGTCAAGCCAAATAATGGCTTGACTTTTTTTTTTTTTTTTTTTTTTTTTTTTTATATATATAATAAACATCTATTTGATGCTGAGAGAAGAAATGCAGAGGCATCCGGTGGTTAACTCAACGGAATTTCGAGCCGACTGAGAAATTAAAAAACTAAGAAAAGACCCCAGCAAAGTGAAGACTGTGCACAGAGGTATACATGTTTTATCAAATTCGATAAGACAACTGGATCCGTTGGTTGCTATAAATCTAACAATAACAACAACAACAGCAACAGCAACAAACAACTCTTAGGAGTGTTATTTCGAAAGAGTAAAACCGTGAGAGCAGTATACTTAGAGTTTGCCCCACGTTTGAGGGCGAGAGAAAGAGTTAAAGTAAGTAAAGGCATTAAGTATAAATGAGTGAATGAGTGAGTGAGTGAGTGAGTGAGTGAGTGAGTGAATAAGAAATAGAGATAGATAGAGAAAGAGAAAGATAGAAAAGTAACCTTACTGCGCGAGAGTACTCCGTTATTTCGCTTTTACCCACTTGCGATCGTTTGTCCGACGTGCAAGTTGAGGCCGTGACGCATGAGCTCTGTACACTAATATATAATACAATAATACGTATACACACAACTATCCATCGAAATTCAATTACAAAACCTTTTTTCTCGATCAACAGCAACACAGGCCAAGAGACTGGAGAGAGCCTGCAATACCGATTAAAATAAAAAAACGTTTTACCTGTCAGTAATTGAATGAGAATGACATTGGAGAAAGCATTTCAATTTTTTTTTTCTTTTTTTTTTATTACTCATATAAATGTTAAATTACAATTTTAGATAGTAAAAAAAAAAAACTATAAATAAATAAATAAATAATGATAATGTAAATAAAATAAATTGGGCGAGATGATGGTTAGTATAATGTAATGCAAATTTCATCGAATCTTAATGACCTCAATACATATTTGGTGATTTTATACACTAAATTTTGTATATGCCCTCGCTCCATTAATTCGATCAAGGATTGACAACTTTAATTATTATATTGGATGTAGTTGTAGTGGTAGTAGTAATAGTAGTAGTATTAGTAGTAGTAGTATTAGCGGGAGTAATGATGGAAAAAAGAGAAAAATTATCATCAGGTGCACGTCACGATCACCATCAGATATAATCACTTCAATATTGTTATGTGTTTTTCGTGTGGCTGTACAATATAATAATGTAACAAATATAATATGTGTATGTAAGAATGAGGGAGAGAGAGGAATAAAATAAAAAGAAATTAACCGGTTTTTAAATTTTTAAACCAGTAATATATATATATATATATATATATACTATCTTACAATGATGATACTTTCTGCCGTTTTATTTATATATGTGCGTGAAGAATACCCGGTGGGATATATAGTCTTTCTTGTCTACCTATCTAAGCATCAGCATTTCCACATGAGTCACCAGGTCAGTATATTATCTAGCGGTAGTAAACTGGCTGACTCTGGTTAACAAAGTAAACACACCGGTGCTTACTGGGATTAATGCTCAGAAATAACCACCAGCTACTACACTTTCTTGAAAAAAAACAAAAAAAAGAAAAAAAAATGACCGAAATTTAAAGTAGTATTATTATTTCAATCAATAACGAGTGTAATGGTTGGACTTTAATCGATGAGAAAGAATTAAAAAAAGGATGAGGAAAATAAAGAACAAAGTAGACCTGCCCCTGCCTTGGGCACAATTTCACTTTGATCCGAATTCAGGTCGAATAAAAGGAAAATAAAAGTATTATATATGTTGTAGTGTACTTAACAGCGGGCAAACAAGAACCATAAGAATGTTAATGCTATCACGATTACCCAAATATATATGTATACGAAATACGATATCAATTGAATAAATTCCATTTATCGGTCATTATTATTATTATTGCGTAAAACGACTTTTAAAATTTTTTTCTATAAAATTTTTCCACATTGTAATATCACAAGTTATAATAAGAGCTGATATATATATTTTAAAACTGGACATTGATTTAAAGCTCTAATTTTATTTTCTCATTTTTCGATAGTTATATTAACTGACATATTGACATTTGACATTTCCATGGCATTTCATTATTATAATATATATATATATATATATATGCCTGCAAGCGATTCAGTCATTTGTAGATTCTATCCATATTCATCTTTACTTAGTGAGTAGTTGTAGTACCACTAAAGTTTTATCTTTAACTTAAAGACAAGAGCAAGAGACATACTAATGACCGATTAGCGCAATGACAAAACAACGATAAAATATATAAATGTTACTTTGAATATTGTTAATTATAAATTAATATATTATTTTTAGGTTTATATTCAGAGTAAAATAAATTATTAAGACAAGGAAACTTGCTGTCGAGATATACACACACTTGCTGGATTAAATTCCAACTGGAGTGATATCCGGAGTGAGAGGAAGAACCAGGCTACGAAAGACAAGAAAATAACCTGTTATAAAAGTTGTAATATTCATAAGCCCAACGAAGCGTGGGGTCTATTGCTCTTTTTTTAGACCAATAATAATAATAATTATAATTTCAGTCACAATTTTCTAATTATAAAAAATAAATAATGGATAATATAAACAGATTTAATGTTAAATAATCATTTTTTACTACAGTCATTAACATATCAAATGTAAGACAGATCGTGTTTAATTAAAATAAGTAAAATTATAGAGCATAAAGTGTATAATGTGCCGATAAGAGTATATAGTAAAAAAAAAATATATATATATATATATATATATATATGTATAAATGTATAATGACATATTTCAAGATTAACCACCAGAGAAACGATCTGATTAAATGATTATACGGTAATATTAATAAATTATTTGATTTATTAAACTACCACAAAGTAGATTAACACATGGAGGCAATATTTTCCGTCGTTTGTGAAACCGGTTGAATCACTTCAGGTGATACCAACTTATATATGTATAAAATAATGTACTGACAGTGGGATATGTAAAAATTCTATTTAGCTTACATTATATGCCCGAGGTGTACTTATCGCTGCACCGTTAGCACCGCTCCAATACCTCCATATACCCTGTTTCCGTTTATAAAAAACAAAAGTATTATATGCATACATGTATCAACCTGATCAACCTGATCAACCTGATCAACCTCTCTCTCTGCTGTAAACCTGCTTACTAATTTTTTATATTTTATTTTTATCAATATCAAATTTCCATTTAAATATTATAATATTTAATAAAGATTAATTGCAATAAGTATTATTGCATATTAAATTTCACTAGGGCAATTGCAATAGCGGCAATACCCCGGCAATACCGGCAATAATACACTGCTGCTGCAGCAGCAGCAGCAATAAGTCGTCGGGGTCACTTTGCTTGGATCTTTTAATCGTACAGAGCGAATGGTTCCACTATTATATACCACACCACACTCACAGTTAAGTTGTTAAGTAGTAAGTACATATATAAAAGTATACATACTAATACTATAATAATAGTACAAGTAATGCCGGAACATGAACGGCCTTGCCGAGGAAACCTGAGAGTAGTACTAGTTTCACCACGCCCTGATCTCAACATTCTTCCTCTTCTATTTACTATATATATATTCAGATATACTATTGTCTTATTATTATTATTACTAATGTCCACTTTTAATAATAATAATTTTTATAAGCAACGGTTTAGTTTAAATCATAATCAAAGCATTTAAAAAAGTGTTTAAAAGAGGATGGTCTGATGGTGAGTATGGACAATAAAGCGAATCAGACACGCGAGCAAAACTTTCGAAAATATTTCAAGTCTTGAATATGAAAAGGAACATTGCCCGATATTATTTGCATAATTCATGCATTATATACATAAATAACCGAGTAGACGTGGCGACGATAATTATCCGTTGTCGCCTACACTCTCGTCGTCAACTGACGAATAATACACACATCAATTATTATTATAGACTATATAATATAATATCATATTATATTTACCATGCAACAGTACAAATAACAAGAGAAATACTCTCTCTTAATTGCGACATTGACGTTGATAATCATTAAATCTTTGATTATAACCGTCAGCTATTTAATTTACAAGTCAAGTGTCGTTCATATCTATTTATATATATATATATACATTTACAACAGCTCTCAAATTTTCTCACTTGTATACATATCAAATATTAATTATTATTACTGAATAGTATCAATAATACATCATAATCAATATATATATTTATATATGTATAATAACTAATGGCTTATAATGGTAACCATAAATTGTAGATTCAAATAATATTAAATTTATTATTTATTAAAAATTTCTAAATATCTATAACTGAGAAATCATTTACTCCTTTCCTCAGGTAATTCCCCCCTGCGTACAGTAGATGAAATTCTTTGGAACGACTTTCTAATCGGCATGACGTTATCGATCATCGTTCAGACAGACGAGCTAGCTGACTTGAGCAGGAGACGAGAAGACTACTCGAAATAGATTATAACAAGACTCTTTCATTCTCTTTTCTCTTATTTTTCTACTCACATCCCTCTTGTATCTTACTGGTACTTGTTATAAATATATGAAATGCGTCCAAGAGGATTTTAATAATTACCGGTAAGTATAAAAACGTGTACAAGCATCATATATTTTTTCATCCTCGATTTTAATGACGCAGCTTTCTCATTAGTCGATTTGAATCTTTAGATAAATTATTATAATTTGAATGTATAATTATTTATTATTTTATGATCGACTAAAAGGTTTATGAGAGTTTTTAAATTCATTGTGCTGACCGAAATCTTGGTCGAGTATATTTTTATATTTTTTTTTTCCTTTTCTTTTTGTTGATTACAGCAGCAGCAGCAGCAGCAGCAGCAGCAGCAGCAGGGCCATTCACCCCTGAAGTACCTCGTAGTCAATGATCCTCAACAACCAAGAACAGGTCTTGATACCCAGCATGTACTTGTTCTTGCTCATCTCCAGTATCCTCAGCTTTACCATTACATTTAATATCATACTCAAAAATCTCTCAAGATCTGACAGCCCAGGGAAATTTTTTAATTTTTATTTACTTTTTTTGTTTTAAATTTAAAAAATTAAAAAGCACTTAGCAAAATAATTTCCTCAATGCTTGTGTACTTTTTCATCGGACACGACACGTTCACATGATTATATAAATCCCAATTTACAGATCACGATACAAAGATATATAAAAAAAAAATTAAAATCGTGTCCACACCCATATTATATACTTATATGTAATCTTATAAACCGGTATTCATTACCGTCAATAATGCCACCCGAAAATTAGTGGCTTTCACAAACTCTCTTTCTCTCATCTCGTCTCTGTTAAATATAAATCCTTAGCGATATTAACCCAACCACTTAAATTATATTAATTATAATAAGTCTGTGAAAATAAGACTGAATTTGTTAGAGATAACAAAAAATATTCCCTATCCTATATTTATTATTATTTCATAATATTTCTGGTTATTTTAATGATAGATTATTTGAAAATCTGATCAACTGTGTTGTACTTAATATTTTTTAAACTTAAAGTTTCTATAGTTAAATTAGTTTTTAAATTAATCCTCGATTAAACATTATAACTAAATTACGATCCAGAGATTTATATTATCGGTAATTGTATATTATATTTTTAAAATAAAATAAAAGTTTAAATATTTAAATTAAAATTTTAAATGTAACTCTCACAAATATATATTTATACTCTCTATTACATAAATGTTTAAATATAATAAAATAAATAATGAATAATTAATGTTGTGGTCTTATCATCCAATATTTAATTAATCTGGGCAACGAGATGTCATGTATTATAATTCCATGTTTTAAATTTCGACGGCATTGAGAAAGAGAGTAAACCTGAATAAATTTATTTATTTATTTATTTATTTATTTACAATTTATAAAATATACATCAACTACACATATCCCTTTCACCACTAGCTCCTATATACTCACAGAGACGATCGTTCTCTTTTCTTTCTCTTTCACTGAGTTAAGCCTTGCGTCTTGCGCCTTATATTCAGATAGCGGTACATCGGTTGCGGGTTTCGTTTGAGAGTTGGATGACCTTAACAATACCTACTCGTTGTTCAATCAATGCCCCCTTACCTTACTTCGGTGTCTGCCCCGATAAAAAAGCTATAATGTGACCCGGCAGGGCCATCAAATCATCCCATAAATTTTATTTTTATCGTACCGGCATTTTTAAACATTTTTTTTTCTTTTTTTTTTTTTTCTCAAACTTTAAACTAATATTCATATTACGCATGATAAATTAATGTCGGTTGAGATTTTTACGTCACCTTAATATTATTATTTTTATTATAATCCAGATATAAATTAGCATTGATTTTGTCGTTTGCTTATGATTATTACAAAAGAGATTATGCGAGGAAGACGTAATATCATAAAATCGTTACCGGTCCTGGATTATTGATGTAAATTAGATAGTAAACATAAAAAAAAAGACACAAGTGATAACTCATATTTATAAATATATATTGAGCGTGGGTGTATGTACAAGTTGAGGAATCCTGAATAAACGAGTAGTGTTGAAGTTAAGTTTGCAGAATGGAATAGGATAGAGGAAAGAGACAAGAGAAAAGAGAAAAGAGAAAAGAGGAGAGAGAGGAAAAAGGAAGAAATATCTTAGTAGCAGTAGCAGGGGCCTTGACCGGCTGAATGCGTGACCATCGTGACTGGACAACACTACTGATTCAGACTGACAGGAATGTGTGTTGCTACGTCTTTTCACCGTTTGCTGTATTGCTGTACACTTATTTACGCCCATATTATTCCATTTGTAGATACTCGCTACGTTATATTTGTACATAACTAGATACATTAATGCTTTACTCACTTAATCCTTCATTAGTCTCGCACTACTTCTTTCATTGTCACATTACATTGACAACAACAAAAAATATTTAAAATATTTCAAATAAAAAATAAAAAATAAAAAATGTTTACATTTAAAAGCATTAAAAAAATATATATAATTGCTTAATTTAATTGTTATTAACGCCTACGATGACAAATTATTTTAAATTGTAACAGTTTGTCGTGACAACAAAGAAAAACGATTACATCGTCCTCTGATGATATACAATAACTGATGCCAACGCTTCCGGCTATTTTAATATTACATATACGTATATAAATAATTTTCAAGATACGAAACAATGAATGATGTTGATAATTATCAAGGACTTGATAGAAATTTATGAGTTTTTATTTTTTTATTTAAAAATATTTATAACTTTTAACTATTGCTTTCACTCGACAAGTCTGGCAATTAGAAATGCATCACATTAATTATTTATTCATAGATATTATGATGGGTAGCTGCAGATATCCACATAATTAATTTTAAAATTTATATTATATACATATATATCTATGTTTATCTACAGCTTACTTTCTATAATTTATTATCTTAAAATAGATTGGGTATTTCACAAGAATTTTAAAGTCAATATTCTTTAATAGTGGACCAGTAGTTTTTATTTAAAGGAATTTCTTTTTTTTTTCTTTTTTTTTTTTTTTTTTGGACATTTAATTATCAGAGAAAAGCTTAAAGATACAAATCATTGGACTGTGAAGTAGATGAAGAAAAAAAAATCGATAAAAAGAATAAGAGGGAGGTTACAAAGGGAAGGAAAACTATAAGCGGTTCGATATGCTCCGTCCACCTGCATCAAATAATAATACTGAACAAGTAAGATAATATTATAATTTGAAATAGAATAAGTTTAAGATTAACTTAATTAATTAATTAATCGTATAAGTATATCAAAGAGAAAAAAAATAACAGAAGGTTATTAAACGTCAACAGTAATGTCAATGAACTCAAACTTTCCCTTTCGTCGTTCCGAAGCGTCCGGATATCAACTTGAGGATCTCATAATTTTTCTTTAACAAGTAGAAGCGTGTTTAATGCACCACACTACACGATATAAAATACCTCAAGACAGTATTATATTAGTCTCATAGAACTAATCCATGTTTGTAAGTATGTGTACAGATGAATGTGGATGGATGTGGATGGGATGCATCGAATCGATACTGTGGATTGCGAGTAGCACGCTCGCGCTCAATAGGAGGCACGACAAAAAATCAAATACGTCTTTTCCTTCCAAGTCTGGGCCGGTTATCCAATATCTATATGTATAATATAATATAATGTTAAATCCTCTACCCTCGATATATGATAAATAAAAATGTATATATATATATATATAAGTCTCAGCATCATGGCACATGTAATCGCCACATATTTTATTATATGCCGTATCAACTTGCTAAACTTTCAGCAAGATATATATTATTATTATATATTTTTTATACTGTTTTTACTGTTACTATGTATGTAATCACTTTCTTCGTATAGAAACCGAGTCACCCTTGGAATGTATAGTCGTTCACGCACTAATTATTTCTGATAAAAAATCACTGATAGACCCATCATCAGTATATATACATATAAAATAATAAATAGATTTATATGTACATAGACGCGGGTACGCGGGTACGCGGATATGTGCACATGATGAACACATTATTTATTAATTATAGTAAGCGTGTGAGCAGACTTTGAGGAATTTTAACGCGTAGAAAGTAAGACGATTTAATGATTAGACTACTGTCTGTGGATTATCTATGTAATAATAAATTTATGTGAACAACAAAAATAAAAAACGAGATTTATGGATTTAGAAAATAGGTATTTTATTATTCGAGCAAACAGGAAAATTGAATAGAACGTATGTCAATCGCACGCCGAGATGTCTTGATTCCAAGTTTAATTTTTTTTTTTTTCGCAACAGCTTCAGGCTGCTGTGTATTTTATTTTACAATGACGATAAAAGTAAAATAAAAAACTCATGAAATCTTGTCTGAATAAAATTTTAAAGATATATTTATTACTTTTGTTTTTAAGCGAGCTTAAATAATAAATGTTTCGTAAAAATTATTAGTAATCGGTTGCGCGAATATTAAACATTGCTACAGGTAATGTTTTTTTTTTTATTTTTTTTTTCCCTAAAAATATAAATATTTATTTTAAATAAATGTAAATAGTTTGAATAAAAAGTAATAATGATAATAAAGATATACTAAAATTTTAGTTGCATAGCGGGAGGTTTCGCTACTTGCATAATCGTCTACTTTGTAACCGCGAACGTTAAATTTCCCGGAAAACCCCAAGTTGAGCCGAACAGACTTTCGCATTCTATCGTTGGCAAACAATGAAAATAAATTGTTAAGGTATTAAAATAAAAAGCAATAAAATATAAATTCATTCTAAAATTTAATTGGAACGGAACAAAATGTTTATAATATCTGCAGGTCGCGAGTAATAAAATAAGAGAAACATCACCTAAAAACAGGAAACACTTATATATTTTCGTAATTTTAACTATTTTATTTTATTATAATAAAGTGTTATGCTCTGTAGTCTGCGATGGTAAAAAGAAAAAAAAAAAAAATATGTTATGATAATTGAAATAAATAAAATTACAAAGATCAAACGACAAAATAAAAATCTAATATCAATAACAATTTGATTAGAAAAATAAAAATAAATAAATAAAATATGTAATATAATTTATTAGTAATGTGAATGTATATCTGTGCTGTATATTGGCTCTTATCACACAAGACCTCAAGACCCATACATATATATATATATATATATATATATATATATATAGTTAGGAGTTAAAATGTATTGATTATAAATGCCTATCGACAATTCAGGTTATCAAATTAATCGAGCAGAAGGTCGTACATTATCTAAGTATACACAAATTACCATCCAATGTGTATCGGTCGTATCATCGTTGTCGTTGTCGTTATGAACAAGTGCTAACGAGCCTTATATATATATATATATATATATATATATATATATATATATATATATAAATAACTTATACACTTATACTCGTATATATTTATAAAATACAGTAATAACTACTAGGTTGTGTATATTTTTTCAATGACGTGCAATTTATATATTGGTTGCCGGACTCTGTATTGGTGTATTGGTTTCTGTAGTTGACGAGTAATAAAACGAAAATAATAATCGAAAAGTTGGGTTGTAAAGGCAATTTGTCTCGCTGGTAAACTGATTGCTACTCGTCTAATTCTACTGGACAGATTACCAACTTATTCAGAATAATTATAATGAGTAAATAAACAAAATTAAATAATTGACAATAGTAAATTTATTTATACAATCAAATTCATTAACTATTTTTAGATATATTATTATTATTATCACTATTGAGGCATAAAGTTAATATTAGCAAAAGGCAGATATATTTCAAAAAATTATAATTACAATAAGAGGAAAATAAATGTGATAAAAAAAAATACAATGGAAGAAGAAATAAAATGTCTCGGGAGTTTGGTCACAGGTGAAGAGACGGAGGTAAAACAGCGAGTGGTAACACACGGCAACTACAAAACATATATATATATATATATATATATATATATATATATTTTTATATTGTTAATACACGGCGGTGCATAAGTAGTAGAACAGGTTCCAATGTGGAGAGAATGGAGTTCCGGTGGTGGGGAAAGCTCCAGGCAGGCGATAGCACGCTGGTAACGCTGCTATGCTGCTATGCTGGCTGATGCAGACATGCCATCGTGTTTCTACTGTGTGAGAAGGAGAGAAAGAGAGAATGAGAGAGGGGTCTGAGGGAAACCGGCGACAAGTAGTCGTTTACAGTTATAGTCAGTCCGAATCGGGCGCTCGTTCAGCCGAGATCTTGCTCGAGCCCAATTATTATTTTATTTAGTTAACTTATATATTTATTTATATAAACAATTTTTAATAATAACAAAACCATTATTACTATTATTATTATTATTATTATTATTTTGTTGTTGTTATTATTATTGTTAATGTTATTAATTATATTGTGAATTTATTTTTTTAAGTTATTATTTTACTTATATTTAATACGTAAACAGAAAATTTTGTGTTTATTTAATAAAAGTTTTGTGCGGTAATTCAACAATTTCGGGTAAATATTAATTATATTGATATTTTTGTGTCTATAGAGATTTAAATAATTAAAATAAGGATAAGTAATCCTCTGAAATAAGATAGCTGGTAATGAGATTTATAAATTATATATTTAAATATATTAAATAACTTGGGAATGCCAAGAGTCCGGTTAACGGTATACACACAGTATCAGTATACCCAGTCTTGGAGCATGCATCGACATATATATTTAAACTCTTGAGGAATTTCTTGTCAATGCATCCACGTGTTTAAATGTCTAACTACACGACCCTGACTATCCAATAATTTTTAAAAAAATATTTAATCAATTTATGAAATTTTTTGTTAGGTGTAATTGTTAATCTAAATTTTAATTAATGATATACTAAATAAAATATATAACTTGGTATCGTGTCTCGAACGTGAGACTTTTTCTCGTGGGAGTGAATCCCAAGAAATTCACACGTCCGGGATTCCCCAGTGTCTTTTGCTGACACTAACAAGAAAAATCTTATCCTCTCTTTTATATTTTTTATTATCTCTACCACAAAAATAGATTAAACTTTTCTGTAATTAATATCAAATATATAATTTTAATAGCTAATAAATTTGTATTACAGGTGCCTCGGTGTTTTATTTTTGGTGTTCCCGTTAGAGCCGGACATCGGGAATCAACGATAAGACATTTATATAATAATAATAATAATAATAATAATAACCGGAAGTGTGTAGGCAAGTGTAGCCGCGATGCGGAGGATTAAACGACGAAGAGTCGATGGACGATACAACGAATCAATTGAGAAATACGTGTGATAACAAAAATGACAATTTCGTGATCTAATTAATCAACAGACTGTAGCGCTAATATTTGGATTACCAGTTGATTAAACCTGCAGCTAAAAAATATCATTTAAGTTTCTTTAAAAAAACGCGATAAGTGAAGTGGAAGTTGTTTTTTTTTCTGTTCTTTTTTTTTTTTGTTTTAATTACCAGAGACAAAAATAAATTATTGTGTTAAGTGTTGAATTCGATAATTAATTAAATTTAATCCTGTACAGATAATAATTGATACTTGGAATTTTATTAAACAGATAAATAGCTGCCGCTCATAAGACTAATTGTTCAACAGGTAACATATAACATACAATGTATTATGATATTTATTATGATTATTATACAATTTATTTATTAATGATTAACATCAATAGTATAAAGTTTGTGATTATACCAATAATATTTAAATATTTTAATTTTCGCATTTAAAAGTTTGTCGTGTGTAGTTTGCGTTAATGTTAATGTTAATGTTAATGATAATGACAATATAACATTGGACTTTTTATATATGTATATTTGTGTATCGCTGTACGTTGCTCGTGAATAGATATCAACACAAGTATTAATGATAAATTTACAGTATATTGTAAGGAAGGTTATCATATTTTAGCAAACAAATTTTTCTTTTTTTTTTTTTTTTTTTTCAACTATTAACTTTTTTTAACGACATTAATTGATTAACTCAAATCATCGTTTATTATTATGATTATTTTTAAATACTTTAAACCTAAAATTCGTTCAACTATTAAAAAAAAAAAAAAAAAAAGCAATAAAGCCACAGCCGAATGTAAAAATAATGTCTTATCACTTACTCGACAACGGTAGATATCAAGTTTTAACTTTTAAGTTGTTTTAAAAAATAAAAAAAAATAATATTTTTAATTAAAAATATTATTTCGCTGATATTTATTGCTAAGTAAATATTTATCACTTTATCATAGTTTGCAGATTAATTGATATCGTATTTGAAAGGGTGTCTGATTGAAAATACCGATTTAGATAAATATCACCTCTGGCAATATGTATCTGACAAACCAGTTGTAGAAATTGTACCAATACATTGACAAAGATATATATATAAATTTTTTTTTGTCTCAACTCTTACACACTTGTAAAAAAAAAAGTAATTTAATAAATAATTGTATTTTTTTTCTATATACATATATACAAAATCAAATGTAATCGAGCATGGATTGAGGTCTATGTATTGATAATTATCACCAAAATACTTAAGATAATAAAAGAAAAAGAAAGATTCTAAAATAGCCACACGTGATGATAGAGTATTTTTTTTTTACATGTACACAGATTAAAAACTTAAAAATTAAATCCTCGTAATTATTAGTGACGTCATATCCTGCTACTTAAAAGTAACCATAAAATAATGAAACTAAATATATTAATAATTAAATTCTAACGATGGGATTTAAAATATAAATAAAATATTTTTAGTATCTTTGTTTCTTCTCTCCAAGCTCGACTAAATTTAACATGATGCAACGTTGAACTAGCTGACGCGAAAAAATTCATAATTACTGCATACCAATGTCTTAATACGCTGTCCTCGATTTAGTGAAGCATGAGAAAAAATTTATAAAATATAAAATAATTAAATGTTTTTCTTATTATTATTATTATTGTTATATTTTAGAGTTATATTAAAAAGAAGGTTGACAACCGTCAAGTATAGTAGCGGCAAGATAATGAGAAGTCTGGAGAGATTATCCGGTAGTGATCAGGATTGTATTGATCAGGAAATGTATATCGACTTGGACGACGTATCTGTCGACTCAATAACGGGGAAAAGGGGACGTCACCATGTCAGTGGCGAAGTGAGTCTCTATATATATTATTTATTAATTATTCATGTGTAATTAATAAATATTATATTATTAATAATTATGAATTAAACTTAGATGGGGGAGGAGAGTGACAGTAGTGGCAGTGAACCAAGTCCAAAGCAAGCTAAAAGGCGAAATCGCGGTAGCAGCGGTCCGCCAACAACGAGAAGACGAAAAAGTGGTATTTCCGCGAGAGAGAGAAACCTCAGACGATTGGAGAGTAACGAGCGCGAGCGAATGAGGATGCATTCGCTCAACGATGCCTTCGAGGTATTAATCAACGTCCTTGAACGTCTTATACTCCTTCTCATCATCATTCCTCTTCCCTACCTCTTCCCTACCTCTTCCCTACCTCTTCCCTACCTCTTCCCTACCTCTACTCCCACCCACCTGATCATCAGCCTTCCCGTCCTCTCATTCTTGATTTCCTCTCTTTATATTCACAGTACAGTCTATACCTTTTTCTTACTTTTTTTTTTACTTTTTTTTACTTTTTTTTTACAAATATCTTTGTAGTTGTTTATTCACACAAACAGCGTTAGTGATGGGAATTCCGTGATGGCGATGACCGCGGGCGAACGCAGCGAGAGGTGAAGGAGGAGTGGCTCGACACACCTGACGTCGCCCGCTTGCTTGCCGCCATCCTCATCATCACTATATCTATATCTATATCTATGTAGACCTATACCTATATCTTTACTCATACCTTTACTCATACCTTTACCTAGTCTTATAGTAATTACTTGTCGGGTTAACGGGCCAACTTGCTGTTGTTGCTTGCACAGATATATTTATATATAGTTAGGAATAGAGCGAACGTTTAAGATCATTCTAGTGACCGATCACGCCTTGAGGTCATCTGCATCTAACATCTACATCAACATCAACACCAACACACATAAATATACTACTAACTATTAGATAGTTTTAAATGTTTATTATATATACGTGGATTATGGAATTTCCTTTGCTTGTAAAATTATAAACATCAGTATTAATAATAATTAATGTCTCGTCTTTACAGCAATTGAGAGAAGTAATACCGCACGTTAAAATGGAGAGAAAACTAAGCAAAATAGAAACACTTACGCTCGCTAAAAATTACATAATGGCATTGACTAATGTCATATGCGAAATGCGAGGAGAAGAGCAACCTTACACGTAAGTTATATATATATTTACATTTATTAATTATATGCTATCGCTTTTTTTATTACTGTGACACTTAAATTAAAAAAAAAAAAAAAAGTCAATAATATTAACCAAGTAGTGTATGTATACGTATATTTATCTATAGATTGCTGATTTCGTCACTGTGATAATCCGTAGGATAAATTCCGCGTTTATATTTTATGTTTTCCTCATATTTTTCACCGTTATTTTAAAATAATAATCATAATAATTAAATACGCGGGTCGAAACGCGATGTACAGGTGGTTGGAGAAAAAATACTTAATATATATATATATATATATATATAGATTTAGTGATGTGACGTTAATATTTATTATGCTCATCACGTATTTATTTTCAACGATACTGCAAAAAAATAAAATAAAATGTAACTATATATATATTTTTTTATTTTACAATCGTTACAAAATTATTGGGACTGTAAATTAAATGTTTAAAGTTTTTTATGTGTTATGAGTGATTATAAAAACGTCGGTCGGTCAGTATTAATTGCTGAAGCATTTATTGTATGCTCCCTAAACTTTTTAAATGCGTGATAAATTTTGATATCGATTTATCGAGGAATAATATACCGATAGACGACGAACACAAGTTACCGCTGAAAAGTAATCGCGTATATTGGCTTTAGTATATAGTTTATAGCACCGCGTATACGTACTTGAGAAATTAATAAAAAGTTTATTATTAAAAGTCTTAAAACAAAACAAAACAAAACAAAACAAAAAAACAAGTTAATTATTATCGTATTTAGTATTATATAAAATCCTAAGCTGTTTTTAATTGAATTTCTTTTGGTGAAGCAGATTTGTGGACGGGGAGTGTGGATCAAGCAGCGGTGACAGTACTGGACAGCTTGAATTGAGTGGCGGAGAACAGCCAGAAGAGGCATCACCGGGTTCTATACATGAAACTAATAATAATAGTCTTCTGCATGAAGATCTAGAGCGCAGGATACCTTAGTACTAATCAAAAAGATATAACTAAAAATATTTAAAGAAAAACGAAAAATAAAAAAAAAAAAATATGTGTCTATTTAAAATAAATAATTATGAAAAGGGAGAGAGAATGCGAGAGACCAAGTTCGGTGTAATAAGTGCCGAATAATTGCGAACGAATTTTTAATTATTCAAACTACCAGATTAGAGTCAACAGCCAAATTATATATCTATAAATGCGATAAAGTGAGATATGAATTTAAAATTAATGAAATGAAGAGAAAAGAAGCCAACAGAAGGATGATGATAATAATAATAATAATAATAATAATAATCGTAATGATAATATATTTTTCACGCCATTTTTTATTGAGGCAAATTTATATATCGAGGATACACGACGCAATTAAACCAACGCTACCGTTTCTGTTTTTAATGATCCCGATGTCGTGAGAGAGTGATAAAGACTCAAGGTCGATTCATTTTTATTAAATTTTTATGTTATTACTGCAGAATAAATATTTTTTTTTTAAATTTACTGGAAATAATGTTTAGTGAAAATTTTCCATGTAAAAATTTTTTTTTTATTTTAAAACACAGGATCTAGAAACGAGTGGTAGTGGCATCGGGTTCGGCCTCAAGCGCGATACTGTGATAGCATAAATATATTGTTTCGTTAATAAATTCCCTCGCTGACTCAGTCTTTTGAATCTCGTCCTTAAATAAGATCAGCTGGAATTTAAACGAATTAATTTTCGGTTTAAAAAATAAAAAAATTTTTAAAAAAATATATATACATATATATATATATAATAAATGAAAAATATAATTGGTGTGCCTTGTGTGTGATCCTCTGTGAGACTTAAATATATATACATAATTTAATTTTGTTTTCTATATATAAATATTTAAGAATAATATATATACGTATACACGTATAAAAAAAAGAGTTGAGAAAAAAAAAATTATTCTCACAGTTTTTGGGTTCGTGGCAATACTCACAATCGATCGGTTATTGTCAAAAAATAATAAAAATAAAATTTCTCAATACGGAACTCGACTATGCTACGCATTGAGATGATAAAATCACTCGATTCTTTAAATAATTATATATTTTATATTTTATTATAATTATTTATTACTTAAAAATATATATGTTTAATATAAATAAATAAATAAACATTCCAGAGGAATGAGGCTTGAGCCGATACTTATTTTCTTGCAAGGTTCACCGATGGTTGTGATTATATAGTTAGAATTGCTAATACTTTCTCTTTCGTTGCCGTTGGTTACATAATTTAAAACTTTACGAAAGAGATTAAACATAAGGGTGAGCTCTAAACAATATTTAAGCCATTTTAAATTTATTAAATAACTTTAAGTTATTATTATTTTTTTAAATATCTTAAATTTATTACCGTCCCTACATCTTTCAACAATTCCTTCAAAATTACTTAAATATTTTTTTAGTCTTTTCTGATATTGACGTGATTAATATATATATATATATGAGTCATGAATCGTGAGAATCCAAGTAAAATAAATCATAAAAGATGTATATGTACTTCAAAGATTATAATTGTTATATATATATATTTGATGATTATGATAAAAAATCGTCAGTTAATTTTAATTATTATTAATTAATTAGCTATTAAAAATTAACAAGTGACCATATTGTTATGATTGAATGAAAGTTTTTTGACCAAAAGTTTTTCTAATTTGAATTATTTTTGAGGTCTTATATATTTTATCTATAAATTAAAAATACACAGAATTATTTTATAAAAAAAATTTTTTTAATATTTTGATTAAATATGTATATCATATATACTTTATTCAAAATATATTAGATATTAATGTATATTTACATACATACTTGCTGAAAAAGATAAATATATATATCTTTACGTGTGCAAAAAACATTTTAAATAATTGTATATATTTTTTGAATTTAAGACATATAATATATATTATTGAATATATGTTTCAAAAAAACCCTTTTGTTTTATTTACCTTTGATATTTTTTTTTTCTATTGATTTATTTATTTGAATATTTGAATTTGCCGCGTTTTGTGGCCGCAATTCAAAGAGTCGATAATGCGGCTTTGTTATCATTCGAGGATATTTATTAATTAAATTATGAAATATAGACGTCAGCACATGAGCTTGTTTGGAGTTTAAATAAAATTTAATATAAGAAGCGTCACGTGTTGTTTAACTTGTTTATAAATTACAATCAAATATTTTTTAAAAATTGTAATCAACATGCAGTGAAATAAATGAGCTAGTTTAGTTTAAGGTGTAATTAATTGGACTAAAATTAAATTATAAAATAATTAAATATAAAGCTAATATATATAACCTTTAATTGAAATTAATTGATTAAAGAATTTATAAATCGTACGACAAAATGCCGGAAGTGAAGCTAAAAAATGATGGGTGTGTAAAAAAATCTTTGATGCTGATAAATGGTCAATTAAATGGCAATTCGATTAAAATTGACTCGAGTAATAAAATAAAAAATGAAGAAGCCAAAACACTGGAGCTTAATTTGATCACAAAAGATTTGTCAAGTATTTCTGATAATTTTTTTTATCGATACTGCAATTTATTACGATTAGATCTGTCCGGAAATAAATTATCAACTATAACGAATGCAATTGAATCTCTTGTTAATTTGGAGTGTTTGGTTTTGGATAACAATAGATTTAAAAAATTTCCTCAAGTAGTTGAGAATCTTGGGAGGTTGAAGGAGCTGAGCTTGAAGAGCAATGGATTGACTGAATTTCCTGAGACTTGTCGGGGCTCTGCGAGTATAGAAAAATTAAATTTATCAGACAATAAAATAAATTTTTTACCGATAACCTGGGAAAAGATGAGGCGTTTAAAAAGTTTAGATTTGTCTTGTAATTATTTTAAATCAATTCCCACGTCTATTGAACAAGGAATGCCCATTCTGGAGACGCTAGATGTATCGCGAAATGGAGGAATGATAATAAACGGTCAAATTTATAGTCACAGAATTAAAAAATTTTACTGCAGAGATAACAAATCTTTTCGTTTATGCTTCCCCCAGTGGATTTTCTCTGGTAAATATTATCAGTTCGATGAACTGGACTTTGAAAACTCGTCATTCAGTATTATATTAATACCACTAAACCCTAAAATCCGCGTTAAAGTACTAAATCTCCAACGGTGTAATTTTACAAGCAAAAATATTGCCGCTATATTACGTGACATTGAGTCTATTGAGTACTTGAAGATAGGGAACAATAATTACTGTTCCGATGGAAATTTATTCACCGAGTTACCGCTCGAATTAATAAACGCACCGCAGGATCTCCTGGAATTAAATTGCCGAGATGTCGGTCTCCCGTCAATTCCTCCGGCGATAAAAAATTTTATCAGTATCACCAAGATTGACTTGAGCTTAAATCACATCAGCTGGCTGCCTAATGAATTCTGTTTTATGGAAAAATTAGAGGTTTTACTTATTTCTCGCAATACTTTGATAATGCTGCCGCAGAATATCGGGCAACTGAAGCGTTTAAGAGTACTAGAGATTTCCGATAATCATATTTCATCTCTACCGGAGTCTGTGAGTCAGCTCAAGAATCTTCAGTACCTCGATCTTTACCGTAATGATTTATCCGAGTTACCAGAGTACTTTAAAGACTTTAATAATCTCGTAGGTCTTGATGTCGATCAAAATCTCATCGATACCGACAATTGTCAAGTAATTATTTGTATTTAAATTTAAATCACGATAAAGTTTAATTTGAAAAAATAAAAAAAAAATAAAATTAATTGTTTCAGTTACTGATGTACGAAAGTTTGCGTGAAGCAAACAGAGTGTACAATAAATCAGAATTAAGACTAAATGGTCCGAGGGTGGAACAGCAGTCAACTTATTCAAGTCGATCAACAAGTTCAGTAACAAATTCAAACGATTCTTACGAAAGTGCCTTCGATGTCTCGTAAATACATTTTAATTTAATTTATTTTACTTTACTCTTATTTCATTTATTCTAATAATAATTATTTTTTATCATTTATTGCAGATTTTCAATGTCTCAAGAGTGTTCTGTTAAAAATGATGATAATTGGGACAAAGAATACGATAGTTCGGATGATTTTGATGCATACAATCCACCAGTTATTCATGAAATCCAGTGGCAATACCCGAAGAATGTGTGGACCGATCCCATGCATTTTTGTCCTGCAGATTTACACGTACCGAGAATAAAAGATATAATTGCTGAAAACTACGCTCGCGGAAAATATCCAACTCGGCCAGCAATTGTCGAGGGACAGTTCGATGACGCTGATTAATTTCATTAATTTAATGCCGTAAGATGGACGATGAAGTTGGATTTGATATTTCTGACGTCAGATTGCAAGAAATAACAATATAAAGACAATCTATGATTATTCTTTTGTATAACTTGGAATGATTCAAGTTTTCATACTTGAATACAGTAAATTTTCATATTCATTGGTTGAAATACTATTTAATTTTTAAAATTTTTATTTGTTAAAACTCAAGTATTATTTATTATTATTTTTAATGAACTTTAAATTACTTAAAGTTTGTTTGTTAAGATTTTTCAATTAATTTAATGTAAATACTTTCTTTTATCGTTAATAATAAAAGAAATAATAATAATTAAAGAAAGAAATAATTGAAAATACTTACCTAGTTGAATAATAATTATGATAAATGTGATTTAGTAGATTAAAGACTAAAGAGTGAACAAGTCGAGTCACAAAACACTAATCAAGCTGTTGTGCTACCAACAAAAGTTTAACTTATTAATAATTGTTGTTGAATTTAAAGATGTTATCACAAAATTGTTATGGAAAAAGTTAATAAACGTTTATAAAACATTCCACTATTATTAAAATAAAAAAGTATAATAATAGTTATTATTATTATTATTACTATTAATAAAGCGTTGACTCGTTTTAATGTAAAATTTTGCTATTGCAAAAGCAATTTTTATAAATTAAATTAAATAATCTTAATTACTGTGTAATAAAAATTTAATAAAACACTTATTATATTTTCATTTTTCGTAACTCGTAATTTTTTTTTGTTTTTTTACCAATGTTAATATATTTTATTTATATAACTTAGTTTGTTAATAATAATAAATTCCATTGATGAAAATATAGTTGATTATAAGTATTATCGGAATTGAGTAATTATTTTTAGATAGAGAATATCTTTATGACAACTCGTATAAATATGATATTCAATACGATATTGTATCACTAAACCAATATAATTATGCAACCACTTCCTTCAAGGCTGATAACAACCCAATCATTTAAAACTTATTAAATAAATCAATCATTCATAAACATACTCTGAAAAAAATAAAAAAAAATTTTAACTGAGTCATAAATAAACCGTTGACTCAGTCATGTTGTTGAAAAAATAAATTTATATAAATTACATAAAAAAATACTGAAATAATAAATAAATAAAACTATATTAATATAATATAAATATATGTATATATACATATAAATGTTTAAAGTGATTGTAGAGCTAATTGAACTCGTTGATTCAGTTGATTATAAGTCTGCCAAGTGTTAGTTGTCACTTGTGCCTGAATAATCTCTTGTTTGTTATTTATTTTTCTAATTTCCGCGGCAAATGAACGAACAAGTTGATTCAATTCATCTTCCCTCAACTGATCTTGAACTTTATTGAATGACAATCTAGCTTTCTGCCATCCGGATAACAAAATTCCGTTAATGAGATCGTGAATGCTGGCAAAGTCTCTGTCAATATGCGATGCGAGATTTATAAAAAGACTTGAAAATTCTTCATTTCCGTTATGAGTTTCCACTTTTCTGTTGTATGAAGGCAATGGAGGTAATTCTTTACGTTTTATTTTAACATTACCCGGTAAACAGTTGATCAATTTTTCTAATAAAATGTTTATTTTTTTAACATCATCTTCAGGAGAAACCATTGACGATTCGTCAGTTAATCGTTCAACTGCATTCTCCATGTCTCTAATCATTGCGTCTTTTGCTCTCGATGCCTATTATTATTATTATTTTATTATTAATTATTTATATATGTGCGTATTAAAATAAAAATTACCTGGTAATAATACTCGGCTAAAAAATTTTTAATAATTTCACTAATAAAATAAGTGGTATTATCAATTAAGTCATTGGTATAAACGCCTCTGGCCAATTTATCTGGAGCCGAAAATTCTCTTACACCGCTAATAAAATTATTTATTATTTCAAAATTACCTTGATCATCATCGGCTGCAAATAAATTTATAGTATAATCAATAAAATTTGTTATATTTGAAAAAAATATATATATATAAATATTTACCAAAAGACATTCCGACAAGAAAAAAAAGTAGGAACGTGTGCTTCATTTCGACGAGTACTGAAGTCTGGCAAAGTCTTTCGCGATCATTTATACCCATCATTTCCAATTACTTTATTGTTATTTATTATTATTGTCACTTTGGAGCATAACTCTTTACCTTATATAGATATATATGTATAATAGCAATTACATTTGATGTATACGATAGATAATATAATTGTTTATATAATTATTTTGTTAAAAAATATTTATTTATTTTTTTTTTTTTTTTGAAAATAACTCCCACGGCTTGTAGTCACAGGAGTAGTGTCCGGCGTTGTCGCAAGAACGCCTGCAGATTCTCGCGGTGATGAATTTTGGGAACAAGTATCGTTGTTGCAGGGTTCAGTTGATAATTTTCTAGGACTTTGGGGCGGACTTTTAGGAGTATTTTTAGGCGATGAATTTTTTCTCGGAGTTTTATCTTTTTTTTGTGGTTTTTCTTTTTTCGGTGACTTTTCTTTTATTTTCGACTCTCGCTTTTTCTCTTTGGGCGGTGGCGGGGGTGAAGGTGGAGGTGGTGGTGGGGGTGAAGGACTCTTTGACTTTGAATTTCGTTTGGTTGTCGGCGGACTTTCAGTCATTGATTCATCTCTCGCAGTAGTATCCGGTGAGCTCAGTAATGATGATCTTTCTTTATCTTTATTTTGTTTTTTATTATTTTTCTTAACTTTACTTTTAGATAAACTCAATTTTCTACCATTTATTTTTGGTCTAATTCCATTTTTAATACATTCAAGCACGTCATAAGTTTTACGTGACGGACAAGAAGTATCTTTGCAAGGACATTGCTCACCTACTGATCCATCTGTAGAAAATATAATTACTTATTCAAATAAATAACAAATTAAAAATAATAAATAAATAAAGTAAATATATAGGTATACCTGGTTTAAGGCCACATTTACAGCAAACACACGTACCCATTTTAGATTCGCTCATAATTTTAATTACACCTTGAGTATCTATCGTGGGACATTTTTCAAAATCTGTAAATTCATCGGTGTCCGGTAAACTTTTACGTTTATCTTTCTTTACTTTTTTTTCTTTTTCAACAATTTTTTCCAACTGTTTAATATCATGGGACTTGAGAAGGATTTTATCGCTGGATTTTCTGGGTTTCTTTTTTTCCGGTTTCTTTTTCTCCGGTTCAGAAGTATCAGGTGTCAGGCATAATGATAAATCAGGAACTGCCCCTGTTTTCAGCCAATTGCTGTGCGGTATATCTGACATACTTGACATCCACCCATCCTCGATGTCTTTCGGCAAACGTTCGTAGCCTTTGCAACGCGGATCACATCCAGGAACATGATTTAACATCCCATCGCGTGTTCTCCCACGACTTTTATAAATAATTATCGCCGCAGTAGCTATTATTGTCGCAACAAGCAACAAAAAAACTATAATAATCAGTATCCAGCGTGATGATGAAGATGATGATCCTCCATCTTCATCTTTACCTGTCGCTCTACCTACAATTCTATAAAAAATAAAAGAATCAATTGTAAAATAAACCAACCAATCAATAGATAAATAAAATAAAATTAATTACGGAGAAACAGCGCGCGCTTTATTTAATATTTTGTCAAATTTTTTTTTATTTATTTTAATATCTTTATTTTTTTTTCGCTTCTTCTTCAATTCCTCCAAATGTTTTCTATATCTCCGCGGTAAATATTTAATATTATGCAATAACTCAGCAATTCTTTTGCTACGTTTCATATAATTGGCTAAATCAACACGGCCAATCGTTTGTAAAATTTTAATAATGTGAACACGCGCTCGTTTATTCTTCTTTCCTTGAATAGTTTTATAAAATTAATATGTATGTATTTCAGAGACATTTATTTTTAAAAAATAATAAAAAAAAGAAGCAAACAGCTTGTGTAAATTTAACACCTGGAAATGTGTGATTCCATTGCTCTAATTTTAATTGACAGTCTTCTGAAGAAGGTGATTGCGGTTCTTTTTTTTCATCTTTCAACATATAACCAGGTGTTCTTAAGTACAATGACTCGATTAATTTAATACATTGCTCTGGATGTAATTTTGAGGACAAGTGTCTCAGCTCAGCGATACTCAAATCTGTCGAACCTTCAATTCTCCATGCTCGCTATCGCGTTAATATTATTTATTTATATATTACCAAATAAATTAAAATAATTTCAATAAATTTAATTTAAATAATTACCTCACATAAATATATCAATAGTATATAAAAATAATGAATAAATATCATCGTAAATATGTATAATTGTAATAAAAAAATCAAGTACAAGCCATTTGTAATATAAATCTTACGTCAAAATGTTAACAATTGAATTATTTATTAAATGATTAACTTCATTCTGTCAATTTTTTTTTTTCGCTTATGATTTTAAAATAATTGTCTAACCTTTTTTTATTTTTTAAAATAATAAGACCAATGCTTTTTATTGTTTTTATATATTTATTTATTATTAAACAGGTAATCTATATTTATAAATATATATTTTAATTAAATTATTTATAATCTAAATAATAAAATAGGGATTGGCAACAAGCGACGATGAAAATTCAAGTATACAATTGGAATCTAAATTAAAAGATTTATTAGATTTAGACAATGATCAAGATGATGACGATAGTAATAATAATAGCAGTAGTGATGATTTAGATGATAATTTAAATAATGAATTTGACCAAGATTTTGCAAAAGCTGCGCTGGCGTACATCGAAAATGGCGAAACTGAGAAAAGTAATATAGTTGAAGAAACTGAACCTTTTCAACAGTAAGCTAATAATAAACTTAATTACTTATTTATATTATTAAATTGAATAATTTAAATGCACTTTGTTAAGTTTTAATCCTGTAGGAAAAAATCAAGTGAATGAAAAAAGAGCCAAAGCTAAAGATAAAGACAAAGGTCAAGTTGTAAATAAGAATGATGATACGGGTGCTATTGATGATGATGATGATGATGATGATGAAGATGGAAATTTATTTTTGGAGAAAATAAAAGACACATTTTATCAGCACAAAGTAATAGTATCATTACCACTGGCAGTTTCTATTTTAGGAATAACTTTTTTAGTCAGCTGCATGTGTACGCTGATTCTTCGTCGTAAATTAATTAATTGTTTTGGAAAATGTGTTTCCAGTTGTTGCAGAAAAAAAAAGTAAATTAATTATATTTATTTAATTGGATTCTCGAATGAAAAAAGAAAAAAAAAAAAAATAAATGTATTAATTGTTTTTAGAAAATCTTGCGAGGATTTAGAGAGAGGAAAAAATAAAAAAGTAAGATCGAAGAAAACGAAAAAAGCGGTGGCGATTCCGGCTACGACAGCAGTGGCAACTCCATCAGTAGTTTTAACATCTTGGCCTCGCGCAAAGTCATTATCTGAGGATTATGTTGACGTAGCAACACAACACGTTTCTGTAGTTGAGCCATTACTACCTACAAGGGAAACTATTATTGAGACTCCACCAACGGGCTGTTGCAATAAAAAGAAACGTCAGAAAAAAAATTATAGAAAAAAATAAAATGTCAATAGCCAACTTCACGTTAATTAATCTTTAAAAATAAAAAAAATGAAATACACATTAATAATTGTAAATATTTTATTATTTAAAATATGTAATGTGTTTAGTACAATAGATGTAAATCTTTCGGAATTAGAGTATTTAGCTTTACATCTAGATCACAGAGAGTGCAATCGATTGATAGCTGCCCTTCATTACACGACTTATGACCTACCATCTGACATTTCTGGCGCTGGTAACTTTTTTAAATACTTTTTATTCTTACCCTGGTTATAAATAACAAAAAATTTTAAATAAAAATAAATACTGGGTTAAAGAAAGATTGGTGAGTAATGATATAACATGCCTGGAGCATTTAATCCATTGGAACAGTACACCGGGTGAGGGTAAAGGTAAAACTCATACAATATTAGCGCACCGTTTACACCAAATAAATCGAAGTGACCTAGCTGATTGGCTTGGAAGTACAGTCTTCAGGCAACTTACTAAAGATCTATTTAGGTCAATGAATAAACCCTCGAGTGAACAACCCAAACAACCCAAACAAGAAAAACAACAGACCGAGACGCAGTAAATTTATTATTTTTTTTAAACTACACTTTATTTTTTATCTTATAACAATATAATATTATTATCATTACATATTTTAGATTTAGATACCAAATTGATGAATCATCTGAAAGTCATAAAGAAAATATATGGAAAATAATTGATGTTATATTTATAAGCGTCCTGAGTACTTTATCGATTGCTGTTCTGTTATTAATAATCGCTTATGCTATTGATCATTTAAAAATAAAAAAAAATAACGAAAATAAGAGTAAGAAAAATAAAAAAATAAAAAAAAGGTTGCCAGTAAAAGTATGTTATAAAAATGCGTGTTATTGTCAAGAGGAACAAGTTGGATTATTGAATTGTCAAGGCCAGCCGACTGACGTAGAGTTACAAGACGATAAAACTTATGATTGATTGATTGATTGATTGATTGATTGATTAGCTGTATCGAGCTTTCAAAATTTTTTTATAATTATATATACATTTAAAATGCTGTCACAGTAAATTATATATTTATGAACTGAGTGGCTCTTGGACTCCTTGAATTATTACTTGTAATATTTTTTTGACTGCGCACGTCCACAAATTAGACATTTCATTAGTCCAGTGTGACTTCATATGCCGTTTGAGAACTTGAATCAACGGATCTTGCACACGCTGTGTCAATAATTACCCGTCATATATTATTATAATTTTAAATTTATGTTGTTGAAAATAATATAATAATTATTTACCTGAAAATGTTTTATAATTATGAGATTTCCAGCTCGCTTGCCGTGACGTTCTCCAGTAACTTTAAGTATTGCTACAAACAACTCATTATCGTTATTTAAAAATGCATTAACGGCGTTATTTATCACACTCATTATCATTTGACAGTGTGCGTTAAATTTTTTATTATTTCTCAGCAGCTCATTAGGAATACTTTTAAAGTCCGGAAACATTTGTTTTATGTCGTCATAGTCATTAAGCAAACTAATCATTAATTTACAAAAAATTAATTAAGAATCTTCATCATCAAAAGAAAAAATAAATATACCTCAACATCACTTCGACACCGATGTTAATAAGATTTGAGGAAATATAAAGTTCCCATGTTTTTCTCATAATTTTTTTTTGTCGTTGACTGAACTCGGTATTTTTATGATCCACAGTATCCTCTAAACCAGTCTGACCTCGGTCACGTACAAAATAACTTACAATAGAACCCATGGCAATAATACCTTTATTATTATTAATTTATACGATTCTAAAAACTTTTTATCTCAACTGTTAAATGTATAAGGAAATGCTTATGCGACTGCCAGCCAAATACTGACTCAAGCCATTTTAACACGTACTATTTTTTTAATTCTAAATAAAAATTAATAAAACTGATAGAACACGAAAATATTTATTACTCAGCAATGAATTGATGAAAAAAAAAATATACGCATTTAAATTCGTGATGATTACTTTTAATTAATAATATTTATAATACATATACAATTTAATAATAATAATGTTTATAACATTTAAAACACATAACAATTGTACATTCCCATCACCGCATTTGTCATTAAACTTACATAAAATAAAATCCAAGCTTTGTTACATTATAATAATTTTATAATTTAGATTGTCGTCGTAGGAAATAATAATGATAAAGCATGCTTTTAAAAATCGACGTTAGAGAGAATTATTGAGCGTAGATCGTCGTCACTGTCGTTGTCAAGTCGTAGCACCAACAGCAGCAGCATTGGCACCACTTTAAAAGAACGTGATATGACTTGTTCAGTTTAATATATGTATATACACATATAAATCCTTCATATTCGCATTCTTTATTAACGTCTCTTATTGTTATTCAAAGACCGTTTAATATATAAAAATTATACGTCGAATTTTATTAAATATTTATATGCATCAGGTCATTTAAGATGCTAACTCAACTTATTTAGTACAGCAATACATAGAGGAAATAATAGTATATAATATACATATATATATATATATATATAAAACTAATTGGGCAATTCTGTTGAGCCCCATTGTTGTACATCATCTACATAATAATTTCACACGTCAGATATTATAGAAATAATAATCTATTAGCGGATTAGATCCACGGGAAAATAATTTTCGTCTATTAAATAATTAAATAACAATTTAAAAATTAAATCTCAGTACAACAAGTTTTATATTTAAATCTAAAATATTAAAAGTAAGATAAATGACGTGATTTAATTAGGAAATTGCGGTGACGGGTGGAAGTTGTTGGCACGTGACGACGATCATACAATTTCCTGATAACGTGACAATTTGTCGGGATATCATTAAATATATATTTGGTACTCATCAGATAATAATAATCTGATAATGTTTAAGTATTAATTAGATTTATTTACAAATATGTTAGGAGGATAGACCTTTAAATATGTGTGTGTAAGCCGCGTCAAGTGTTTTTGTCCAAGCTTCTTCGGTCTCTTTAGTAAATTTATTCCCAAGTGTCTGTCGTAACACGTCCATAACTACTAGCTTCAGATGCTGAAATTATATTTTTATATTTTTAGATTGTGGTAATAGATGGATCGATATCATAAAAAAGGAGCTCAGAGAAACCAAGTCAAAGAATTTAATTAAGAGTGATATTTTAATTGGAAAATTTTTATTTAAAATACTTACGAGAAATTGTTGGGCCGTTTGTCCACGTTTGCCGTGACGTTCACCGAGAGTTACCAGAGTTGCTTCAAGTAGTCCAACATCACTTAATGCATCAATAGTACTGTTCAATGCTGTGATTACACTGACAGCGTGTGCTTGAAACCTTTTGTTACCCGGTAAATCCTTTAGAGGCACATCTTTAAAACCCGGAAAGAATGATTGATACTCTGGATAACGTTCAAAAAATCTGTAACAATACCAAGTTAAGAGGATTAATAATAATAATAATAATAATAACAGTGATGAGCTATGATAGGCATGAATTCTTTATGAAAGACAACGGCATGAATATTTAACAGGCTTAGCCGTAAAAAAAGAAAAAAAGAATAATCGCGTTGATTTGAATTTTAATAAGACCGCGAATCTTCAACCGTAAAAACTTGATAATATTATTCTTTATAAATAAAAATGTGTACGTTTATGTTATCAGAAACCGAAATGTGGATGAGAGTTGCGGTGATATTATAGGGTAGCCGCACGGACTAGACCATCGGCAATATTACAAGTAGGAGTAATAGCAGAAGGTATATTGCTCACTTATGAGTTTATAATTGCTCTCTAGCCACCATAATTACGATTAATCGAGAATCGATATAGAGTACACGGGTGAGACAGAAATATGAGGACGATGATGTAGTAGTAGTAATATTAAACTGGTGCTACGATAGAGGTAGATGATGTGATAAAATTACAAGCTTAAGGTTTGTTACCCTGACATTATTGCGATACCGGAACCGACTGGATCCTTGCTCGCGATAGCCCACGTACTCTGGACAAGCTTTATCTCTCGTCCTGACAATCCAGTTACCGGATCAACCGCGTCCTCATTCGAATGTCCCCATATTTTCCGCCAAAGTGTTTCCATTTCGTAAAACTAAAAATTTATTATTTAACTTAATGTTTACTTAAAATATAACTAACTCACAGATAGTTAAAGTAAAAAATCTCACGATGTGACTTGTGGTGACACCAGCAGAAAATAAGTAAATAAATAAATAAATAAATAAATAAGAAAATAAACAGTGTCACGTATCGAGACCACGAATGTAATAGTTATCTTGGATCACATAGATCATCGATCAGTTTATATAAATAAAATGAAATAAAATAAAAAAATGTATATTTATATTTTTGAGTTAGGGGATGAAAAAAGATAAGATGACAAGTATAAGAATAAGAATAAATATAATTTATAAAAAACTTCACGACAATTGGTGTTTACTGACTCGCTACCCGGGTCCGACTACATCTATCTTTCAATATCGCGCATCGCGATACCCTTCGACACTCTCTTGCCGCCCCCCGATGATACCACCACCATATATCCTACGGGCCACGGTATAGTACCGCGTGTTCTCTGCCTCTGCCTCTGCCTCTGCCTCTACAACTCCGTATTCTCTCTTTTTCTAATACACACTATCTACTACTATATTACTATACTACATCTACATATAGTAATAATAATAGTGGTACATACGCGAGGTAGCGGCGAGGTCGCCGAAAGGAAAATGCGCGCGATACTAGTTGGTGCATATCGATAAAAATTGATCCAGCCAACAACTCCCAACGATTATATTATTCCACAAGAGTCAGGGGAGTTTCTAGTTAATATATCTACCACACACATACACACATATACATATATATAATAAAGTAATCAACGCGAGCAATATATTTTTCCCGAGGGATAAAAAAACATTTACCCTCTTTCGATATTTTTCAAATTTACTCAACTTTATTTTTATTTTCTTTATCATCACTGAAATTAATTAAAGTTATATTAATTTATTTAAATTGTAAATTGATTTTCAGTAAATTGGACTGAAAATTTATCAATTACTCTCGACGACTCATTTACCTAAATTGTAATAATAATGGAAAAAGACGAGCACACGCTGGTGCTAAAATTACCATCAATTTAAATAAATAAAAAATTAATGTAACTATATAAATTGTTTAATAGAGTTAATGGGTATCCAGTAAATTTATATCACCAATATTATCATAAAATAATAAATTTATTTAACCCATTTTACAATAAATATAATTTAAATTTTATTTAGAGTGTCCGCGTACTGAAACTCTGGACTGTTTTCATACTCACACATGTCCAGAGCAATAATGCAGCTCTCGCGTACGACACGTTTTTTGTCACTGAGATAATTATTCAATATTTGTTGGCATTCTGGATGAGCAATGGAGCCCAGTGCTTCAGCACACTCGTGTCTCACCATTTCGTTTTCTTCAGGATCTTCCAGCGCAGCGCGTAAATATGGAACAGACACTTTTTCCTGGAGTTGACCCAACACAAATCCTATTTCATGACGAAACAAAGCACTCTTTGCTTTCAAACCTGTCATAAAAAAAAAAAAATTGATTCCTATTTCCAAATCATAATAATAATAATAATAATAATAATAATAATAAATGGCACTGACCTTGAGATAATGCTAAAACAGCTTCCTCAGTACGTAAATTTCTCAATGAAAACATAGCTCTGTATCTGTCGAAAAGATCAAGATCCTCATTTAACAAAATTTTTTTCAAATCCTCGACACTCTGGTCCGTCATCGGTGGAGCTGGATCTACTGACGCATAAGGATTGACAGACGTATCTGACGGTTTATCAGGATTCTTCAACCACTTGATTCTATTCAAAGCCAGCTGACAAGTCTCAGCAACCTCAACAACTGGATCTTTGCTATACTCTTCTAATACTGGAATTACACTTTCATCTCCAATGGCTCCCAAAGCTTCACCTGATCACCAATAACCCAATTACCCGATAAAATAATAAAGCAAAGTAAAAAAAAAAAAAAATTACCAGCTTCATGTCTGACCATCGGCTCTTGATTGACATCCTTGAGAACTCTAATAAGAACAGGATTAGCAAGTGGATCTTGCATTTGCCCTAAACAATAAGCAAGCTCGTGCTTCAACAAAGCCGATGGATCTTTAAATCCTTGCTCTATAAACTCAATCGCCAGTTGACCTCCGATATTTTTCAATGAAAACAATGCACGAAATCGCTCTTTCAATGGCCTCGTTTCATCATTCAATACCTTTCCTATCCCTCTTATTTTTTCTTCTTCAATAGTCATCTTTTGTTATCGATTTTCTAAAATAATAAACAAAACTCAGATAAATACAATCATCAGTCATTCATTATAGGTTATACATTAAATAATTACTCTATAAATCATCAGAATATCAAATAAAATAATAAAACTTTACCTCTTATATTTTAACCGCTAAAATTTAAATAATTTTAAATTATTAAATTTGTTTAATTAAATAAATGTCACCGAACTTGAGGTTTAAGTCAAAGGTTATTTGGATATTTTGGTTAGTAACACACGTGCGCACTTACTATAGACAACAGTCAGCTGTTGGATCTTTTTTACTTTATTTATCATCACGATTCCAAACTCGGAGTTTTATAAATAAATAAAAATGGCTCAAAGTAGATTAGAACGCATTGGTACTATTTATACCAGGTAATTAAATTATTTATTTATATAAATATAAAATATGTTATTATTTATATACATTTTATATAGAGTACAATCATTGATCAAAGGTGGAGCCTTGAAACCAGAAGAAAAACCTCTTTGGTATGTTGTTTATGAATCTTTTCCACCAAAATATGAGCCAAGATACAATCGAGCGGCACCAAATATTGAAATTAGAGATATTTTTTACAAAGAAGATATTATTAGAGCGTAAGTTAATTTTTAAAAATTCATTTATAATTTATTTATTCATTTATGATTAATTTTTATATTACAGAAAATTTCAAAGAGACTACGGTAATAATTTGAGATTTACTCTTGCTAATAACGATACTGAATCACATACCCAGACATTTATATCTATTTACCAGAATTTAGAAAAGGTATAAATCATTTTAATATTTTTATTTATTGTAAATAATTTTAAAAATCACGATAATTATTGCAGAGTGGAATTCCTGATGATAAAATTTATGAAAAAGCTATAGAAAATTTCAACGCAGAAAATACAAGTTTTCAAATTAAAAAACAGGAACAGAGTGAGAAGCAGCCAGCAAATGAACTTAAAAATCCACCAGTCGATAAAACACAACGACTCAAAATAAATATGTCACAAATACTTGAATAATTTTTTTTTTTAAATTAATGTTTATTATGTATTATATTTACTAGTTAATAAATAAATAAATAAATAATTCATATCATGGAGTTTTTATTGAGGATTCAGCTTGTGAAATCCTAACCTAAAATAGAGAGCAAGTGAAAGTTGACAAGCTGTCAAGATAAATGTAAACAATTAGTATGAATTTATATATTAAATTAATAAATATATATAATTATTAAATAATAAAGGTGTTGGATAACAAAATTAATATATTAAATAATTTATTTGTTGGAGTATTAAATATTATATATAAAAATGGCATCAATTACGACTTTCAATGCTGACACAGCTAAAGGTGATTTATAATAAAATAATATAGAACATAATTAAGAGTTATTAATTAATTAATTAAATAATATGTTTAGCTGCACTGGGAGATGTACTGTCAGCTTTGAATGCCCCAGAAAACGTCCAAAAATTAAGCGAAGCCAAAGAGAGCTCAGGAAATGAAATGTTGAAGATGATGCAGTTTGTGTTTCCGATAGTTACGCAAATTCAGATGGATGTTATTAAAAAATATGGATTTTCCGAGGGTAGAGAAGGTACAATACAGTTTGCACAATTTATTCGTACTCTAGAACGCGAAGATCCGGAAATAGCGAGGCTTCATAATCAAGTAAGAAGTTATTTTTTGCCATCCGTTGCCAGCAGCCCTTCTGCAGAAGCTTCTCTTTAATTTAACTTTGTTTTTAAAATTTTTTATTATTTTTATCGAGTATTAATGACTGCCATGTATTAATTTACAACAAATAAATATTATTTCACAAAAATCATTTTATTATTTCATTTAAATTTTAAAAATTTTTTTACTTGTCAAGTAAAGCCTTTTGCCATCTTATCTTTTGACTTTTTACCTTTTGTTCTCCACCAACGTGTACTTGACATAAAGCGCCGCCAAATTTGGCTTACTTCCAGTGAAATAAGCACACGCATTATTGTGGTAAAAAAAAAAAAGAAATAAGAAATTCCCAATTCATTTTTTAAGCATTTTAATTTATTTTTTAATTATAATTATGATAAAAAATATATAATATATATATTAATATTAATTATTAAATGCAATAGGTCCATATATTATTTTTTAAAATTATTATCAATAATAAAAGGATATTAATAATGATATAGTAGTACTTAAAAATTTGTACATTTATTTGCATAATAATAATAATAAAGTATATAATAAATGTAATTTATAATAATAATAATTATTATTGAAATTATGCAACACAAAAATATTTTATCGTAAAACTATAATTTTAATGAATATATATTAATAAAGATTAAATTAATTCATGCACTTGATTAACAAAAAAATACCATAACAATTTATGATTATTTGCTAAAGAATAATGATTGTATTTAACAATTTTTTCGTTTTAGTTGTTTATCAAATCAATTAAATAATAATAATAATAATAATAATAATAATAATAATATATTATATGATTGTATAGAATGTACAATTTTAAATAATACCATTTTAATAGTAACTTATCATGATTAATTCATTTTTTTCTCACATCAGCAATCTACGGCTATATACATACGCTCGCATTATTATTATTATAAATAATCAAAAATTTATAATTATAGTAATAAAAAATTATTTGTGATAATTTCAAATTAGATTTTCTGATTAAGAAAAATTATCTCCAAAATATATATAATTTTTTTTTTTTTTTTTTTTTTTCAATAAAGCATTTTTTATAAATTACAATTACGATAAGTTGCTGCCAAGCTCGAAGCTATACATTAATAAATATGAATTTTTACAAAACAAAATCAATTATAAATATAAATGTCAATTAATCCAATAAAAATAACAACAAAAAATGAAACACGATAAGCCTTCACCGTTAGCTCTAGTCCCCGTTTACTTAAAATTACATCGCATTATTATTTTATTTATTGAATCAATAGTTGATAATTTAAAAAATATACTATTATTCAAAAAAGAGCGTGTATAAAATCTATTCTTCGTGGCTTAGACGCAACCATTTCGCTTAATTATTATCATAATAATAATATCGCTTATATTTTAATTAATAATATATTGGTACTATATAATTTAATGACAATCAATCAGTTCTTAACAATTGCCAACCCTTTTCCTACTCAGATTTCAATAATAATAATTAATGATAATAATAATAATAATAATAATAATAATAATAATAATAATAATAATAATAATTAATAATTAATAATTAATAATGAGGAAAAGGCAATAATTACATTTTTTTCGTTGATTTAATGACACCAGTCAATAAATATTTTATAATAAATTCATCCATGATTTAGTTTGTATTTTAGTCTCAATAAAAACTAAAATATCATACGAAAATTGTAAAATATTTTAATTAAAAAATTCCATCTTCTTTTTCTTCTTTTAATCTTTTTTTTTTTGTTTATTTTATATTTCTTATTATTTTTGTTATTGTTTCTGTTTTGTTACAACTTCCTGACTATTTAAATTCAGCTACGAAAGGAATGGATTGGCGGTCGTAGAATTGCTACCATTTCCTGTCCATGGATCCTGCCGAATTTGGTTTATTGTAGGACGTGGTGGTGGTGTTACTGTTGCAAATGGATTGGCCGTGAATGCTGACGAAACTACAATATTATTATCATTATTAATATTATTAATATTTATTAAATAAATGATATAATTTATAACTAATTTTATACTAAAAATGATATGACAATCACATAGCACATGCGCTGATATTTAATTTAAAAAAAAAAAAAAAACTCCTGTTTAATATATAATATATTAATAAAAATAAGAGATAGTTAATAATCATAATAATGATAGTAATAATAATAATAAAGCATGCGTTGAAACACCCATTATGCTGACAACACACAACTTGAATTCCGTGTATACGTCAATACTCACGGAAATTACTTCCATTGAAATGCTGTTTTATGAAAATATATATTATATAAATGTACATAGCAAGCGATAAGTGCTTAATTAATGAATTATTAAGTTTAATGAGTCAGTTAGAGGCAGTTTTATTAATAACAATCATTTTTTTTTTTAATTGTAATTAGTAAATTTAAGTAATAAGATATTATCATTTGTCATATTTCGATAATTAATTATATCGATAGCTTGTTTTTCCCGGTATTCAATTATCTATCACATGAGCTAGAGCAATTAAAATTGATTATAAAAATTGTATTGTTCTTATTATTTTTTTTTGATCAAGGTCAAAGTCATAAAACTTAGCTTTAAGTGTAACTTTATTTTAAATTGATACAATTATCATTATTTAAGATAATAAATCTAATATAATCCAAATGTTAATATCTTTGAAAATAATAAAGAAAAATAATAAAATAAAATAATTACCAGTAGCCGCAGGAGTTGATAATTTGATTGTTGATGTGCTCACAAGATTGTCAAGATTAACAAGCGCCGAGTTTTCACCGAGAAATGATTGAGGTGTTTTTTTAACAGCACCAGTACTCGCTGGTAAATTATCATTGAGTGTACCGAAATTGAATGGATCAGGTGACATTGTACCTCCTTAAAAAATTATCATAATTATTAATTTTAATTCAAATAACAATTATAATAACAAGAAAAAAATATATATAATTACCATTATTGACAGGTAGGGGACTCGATCTAATTTTATTACGATTGCTTATTATGTCAAATTCATCAAAATCACCAGATGGGCTTGTCGTCGTGCTACCTTGATTTGGTGAGCTATTAAAATTATTAAAACTAGTACCGGAACTACTAAAACCATTGCTGTTATTATTATTAAATCCCGAAGCACTTGGTGATGAAATATTGCTGAAGCCAATATTTTGCGGCGACTGTACAACATTGAACCCGATATTTGGTGGTGTTAGTGATGTTGAGTTATTAAAAGACGTGGACGGTGTTGTCAAGGCCTCGGTGGTCGTTGGTGCCAGAGACCAGGGATCAACAGTGGTCCCAGTGGTGCGAGCTGGTGATGCTACTGTTGCCGGAGACGGTGCAGGTGCTCGCCATGGATCCACTGATGCTGCTAAACATCATTTTTTCATTCAATAATAGTAGTATCAAGTTAAAATTGCGCATTAATCACTACTGCCAAATATTTTATTGCACAATAAAATAAAGATCAAGAGTAAAAGAAAAAAAAATTATTATTTACTTGGACGCTGAGGTGGAACTGGTGACCAGGGATCCAGTGGTGCTGCTGCAGTAGCACTGCTTGTTGTTGGAGCGCTCCATGGATCGATATGAGTCTATTCAAAAAAAAAAAATAATATTTTTATTAAAATAAATTATTAAAAATTCTAAACAATCAAACAAATCAGCGAATATTTATTTAAAATTTAAAAATAATTCCTACCTCACGATAATAATAACGAGATAAGTCCAAGGACTGACATGCAAATGCGAAAAATAAAAGAAAAAGTGGTGACGTATCATGCAGACATTGTCAATTACGTGTCTACAAATATGGCATAGAAAAAAGAATAAATAATAAAAAAAATCAAGTACCTGAGGTCTGGGTGGAGGTGGAACTATCGGAACGCCCCATGGATCAACTTGCTGTGAACCACCGCTGGCTTCGCCGAGATTTACGTCAAGTAAATCGAGCATGTGGCTTTGCTTTTCAGCTGGTGGTGCTCTGCGACGATAAATATTCATTATCAATTAAATAAAATTGGTATCAGTGTAATTTATTAGAGAGCGAGAAAGAAAAAGAGTGTAATTGAGGTTGATGATTACTTGAAATCCTGCTGACTTTGACTGAGAGCTAGTTGTAACCTCACGTCGTCACTGCGTCTTCTCTGTTCCTCTTGTTCGGCTTCCTCTCTCGACATCGCAAGTGCCAACTGCAGTTGCAGCTCCTCCTCGCCAACAGTCTGCGGTCTAGCTGCTTCTAGTTCGGCTGATTATTGTATACATTGCGCAATACATAATAATAGAATAATTAAAAAAATAAAAACGGATCTAATTTTATACTAAGACTATAATATCAAAATTTTAAAAAAACATGTATAAACAATAAACTACATCGCGGTTTAAATAAATATAATAAAATATAAATGATAAGAGTTTTTTTTAAAAAAAATAAATTCTTACGTTTAGACTCAGATTTTCCTCGATACGGCTCCCAGTCTGGTGAACAAAGCTATCCCAAAATAAATATTTAATAAATAATTTGTCTTGATAATTAAATCTAGAGTAAACTTACATCACCTAAAGTTGACATGGGATCCAAACCATCACTTCCAAAACCACTGGCAGATTGAGCAAATCTCTCTTTAGCTTTCAAAGCCCGTGCACGTTCATTTCTCAAACGTTCATCGTCTTTCAGTAAGGCCACTAACTGCTTAGCTTTTTCTCTTACATTAATACCCTGATCTTTAATACCGTCCATGTACTGAAAATCTTTAAGCGTTTGAATAGCAAATATATTTTCTTTACACTGCTGTGCCACCTTCTCGGATCCAGTTTTTATCAGATAGTCAAGAACAATCAGGGCTTTGTAAACGTGCCGCCAATTTTTTCCATGGTCGTTCAATCTCTTCCACAGCATCTGCATTATTTCTGTGAATGCAACAACATTGTAAGTCAGATCGGCTATTTCAGCCATCAGTGTGCTGCTGGGGCCCCACGGATCGTTGCTCGTCGCTTTTCTAACTAATTTCTGTCAATAATAATAATAATTTTAATTTACTATATGTTTATTTTTTTAACAGTAAATTACCTGAGCAAGACTATAATTGTGAGCAAGATTTAATATATCACGTCTTATTCCCGCTAAATTAACTTGCATTACATCTTGTCCTTGTTTCCTCATCTAAAAAAAAAAAAAAAATATAATTAATAAATGTAATTATTTATAAAAATATAATAACAATACACACCTTGATAAATATATATAAATTAACTTTTAGACGTTTAAATAAAACTAAATCTTTGATTGTTTTCCTGAAACAAAGAATAACAAAATATAAATAATAAATTAAATGATATTGGGTTATCAAAAGCAAATAATCTTTAGTTATCTTATCGTAGTCAGGTAAATCTTCAGGTCATTTATATTAAATTCATTAATTACACAATAAATAATTATATTTTTTTTTTTTTTTTTTTTTTTTTTTTTTCGTTTTCGTTTTTTACCTGTACTAGATATTAAACTAAATCAGGTTAAAATTAATAAGGATCTTGAATGTCATTAATGCAGGTCATTACCACTGGGTAAAGTGACTAATTCAACTACTGCTACAGGCAATAATATAAAATATATATATTTTATTCAACTATTTTTGTATTGTCTAGTGTAAAAAGTTTAAAAGTTTATAATAAGGATGTATGTATAGAGACAGAGGCACGGAGTTGACGGAGTAATAGATTTATTTAGTGACGACATTCGTCAGTTAACTTTTACACAGAGAGTTGTCACTGGAATAGGGCTTCCACGATCCACGAATAGCTTATAAATATATAACGTCTACTCATATTGACCGTGAACTGATCGATTATTTTTATCATTGGATTACAAATCCATTTAATTCATTCATTTATTTATTCAGTCATTTAATAAATATTATTATCCAATTAACTTTTTTCTAATTAATTGTGACCTTGACAGTTCAATTATTATTTAAAAAAACATAATAAATCTATATACTTGTTGTCATTTAAATAAAAGTCGTGGAATAACGGAGTTGAAAATGTTAATACGTCAGGAGTTATTTTAAAAACGTTTACCGACGAAACAATATTTAATATCAATAAAGAGTAAAAATAAAAAAACGGGAAAAAAAAAAAAAAAGAAAAAAAAAACGTTATGAGTGATAATAGTGTGACAATGTGATACGTGAAATAATCACAATAGCAATTATAAAAAGTTAAGTGACGTATTGATGATGATGGAGGCGTCTTGAGGACACGCTTTCTCGTCCATTCGTGTAAGTTGTAGTTGTAGTTTAGAGTGAAGGGAAAATCTCTGTATATATTTATATATATGTATAGATGTGGATGGACGGACGTGTATTTTTGAGATGAGAAAATA
Organism: Microplitis deprimator; assembly: GCA_964016945.1. Taxonomy (NCBI): domain Eukaryota; kingdom Metazoa; phylum Arthropoda; class Insecta; order Hymenoptera; family Braconidae; genus Microplitis; species Microplitis deprimator. The sequence goes on from OZ024709.1 coordinate 202,729, forward strand.
GATAGACGATGATGATGATGATGATGACGATGACGGTGATGAACTCGACGTAAAGTTACTTACGGTCACAACTATTGGAGTATGATAAAATAAAAAAACGTTTTTTTTTCTGAAAGTTAAATGATTAATGTAGGCATGATAGCGATTAACAAAATCTCGGTACACTATGTTTTTTATTGGAGTAAAAAATTAGGTGGAGATGTTTGAATGTCTGTAATATGGAAAGGACACTCACCTTCCTGATGGATTATTTATCAGTGACACGGGATTTTATAATATAAAACCAAACCGGAGTATAAAATAACACACAGAACCACCAAGGCGACCAAGACTATGGACTATGACAAGCCCATTCGCACACAATCAGACAAAATCACTTTGATATATAATGTAATGGACAATTAACTCAACGGTGATATTAAGATGGCGCTAACATTTCTGCTTCCAGAGTCCTCTTTATTATAGTTATTTACAGAAAAATAACTTCTGATGGTAAGCACTTTTATCACCTGCTGTAATTTTTAGTTTTTTTATAAAATTTTTTAAATAATGATTAAAGTAATTGAGTAAAATTATTATTTTTACTGAAAACTGAAAGGATACCTGGAGATCCAGGTAAAAATTATGACAAAGAAATGAAATACTCTTGGAAAAACTAATTATTATTGATTGAAATAATATTTGTTATTAAATAAATATTTAAAAATTTAAAAATCATCATTTGACGACATCTCTTGGACACCTTGGTATCAACTGTAATTCAGAGCCTCTGGTTTAAAAAAAACAAACTAAAGACTGTCATATGATCGAATTTTCACGAGATTATTGGGTTAGGACCAAAAGTCATTAAAATTTTACTAAAACTTAATAATAATTCCACTCTAATAAATAAATAATAACATAATTAAAATGTTAAAATTAATTTTATTAACTCTGTGTACACTAGCATTCGGTATGTATTTTTTATTTTTAATAAATAAATAATCTAATTGATATTCTTAAACAATTATAGATAAAAAATGATTATTGATTGGGTGTGGCATTTATTTTTGTTTAAAAATTTTATTTCAATTAACAAATAAATAAACTCCACTTGGTTATTTATTTTCTAGTTTATGCTGATGGAGATTTTGTAATATTACACAGTCCAGAAACAGTTCACTTCAAAGGCACGGATCCAATAAATCAGACCCTCTTGAAGGAAGTATTTACAGGTGTCTTAGGATACACTGTTAAAAAAGTATGTACTTAATAAATCAGATAATTACTTTAATTTAAATTAAAAATTTATTAATCTATTAATTTAATATCAAAGTACGATAATTGGCAAGGAGTTGAGATAAAAGATGCATTCAATCCACCTGAAGCAGTAGTCAGTATAGCAATTGAAGGTGTTGAGTCTCTAGATTCACCACGTGGCAAACGATTTCCATTAATCGTCGACGAGGTTGAAGAGACGACTTGGCAAGCAGTAAGTCGTCGGCTTGGAGAACGGGATAATAATAATACTTTAGTAAGAATTTGCGTCGGAGATGGTGTAAATGCTGTAAGTATAATAAATAATAACTTTTTATTTAAATTTTATTTATATGATTAAATAAAATTATAGCTGGGGCAATCAGCGCTAGGAGAATTAAAGCCAAATACCATTGACGAGTCTACAATTAAATTCTTGGATCTAAAACTAGATGAGGACCGTAAATTTATTGAAGAAATTCAACTCCTCCGTGCTATCGCTCAAAAAGTTCCCTCAACTGTCACCGCAAATTCAAAACCAGATATTTACTGGCTGGTCGTGTCCGGTCTCCAACCGGTGATTGAATTGCATGGAAAAACTTCTCGAGCTGCTCAAGAAGCTTTAAATTTATTAAACAGCGTCCTCGATGACGTATCAAACGCTTTTATTGACGTCTACAACGGTAATGTTGTAATTGCTGTCTATACAAATGATGCTAACAAAGTTAGAAACACCAGATCGATTGATAATTTACGAGTCCGTCGTGCAGAGCCGGTAATTTAAAAATTTTAATAATTTTATACTTTTTATACTTTTATTTTTTATACAATAAATTTTTACAGGTAACTGATAGCTCAGCAAGTTCAGAAAAACCTAGAGATTCTACTTCATCTTCATCAGCACCTATATCGGTATTTATTTATTTTTATTATTAATATTAAATTTAAATTCAAGTTTAATTATAATAATATTCAAAAAAAAAAAAAAAAAAAAAAAAAAATTTTAATGTCAATGTCGGGGTGTTTGTACATGACGGCATGAGAAAGCACAAATCTAGTAACGCTTTATCAGACATAGATATAGAATGTGTGATAACTCCCTGGAGATTATTTACTAACACTTGTAACTCCTCTCACGCAACACATTTTGTAGAACGAGGAAATCAAGGAAGATAAATTAAGTACCGAAGAACCGGAAATGAGTATAGGCGTAAGTGAAATTACTAACCCAACTTTAGGTCCTACCGAAATAAATACTAACACAAATGAACATGATAATGATAATATTAAATCCTCGGATGAATTGAACCACCGGCACGAGGTTCAATCAATGACTGGTCAAGTTGATAAACCAGTTGAGGTACTGACGTAATAAATGTCCTTACTTTTCTTTTACAACAAACAAACTTTTTGTTTACATTTATTGGCGTTACTAGTAAACATACTGCACTTTTACTTCATTTTAAACGCATGAGGAATGACTTTTATGTAGTTGATTTTTTTTTTTTTTTTTAATATATTTTATTATATAATTATAATTAAAATTTATTTTAGTTGAAAGACGCAAATCTAGCTAAAAAATACACAGCCAACTATCCTGTTATCTTCAATATTTTTCTCTGGTTCAGTGTAATCTTTGTCTTTTCTCTCATTGCCATTTGCAGTAAGTATTTTTATTATTATTATTAACGATTTATTGGCTGTAAAAAATGACTGATATTTAACTATATTTTAAATAAAATCTTTTTTTTTCTTTTTTACATAAAAGTTGCGATCGCGGATATGGATCCCGGGCGCGATTCAATAATTTACAGAATGACTTCCAACAGAATGAAGAAGGATAATTAATCATACATAAGATTACTATTTAAAGCTATTAAGTAAATATTTAAAGAGATAAATTGTTCGTTATCATTTGAAATACGTTTTAAAACGTTAAAGAATTAGATAAACTTATTTTTAATTATAATTCCACTTTATGTTGAGTGATTTGTGCGTGCTAGACCAGAGTATCTTGTATAATAATTGTATAATTACGCTCTAGCAATGTACCTAATCCAGTATTTATCAACGGCATATACATACACACAATTGTAAAAAACAAAATAATTATCATTATAAGTTGTATAAAATATTAATAACCGTGAATTTATTCAAATAGATTTTATTGTAATAGATATTCAAGGATTTAAGAATATAAATATATATAATAATAGTTTTAAAATAACATGTCAGGGTTTTTTTCATTATTTTTTAAGTTATAATTAAGAAATCTTAAAATAATCAATCAAGTTAAACAAGTTTGTCCCTACCATTATATAAACTTTCACTTTAAGTTGAATAACAAAAAAAGAAAAAAGTTAAAAAATAAAATAAAATGCAACACGTGCTGATAATATAGATTAGCTCGAAGATGATGATGATGATGATATTTAAACTCAGTTGTTAGTCAAACTTGTTAATGACAACACCAATTGCTACTTAGTAACGCTAGAGCTAACAATGACGCAAGTCATTTTAAAAATTTTATTATTTTTATATCTCTACGGTATATCTTCGAGTTCTTTTAGACCGATGCGTTTCGAGTCGATTAAAAATTTAAATAGTTCAACTTTGCCGGCTAAAGAAGAATTTATTGGCGGGCAGTGGCATCAGTGTTACAGAAATTGTGATGATAACGTTAAACGTACTTGTAAATATACATTTGTACTTAAACAATACACATCAATGAGTTACGCATGTCGTGATTGTCCCTTTAATAAAGATGATTGTTTTTTAAACGGTTGCATTACTGCTGGTGGTCATATTCGTCCTGTCACTGTTGCTAATCACATGTTACCTGGACCAAGTATTCAAGTAATATATTTAAAAAAAAAAAAAAAAATATAAAATTTATTATTAGTTGATAAATTAATTAAATTATTATTTAAAATAAAAGGTTTGTGAAGGAGATACAATAAGAGTTAATGTAATAAATAATTTTCCAAGTGATTCCGCGACAATACACTGGCACGGTATTCATCAAATAGACACACCATTCATGGATGGTGTACCATTTATTACACAATGCCCAATATTACCTCATAATAAATTTATTTATGAATTTAATGCATCACCTGCTGGTACCCACATTTGGCATTCACATATTGGTAATTAATTATTAATTATTATTGTGTTTATAGTATTTTATTTATTAATATTTTTTTTATTCAGGATTCGAAGAAGCAGACGGACTATATGGAAGTTTAATTGTAAGAAAACCCAGTGACCCATTAAAAAAATACTACGACTATGATTTAGCAGAGCACGTTATGACGATATGGCATTGGTATGATATGTCTACTGTCTCTAAATTAGCAACTGTACTTCATAGATACTCAAGTGTATACGGCTATAGTTTTTTAATCAATGGTTTGTCCTCCAAAGCCAAGTTTGTTTCGCAAAACAACTCTTACGAAACGCCTAAAGAAATATTTCACGTAAACAAAGTAAATATATTTTAATATTTATTCCATACTCTGTCTCCTCTGTTATTTATTATTATTCATATTATTTAGGGTAAAAGATATAGATTTCGCGTCATGTTCAACAGTCCAATTTACTGTCCCGTCCAAGTGTCAGTGGACAATCACCAATTACTGATGATTGCTTCAGAGAGTAGTGTCTTTGAGCCGGTACTTGTTGATACTTTTATAATAAATGCCGGCGAACGTTATGACTTTGTACTGGACGCAAATCAAAAGCCGGATAATTACTGGATTAGATACCGCGGTATGGGAGATTGCAACAAAAATGGAATTAAAATATCTGAAGTTGGTATTCTTCATTACAATAATACAGAGGAAAACGAGCCCAAGGGTTCCACCAGCTATGAAGATGGATATCGTTCCGGTGTGGTAAATATTATTTTATATTTATTATATAACTAATTATCATTTAATTAATTTATTCTATAATTTAATATTATTGTTGTAGTTATTAAATCCCATGGCAATTTTAGCTGATAATTATTCAAATAACTCGGTAATTAAAGTTACTGAACTCAACAATACTGAAGACAAATCCAAGGATATATCAAGGACTCCAGATCATGTATTTTATTACAAATTTTCATTTAATACGTACAGTAAGTTATTTATTACTAAATTTAATTATCATTATCAACTTGTTAATGATTAATTTTAATATTTTTCAGTGTCTCATTATGCACCGGGACCGTACCCGCAGATAAATGACATAAGCTTTGAATACCCATCAGTGCCATTGTTAACGCAACATGATGATTTATCAGAATCATCAATCTGCTATGAGGAAAATTATAAAAATAAAGAATGTCTTGACGGTTTATGCAAATGCCCACTGGTTTATCAAGTAGAAAAAAACAGCCTGGTTGAAATGATCTTCGTGGATGTAGCTGACGACCGGGATCAAGATCACCCGGTACATTTGCATGGGCACGACTTCCATGTAGTCGCAATGGTGTCCATGGGAGCTAATGTTTCATTCCCACAAGTAAAACGTATGAATGACCAGGGGCTGATTGAAAAAAAATTTTATCGCGCTCCAATCAAAGACAACGTCAGTGTTCCCGCCAAGGGATTCACTGTCATACGTTTCGTAGCTTCCAATCCCGGGTACTGGTTCCTCCATTGTCACCTGGTCAATCACATGGAAATGGGAATGGGTTTTATCCTTAAAGTTGGACAGCACTCACAAATGACGAGATCTCCGAGTAGTTTTCCTAAATGTGGAAATTACCATCATTATAAATAAAAATTTAGTTTTATTTTTTTAAGCTCCCTATCAATGCAATAAGTATTTAGATTTAAAATAATAAAATCAGTATTTTAGATTGTTAAATAAATTTATAATAAATATACATATATATTTGAACAATTATTATTTTGACATCTTTAAAAGGACTGAATAAAATATATGAGATCTGATTGGTCAACAGCAGATGTGTGTTGGTAAAGGTCTTGGTTTTGTGTGTTTGTGGGTGTGGTTGTGGTAAATGTCTGGTTGTTTCTGATGTTTCTGATGATGTCAACGGATTAATTATAAATCAAATAGTCATTTAATAAGAAATTGAGGTAAAACTTTATATTGCAGTGATTGTAATTAAATATTATTGTTTTTCTTTTTAAATAATTGTTTATCTGCTCTACTCTAATTTTTTAAATCTTTAACTTTTTTCGAATAAACAAAAGTCCATAACCATAAACGTAAAGGAAAAATAATCGTGGGCGAAAAAGGGTGGGAATGGTTTTTAATAATTTATAAATATAGATTGTCCCATTTTGTTGTTGATCTTTACTGCAGACGCACTATTCAAGTGTTTTTTTAAATATTTAAATAACAACTCCAGATTATTTTAAGAATAAATAATTATTATTATTATTGTTATTACTGCTGTAATATATTATCGATAGGTGATTTCAAAAAGAAAAAAAAAATTATTTAACCTCTAAAGATGCCAGGGTAAGCAAGAAATATTTTTTAAATTCTATTTATGGAGATGACATCATCTAATCAATTGATTTATTATTCACTGGTTAACAATTTATCATTTTTTAAATCATGTGATAACAGTGGAATTTGTATACATTTTTAATTTTCTCATTACTATGTTGCCTTTCTTTTATTTTTTTTTTTTTATTAATTATATTTAATTAATAGTTATAATAATTATCAGATTAAATGATTTAGTTATTAAATTTAGAGTACACGTCTGGTAACTTTTTTATCTTATCGCGATTTAGAGAAAAAATATTTTAGATAACGTATCAGTTTTTTTGTTCTGTTATTTTTGCATTTAATACATGCTTATATATTTTTTTTTTAAAAGTAAATTGTGTAATTGCTTTATTAATTGTTTGCTGATAATTTGTTATTATTGTAAGTGATAATGGCTGATCTATCACCAAAATCATTGCCTCTTGGACCGTTAGACGGTAGTGATTTGTATCACCGTAGAATGAATTCCAGAGAAAATTTATTGACCAGTAAATTCAGTTTTAATAATCATAATTCAAGTGCAGCACAACATTTTTCTGTAACTCCTAAACATTCTGGGTAGTTTTTTAAATTCATTTTATTTTAAATAATTATTTATTAACAAAAATATCACTCGGTGGTTAATTAAAAAAAGTATCTCGCCTAGAGTATTAGAAATATTAATAATATTATATTTAAAATTACAGAATAACAGGAATGTCTTTGGACAACATGTTTTGCTCCCGTTGTCGGGAAGGATTCGAGCCGCATGAAAAAATAGTTAATTCACATGGTGAATTATGGCATACCCAATGTTTTGTGTAAGTTTATATGCTTAAAATTTATTTTTTCATATACTTTGAATTTTATATTTACTCTTTCAGGTGCGCACAGTGCTTCAGACCCTTTCCGGAAGGAATATTTTATGAGTTCGAAGGTAGAAAGTACTGCGAGCATGATTTCCATGTACTATTTGCTCCATGCTGTGGAAAATGCGGGGAATTTGTTATTGGCCGTGTAATAAAAGCAATGAATGCCAACTGGCATCCAGGATGCTTCCGCTGTGAAGAATGTAACGGAGAGTTAGCTGACGCTGGATTCATAAAGTGTCAAGGAAGAGCTTTATGTCATTCTTGCAACGCGCGGGTTAAAGCCGGTGCACTTGGTAAACATATTTGCCATCAATGCCAGTAAGTTTTTTTTTTTGTTACGTGATAAAAATAAAAATTATTGGATTAAAAAATAATATTTAAATTACAGTGGAGTAATTGATGACAAGCCTTTGAGATTCCGCGGAGAAGTTTATCATCCTTATCACTTCAGCTGCACAGCTTGTGGTGTTGAATTAAATTCTGATGCACGGGAAGTGAGATCCAGACCCGGTTATGCTGCTAATGAAATGGTTGGAATTTTTTTAAATTTAAATAAATTAGTAATTAATGAATTTTATGGTATTTCCAGAATGAGTTGTACTGTCTGAGATGTCATGACAAAATGGGAATACCAATATGTGGTGCCTGTCGTCGGCCAATTGAAGAGCGAGTCGTCACTGCTTTGGGTAAACATTGGCACGTTGAACATTTTGTTTGCGCTAAATGTGAAAAACCATTTCTTGGACATCGTCATTATGAGAAAAAAGGTTTAGCATATTGCGAAACTCATTATCATCAGCTATTTGGGAATCTTTGCTTTGTCTGCAATCAAGTCATCGCCGGCGATGGTAATTATTAAATTTATTTATAAATTCATTCAAACAAACAAACAACGTCATTAATTATATATTTTTTCCTTTTCAGTATTTACTGCTTTAAATAAAGCCTGGTGCGTTCATCACTTTGCATGCGCATTCTGCGACCAGAAGATGAATCAGAAGACAAAATTCTTTGAATTCGACTTACGTCCGGCTTGCAAAAAATGCTACGATAAATTTCCACAAGAATTAAAAAAACGGATGCGGCGAATGTACGATCTTAATCCCAAGAGAATACCTGTCTCATAAATTGATCAATCAGTTCATATAATACTGAATAGATCTTGCCTTATTATTCACATTAATTAACCAAAGTATATTTTATTTTTATTAATAATGAATCTCATAATTAATTATTATTATTATGTAATTAATAATCTAAAGTGCCTTTTTGCCTTTAAATAAATTTTATTAATCCATATTTTTAATAAATAAATATTTGTCTTACTAAACTGTCTTTTTTATTATTACTATTAAAAATTTAAAAAACTATCAAGTAGTGATATTAATGCTTCTCGAATTTCTTAGTCTTGTCGATAAGAGAGTAAGAAATGCGGGTCATTTTACAAGAGATAACGATGTTTTAAATTGTAATATTATTTATATCTATTAGTAAGACACGTACAGATCAGTCATTACTTACAAGTCTTAATACTCGGATCTAAAACTTTAGTCTTAGCTTTTTAAAAAATATTTTTCTTAACTTATTAACATACCGGTGACTCAGGATGTTACCATTAGCATCACAAAATGTATATTTCGACATTGAATTTTTCTTTATCTGATAAACATTTGCTCGAGTGATAGATAGCCAACTAAACCAGGAGTGGCTTGATATGATAAGCAACAGAGTCTGTCCCTAAGCCACCACACTCTGGATTCCGTAAAATAAATCACGTCTAAATGTTTTATGTATTTTTAATTTATTATTTATGAAATAAGTAATGTCTTCATCGTCTTTAGGCATCATCAATGATGCTTGCACCAGGTAAATTATATTTTTTATTTGCTATCACTTTACTTATTATGTTTTATTAAGTTTTGCTTCCTGTTTATTTAAGTTTTGATAATAATGGACAAGGTAAACTTTTACCGAGAAAAAAAAATGATAAATATAGTTCAACATATGTACAACACAATCGCTTATCAAGATATACTACAGCACTTGCTAATTGCGTACCTGTGAGATTTAAAAAGTAAGTTTATTTATATTGAGGCCGATTGCGTCTCAATAATTTTTTATTATTTTTATTTTAAAAGAGTTCCAGGATCTGAAATTCCTTTAGATAAAATAGGATTACTGTCAAGTGTATCATTTAGTTGGATAAATGAATACATTACTGATGGTTACAAAAATGGATTACGAGATAAACCATTGCCTAGTATTTCTACTCAAGAATCTTGTCAAGTAAATGGCTCCAGGTATTCATTAATTGATTTATTTATTTTTCAATTCATTAATTTAATAATAAATTTATAGGATAGATACCTTGTGGCATAATCATGTGGTCGAGAGAGGACAAGCTGGTGCATCGGTACCTAAAATCGCATGGCACTTTGTCAAAACTCGCGTACTTGTCAGCTCGTTTATTTACTTCCTGGGAATGTTCATTGCGCTCTCCAGCCCCGTAAGTATTTTTGTTATTAAAAAAAATATTAAAAACTGTAATTTAATGTTTATTTTAGATAATTGTATTGCAAAAAATAATAATTGCGACTGAGGATCGGGTTAATGTGACTTACAAGCAAAATACCAGTTTGTCTAATCCAATGATTATCAACGCAACAAAAATAAATTTAACTGTCAATAATTATTCGAATAATTTAAAACATGAAATAATGATAGACCAAGTTATTATTTTTAGTCATATCGGTATTTTGATAACAGCTGAAGTTATTTCATATTTTTTAATTGCCTGGAGTGCATCGTTAAATCTTAGAACGGCTACGAGATTAAGATCTGCATGTTTGACTCTAGCGTACAAAAAGTTGATTAAATCATCAGTACGATTCAAAGCTCCGGTTCATCAGGTAATTTATCAGTAAGTAAATTAAGTAAAATATATAATCGTTTTTTTTTTTCTTCAGACGTTGACGTATTTTGTACCAGACAGCAAAACTCTTTACGAATTAATAACAAATGGACCGCTGATATTTTCCGGTCCTTTGATTTTATTGATATCGTCTATATATATCTGGTACTCGATGGGACACTGGGCGCTTATAGGAATCGCAACTTTAATTATTTTATACCTAAGCTTGATATTGAATGCTTATTTGACAAATCTTTTTGCAACACGTGCTATGAATTACTCACTGAGACGACTGTCTTTGCTCGAAGAGTTTATCAACAAAATTTATTTTGCAAAAATTACCCAGTGGGACAGATGTTTTGTGTCCCGGATCCAAGGAGTTCGTAAGAAGGAATTGGGAGAGATAAAATTGGGCGCACTCAGCGAAGGCTGCAGTCTGTGTATGGTTCACGTTATTCCAATAGTTACTGTCAGCGTTATGACAATGGCTTATTTATTTACTCATCAGCAAATTATTTCAGTCAACGTATGATTTATTAATTGCTTAATTCATTTATTATGGTATGATGGGTTTAAAGAATTGAAATATTTATTTTTAGTATATTCCATGTTTGATTTTAATTCTTATAAATTTAAAACACTGTGTGAGAAGTAGCTGGTTAGCAATGAGTAGTATTTCACATGGTTTGGCATCACTGAATAAATTAAAAACAGTATTGATATTAAAAGACTCTGATCGTTATACTGACAAACCGATTGATAAAAACTACGCAATCACGATTAATTCTGGGCATTTTTCATGGGATTATAATAATAATAAACGTCATACATCTTAGTAAGAAAACCATTATATTATAAATAAATTTAAATTATTAATTGGTAATATTTTTAGTTCCGTCGAGAGTGACAATATTTATGTGGGAGCAGCTTTTAAAGCTTCATTGTCACCAGAATTGATAGACATAAATTTTTATGTGCCTAAAGGAAAATTGATAGGAATATGCGGAGCTTCTGGAAGTGGAAAATCATCGTTGCTGCTGGCAATCATGGGCCAACTGAATCGCATTAATGGCCAGGTTACTATTGACGGTAATATGTCATATGTACCAGAAGACTTTAATTTATTTGAGGGAACTCTCAAGGAGAATATTGTGATAAACGAGAGTTTTGACTCCTCGTGGTACTACAAGAGCATACAGGCTTGCAATTTGACCAACGACATAAGTATGCTTCCAGGATCAGATGATACTTACGTGCATACAGTAGAGCTGACGATGATCCAGAAGCAAAAAATCGCGTTGGCACGAGCAGTTTACGCGAATCGCGACATAAATTTACTGGACAATCCTCTCAGGGATTTAGACGTGATTGAGAGCTTAGAAATTTTTGACAAAGCTATTGTTCAAGTTCTTGGACTCAAAAGTGTTGTCATGATTACTGACAAAGTCCAAGTAAGTTTATATTAATTAAATTTAAAATTATATATTTACGTGATATTTATTATTATAAATATTTTTAAAAGTATTTGGAGAGATGCGATTTGATTTATATTATGAAAAATGGTAAAGTAGTGGAACATGGTAAGCATGAAGAGCTGTGTCAGTGGAACAAAGAGTATGACGAGTTGACTAAATCATTTGGCAAAAAGTTTCGTGATAATTCGCGTCAACTTCTTGTCGACTCGGGAATTAAAAGTAAAGGACTTAGTCCAGCGACAGCTGCAGCTATTTCTTCAAGTGATTTGAATTTAAAGTTAAGTAGAGGAGAAACAGATTTTGATGAAACGACAAAAAGAATTTACGGTGTACGAGCTATCGACTATCGTGCTAGCGGGAAATGTCTCAGTGAATTTGTCTGTGCGATGGCTTTGCTTTATTCTATTCCCATTGCCGCAAGTCCCCTTATTTTTTTTTATATATCTCAGGTATTTTTAAATATTTTTCAATCTATTGCTAAAACTTATGACGGCTTTTACTTTTAGAAAACTCTGGTCAATACAACACACATCGCTATTATTTTAGCGTCAGTCGTAGGATTTATTATCGCTTTAGGTCTTACTTTGACATTTATTTACAACAAAGTATGTAAATTTTATATATTTTAATAACAAAATAAATAAATAAAATAAATATTTATCAGGATATATTTAATGCTGCTAAAAATATGCACGAGAGATGGCTGAAAAGAATAAATCGCGCGCATATATCGATATTTTCAACGGTATCTTCTTCTGCATTGATAAATATCTGCAGCCATGACTTACAAGAAGGTTAAAAAAGAAATTTAAAAAAATAAATAACTTATTAGTTAAATTAATTACTTAATTAAAAATTAATTTCAGTGGATTATACATTGCCCAAGTTAAAAATAACAATACTTATGCACTTTGGAATAAGTTTATTTACTACAACGATCTTGGGGATAATTTGTCCCTGGTTGTTATTACCAATGGCGATATTTATCAGCATAATAATAATTTACCAGTTTTACATCCGGCAATTGGTACTCGCGCTCAACGAATCGAGAATAGAATCGGTAACGCCAATTTATAATCACGTTGTAAGTACCGTCAATGAAAGAATAACGATTCAGGCGTACAGAAAAGAAAGAGATTTTGCTAAAAAATTTTACAAATACTGCGATGCCAATACTACTTATGACTTTATGCTAAAAGCGACCAAGTTGTGGATGGAGTACAGAATAAAACTTATTTCTGCGATTACTCTGGCTGCAGTAATTATAATTTGCGCGGCAGTAAATGGCGTTAAAGATCGGTATCAAGTATTGGGACTGGGTTTTATTTGTACGATTCAATTGACTCAGAGTCTGGTTCATCTTACTGCTGCTATAATTGATGTGCACGGAAGTCTTATGACCATTGGCTTTGTAGATAATTATATTCAGGTACTTTATACTCTTTTTTTTTTTTAATAAATTAATTATTTATGTCAATTATTTTTTTTTTCTAGAACATACCGCAAGAAATAAAAGATAATAATGATAGACGTGAATGGCCACTGATACCGAGTATACATTTTCAGAATGTTTTATTGATAAATTCGACGGATCATGAGCCATTTAATTTTTCAATTTATGCTGGGGAAAAAGTCGGTATGTATTTATTATTACTTATTTTAATTATTTAATAACAAAATATATTTTCAGCGATACACGGCAGTAATACAGAATTAAAAAGTCATTTAGTAAAAGTGTTGCTGCAATTTGATCAAGTATTTTCAGGAAATATTTTAATAGGAAATTTAAATATTGTGGACATAAATATCGACGTACTTAGACAGTATGTCGATTATATACCACGAGTACCTATTCTTTTTAATGGGACAATAAAATACAATTTAGAGCCACACAACCGTCGTACGGACAAAGAAATAATGGAGGCGTTGCAAAAAGTATTTTTGTGGGAAAAAATATCAAAGCTTGATGACAAGTTGGACAGCAGCGCGGGTAACTTGTTCAGTGTTACTGAAAAAAAATTATTGTCACTCGCTCGTATTTATCTCAACTCGACTGTCTTCAATCGAAGCGTAAATTTTTATATTTTCAACCCAAATAATTATAACTATTATTAATTGATAATAATTATAACTATAATTATAGATTATAATTATTGAAGATCTGGAACCAGACTCCGAATTGATAAATAATATTTTACAAGATGTATTTAAAGACTTTACAATAATCGTATTATCAAGTTCATTAAACTGGAATGCACAGCGAATTATTAAATTAAAAAATACAAAGGTAATTATATTTTATTTAAAATTAAAATCAATAGAAAATATTTATTTTATTTTTTAAAATAGGAAACAGGAACATCGAAGGCTAGTAATTTATTGAGTTGTAAAAAAAAATAAATGTCCAATATATTTTATCAACAGCTACCTGAATTAATGTTAATAACTAAATAAAATATAATATTTTTTCGTATTAATTATTATACAAATAAATTCAATTCCTACTTACTATGTACAATTATCATTTAAAGAAATTTAATAGTCGGCAGTATAACACAGTAGGACAATTAAATGCAATATTTAGTTATCAACAAGTTAATTATTAAACCTGTTTTATTTCTCCACTGCAATGTGGACAACAAGCCATACTTCCATCAATCATCAAAGAAGGAAGACACATTTTACCAGAAAGTGCGAAAGCTGCTCCCATTACCGCGCTGCAAGCGGCATCTTGTCGCCCGGACATGATTAAATTCGGATTCATCAGGAGCTGCTCGGCATGTTTTTCAGCGACGGTCTTCATCTCAAGACCTGTTGTATCAACCTGCTTGATCTTTCTCACAGGGTCCATGCCGCTCAGCAGTTGGACATTTAAAATTTCAGCGACCTGGCAGCAGCCGTCAGCCAAGTCAAGGATATTACTGCTGGGAAGCTCGTGTCTTCTATATGTCAACGTACCGATTGGATCAAAATTCTCTCTGAGGACGCTGAGTGTCTTGTAAGTTTTCATCAAAGTCTCCCGTACTCTGACGCGTTCTTCAAGCAGTCTTTTGATTGATTCTTGCAAGTCGGTAGTTCTTTGACAGAGTCCAGCTTTCCAACGAGCTAACTCTTCTACCATGAGACTGCTGGCCAAGAATTTGCTTCTCCATACTTCGCACTGTCCTGCCAACCACTCGGTCTGCTCTTGATGTGTACTCAGGTGTCTCGCAGAATTAAGCAGAGCCTGAGACAGCTGGAGTTTGTCTTCAGTGAGAATATGAACTTTGGTCTCGAGATCTTCGCCAACGGCAGCGACTAATAAATTTTTTAACTCACCATTGACTTGCGCCTGGAACTTGAGCTGATTTTCCAGTTGAATGTTCTCTTCTCTGAGCTTCTGTAATTCTAATTCATAAGCTTTCTTATCAAATTCCCACTGTTTGAGCTCTCTGTCCTCTTTACTGTCAGAATTTTCATGATTATCATTTTTTTTAAACTCTATTGACTTGTGTAGCGCCATTTGAGCAACCATCTCATTAATATCAAGATTATTACGAGACCCACGGATAAATTTACGTTCATCAGGAACTATTGGATTAACAGCAGCCTTGTAGGGTTCGTAGGGTACAAATTTAGGCTCCTTTGATTTTTTTAACGAGCTCAGTAGCTTCTCTTTCTTTATATGAGTTACATTTTTTGGTATTAATCTAACAATGGTACCAGTTGGTGTCACTGGTGGACACGATGACTGCTGCTTGAGATTAGATGGATGATAAATTAATTTATCACGTAGATTTATTTTTTTTCCTGATATTTTTTCAGTATCTGACGGAATATTTGACACATTCTCCATACCATCACCCTGTGTACGTCCAGGACAAGGAATTGTCAATGGAACTACAGTAACAAATATTATTTAAATAAATACATACATATATATATATATATATATATATATATATATATTATTTTATAAACATATGACGTGTTATTTACCTGTTGATTGGCTGCTATTCTTACGCGAGTTTGAGCTAGAAAATATTCCAATATTGTCAACGTTATATCTCAATTCCTTCTTACCCTCCATTATCTATTTATGTTACGTAATAAAAAATAATTAAAAACTTATTGACACTTAATAATTATTACTATCAACATTATTTTTTGTTTATTTATTTTTATTGACAACTGTTTTATTTAACTCTAATCTATATACAATTCATGGCTGGTTTCTTTGGTTGGGTGCGTTTTACTGGTCGCTTTCCTTAGAAAAATTTTTTTTTGCGCGTGCGCGCATGTCGGTGCGTTTAATTGGTTGCGCATGCGCATTGTTGAAGCTGTATAAGTCCACTGGTCGCTGCTTTTTAAAAAAGAAATTGAAATTTTTTGAGTTCGCAGATGTAGATGTACATGTACATTATCTCTCCGCGTACATTTTTCGAAGTCCAGTATAAAAAAAAAAAAAAAAATTTCAGGGAACTTGATTAACATTTTTTCGACGATAGTTCAGTAGGATTATCATCTAAAAATGAAATAACCGATTTACACGTATACCAGAGATTCCCAGACAGAACCCAGACACATGGGTCTGGGACTGCTCTAGGACTGTAAAAAAATATTTTTTTTAAATATTTTCGATTATTTTACATTCAAAAAGTCAGAAATGATGTCGGATGATAATCAGAAGGTAAAATAAGAATAAAATATTAAATGGACAGACAGAGCATATGACATCGAGATTACATCGACGTGGTTCTATCGAAAGTCTAGGACTCGAAAAATAAAATAATGTGTGATAAAGGTTTTTAAGTATATTATTGTTGTGAACCTGTAAAGTAGTTGATGACTTTTTTGAAGATGAAAATTTTTTAACAATACTTATTTTAAATATTTGTTGTTATTTGCATGGATCGGATAGAAACCCAATAGTTATTATTAAACATAAAGAAATGATTATGAGGTGAGTGATGTGCGCTGGCGAGAAAGTTGAATTAGCGCGATTAAAGATTGAAAGTGGGGCGCAATGATGCGCGGTGCGGCCACTCCGGAGCGCTCCCCTTTCACGAGGCTCCCAGAAGAGCCAAGGAGTGATATCTCGCGATATACGCGAGTCACTTACACCTATATAAGTATATATATATATCACGTAATCCAAGGAGATAGTGACTTGTATCTGAAGCTGCTCTCCTGTTTCAGGGGGTCCCCAAGAACTGGCCTGCCCCACGATCTTGTCTACGTCGTTGCACCCACCTCATGCTATTCCACGACCTTATCAATAAATAATAATTAAACAGTTTAAATCATTTATTTACACATTTTTATTAATTAAATTTTTAACCTGACATTGTTAGGGAAAAAAAAAAACATAAATCATAACACACACACACAAGTTAAGTCTTTTATTTTAGTTTATTTTCCAAGAAGGATTTTTCTGCTGGCACCAAAGTTTTGTCCCGATTGAGTGGCTCCTTTGTTGGAACCAGCTTGCAGACCAATAACTGCTTCACCAGCTCTCAGCTGGTCTTCTGTGAAGAACCTTTTATTTTCTTCAGCTGGTTTTGGTCCCAAATATGGTCCACGCCATTCTGGATGCTTATAAGTCTATTAAAAAATAACAAATTAATTACTCATTGATATAAAAATAACATTTAATCAATGAATGACAACTTACTGCGCGGCCGATAGCAAAAATCGTATTGGTAACTTGTGCGATATTTTTACGTTCCATTAGATCAACAGCTTGAAACAGATCAACATCTGGTACTCCATACTTGACACATGCTTTTTGAAACCTGTTAAACGTAATGACAATTAAATATACACGCTTATGAATTAAATAATAATTGGTGAAGATGATAATTAATACGAGGAAATATTTGTGAGATAAATTTTCCTTAACTGAAAATTTATGATAAGAAACCAAAGCTAGATAGAAAAAAAAAAGTTATGTTAAGAAAAGCCAAACGAGAGTAAGCTCTTTGTTAGATCTGTTTGCCTGAGCCATTTCTTAGGTTAGTGACGCGCTTCTATTGTCTCAACATTAATTGGGAGATACTAATTAATACGGTGGGACACTAGTACTAACTTTACAGTACTCAGGAACAAGATAGAGAAGAGTTAGGTCACTCAGAATGCTCAGAATCGTCAGAATCTATTCGAGATGAGATTTCTGTCACAGAAATGACGTGTCGCGTATCCCAATGTAACAGGAGATTATAATAGTAAGATAAGGTATCGGTGTTTGTTTAAAAGTAAACTCAGGACTTTTAGCTGGAATTTTTGAAATTCCTCGAATTGTTGAGGCTTCTTCCAGTAGCTAAGTTCCTGGTTGTCAGCGCGTCTGCCGCATATGAGCACCCGCTTAAGGAGTATCGTGGTGTGATGTTGCCAGCACAATTTAATTGTACACACGTGTAACTTGAGTGTGCTCTTGTGTCTTATATTTAGCGGTTTATTTCTCACAGATAGAGGCCATAACAAGAGAGCTGTTATATCTCAATGTATAAGGAATATAACGATCCTTGTCATTATTAATACGGTAATATACGATATTATCTTTATTCTAGCATTACATGGATGATGATGATAGAATTGGGTGATCAGTAAATGAGGAAAGACGGTACTTAGAAAGACCCATGGGAGCAGAGAAACATGAAGATACGTGAGTTTATTTCGTCTGACCATATATATATATATATATATATATATATATATATTTTTTTTTTTTATTCTAACCAACGGTTCTTTAAATATTTTTTGGCTGGAGTTTGTTGTCAGACATCTGGGTCTGGATAAGTGTCCAGCTAAGACACGGGATCTACTTGTTCTTGTGTTATGATACTCGTGTCAAAAGGGAGCCATGCGGAGTGGCCGCGTTGCGCATCCTCGACCCCTCTCTCACTCTTTTTCTTATAAAGACAATTGTCCTCTTTTTTATCAAAGATAATTTTTTTTAAAATTTACTACGTAATTTAAATTAATTACTATTTTTAAGCCAATTAAATCAAATTTAAATTTTTATAGAACCTCTGGTGATTAATTGTATAGTAAAATAATAACATATGACAAAACACTTGTCTGTATTGTCACTAGAATCTTATCATAGACAATTATTATAATTATTCTGATTCGCGATGAGTATATAAGCAACTCAAAAAATAATAAAACCCAGATATCATTTTTAAAATGAAGATTTTAGTAAAGATATTAATTATTTCAACTATTGTTACTTTGAGTAAAAGTTGTGCGGTTTTATATACAAATAGAGTTGAAAAACAAAGTAACAATGTTAATTTATCAGCATGGACAGTGTTGATAAATGAAAATTCATTGGCTATCAAAACTTTGGAACCATTGTGTAAGATATATATATTTATATTTATTTATTTTTATTTGACTCTACTGTATTTTAGATTGGGATTATGGATCTCTTGTCCATCCTCAAGCTGTTCTTACATTAAATACATCTATATTAAATAAGTAAAACATATAATATTCTATATTTAACAAATTTCGTCATTAGCTGTATAATTATTAATGAGAAAATTTAATAAATTTTATTTTTAGACCTAAAGCAAAGTACACGTGTATTGGGGGTTGTTGGATATTTCACGCCGCTTGGAACGTAAATATAAATAATTGTCAAGTTCGTAAATTTTCTAAAATAATCAATGGACGGATTAATGATACATTACAAGCAAACAGCAAATATAATAGCTATACTATTATAATTCTCAGAAGTCCGTTTAATTTAAATGACAAAATAAGTGTAATCAATTTAGCCAAAAGCGATAATGTAAATGATTATAGCAATTGTTATTTCTATGCTATAGCAAAATTAATTATAAATGAAAATAATCTTAAGAAGGATAAAAGTAAATAATTTTTTGCTCAGGACTAGAGATAATTCATCAAGTTTATTTAATTTAAATATATATTTTATAGTGACGGTGATAGCTCCGTACAGAGCACAACTGATTAATGACTCTGCACGTATATTCAAATATGATGGTGTTAATTATACGCACGTTGTAGGAAATAATCTAAATGTCAAAGAGAGTAAAGTGGTATTTTTGGTGAGTTAAATAAAAATAATATATAATGACAGATAATAAATTTTATTTATTTATAAATTTTTAAGGTAAATTATCGAGCCAGTCCATTGGTGTGTCAGCGAAATAATTCTGATAACTATGCACAGATTGGATTTTTAAATATTTATATAGATGCTAATAAACCGTTTAACGAACAAAGATGGGAATCTTTCATCAATATTACTTCAGCTCATGATGAAATATATAATATATTAACTAAGGATTTTATTCCTGCTCCAAAAGGATAGGATATACTATTAGTAATAATGATAAAGGCCTCATTACAAAAAAATTAAAAAATTATTCTTTTATAAATAATAAAATTTTTTTTGCAATATGCTATAAATAAGTATAATTATTTGTAAGCGATAATACTTTTACTGATAATAATAATGTAAAAAAAAACTTCGGACTCCATTATTCAAGACAATAAATTATTTAATTATGAACAAGTAATTTGCATAATCGTTTGCTATATAATTCGACTTGATTATTAAAAACGTGAATTTCCATATCTAATAATATACTCTTCACACTTGTCCAAATTAAACAAAAAAATATAAAATTAAGATTTATTGTGACAATCACTAATACAAATACTCCTTCAACACCGACAACTGATGCTTTATAAAGTGGAGGAGTCCTGACATGATTTTTAAATAAGATACTCACCAGACTACAAAAGTATACTTTACATCTTATCAATAAAATGGTACTAATTATTATAAAAGTTTTAATAATACTTATGGCTGCTTCAATCAGCAAATGCTGTTTTATAACGACTGTTAATGAAACTGAAAAAATTATTGACACCATATTTCCATGGACCGTAATGATGTATCGTAATTTATCTGAATCATATCAAATTCCAGAGGGAAAGTGTAAGTATAAAATATTATTTTTTCTATCTTTCAATAATTTTTCATTAAATTTTATTTTACAGATTTACATTATGGTTCGCTTATTCATCCGCAAGCGGTTTTAACGCAAACTATGCCGTCACTAACAAAGTAATTAAATTATTTGTTAACTAATTAACAATAGTCGATAATTTATTATTTGTAATGAAATATTTATTAATTACAGTTATTACAAGGAATATATTTGCTACGGTGGTTGTAACTTTTCAATTGAATCGAGCAACGGTGATTGCCAAAATCGAACAGTATCAAATATAACTGACGCACAGTCTGATAACCAGGGTTCAGTTGATTACACAATTATGATTCTCGAAAAACCTTTTTATTTATATTACAAATTAAATACTATTGGTTTAGCCAAGAATACAGACAATATTAACTATAGAAAATGTCAAGTTTATGCTGTTGAAGTTTTTGTCAATAATAAAAATGAGTTACTGAGAGGTAATTAATATAATTTATTATTATTGTAAACGGTAAAAATAATTTATTTCATTTATTCTAGTGCTCATGATGGCTCCATACAAAATTAGAATTAAAAATGCAACAGCTAGATTTCTTAAATCTCATGGATATTATAGAGATATCAATAACAGACAAGTTAAAGTTGGATTTGAAAATTATATAATACTACCGCAAACGGTAATTCAAACTTTATTTATTTTATTAAAAGAAAAAAAATTAATTTACATTCTGACTATTTACAGAAATTTCGAGGGAGTCCAGTTGTCTGCCTACGACGTGGTAACAGAAGAAATTATTTACAAATTGGGTATTTGAATATTAATGTTACGAGAATAAATGGAAAAGTATCGGGTACTCGTGTATCTCAATCATTTGTCAATTTAACTTCAGTGCATGACAATATTTATAAAAATTTGAATGACTATTTTTTAAATGAGGCATCTATTTAAATTTATTAATATCATTAATTTAAATTCTGATGGAATAAAAATATTTTTTAAAAATTAAATTCAAGTGTCAGTATTACCTAATATAATTATCGTTTTTTCGAAATTTTAATATTGATTAAAATTATTTATGATACTAATAAACTATAAATTAGTTACGCACTTTGACGTAAGTACATATGTACTGTGTTTGTGGAGCCGTGGATATAAGAGAAAAAAAACACTTGGATAAACAAGAAAACATCAAATAACAGAAAGCAACCAAATGAATATAGCAATAGGATTTATAATACCAGAGACAAATTTTAACAGATATTAAGACTTTTAAGCCACCTCCTCACTCGTTGATATTTAATCAGGATTGTAGCATAGCGCTAAAGGCAATCCCCCGTTAGAGAACCTCATTAATATTTTTATTTTATTTTTTTTTTTTTTAATTAGTACGAAATTTCTAATCTTCCTCAAACTCTAATAAGAATACACACTCACATACATATTTTAAATCATTTTTTAAATTTTATCTTTGTGGCAGTGCATGATATATTTTTTTTTTCTCCATCTACTCATATATACCCACGCACGAGAAACGTCAATAACCTGAATGAAAGTGAAAACGCGTTATAAATAAGCGATGGTCCCGACCTCGGACTTTGCCGGTGCTTCTCTATCAGGATTTAATAAACGAACAAGAGCTCGACGTTCTTTCTCGTCTTTGTGATCCAAATCCTCGTACTCGAGTTTCCGATATAGAGCGTTTCTTGCACCACGATTCGACTACTCGTTACCACTCATAGATATAAAAATATATAATAAAAATTTATCGATTAGATATATTATGTTGTATAGATTAGCAATCGATTATAATGAGTTATTAAGTATTAGTTGAAGTTGATTTCGTTTTACAGGTAAAGAGCGATCGCAATAAGCGACTGGTCGATTGATCGCACATGAGCTATGAAATCGAGAAAAGAAATAGGTGGTTAGTTGGCCTTACAAAACACTGTCGATTGCGTAAAGTCGAATATGGATCAGGCGAGCATAAATGCGGGCTGCTCTTTATCATAAAAATAATAATAATAACACGCAGCGTTGCGTTATATTTACTTTTGTAGATTTATTGGAAAAAAAAAATAAACTTTTTCATGGGGAGATAATAAATGTTAAGCAGTATTTTCACTCATTTTAACAATTGTTATTTGTTTTTTATTTGTTATTTAACATTTGTAATATTGAGTAGTTACTGAGTTAACTTACTGGTTGAGATTGTCCATCATTTTGTAGTCACCGCCTGAGGTATTGATCTTGGTGATAATTCCAGGCTTTAGACGGTTCATTAGCTTACAGAAGATTATTCCATCTCTTAGAGCATCTTCGTAGGCAACACCTGTTCGTTGTTATCAATAATAAAATTGTTTTTTATTGTATTATAAAATGGGAGCATTATAAAATCAATTGGCTTGTGGTTCGACGACTGAAAAGAATGTCTCGATACACGAACGAACCAGGAACGCATAAATCGTGCTTTATCATGTTTCTTTATCTTTTTTTTTTTGTTTTTTATTATTATCATCATCATCAAACGCTTGACATGAAAGAGAGCAAGACAGTGATACGTTTAGATTATTGAGTGTGATAAAGAGAGAACTAATAAGATATAAACGCGCCGGCGTCGATTATCGAACTCCCCCTCTGCGGTATTGACGCCTGAGCACTTTGTTCATTTTTAAACTCTACTCATTCTATCTATCGCGTCTCTGGATTTTTTTTCTCTATTACGTGATTCTACTCGGCATTTCTAACCCCCGTATCCTGGGGGAGAATCCAAGCAGAAGGTAAAAGTCCCTTGGGACGTTGTGGAAGTTGATAAAAGTAAAAAGGACAAACGAGGAAAATAGTGTATCGAAGGAACTCGAGTACCAGCACGCATTCATGTAGTCCCATTATCCCAAGAGGGAGTCCAAGGGAGCATGGAATTTTTTTCATAACCGCAGTTTAAAGAAATGCTCCCATTCGTGTCTTGTACTATTTCTCAGAAGGTTAACAATTTTTTTTCCCAACGACGTTCCGGGTTTACAGAGCAGTAATATGTCGCATCAAAGATAGCAAATGTCGGTGAGGTTTTAAAAAGTCACGGAGCTGTTTTAGTCGTCACTCGACGCCATTCGAAAGACGCACCGCATCTCCAACACCCAGGAGTACAGTTATCCCGTGGAGGTTAATCTCTACCTTTTTATTTTTTACTCGTATGTTTTTATTACTTTGTTTTCTTTTTTATTATCACCATCTCCGTCTGATTAATTTAATCTACGCTACATTTTCAAATCTATAGTGAAAAAAAAAAAAAAAAACATACATGTACATTTTTATATGAAATGACGAGATGCCCGGTGAATATACTATTCAAATGAACCAGGCGATTATACAATTAAATGTTTTATTATATATGTTGGATTGAAATTGACCTGAAAAATATGCGGATGCTATAAATATAAAAGTTCATCGTATATTAAGGGAGCATACATGATACCGGGTATGTTTATTATATATATATATATATATATATATATATATATATATATATATATATATATATATATATATATATATATATGTGCTGTGGCTTCTTTACTATACATAAAATAAAATCAATACTAGCTACAATATGAATATATATTTGTGGATATTTGGGAAAGCAAGATTTGTTACATATGCAGGAGTATAAGTAAATATTTGAGTGGCCTGTAAGGTCATTGGACTAGGATAAATAGCCATCTGCCATCTATTCGCAAAACTACTAGCCTGATCCTGCAAGGACGCTCTATCACGTGGTTCCAAATTACCGGGGAAGATGCGTGACGGATATTTAATGAACGAAATTTTTGGTTATATCTTGTAATAGGAGCACCATGACAACCATTATATGAGAAGAGAGTCAAGAGTAAAGAGCAAGAGAGAAAGCTCAAGTATTTTATCCTTCGGACGAATCTGCTTGCCTAATACAAACCTGGTCGTAGTTCGGCGTTCCCAATTGACGAGTTATTGACAGCCGATCGAATATTTACTGGAAGAGTATATCTGATAAACGTCAAACAAAAATCCTTTTGGAGTTTATTGTTTTCACCGTTTTTACTGGTTAAGCTATTGTATATATGTATGGACCATTTATAAGAAAGTATGTTGGGGGTTGCAACCAAATGGCACTCATACGACATCAGGAACTTATTAGTTCGCAGGAAGTCTATTTCCGGGTACCGTGCCCAGGTATCAGGACTTTATTTATACATGAGTGTACTCCAATTGTTATTATATTAGGGTAACTATGAATATATTACCACTCAAGGCTCATCATTTATTTTTTTTATACTAGGGTCTTATAGGAATCTTGAAGCTTTTCTAATATTCAAATTTATTACTCAGTTACTTACGCTATCAAAGTATTATTTTTTTTTTTAAGTCTACCTAGTGGCCGAGATCAATGAGCGTCAGCCTCTTGTTCAACCGGAGATGAATTATAAACAATTGATGTGATCCTGGTAGTTACAAAGAGCTATGAAATGCCGTAAAAGGAAGGAGGTGACAGGAAATCTATATCCTAAAAATAATTCGTATTTGCGAAGTTACTAAAATCATTTTATCAAATAAAATAAATAAATCATTTTGATTATAATCCATTCTGTACCCAAATTATTTATAATTTTTTAAATATAAATACATTTGAAATAAAAAAAATATTTGCATTAATTAGACGATGATATAATTATATTAACTAAAATCTGTTTTTGTTTTTTATAAAAAAAAAGCTGCGTCTGCGTGAGTCTGGTATTGATTAAACGTCAAACTCGCGTCATAAAGACGTCAAAGACACGATTTTCATCAGGACAACATCCTGCACGCGAATTTACGACTTTTCCTAAAGCAACAGGTTATATATGTATATGCACACATACAGATATAGATATATTTGTATCTTAAATCGTTGGGGTTTAAAAGCAAGCCTAATATTCTATTTGTAAGGAAGTAAACGCGGTTGGCGGTAGTATTGCTATGACGTAAACCTGTTGCGCAAGCTCGTAAATTTTCCCCGGGGCTGTAATCCTGGTAGGCTTGTCTCAAAGTGACGTCATTGACGAATTCGTGACGAGAATTTGGCGTCTTCAAGTATTGTTCCGTCTTCATTATCGTTAACTATTGATCGAAATAGTATCTTGACCAGTGCCAGGTGACCAACAACGATTGAAAGCATTCCAAACTGATAATAGACAATACAGTAATACTGTATACGCTTGCAGCTGTACCTATTGCTCATATAGCTTGTATATACAATATACAAGCAGTAACAGCTGCGATCATGGTTAAAGTAATGCCATTCGATCAGGGGCGCGTTCTCGATGTCGTTCAGGGTGGGTAAATTTGTGGGTGGGTGGTTAGGATAACAAACCCTATAAATCCCTCAAACGTCTGCTAGTTCCCTGGTGCGGCAGGAAGCCTTGCGCCGTCGTGACGGACGGATGACTGACGTCTCGATACGACAAATGACAGTGTTTGCTTCCAAGAGCTTCATTGTATTGCTTTGACATCGTCTTGCCACACTACATGGAAGGTTCACCGTGGGCTCTGAGCTCTCGGGATAGAAGACGGTAATAAGGAAAAAATAAAAAAAAATAAAAATAAAAACAGATGAATTACTACTGTGCTTTTACTATGTATCCCTGATACACTAGCGTCCCTGCAACGTAACATGATGAACGAGTGACGGCAAATCGATATTCTCAACATTTCGCCCAGTACTGAACGGAATCTTAGACACTTATCAAGATCAGCATAGGTTAATGGTTGATACATTCTTTTATTGGTTGGTCAGTGATCCCGAGGAGAAAAAAAAACGTTGGTATTTTTAAGCTCGGCAGGTGGAACTGGCGTTGCGAGCAACCAGGCGAATACTCGGTGGCGAAAGCTTTCGAAAATCCCCACCAATCTCCAACCGAGATGAGATTTGGCTCAAGTTGATGAAATGGTTGTTGATAGTGATGCTGCTACTGCGGCTGTTGGTTCACGAGTAGTGATGGCTACAGTTAGCGGTGGTACATATCTGCTAGTGTAAGAGGGGATCGCGTGGGTGAGTGGGGGTTGGTTTCCACGTTTGGCCACCTCCACGGCGTCCTCTCTTGCACCAGGATGACAGTCGCAGGTGGAGGCTCTATGATATTAAAAACCTCGTTGACAAATGTCTTAGAGTGCCAAGATTATAAATGTCTTCAATTATGCATGTATTATATATACATTATTAATATATATATAAAATGTAAAGAAAATTATATTCAAGGCTGGTAATTTGGATAATATATTGTGACTTTGACGTTATCGCTCTTGTCACGTAAATCATTTTTTGATATCAAAGAAGATGTTGTTGTCAGGCATAAATATTTTTACACATAGTTTAGTATATAGATAAAAATAAGACATTTAGTTGCGTCGACGCGTGGCGTATTTGCAAAATCAGGATTGTATGTGTCGGCTATACACTTTAGTGATGCTTAATCTATACTACCACGACCCTAATATCCGGCGCACTAGAATACTACTATCTATAGGGTTGGTATTGAATCCAGACATACAACTCACAGTGATGCTACGCCCTCGTCGTGACGTAACAGAGCGCGCGTTTTCCCAGGGTAACACGAGAATCAGAAAGCGAAAGCCACCCTACAATTTGACTTTCAACTAAACGGAATCAAGGAACTAGCTAACCTATCTATGTAGTCTACACAAAGTCCGTTGACGTGTGAGCTACGTAGACGATCGATTACCGTAAAAATACTGACCCACCTCACTACTTTAACCTTTGCGACGTCACGCACCCCAAAATCCCGATCCGGAACACATATGTGTGCAGGGAAGGATTCGCGGGTTAATAAAAAAAAAAAAAAATAATAAATAGTGTACACGGGGTTAATCGCACGTAGATGTCAAAGACTTGCGGACCCTTGCCACCTCTGTTGAACAGGAAATTATATGACATGAGGGTTGAATAGTATCTTGCTAGGTGTAGGATGCTCGGGGGGTTGAAATTGTTATCCTGATTCTTTACAACGGGATATCAATGCGTCGATGACTCCTAAATGATTCTGAAGGGCTTGCAGCGATTTTTTCACCCCTAAATATCAGGACAGCATACATGGGTAGCTGTATTTTCAGCTAGGGGTTGAAATAGGATATTGATCGTGCCACGTTGCTATTGTTTGATTGCAGCTGCTCTCTTTACTTTTATATATAAATATACACATATATTGTATGAAGTAATATAAGGAGCGGATATATATATATTTACTATATAGTTACTACTCGCGCACTACTCATGAGTTCCTGGTTTCTCCGCCAATTGATGTTTAGACAATTTTCAAATAATTACGTCTATGCGTTATTACTTACCGGGTGGAAACCTCTCACCGATAACTTGTTCAATCCATTTCTGCGCCTCAGTTTCCTGTTCCGGCTCACGCTTTCCAGCCACCTTTAAAATAAGACAAATAAATTTAAAGTTATAAATCTAGTGGTTGTAAATTAATGAACCTTTTTTATACGAGACCGTTTGTATTATTTTTTTGACGTCATTGCGTGGGTGATATCTCATCATTCAACACCCAAATAACTTTGTTATTCTTACATAATTTTTATTCATGATTGTGTTTACTTGGTTTAGTGATTATTTTTATCATAAAACCGTGGTAGGGTAATAGTGAATAATAATTCCTTTTGAATATGTTTGTCAGTTTCCGCAGAAACTTTCAAAAATTGCCTTAGCCGATGGTATTTCACATCGTCTTGGCGGGGTATTGGTAAAAGTTTTCAACTAGCAATAATCGCACCTCGGTAGAACCTCATTGGTTACGATATCGCCACTGCGCAAAGCTGATTAGATGTTGCACAATTTTGGACTTTAACAACTCATTTACAAGTCTGAGCAAACGAAAATTATTAGAGTAGTCTGGACATCTAGTGGCAGGTCAATGAACTTTATTTTTTTAAATAGATCATCGAGCTTTGAAATATAAAAAAATATAATTTTTTTTTTTTTTATATAAAACTTTATTTTATTTTAAATAAAACTATCTGTTTACTGTTATAAATGTCTCGCTATTTATTCAAGTCAAAAACTTATTTTATGAAGACAAAATAAAATAACATAATAATAATAACTTTTAATTTCTTAACATCTGTAAATAATAATTTAAATAATTTAAGTGATTCAAAAAAAAATGTATACCGGAAATACATTTGAAAAAAATTTTTATCCAGTAATTATTAAAAATAAATTTATCCTTTAATACTAAAATAATTTTTTTTTATAAATAAAAATGTAAATAAAGCGATGGTGTCAGTATTACATCAAATGGCATATATCCAAAGATTTATTATTATTTAGTTGTTGTCAACTAATTGATTCTTTACTAAAAAATGTCACAGCCTAATGGATTTAAATTTTGAGAATGTCATTGACTTATAGGCTATCAGATTCAAGAAAAAAAATTATAAATGTATAACTAAAGATATTTATAAAACTGAATAAGTTAAGTAGGGATAGCCAGTGATGTATCTATGAGATATAAAAAATAAAAATGATGTAATCTCTCCAGAGTAAGAGAGTAAATAAGGATGAGGATGATTGGTGTGTTTCTAGTCTACTGGTCTAGTATCTAATAACTGGTAACTTGTGTTCAAAGAGTGAGGGTATAGGAGTAGGAATAGGAAAAAGATACAGGAGATAGGAGATAGGAGAAATACCTAGTGGGAATGATGCCAAAGTGTGCTCACTACACGGTTCGTCAAAATCCGTTGGTTTAAAAGCTCTGGAGTAGAGGGGATACTGGCATATAGCGTCGCGACGTCCGGCGTCTGAGTTAGTTCCTACTCAAGACAACTGCCACAATTCAAAAGTCATCCGCTTCGCGTTATTATTTATTTTCATAAAAAGTTTATTTATTTTATTAATTTTTATCTGTTTTTACATCAACTATTAAAATGCCGGTATGTTTATTTTATATACTATTAAATTAAATAATTTAATTATTTAGATTTTTAAAATTTAAGTGTGAGAAAAATTTTCAATGGGTGTTTAGTGTTAAAATTTTCTTTCTCTTGTTCATTTTCAGTTAAATCTCGTTAAAATTTCTTTGTTTTTATTAAAATTATAAATTGAATGTAAAAAGTTAAAAATAAATTTAATTCGCTCAAGTTATGATTTAGACGATTGTCATTTTAATTAATTTTTGCATAAATGAGTTCACTCTTTAGCTGAAATTAGACTTCCGGAATAACGATGAATATAAAGGGAGAAAGATAGATAACGTATATAATATTAAATAAGCTCAGCCATCTGCACACCATCTAACACGCTTTTTAGTAGTTAAGCTCAAAATAACGCATCTTTTAAAATTCCAGTCTGGAAATACTTTTTTTTTTCTTTTAATATGACAAAATATACTAAATATAAATATTATAAAATAATAAAGCGTTAAATTTATTGGTCATGGTCGATATAAATATTTATTGGCCAACGTTAACAATTTGGACGTTTTGACCTAAAAATAATGCTGATGCCAAAATGATATTTGGTAATAGTCAAAATACGTGTTATATTATGTATTTTGTATTATTGTCTATTAAATTACAAAATAAAATATTTATATTAAGTATAAAAATATATATTTATAAGAAGGTATAAATGATGATGATTGTATCAAAGCTTATAAATAATTATTTATCGCACCAGCTTTGCGGATTTACGTCATAGGTATGAGTTACGCGCACGAGTATATTATCGCGGATTTGTAACCGAACAAAAAATAGTATCAGCAGCTTAATAACGAATGCGATAAAAAGATTAACTGCTTAACAGGTTGACCAATAAAATTTATTGGATTAAGTAAATATTTATTTTTATGAAAAACATTCTTAACGCTTGATAACAGCTGCGGATTTATTTTCAGGTTTCGATATATATATATTTTTTTTCTTTTTCTAAGTGCTGCGGAGTAGGGAAAATATATATATATATATATAAAGTTAATTTTATTAACGAACATTTATTTATAGGCACGTAATAAGGAACAAGAAGCCGAAGTTTTGGAGTGGATCGAAGCCGTTCTTGGTGAAAAATTACCCAAAGGAGATTATGAAGATATTTTGAAAGACGGCGTTATTCTTTGCCAGTTGATTAATAAAATAGCACCGAATTCAGTTAAAAAAATCCAAACCAAGGGTACTAATTTCCAACTGATGGAAAATGTTCAAAGGTATTTCAATTATTTATGAAAAAAAATTTTATTTACTTAATAATTAATGAAAAAAAAAATAAATAATTTGAATAGGTTCCAAGCAGCTATTAAAAATTACGGAGTACCACAGGAGGAAATTTTCCAAACTGCAGATTTATTTGAGAGACGTAACATCCCTCAAGTAACTCTTTGTCTTTACGCACTTGGAAGAATTGTAATTATATAATAATTTAATTATGCATTTATGATATAAATTTAAGATAAAAAGTAATAAACTAATTTTATTTAGACACAAAAACATCCTGAATACACTGGACCAAGATTGGGACCGAAAATGGCCGAGAAAAATGAAAGATCATTTACTGAAGATCAATTGAGAGCCAGCGAAGGTCAACTTAATCTTCAAATGGGTTTCAATAAAGGAGCAAGTCAATCTGGACATGGAGGATTCGGAAATACAAGACACATGTAAATTTTTTTTTATATAATATATGAATGTTAAATTTGTAAACATTTATAATAATTATTATTCAATACAATATGTCATATTTTTCTAACATGTAAACATCATAACAATTTAACAGTAAAATAAAAAAAATAAATAACAATTCTACTGAATGTATATTATTTTTTAAATGTTTAAATAATTAATAAAAATCTAAAATATATTTTTTAAGTTAAATTAGTTGAATATTTTGAAATAAAAATATAAAAATAGAATCATTAGAGGAGTGTCTTTCAACGCGAGTACAGCAACGGCAATACAGCCTCGTGTGTCACTCAGCGAGATATAGACGAGATGTTTTTGAGAAAAAAAATTTATTTTTAATTTGTGAATATTTTCAAAAAGAGTAGCGGCGGATTATAAAAATAAAAATGTATCGTAATTTAATTTACTCGTGTGCTGATGCGACGCTTTGGCATCGGTTATAATAATAAGTTAACGGAGAAAACTATTTCTGGATCCATTCGTGACGGTTATTTTTCGTGGACGAGATGCGATTACTCTGGATCAGGTCATGGCTTCGTTACAATTTTCAACAAATTACATATCAAGGTCATACTATATTTAATAACCTCATTTTCTCTGCTATTTGTTTACATTCTCAATCAAAGTTATCAAATTATTATTTTTAATTAACGGATTTTTTAATACTTTGATTTTTAATAAAATTAAAATAAACCAAATTAATTTTTTTTTAATCTGACAAATAAATATTCGAAATTAATGAATAAGTAAAAAGTATTCATTAGAAACTACATATTTTAACTACACGGAAAAAATAAACTTTACAAATTAGTGTTTAAAATTATAACCTGGAACCTGGGTGTCAATATGGGGAATTTTAACATTCCAAATAATAAATTTTATAATACGTGTCGTCAATTTTTTAAGTATCCGTTACGATTTTTAAAGTACAAATTTTAATTTTTCTTGCATATAGACAATAAATTTTCATACTTATCCTGTAATTATTCCCGTTTTAATCATAAATATGAAAAAATTACTATTTGGAATGATAGTATTTACTGATCACTTTATCATTATATTATTTGTCGTTCTTAATTTATATAGTTCATTTTTTTCCGTGTAAAAATATGATGATAATTGTGTTTAGAAAATGTTGTTGAAATTAAAATAAGATGCGCACGCATTGTAATGTTTATACTGTCAAACGCAGCTGATCGCTGACATTTAACAGCTTATTTGACTGTATGTCAAAACAAAACTTAAAAATATGAAAATTAATGTTTTTTTTTTTTTTTTATAAAGAACGTATACTTACTTGCCACAAAGGACGTCCAGGCATTACGACAAATAATAAGTTAACTGTTAACACGAAATATTAAATATTGGAAACGTTTTAGATTATACTGAGAGCGCAAGCAGAGAAAAAGTGTCGAGCAGCTCCGGTTCGTTGCGTGGTATATATCCATTTCATGGATTACACGGGTATTTGTGTGAATTTGCGTAGGCGCGTTTCTATATATGGATCACTTACTCATCCATTTTATAATAAACAAACATTGTATATATATATATATATTTATGAATTCATAAATATAATATACTCAGGTATTTATAATCAACTAACTTTAGTATTTTCGAAAATATTATTCGAATCCTTGTTGTACTGAATTTTTGGTCTATTTTGGTGAACAAGTGGTTTAAAAAAAATTTTATTTGAGGCAGTAAAAAGAGCTATGGCTGGAAAACCTGGAATATGGCAAATGCGTTTTATTAAACTATAGGTATTTTGTGGAAAAAGGTTGAGGTTTGAATTTAAAGGTGACGATAAATCCTTAAGCGCGTATATTCAAACGCACGCTCAGTGAATAATTTTTCTAAGGCGCGAGTTGTCTGCGGCTAAGGATGATCCAATGGGTTGCGTCGGCACGCGGCGCCGTGGTTCACACCTAACAGGAGTTTATAATGCTTTAGAAGCAATACTTAGTTATATTAGTTTTATTGTTAGTGAATGGATACACATAAGCTGTTACTATATCACGGACCCCACGGCCTTATAGTACCGATGTAACGAAATACCTGCTTCCATCGGCTAGAAATTGGACTCATGCAAGTTATCCCATCGCAATCAAATAAATTTTGTTGCAAAGCTTCGTCTCTACTTTCAGATGCTTTAAATTTATTTTCTAATAATTACAAGATCATCAGAAGTTAATAAATGTGCTCATTGTAATTAATCGTTAGTTTAATTATTTATAGAGCAATTAAATTGAGGAGCTTAAAATTAAAATATTAGATACTGATCATTTAATTTTTACTAATTTTCTATCAATTCGAGGAACCGATACACTGAGAAAACAGTTTATTTTATTTAAACAAATCAATTTATATTTAAAAAAATATTGTTGAAATACATTAATGCTGCATGTCAAAAAATAATTTTTAAACATGTATATTGATGAATTATAACAATAAACATAATAACTTTAAAAATTATATATTTTTTATTCATTTATATTAATAAATATTAAAAAATAGAAAAATTTAATTTTATAAAATGTTTTTATAAAAGTAAGATAAAAATAAAATTCACAATTTAAAAATGAATTTTTTTAACCAAGGTTATATAGTACCTGAGATATACGACTTCTAGAGTTAAACTTAATATTTGTTCAGAATAATCTTAAAATTTGGTAGTGCTATACAAGGATTGGTATACCTATAGTTACAACCACGAAGAGAAAAAGGGACAAAGGAATAAAGAATCATAATAAAAACTCTTAAGAGATCATGAAATCCTGCTAAGATTGTTGTTCTCGGGGGCTCGAGTCGTCTTTATCGCGATCCTTATGTGGCCATGCAGCGCGAGCGTTTATACAAAAAAGAACCGGCAGTCGGCAGATGTTCT
Organism: Microplitis deprimator; assembly: GCA_964016945.1. Classification (NCBI taxonomy): domain Eukaryota; kingdom Metazoa; phylum Arthropoda; class Insecta; order Hymenoptera; family Braconidae; genus Microplitis; species Microplitis deprimator. Next base: position 237,277 of record OZ024709.1, read on the forward strand.
CGAGGTCACACCACGCCGAGGGCATACACTCTTTAACTTTTATTTCAACATAACACATATACAACACAACTATACTGTGCAAAAAAAAAGTAACCCCGAGGGAATCATCAAAAGACGCGGACAGAGAATGAAAGAATGTGCCAGTTACTCCAGACTTGCGTGTTGCCCTGATAGTGGTTTCATTCTGAAGATGCCACCCCGGACCACGCCCCTGAATTAAATATACTAAAAAAGGGTTTTACGGAGCTAATTTATAAACTAGACTCACAATTTTTCCTTATTCCCATTAAATATTTTTTAAATTAACTTTTTCCCTTATCCCGCTACTATTCCAACTGATAAATTATTATTTTTTTAAAATAAAATTTTAAAAAGGTACTAATTTTGATTATAGAATAAAAAAAAATTGAGAAAATGTTTTATTTAATTTTTTTAGTTTTTCGAAAGTTAATTGTAAGGTTTCAATTTGGGTACATACATCCTAAAATTAAAGTATAATATTTATTTATTTAATATAATTGTATTGAAGGATTGATTTTTATGACAATTCTAACTGGTCGTAACTACTAGTGTATTTGACTTATTGTCAAGTAAATGTTCTGGCGTTGAATGATCCGTGTCTCGTGTAGTCGAAAACGTCGAGTGGTGCGTGCTCACATCCCGCATACGTTCAGTCATTTACCAGGAACACATTAATCAGCAAGAGCTATTGAGCTGTTTGTACAGTGGAACGATATTCGCGCGGGTTGTCTCATTTAGCCCCTCCTGACACCAGGAGATTATAAACCTCGACAATTAGCCGCATTAAAATAATTTTAAATTCATCTGTATTGATATATATACCAGCCTTACACGCTTTTTCTTGAATTATTAATAACAATTTATAGTTTAAAAAATAATTAAAATTATCCATCGATTTTACACTCGTATAGACACTTGCTATGATTAATAAATATGATTAAAAAAAAAAAAGAAGAGTAAGATATTTGGTCGTCAACACAAGATGAGTAAAGGGAAAGGGAGTTGGTAAAAAGGTTCTTGAGATACCGAGGGACAAAAGCTGAAAAGGCAAAATAGCAGATTCTTGCGGTAAGAAAGCGGAATGGACATAATCAACAAATCAACCGACTTAATATCAGGAGCATATGATTTATAAGAGTGATGTGGTCTTGTCACGGTTGGGTGGACTTGTAAGCGATTATGAGCGATCTCTTGCAGTGACATGTTACCCGTGAATTGGAAAGACACAATTTTGAGGAAGAGCCGCATGGGCCCTAAGCACCTCTGTGACGTTCCGACGTCTTATTGGCTTACCATGATTCTTTTCATCGGTCATTGGTCCGCAGAATTTAGTTTAGCCCGGTTATTTCGCCAGGACCACGTTCTCTAGTCTTACAATCGCCCACTATTCGTACCCACCAACTTATAATCAACAACAATTCTCATTTTAAATTTTTATTCAACATTTTAATGACCATTACGCGTCAATTCTACGCATGCCGTAAGTACAATGACCGTGTTTTCCCCCAAATTTAATTGGTCATTTGCATTATCTGATAAGTGGACCATTCAAAAGATTCCGTTTAAATCTCGCGGATGATATTCAGGGGGTGTAGCTGATTTAATTATGAGATAAGTTTAAAAAAGCCGATTGGTGATAGATTGTCTAAGATTTCCCCAAAATTTACAAGTCAGTCCCCTTACTCTTCTCAGTGCGTCGTACGTAGAGTCAATGACATTGAACTGCGTGTGCTAGTGTGTGGCGTGTGTGTGTTGCGTCAGAGAACGTGTTTACTGTCGACTACATGCGTTCCTGTTTAAAAAATTCCTCACGGGCGAAAGTCAAGGTATGACGGAATATCGCAATACTTGTCTGTGGTACCGGTGTGCTGAGTGAGCATTTTGCTCTTCTCGAGCGCTGGCTTACATCAAAGATTCAACCTGCGGTTTATCAGCTAAGCTGGCTACACCTATATGCGGTATACACTCGAGCAGTTTTTTAGTTCGCGGATGGACGCGGATCAGTAACGTTATCCCGCGCGTTTGGTTCACCAAAATACATGATTTCCTGTTAGCAGGAGGGGCTCTAGAGACCATTCTCACTAATTTTTCGTCGGCACCTCCACTATACTTCCCCGCTTTTTTATTTTTTTATTAATTTTTAGTATAAAAAACGTTACTATTTTACTATCCAGAAATTTCACAAGTAAAACTTATCTCAAGTATTTGTTATTGATAGCTGTTTTAATAAATATTGTTAATATTTTTTATCTAAAATGAACATATTTAGCAAGTTAACTTGTTAATTTAATATTTCAGCAATCGATTTCAAAAAGACTCCGTGGCGCAACGGTAGCGCGTCTGACTCCAGATCAGAAGGTTGCGTGTTCAAATCACGTCGGGGTCAAATCATTTTATTTTTTTTTTGTATTTAATTTTTCTATCGTATTTGTTAGTACAGATGATCACCTGATTTGTTTATTAAATCTGACTTTTAGTTATTATGTCAATAAATAATTATATAATTTTACGTCTTTATTCTTTTTTTTTCATTCATTATAAATTTATTAAGAAAAATTTTTAATTGATAAAAACTTTTTTTACTGCTTGAAATAATATAAAAAATGAAATATGAAAATTGCTGATTATTCTGTAGAGTGACTGATATTTTACATGGGAAATATTCGGCGCCGTGGCTTAGTTGGTTAAAGCGCCTGTCTAGTAAACAGGAGATCGGGGGTTCGAATCCCCCCGGAGCCTAAACGCCTTGATTGAACGTGTCATTTTTTTTCTGTTTTTCAAATAATTCCATTTATTCAAATGTAAAAAGATAAATAATTTAAATTTGATATTAAATTTATATCACATGAAAATTTTTTTGTGAGCAGACGGTCGTGATACTGAAGCTGGTCTTGTAAAAGATATAAAACCACGTCTAGGTTTTTCATTATGTGAACTTTTATACATAATCATAAATTTATCAAAATTCAAGTCATCATCTGTAACAATACCCTCACGTAAATACTTATCTTGCAAATTTTTAAATTCTTCAACTGGTAAAATTCCAACGTACCCTTCATCTTGATTAGCTTTAGCACACGTACAAATTTTCTTCAGTAGATTTTCAAATCTAAATAACTTTTCAACAAATAATTTAAAACGTTTAACATATGAATGAGACGCATCTTCCAGTTCATCTATACAAGCGTTCAAAAACCAGGTGCTCTTGATGTCATGGAGCTTAGAAGGTTCTGCTCTGAAAAGCTCCCAAGGGAATATACATGAGATATCGCTCGATAGAGACGATATCTCAGACTCGTTGTCATCTTTAAATTTCCAGTACTCAAAATTAACTAATTGTGTCGAACCAACGGACTCACGGACAACCGGATGACAGACTAAAGTATCGTATATCTCTTGGTCAATTTTAATCCTCTCAACAAGGTTGAAATAAGTTTTTTTTTTGGTTACTCTTGGATGCGAAAGCTTCTCGTCGTCGCTGTCATCAACTTTAATCACCACATGCTTTGTCGTCATACTTAATTTTCTAATTACTCATTTTCTTATGACAATCTGTCTGCATACATGATTATTTAATTTTTAATACTCTAATTAATTTTTTTATACAATCAACTTTAATGACATTTAATGCAAGCGTTTATCATTTATTTTTAAAATAAAATAATATAGTAATTTTAATTATAAAAATTTATCAATTATCGAATTAGAACGAGAGCTTAAAATTGATTAAAAAAAAAAACAGTCGACGAGGATGGGATTCGAACCCACGCGTGCAGAGCACATTGGATTAGCAGTCCAACGCCTTAACCACTCGGCCACCTCGTCCTATTGTGACATCTTCATTTTATGCCGCGTTATTAATATTAATTTCGTTAAATTTCATTTCGTCTCTTATCAATAAAGAAAAATAAAATTTAAATCTATTACTTCAAACATCTCTGATTATGTTAATAAAAAAATTATTCAGACTATTTTTCCAAGAAGTTACTTATGAAAAACTTGAGCTCGAGTTTTCGTAAAATGCAATATAGATATTTACTTATAATTAATCGAAATTACACTGATAATACTTAATGATAACCTTCAGATAAAAAGCTAAAGGAAAAACTACGTAATCAATTGGTAAACCTCTAGTGAGTAACTTAAACTTGTAAACAAAATCTCTGTTGCATGACTAACAAGATTCGAATCTATCAATTACTCAATTACTCGCAAAGTTATCAGCGTCGTGTCTTATTAAGCTTATTATCATTATTATAAAAATAATAATAGTAAGCATATGATGTTGCTGTCGACATAATTACAGTTATTATTAAGAATGGTCGGTGAACGTTGCACAACCTGGTTGAAAACATCATGCTATCGGAAATTTTATAAGAATTATATATTAACGAGTATGAAAAAGTATAGACTAGTTTAACGTAGGCTGTCGGAAGAGATGGAACAGTTTTTAAATTACTCTGAAGTATATGAAAAAGAAATAATTGACCAGTTTAATAATGAGTTCAATAGTAAAGAGTGTTATCTAGACCACGCAGGTGCTACTTTGTATTCGAAAACTCAGATAAAATTTATTTATCAAGATTTATCGAGATCTTTGTACACGAATCCACATTCTGCAGCAGGTAGTGCTAATCAGTGTCAGGATATTATTGAAAGAACTAGATATCGGTAGGAATGTTTTCTACTAATTAATTAATTCATTCATTTATTAATTATTTAAAAATAGTATTTTAGATTGGTTCAAAGGATCGGAAGATTACAGTCTTGTGTTTACATCTGGAGCAACAGCGTCATTGAAGTGTGTCGCTGAGACATTTGAATTTAATTATGGAAAGTTTGTTCATTTACAAGACAATCATACGTCTGTACTCGGAATGCGGGACGTTGTTGCCAAAAAAAATATTTCCGTGGAATGTATGACACGCGATGAAGCTTTTGCAGTTTTTTCTTCTGCGGAATCTAATAAAAAATTAGATAGCGATTATGAAAATAATTCTTTGTTTGTTTATTCGGCGCAATGCAATTTTTCTGGGTATAAGTATCCGCTGGAGTGGATTGAAAAAGTGCATAGAGGGGCGCTGGATAGAGATGGAAACTCAAACTGGTTTGTACTCATTGATGCAGCTGCTTTCGTTGGTACAAATCTGTTGGATTTATCTTTATACAAACCAGATTTTGTTATACTGTCTTTTTATAAAATGTTTGGATATCCTACGGGTCTGGGTGCTTTGATTGTTAGAAATTCGAGTGCTGAAACGTTGAAAAAAATTTATTATGGCGGTGGAACTGTCAATATGGCACTGAGCACTAAAAATTATCATGTGAAAAAAGATTCATTTCATGACAGGTAATTTTTATTATTTTTATTATTAAAATAAATAAGATGACTTATTTTAAAAATTTATTTTTAAAGATTTGAAGATGGAACGGCATCATTTCTATCAATAATTTCTCTTCAGCATGGCCTAGATACTCTATCAAAAATTCCTATCCAACAAATATCACTCCACGTATTCTTACTGGCCCGATATCTCCACCACAACCTCATCAGTCTGCGTCACTCTAACGGTAATCCCGTGGTCAAGATGTACAGTGACTCTGACTATGAAGATCAACATCAGCAAGGTGGTATCTTGGCTCTAAATATACTGAAGCCTACCGGTGATTACGTCGGCTACATGGAAGTTCTTCACATGGCTTCACTTTTCAAAATCCACCTACGGACCGGATGTTTCTGCAACCCGGGAGCATGTCAAAGGCACCTAAATCTTACAAATGACGACATTATCAGTAATTACGATGCCGGGTACACCTGTGGCGGCGGGAAAGATTTAATTGACGGACGTCCTACGGGTGCTGTAAGAATTTCTTTTGGATACATGTCAACTTTAAACGATGCTCAAACGTTCATTGAAATGGTACACAAGTGTTTCATTAACTTGCCAGTAATAACTAAAATTCCGCTTGAAATTAATATTGATAAAAATAAAATAAATAATAGAGTTGACGAGAATAGTAATGGAAAATTGACTTCCGGTGTTGATGAACTTGATAAGAAATTAAAGGCAGATTTTATTAATGAAATTGATAGAGTAATTATCCCAAAGAAGAATAAGTTAATGAAATTGGGAAAAATATTCATTTATCCAATAAAATCATGCGGAGCGTATGAAATAAAACGCAAATGGATAATAAATAACAAGGGCTTGAAATATGATCGTGAATGGATGATTGTTACGGGAGCTGGTGTTTGTCTTACCCAGAAACAAGAAGTTAAATTATGCTTACTGAAACCAACGTTTGATATTGAGGAAAATATTATGAGACTCGATTACCCAGGTAGTTGTTAAATTGAATATATAATCAAGTAAGAGACAAAAAGACTGCAGGGTATATTTTTAGGTATGCCTACGATTGAAGTTCCGCTGGAGATTGATGGTCTTGAAAAAGAGGCTGAAATTTGTAAGAGCAGAGTCTGTGGCCACAGAGTAGAAGGAATCTACTGTGGGGACAGAGTGTCAGAGTGGCTTAGTCTAGCTCTGGGGAGACCTAATTTAAAGTTGATTAGACAGAATTCGGATGGCGGGGGGCTTTCATTTTCTAGCCAGGCGCAGTATTTGTTGATCAATAGAACGAGTGTCCGTTGGCTCACTGATCAGATTCCTGAAGACTCAGATTGTGATAAGAAGACTATTTTGAATAGATTTAGAGGAAATTTCATTGTGGACGGTGCCGATGCTTTTGAGGAAATTGATTGGAGGCGAGTTGTTATTGGAAAAAATTTATTTGAGGTAAAACGGCTTGTCCTGGAAACTGGTTGTTTTGATAGTAAATAAATATTAACTGAAAAAAATAACTAATTGCTGATTTTTTTGGTCAATTACAGGTGACGGGACAATGCACAAGATGTCAGATGGTATGTATAGATCAGGATACATCACTAAAAACAGTAGAACCGCTGAAAATAATAGCTGATAAATTTAATGGTAAAATGAAATTCGGTATCTACTTGAATAGAAAAGTGATAAATAAACTGGAATACATCAGCGTTGGTGATGATATTGGATCTATAAGCTAATAATTATTGATGTTAATTTAATAAATAAATTGAATCTCGTGTACCGAATGAATTTATTGTATAAAAATATTCTCATACATAAATAAAAAAAATTTTTGTTAATGTATACCTCTATAAAAATAAACGAATTTCACATTATAATGCAATCAATTGGTTGTTGCTTAGTTATTTTTCTGGGTGCTTGTCCTTGAGTAACTTCTTTGACAACATCGACGACTTCGTTGTACTCAGGAAAAGCCATTGTTTGTAACTTTGAATAAATCAATTCATCGTTTATTTTAATTTCGAATGAACCTAATGAGACATAAAAATGTTGTAATTAATTATAAATTATTGTGGGTGATGATATGAATAGATAATTGCCTTGTTTGCCAGGCTCGCCGGAAATTTTAACATCGGGATTATTTTTCTTAATTAAATCGGACATTTCAAGGAATTGTTTTCTGTGTCCACATGAACCGCTGGAATAATTTTTATTTATTTATTAACTAGTAAATTGTACATATATTTCTAGTATGGATTTCGTTAAAGAGGTTATGAATTTTTTGACATGAATAAAGAGGTAAAATAAATGATAATTTATATTAACTAATAGCTAAAGAACTAGCTTACCAGTATTCAACGTCAATTTTGACTTGTGCCATAATTTGGATTATTTGAATGATTATTGATTTGAAAATAACATTTGACTACTATTAGGTACTGACATTCTCGTAGCTCTCATTAGTGAAAATTCGCCGAAGTTTAAATTACGAAGGGATGCGCCATCTATTGGACGTCTGCTGTAATTTAATATGATCTTATTCTACTTCTTTCGTGCGTTAGGACAAGTTAGAATTTAGTTGGGAGACAATAGTAACTGGCACGTGGCCCAGTCGGGACGATGGCCAAAAGGAAAAAGAAAAAAAAAAAAAAAACATTTAGTTGAGAGCAATTTATCTACAAAACAATCATTTACTGCAGAGCATGGAGAATAGAGACTCGCCTTGAATTGAATTTGAATTTTCGATACCTCACCACTTAGTTAAAGGAATGTATTATCCAGCCAAGGTTTGCCAGAAACTTTCTCGTTAAGTTAGCCGAAAATGTTTCACTGCAGAACTTGCTGATCAATTATCTTTAAAGTGTGGTGATCAGGGTATTATTTGCTTTTAAACAGTTGACTTTTTGGGACACAAAATATAATGTCAACACTTTAAAAGTTACCGTTTTGTCAGCAATAAGTTAACATTTGGCCTCTTGGGTAATGAGAAAACAAATGACAAACATTAGCGGATGCGCCATTCTTCCCACAAACAGAGACAAAAATTTAAACTTTCAGGTGCAGGTCTAGTGAAAAATCGTATACACACCACAGAGAAAGTTAGGACGTCTCAATCCACCTGTTTGTCACCCTCGCTTTCGGCTCGGATAGGCAATTATATACGCGGGCTGAAATGTCCTACTTTCCTCCCTTGGTATGTAATATACCATTGTTAAATTTTTACAAATTAACCATAAACGAAAAAATAAAAATTTTTAACGGACAAATAAGAACAAGCGACGAACGAACGATTTGTTTATATCCGATTGATTATAATTCATTTTTAGGCGCCAGGTTCAGACAGCTAAGTAAACAAGTGTCCGCCGAAAAATTCAAATAAACCAACATTGACCCTCAAATGACCAACAAACAATTGCGATAGAAAAAAATCACATCGGTTATAAGTAAGAGGCTGGCGAAGTGGCGTTGTCGGCGGTGGCAAGTAATTGAAATATACAACTCATTACCCGCGTACATATTTTTTATAATTACTCAAAAAATATCCATACATAAGTATACCCTGGTTAAAAATACTGATTGAAAAGAATTAAAAATGATGAAATTCGAATCTTTTTCAATAATTTCAATTCTTGTGTTTGTATATATAGATATACAGTTTGCATGGAGTGACCGCTTCTCAATTCTTTTCAATCAGTATTTTTAATCAGGGTAACTAATTATGTATCATTCACCATCAAACGATTTTAAATCGAATTCTAATAAAAAAAAAAACCGGAAATGTTGAAAATGGGATGCTAAGTAAAAAAAAAAGTGGGTCAACTTTTATTTTTTATTTTATAAATAAACTAATAACCATCAAACAATAAAATGAAACTATCATAAACCATCAAACAATTGCAAAAAAAAAAATTTGCAATTACTCATTATGGGATGCTAAATATAAATCGTTAGAGCAATATCTGTCTATCAGGGATTACATTCGAAAATGTTAAATTTTATCATCAGGTACATTATCTGCTCATTTTAAATTTGGGCAGTAGGTAGCGCTCCCGCCATTTGAAAATACAAATTCTAACCACTTGGCGCTCGTCACACAACTTGATAATCTACGGAATAGTGCAGTTGATAAATGGAGATACAGTGTTTGTCAAGTTAGTTTGTTTACGCGTGTTTATTTTCGCTCCGATCAGGCTTTTTCTCGTTTGTGTGTCTGTGTAAAGGTAGATGAAGGTATGTAAACAATAACAATAACAAATATTTCATTCTCAGGCTCGTAATAACTTTTCCTAACCAATTTTTATCCCAGCTCAATTGTTTGTCATTGTCGAAAGTTTAATCGCGAGTAAACTATCCTCCAAGTCAATCATAAATTTTATATTATAAATTATTAATTACTAAAATATCATAACTATAATTATTATCTGTGCTCTCAGTGATTTTTCTTTCGCATTACTTACTAAATTTTATTCTTAACTCCAAAATAGTTTCAGTAACCGCGTAATTCAATTGTAAATTCTCAGGTTATATTTCGCGCTCCTTTTTTGTTTATACTTAACAATATTTATTTATCATCGGTATTATTTAGTTGTCTGACAATTGTCATTGAATACAACAATAATCGTGTCTTACTTTTAAATAATTCAATTTAATTACTCGTAAACAAAACAATTATTTTTTTTAATTCATTTTTAATATCAATAATTACAATTGTGATAACAATTTTTATTTATATATAATGTTTTTCTACAAATTTAAAAGTAATAATTTTTTTTTTCTTACTTTTTAACGGAATTTTATTTTATTTAATTTTTAATTTTTACTTTCCTAAAAATTTTTAAATTTATAACTAAAAAATAATTATTTTCAAAAATCCTAGACCTTTTGACAACAAACTTGATCATTTTCATTTTATTTAAATTTTTCTTTACTCAATTTCGCATATAAAAATTTAAAAATCTTGATGCTAATCAATAGTGGTATCATAACTAATTAATAAATTAATTGTAGGACATTTATTAATAGATTATAAATATTTTCAGGTAACAAGATGTCCAGAAATCACAAGGACAAATATGAAAGTTCAAGTTCGCGTCGTACGCACTCAATTATGTCAACCGAGGACGCTAATTCTGGGAAGAAATCTCATTGGCCGGAACTGGAGATAACAGGGAATGTTAAAAATTTAAGCTCTAATTTGTGGCAACTTAAACATTTAACAGCATTATATCTTAATGACAATAGTTTACAAAGGATACCAGTTGAAATAGGACGTTTAGAAAATTTAAAAGTCTTGGATTTGAGTAATAATAAATTACGTAGTTTGCCTTCTGAGCTTGGAGACCTCATCAATCTTAAGTAATTGCAATTAAATCTAATCACTCAGTCATTACCTTCATTTACTGATAAATAATAATAATAATAATCATGTTGATATTTACTGTGTTGCAGAGAATTATTATTAAATCAGAATTATCTACGAGTGTTGCCGTACGAGTTAGGAAAATTATTCCAGTTACAAGTGTTAGGACTCCATGGGAACCCTCTCAGCAAGGATATGATGGCGTTGTATGGCGAGCCGCAGGGAACTCACAAGCTCCTGTCTTTTATGCTCGACAATTTACAAGGTATTTTTATTATAATCATTCATACATTTTTATAATAATTATCAGATTATTACAATTTCGCGGTATTGTTGTCGGTAAATTTATTTTACAATCATCTTATGGTAATTTATCGGTAATCGGTTCTGCAGTGATCTGTTAGTTTTTGTTTTATTTGAATCTGTTATTTCGAATTGAGATATTTAGCAATTTGAAAATAATTCAAACAAAACGCGTGAAATAATATTTTTAAATATTTCAAGATTATTTTTTTACTCAAATTGAAATTAAATATATGAAAATGATATAAATTTATAAATTCTTAGGGATATTTATCAGAAATATTTATATTGATTTGAGTTTAGAATTTTTCTAGCTCAAGCATAATTATTTGCCGTCTTTACTTTTAAAGAAAAGTCAACCGGAAGTAATAGAGATGAAATTAAATTAAAAATCATAAAATATAAATTAATTATCGGGATCTGACAATCTGGCATTAAAACTACTGTTGATAAATAATTATTAAAGTGAGTGAATATAAGTAATTAATTATTGTGAGCCCCGAAAGGTAAATTTTGACGTGGGCTGTCAGCTACCGGTCCCTAAAATAAATAATAAACTGGGAAAATAAATAATGTAGTATAAACACATGGGCTAGGATAATCTAGTGCTCATGCAATTATCTCGTGGCATACTGACGTAGACCGTTAGATTTTCTTGTCCATTAGACGAGTGCTCTGACCCTAGTTACATAAAATCCATCATACTCAGGCACCAGCACACAAGCACACAAGCACACAAGCACATAAGCATCCAAGTAAAGGAACGAACCGGCCGGCCGACAACTATACTACTAGCATGACCGTCGTGATCAGTATGATACGCGGTAGTTGAATGTATGCAAGATTCAATTTGCGATGTAGCCGTATGAGCGTTCTATTTTAACGTCCAGGGGATTGAAGTAAATTAGCTGGAGGATACCTACCCCCCACGATCAGCTTTAAAGTCATCCAGCTTGTGCGTATTAGTATATAGTAGAGGTATTTATTTATTCTACACACAGACTGATATCGCCCAGCTTGCTATCAACCACATTAGAGCCTACATAATTTCATTTATTTATTTTTAATATTTATTATACATTATACATTATATATTTATTATTTTTTACATTCGGGTCAAGTGGGTGTGCCGAGACGCAAGCGCGGTGGGTGGACGTTGGTACTTGAAGGCTAGGGCACAACTGATTTTAAAAACAGGCTGTGGGGAAAATATATATAGATATGTATATTTTTATAATAAAGTGAATGAAGGAGGTAAAAAAAATGAAAAAGATTGTACGGCGTGTAACTGTTGGGGGAGTAAGGGCGTCTCTTCTATTGTATTCACTGATTTTTCCTTGTTGTACGATTGCTTGCAAAAGGTATGTGCTTGTATGATGTGTCTTGTATATATATATATATATATGTATATATATATAGCCATTGTTCGGAGACTTTTACAATTTGGCCAAGAATTGCCGCGCCCGTTCCGTCATTCCGTTGAATGTTGCTCCGGTGAAATCACTCGCGCGCATCCTTCATCTTCATCTCTCTCTTCTTCTTCTGGTTATTTTTATTCTTGTTCATCTTGTTCTTGTAGTGGTTCTTGTTGCGGAGAGATGTGCCTTCGTCATGCAACTCGTCGGCTTTCATATCTTTATCGTTAACAAAATCACATGCTTGGTACTCGAGTTGAATTGAGCTCTGGTTATTTATTTTTTACTTTATTTATTATTGTTCGTCGTATTTTATATATCCACCTTATTTATTATTACCATATTTTTTTCTGGTTCTTTGGGGCTCGGGTGTGCTGGTTAAGAGCCTCAATATCCCGGTTTTCCACGACTGCCTGCTGGGCATACAAAGTAATGCTGTATAATTGAATATATATCTGCTGCCGTTGAATTATAAGATTTTATATGAATATATTTAGCCATTTTTTCGGTTCAGATAATAACAAAGTTGTCATTCAATTTTATCAACCTCTAGTTTATGAGCTTGTCATATTTGTAGATGTTTTATTTATTTTATCTTTCTGTATCCATACATACCAGCCGCTGGGGATTTTCTGCCTGATAATATATTTTTTTTCCTTTTTCATTTTCTTATAAATTATTTTTTTTTATATTTGTATAAAAAAAAAAAGAACAAAATATAGATTGAGATTTTAATCTTGACCATTTAAACGTTGACCATTTAGAGTAAATTTAAGGTCGTTTACAAGTTGAGAAAACCCTAAAATACAAAATCTACAAGAGCGAGCATCGAATACTGACAATTCAAATTCCGTCTCAATAGACTGACTCCAGTAGGAATTGCACCACTGAGAAATACCCTAAGGATTCGTGGCCGTATCTCGATTGCCATTCGAACCGACGTATTTGTATAACTTTGTGCCAACAAAATTCTGAGAGTACTCCAAATCTCTCCATCCTAGTCTCTCGACCCAGCCCCTTCCTCATACTCGCTCATAATAAAATCAATATAAATATCTAAACTATATTTACAATACATACACTCTATTCATCATTTATTTATTAATTTTATTTTTATTTAACATCCTCCTTGTCATACGATAGCTGTCGTTGAAAAATAATAATCCTCAATAAAATATTTAAAAGAGAAAGCTAAATAAGAGTATTGTGTGACAGGAATGGTTCGAACCGTTAAAATGGGTCAACCGTTGAACCAAACAACCAACCAAACGCAAAATCCAAAGTATAATATTAAGACCAACTGTAGTCCGTTAGTTGTAGTCTTTAACATTTTAAGCTGCTTAAAATCCATTTATTTTATATTCACATTTTTGTATTTCTCTTTTTAAATACTCAGTTAAATATACATACATATAGCTGAATACTGACTAAAGCATCTAGGTTTAGATCCATTGGGCTCGACTAGAAAAAAGTAAAAGAAAAAATATTTTTAAAAAATGTTGGTACGTATTTTATGGTCGTGGCGTGAGTTGGCTAGCAGTAGGTACGCCGCCTGGGAAATCGCTTCTATTTCATCCAGATTTTCCCGTACCGGTAGCTTTTAAATTTCCGCGCGACCAAGCAAGCCATGTGCTGCTGCTGCTATTGCTACTGTTACTGGTGCTAGTGCTGCAGTAGCAGCTATTGCTGCATGCATCGTCGAAATTGGTTCTTCAGCAGAAAATGATGTTGGTTTCGGGTAGCTGGCATCAGACATACGCTTGTATTAGTACAGGGTCTTGTATATGTATATATTTCATATATATAAGAGGTCTACTGTCAACGCGGTTGAAAGGGAACACGGGTAACATTGTGTGTCGTTCAGCCACTCTACAATGTCCTACCTACCTCCTGTATGCCGTGTTATGCGCACGTCGATGAACTGAGAATTGAAAAAAAAAAAAAAATAAAAATAAAAAAAAAAAAAAGAAGTTGAGGTGAAAATATAGGTCACGTAATTTATGTAGTTTTGCCATTTATATCCACATATTACTTATTTTATAAGCATATTAAGTGTTAATTCTAAATTAGAAAGCTAATGCTTTGCTATTATTATTTATAGCGTACGCTTGTGAGTGCATTTAATAAATAAATATAATAAATATTATTAATTTTAAATGGTTTTGTAAATTTTTAATGCTTAGACAATTATTGTAATAATTTTATAAGCATTAGTCGTGAAAGTTTTAGCTGATTTGTTTAGTTTTTTATTTACAATCGCGAATTTTATTTTAATAAATGCAAATCATTGTAGAGAAACCCCGTAACTTTTTTTAAAGGCAGTAATTATTTTTAAATTAATTTAAAATTTTTAACGTTCAACGTACGTCAAGTTTTGTTGGTCTGTACGTATGTACGGAAACTTTATAAAAAAAGCTTAAATTTAAAGTTAATTGATTAAATTATTTTTGGATCGGCTTGAGATGACCTTTGAGCAGAGCTTCAATCAAAAATAATTATTCAAATTACTTATTAATTACCAGAAATATTTTTATTTTCGCTTAGCACATTCTGGTGGCTGACATTATTGATTAAAAGTTTAGTGAAATAAAAAAACCGAATTGTTGAGCACTTACAGACAGGGTTTTATTTATTTCAATGCGTCAATAGTTGATGTATGCATAAGTAAAATTTATAAATATTTATTTAAATTAATGACTCGGTGGCGTGATATAAACTTTAAAAAAGTATCCAGGAGGTTTTGTCAGAAGTAAAAAGTTTTATAATATTTTTTAGCGTTTTAAATTTTAGTCGTGTTTTTGTCGACAAGTTTGTTGCCGGGGAGTTTGTGCTTCCGGTGACGGTGGTGGTGGTGATGGTGATGGTGATGGTGCTGGTGCTGGTGCTGGATGACAAAGAGAAGTGGGTCTCTGTGTACTGTCGAAAGACCGTTTACTTTGTGTCACGGTAAGAGACTCAAGAGATATATCGACTACTCACCATCACAGCAGTCACATTACAACAACAACAATAAACTAAAAGAGTACATACACAAATAAAGGGCCTCGTATCTATCTACCTTGTAGTACGGTATCGTATTATATATAGAGAGGTCTATTTGGTGAATACTGTAGTATTCGGTGCGGCCTCTCCAGACTTTTATCTTTTTTTTCTTTTTTATACATTTAACGTTTTATATCGTTTACCCACCGGTACTTTGGTCACGCTACTGCACAACAGCAGGTGCCCCCTTTTTTTCGTCTGGTTATAAATGAAAGACTTGTCGTCCAAAAATAATGTCATTTACAGACCGAGTAGAGTAGAGTAGAATTGGTAGTGGTCGTTTGTTGATGTAGTAGTATTTCACCCAGACCTCCAGCCCCAACCCCAGTCCCAGTACTACCGTCTCCGGCTCGGTAATTAAGAGGGTATCCACGACAAAACGAGAACGACATCTTAGTTCCCCCTTTTACCTTCCTCTTGCCCTTTCCCCTCTCCTCTTAAGTTTCTTTCTCTCTCTATGACTGCACAGCGGGTAAATTGCGGCCGATGAGAGAGGAGAAAGTGGCGCGCGATATCTTGAACACAACAAATGCCATTCATTATTCGACATTACATACATTTCATGCTTTGCAATGAGAGCAATGTGAAATTAAATTCAACCGTAAATTCAATACCACCAACTGAGTAAACCAACCAACAGTATATACTACTTCTCTTTGTATAAAATATATATATACATAAACTGTGGTGCTTCAGTATTCTCAAATTTCAGCACTAATGATGTAGTCAACGTCGTCGTAAATTAACAAACCATTTGCTTATTTATTTATAATTTCATTTGTTTATTTATCATTATATACATTGAGACAATTTATTATACATAAATTAGGGTGGATCGAAAAGTAAATTATTCTCCCATGTTATGAATAAATTAACCTGATGACCTTTAGCTTAAAATATCATGTGTTTTTTACTCATTCAATAGTTTCCATTAATTTTTTTATTCTCGTTTTAAAATTTATCTCTCGAATGCAAATGGTATGTATAAAGCGGATTAGAGCTCCCACCCACTTAAAGAACGTGGGAAAGGGCGTATCAGGTTGACTCGACGTCTAAAAGAGGAGAGCCATTGGTATATAGGTACCACTATTCACTCTTCTCAGACGATCCCTTATCGCGAACTCTTGAATTCAGGTCTGTCCTTTTCCAACAGAGTTCCCCTAGTCTTGAGTATCAATATATAAACCTACAGCACACAAGAGAGAAAAGTGCTGTTGCTGTACGGGTTGTTAAGCTTTCGGGAGCTCTAGAAAATAGGGAAAAAGTGTCCTTTTGAGATACCAGAGAGCCACGTCTAGACTTTAATAGCTTGATAATGCTCGCATAAAAATAATACTTTCATCGATCAGATAATTACCCACTTGTCTCAATGTGAATCCTTTTTTACTGCTGTCTGAATTGAAAATAAATGAATGATAAATGGGTATCAATATTATACTTCTCGGCTTACTGATGTCGCTTGATTTCTATTTATTTTAGGATCTTATAAGATAGTAGGCCACAAATAATAAATGAGGCTCACTTTCTACCTTAATGCTTTGTGTACCGAGTACTTTCCTTAGTTCAACCAAACTATCATCAACCGCTCATTAAACCGTATATCTACATATCTATATATCTATATATTTACGTGTGTGCTACATAGAAATAAGTTTAGCATAATAATTTCTATCAACGGGTGTCCGGACTACTTTCCCTCGTGCTTCATTTATGCTACATGTTTTAAAACAAACTCTGATGATGTATCCATATCATACGAGTCTCACACACGTCGGCTGTTTCCGTTTCACGAAACGCGCTCTCTAACTGGTTGGGCTACTTTCGTTTTTGTTCGACTCTCTTGGTCACTACACACACTACATATTCACTTAGTACAGTCTGAAACCGGCGGTGCAAAGGCTAACCTTGGCCTTGATATAATATTTTGGCCGGCGCTGTTGTATAGCTTGAGAAAAAAAAATAACTTAACTTCAAATTCAGGTCACTGGTTGCGTCCCACTTAAAATATATTCCATCATCGGAATCGGCTTTGTCATTTACTAATTTCGTTTAATTCAATTTATTTAAAGGCTTTGAAGAGCCTTTTTGTAAACGAGTTCGTTTCCATTTTTATGAAAAGAGAAAAAAAAAAAAAGGAGGAAATGAGATTTTTATAAATCAGCTATTTGGCAGTGAAATGGATTCAGTAGTTGCACGAATTCCAAGGCATCATCGACATTTCTGGATAGATTAATAGTTGATTGTGTGCATGGTAAAGTGATGCTCGTCGTGGTGAAGAGGCACAGCTGGATTCTCATCTCATTTCAGCATTTCTCCAATCTATCACTATCTCAACTTCTATCTCTGTCTATCGAACTTCAAGACTCTTGCTCGACTCATCCTCATTGGCTTTGTGGCCACGAAGATATTCAAGCGCCGAATCGATGCCAAATTTATCGCTGCACCCGAAGAGACATCGAAACTGCTTCGCATTCTTAGCGTTCCTACATTTTCCTCTCTTTCCTTTACTCAGGGAACTAAATTCCGCAAACTTCTTTTTTTATTATTTTTTATAAAAACTTAATGTTTTTTTTTTTACCACTGAATTGGGAATTACTTTTGTAATTGAGTTGTTTTCATAGCTGTGAAAACAAAACTACAATAATAATAATAATGGCTATGAAAATAACAGTAAACCATGTTCGTCACTAAATTTATCTCTATTCTCTTTGTCAATTGTCTTGAACATACACTACTAAATACATTATATACATCAGTTACAGTATAGCTTATGTGTATATCCGACAATCTAATTTCCCATCAACTATCAAAATGTTTCTGCAACTGCCCAATATGGTGATTTCATAGCACAATATTGTCTAACACAATACAGTATGAAATCGCGATAGCAATCCGAATTCAAACAGCCCCGGAAATTCCGAATGTTTGTTTGTGCTCTATATAACAAGTGCGTGAGACAGATTACATTTCTGAAATGTTATACCTAATCCCAACTAAATAGTTTCAGTTTCCGCAATTCCTGCAATATCCCTTTGGGAGGGAAGGCATCGTTACATTTTCCAACGCTGGAAAAATAAAAAATTAATAGATTCAGGAATATTTTAGTTTTCATGTTCCTATTCTGTTGAAAAAGCTAAAAAAGCTCCAGCAAGTTTCTTATCTCGTTTCAATTCAGTAGCTCCTTTGGCTTTTACAAAACGGATATCGCCCGTGCATCAAACTACGACCTATTTCCGTCCCACTTTCACACATCTGTCGTCACTGTGATTTTGTTCGTATTTCATATATCCATATACTTGTATATATAGTGCATTGACATAGTAGGAGGATCATCGACATGTGTGATATATTAGCTATGGAGACGTGCCGTCTATATCTGACTCCATTTCCTTGTTTTGTCGTGCTCACGTATTCGATGATGACACGTCCATTTTAAACGCCATTTCAAAGTTTATACATAGATACGTATATATATATATATTTAAGTTGTCTTATATTATTCTCTTTAGTGTATCATATTCTACAGAGTTGTTAGAAAGTTTATTCAACAGATTTTCAGGTCATACAAACTTTAGGAAAGATTATCTCTCAATAATTCAAACAATATTTAAATTATTCGGGGACTTTAGGTAAAAAAGGGTTAACGATACTGTGTATTATATTCTGTAGCTGTTTCCAAAAAAAATTTATTTAGTCGATGAATCATTTAACAATTTTTATGTATTTATTTTTCGACTTGAATATAATGAAAACTTTCTTTTTCCCATGAGTTTCCCTGGCAGCGGAATTTATTATTTATCTAATTAATAATTACATTACTATTTAGCGAGGATGAAAAGCGAGAAACTTGAGTTATGCTGATATTAATTTAATGAACTTGTGGGTATGTGTGTGTGTGTGTGTGTTTATGTACGTTTAAAGACGCTCGTGCCGCGTAGAGGCTGAAAGACTTTGAGAATCCACACCCACGTGGCTGAGACACGATTTCCTGCCTTTCTCCGGAGGCAGCTTGGCAAACGAGGCGAATCAAACGATAAGACATTCACTCAGTATCTGCTCGGTGGCGGATTGCAGCGCACGGGCGCATGGGCGCATGGGCGAAACTAAAAGACAACTTATAACATATTAAGAAAATAATATTTAGTGGGCAGCATTTGCGGTGGCTGGTAAAAAACCAGCAAACGCCACCACCGTTCCCTATTACAAACAAACCTCTTATCTAAGCTCTGAGAAAAGTAACCGTCTTTAACGATTTTTTCCCACGTTTTGTTATTCAACAGGAAACTTTTTTACTTATTTGTTGGGTTTAATGTATGTTGGAGCCACAAAGGCATTTTCCTACTTTCGTCCTTTTCTATCCGTTTCTACGTATGCTGGAGATAATTCAAATGAATTTCGCATTAGATTCTCTCTACACCGGAAATTTTACCTTTAAAAACCATACCCACCACCACTTACTCTGTCTTCTTTGATTAATGATGCTAATATTCCGAACCGTTTATCTGTTAAACGATATTTTTTACTTTTTCATTCTTTTTCAACACATTAGTTACTTTATTAAAAACTATTTTTCTCCCGAGCATAACTGATGCATATTAAGATTATACCAAAAACATATTCCCAACGTTATTTTCTTTTTCATTATTTTCATTCAGTTTTTCCCTCATTTCACATATAGATATAAAGTATGACTGATTAAATGCATAATGTAAATTTATCATTATTGTAATATATCTTGTTACATCTGGGCCACAAATTATAGTAACGGATGCAATACCGTTGTTTTAATTTAAATTACAATAATAATATCCCGGTTAGCCGCACGAGGTAATTTTCTTCTAAAACCTCGTAATATTACTCACAGTCGTGATGCACTGTTGTTTTAAATCTGTCTAATTGATTAGAGACGTAGACATAGACGTTGAGAAGTTTAAAATACTCTGAGAACGGGTTAAATCGTTTATGTACATTAGTTGAACAAAGAAGCCTATTGCAGAGAGGGACGAAGAGAAACTAATACTCTTGTATACATATACAAGTTTTGTTGTTGCGGTTCGTCGATAAATCCCCGTGCAGTCGGACAAAGAGAGAAATAACTTCTACCAGTCCTATGTGTTTATTCTCTCCTCTAAATGTTTGTTTTTTATAAATTTTTAAACGTAATTTCGCGTATATAAATCCATTGTGGGAATATTATTTACTTTCTATTTATTCATTATTTTTTAGTTATGGTGAAAATAAATTTCTCGGCACTTGTTCACAAGTGAAAGACCACCGCGAAAGATGATGAGTCGGTGGTGTATCTCATTAACGCCTCTGAGCACGCTTCGTGAAATAATAATAAATAATGATAAATGTTTTTTTAAAAAACTCATTTCCTCGTTAACTTTTGTTTATACAAAAGTCGGAAGTTTAAAATACTCTCTCCTCTTAAAGTCGTTTTGTATTCAATATACGTATTTTTAGCACTGACGAGTTTGATTTTGTTTAGTCCTTCTGTCTGTCTGTCTGTCTGTCTGTTATTTCTTTAGTACTTTGGTCGTTTCGATGAGAAAACCAAACTTAAATGTAGTTTTCCATAGTGTATTGCGTGTTTGCCTCCAAAGTATAGAGAGAGCTACCTGTCAATTAAGGTCAGCCATTCTGTTCAATTAGGTTTGCCGAACTTTGTCAATTGCACAACCCGGTTTCTTACATCCACAAAAGCTATATAGCAGTACTACAGACCCTCAAGGACTCTCTGAGTAGAGCTGAAGAAGAAGAATAAGACGAGTAAGAAGAAGAAGCTATAAAGGAGTGGGTGGAGATGAGAAGGAAAGGAGGCAATCTTGAAATCTTTGTACACGAATCTCCTGTTGGGTGATTGTATAACTTTTAGTTCAACCAAACATGGAAACCTCTGTACATTGAATTTAATTTATAAACTAAAACAATTGTTATTTTCAATTGTTTGTTTCTGATTTGTTGTTTATTGGCTCCTTTGCTCGATAAAACATATGCCCAGAAATCTACAAATCAATCTTTAATAACATTCGGCTGACAGTAAACTTTATTTAATACAATTATATAATAAATTTTGTTAAATTAGTTAAACAAGACGAGCTCCTGCGTATTGAGCACGCAACTAAAACAAGTTTTAGCTCCTTGGACTTTATTTTTGTTGTCATCTTGTCGAATGATATACGCAAATGGTAGGATTATTTAATTAACCAGGAATACCAGCTAGAAGCTACACTACAATTTTGTTAAAATATATAATATATATATATATATATATATATACATATATGCGTAACAGGAAGTTTTCATAAATGGCTAGTCATGAATAATTGTCAGACAATTTATTGAATCTGTATTTAAATTATTGTGGGGCAACATTATATTGATTGGCATTGTCGTATTGTAAGTCACATTTAGTAAGATTGTTGGATTATGCATTTTGAATTGACAAGTTTCTCCATTAACATTTATAGTATGTATTCATTTTCTGTAAATATCCATCTATATAGATGTATATATGTGCAGTGAAATCGACAATTTACATTCCATGTGTAACAACTTTTCTCATTTACCTTTTAAACGTGGTTCGCGTGTACAACTCAATCAAACGTTATCGGATTCTACGGAAAATACATAAGCTAACTTGGTTATTGCTTGTTTTATTTATAGTACAACGGAAATAGGGTATCCTAAAATTTTTTATACCAAGTTACGGGTTCCCGTTGAATTTTAACTTTAAATATTCGATTCAATAAAAATCTTTTTCATAAATATAAAATTTTTTTCATCCGAACTATCTGAAAAAGAATTGTAACTACGCATACCATTATGCGGCTGGAAATTAATAGAAAAAAATTAATTTAAATATTTTGATGGCAGTGTGTTCTAGAATTTAACACATACAGCAATTTAAAATGAGGAAAAAAAATTACAATGGGTATGGCGAGTATATTTACGTATATCTGGGATGTAGATTCAGTGTATGTGAATGTACGTGCATACTATTAAACTTGGTCAGAAACTTTCTGGGTGTGTATAGTATAGCCCATACCCACATTTCTGTGGTTCCCAGATACTAATATCTGAGAAGGACTATACGGGCTCTACTCTGTCTGATATTGCTGTCTAATTCTAAAAGTGAATATGTTGGCGGGCGTTGCGCGGCAAATATGCAATATGCAGTACTGGCTCTGAGATTCGTGTATGTATATATATATATATGTATATATTTATCTATGCATGTGGTTAAGCATATTTCACTTGTATAGATTTGGAAATTCCATGAAAATTAGTGATACTTGATATGTTTAATAACTACTGAATATCAAAATTTTTATCCAATAAATTCGCTAATTAAATTATTACATTATTACCAAAACTATTCTGTAAAAATATTTACAGAGCTACAACCTTTCATGGAATTTAAATAAAAGTAATGTATGTATACATAAACTTGTTTATTTTCCATATGATAAATATATGCTTAAAAGCGTATATTTTATTATATATAAATATATATAGATACATTTAGTTTGAAACTCTTTTAACATTTGATATAATAAATTCCATGATAAAGTTTCCTTGGCACGCGAGTGCTTTGAAAAGTGTTTTTAACTTATATCTTTGTACAGGATATATACATATATTTTATGCATTTCTTTTATCGCAATAATATTTATATAATTTTTAAAAAAAACTCGTACAACGTAAAAATTTTCTTTAATCATGAAATTGAAAGCGCCATTAAACTTTTTATTTTATTAATCACATTTGAATTAATTAACATTGCAGTAAACAATTCCCGTAACTAAAGCAACATTAATTATATTTCGTAAATAACTCTATATATCGTACAAATAAGTTTTAAGTATTAACAGCAGAAACATCAGTAGCGTAGGAAACAGAGTAAGTTCATTTAATTTTGTCGTTTCTCGTTCGTTTGCTCCTGCTTGAGTTCGATTACTCGATACTATTACGCATCATCACGTATATATACATATAAGTTAGAGGAGGAATCGTTCGGGAAATCACGTCCAATAGGAAATTGCCGTGAAACTAATTACAGCCGGTTGTTACTCCGTTTGTTGCGGCAACGTTCGTGACTGGGTTATCAAAAGCTAACGCGTTGAGTATACTCGTCCATTTGTACATTTGTTCGTACCTTCATACATACATACTTACATACATACATATGTCCAATATATATGTACTGTACATAGGTAAGAACGTCTATTGACCATTTATGGCAAGATGTTAGCACGGCCCTGACCCAATGACCGTTGTAAATCATAGCCCATGATCCTTATACACTTACCCACCACTTATTTATACTTTATTTATATCCGCACTTCTCGTTGAACCCTTGTAGAAAAAAAATAAACGAAACAGCTAAAATATCACCTGGAAAGAAACAATTTACTTTTTTTTTTATATTTAAAATCGTAAATTGCGATTGAGATCCTCGTTAGTCTCAAGTGCGAGTTGTGTCTAACCTTCAATAAGTTTCACTTCAATTGAGATACATATCTTCGAAGGCACTATTTCTGTAGCAATAACTCCCGAGATGTCGATCGAATTCAGAGATTCTAGCATACTCAGCTTCACTTGTAATTTAACTATTTTTATGTTTTTGCCAACTTCAACACACGATCCTCCCAATTACTCGGTAACCAATTACAGAATAACAATAATAATAATGATGATGATGATAAAAATAACTAGCCTGGTTGTAATACATTAAAATAATTTCATCAGTTTTAATCAGTATAGAGTTACTAAAGTTGCTTTAAAAAATTAAATTTTCAACAAAATAGCCAGTTACCAGTTGCTTGTTAAAATTAAAAAAAATTATCGTTTTCATAACAATGGAGCTTAATATGTACTCATTGTTAAAATTTAATGATGATACGTTTAGTATATATGAGTAACTTTATCTATTGTAGTTTGCGTTGTGAATAAACAACTTCAATGTTGCGGCAACAAATAAGGTATGAAAGCGTGACGTTAATGTGTAGAAAAACGTCTAATAGTAATATGACGATAATAATAATAACAATAAATTGAGTTAAAAAGTAGATAAAGAAAAAAAAAATGGGTAGAAATATTGTGTACTTAGATCACGTGAGTTTCAGAAAGTAAGCTCCGCGATGTCAAGCTAAGTTGCGAGGGAGTTCGTGACGTGGCTTACACCCACTAGCCTCAATTCGGTTAGACATTTGCCGTAAGATAGACGAGGAAAAATATAACAAGGTAACCTCACGCTTTGACCTCCCGCTACGTGTCTCCTGATAGAAGAATTCCAAAAGATTACGTAAATCTAAGTCGTGTTCTCGCGCCGCGACGTTATACGCGAATCAACCCAGGATAAACGTCTTAACGTCGCTCCGCGGTTAGGTACTTTGTCTTAAGGCTGATCTATTTTATTTTGTTTATCTTAAAAAAATTATTATTCTACTGGATTTTATTTTAACTTTGACAGTCTTCGATTTTATCTAGAGCTTTTTAAAACATTTCCCATTAAATAGTTAACTATTTTATACGGAAAATAATCATTTTGGCAGAGTAAAAAATTTTAGTTTGTTGAATCAAGAGCTAGTTTGTGTTGACTGATGAAAATAAATTTTATCGTCAAAATGTAAATGTCAAGATATAAATTTTCTCGTGTTAATAGTATATTCTTCCCTGTATATATATGAGAATAATATTTTCTAGCTTCGAAGAAAGTTATCTTGATTTAAAGAAACGTTTCTTCCAGTGTAGGGGTAGATTTATAATTTTCGAGAGATCCGTAAACTTTTTTCATGAATACCTGATTTCACTACTATTGTTATTATTATTTAGATTATATATTAAGTCAAGGACTATTATCGGGGAATATTGATTAGTGCGATTCTGGAATAGTATTTGGTAGAAAGTAACTTTTGATGATAGTTATACTATTGGAAGTTGGCTAAACGAGATCTACACACAAGTCTAGGTCATTCAGAAAGACAGAATGAATGTTTGAAGATGTCCACGAACGTGTCAAGTACCAGACGGAAGTTTGAAGACGTGACTTTCTTGCTGAAAAAGCACCAAGACGTTTCTACAAGTGCTTGAAAGTACATCAACCTTGTACGTAAAACTTTTTTTTTTTTTTTACGTTGACAATGGAATCAAGTGTGAATAGAATAAAACTCTTACACATTTTGTATTACTATTTTTCAACGTTATTTAATTCGAGTTGCTGAAATAAATTATTATCGCCATCACGTTTCGTATCAGGTCTTGAACACGATTGCCAAAGTTTATAACTTTTTTATTAAAGTTATAACAACAACAATAATAAGAAAAAGAAATATTTAAGTAGGTAGCAAGTGGAAGAAAAAGCGATATAAAGAAAATTGCTCAACTTGTCCACTTTGCTTTTTTCACTTACAACAAATTTTTTTTATTATACATTTATAAAAAGGGAATACTGCGGCAAAAAGTGGCACTACTGGCACTACTCGGACGGAAGCCTGTGATTAGACCACACCGAAGGTTCGCTCCTTTTGTTTCCTGTCGTGTGGTAATTTAACTCGAGAAACCATCGGAGAAATCGGGTCTGCGAACTGCCCTGTCTATGGAAACAATAAACTCCTCACTATGTATTATATATACATCAACCAACACAACTATTCAGCGGGCATCGTATTTATTATTAAATAGTCTTCGAAATTACTTTGTCAAGTTCCCATAATTATTTCACTTTCTCTGCTAATTCAATTGTCTGCTTGGCCTACTCCATTAATTCATCAGCCTTTTTTTGTAATTAACACACTAAAAATAATTTGGCACTTCCTTGCACAAAAAACCGCCATTCTAACCTCACATTAAACAAAAATAATTAAACGCCAAGTGTTTAGTTAAAAAGTTATTAAATCTCGTAATTAACAAGCTAATTTATTAAACTCACTTTTTTTAAACAAAATAAAAAATTATTGCGAAATATTTGATGACTATTTTATGACTCATAAGAAGATAAAGATCCCAAGTGATGAAAATTTATGACGCAGCCTAAAAAGTTAAATTAAATTTTTTAAAACAATAAAACTGAAACATATTAAAGTAAAATAAATCATCTGATAAAATAAATAATACGATTGGCCAGAGCTTAGAGAATCAGAATCAGAAATAATAAAAAATATATAAATATCCCACGGTGTGGATATTTAAGGTTTACATCTTAACTCGTAGTTTACACGCAGCTGTCGTGATTTATTTCATTACCATCGATACGCGAGGAGTGTAGCTCAAGGAATCTTTTATTTCCCACTACTGACCCCCGTGCAGCTACGGTACGGTAAGAAAATATATACATATATATCTATATCTATGTATATATAGTTGTTCGTTATTCGTTGTTTGTGTATTGGTTATTACATATACTAGCGGCGGTATTCGACGGGGGTCGGTGATCGTTAAGTTCTCTCTCAATGTCAAGGATCAGGTGCGTGCGATTCGTCGAGATACGATCATAATGCGCAGATACGCGTACGCGTTTAGTCTTTATATACATGAGAATGGCCGTATACCTCGCGGCGACTAAAAAGAAATTCCGTTTGCATCTAATTAATGGTTTAACTACTTGTACTTTTTTGTTTTATTATTATTGTTATTATTTATTCATAAAAAAAAAAAATTATCAATTTTTATTTAAATCTTTATTATATATTTATTGTCACAAACGTAAATTTCATAAGATTTTTATTAGCAAGTAGTTAGTATATAACTCTCAACGTCACCGTTTCATTTTAGCAATCATACCAATTAAAAATATTCAATCGTATGTGACTTTTAACTCTCTAATGCCAAGTCAATAAAATAAAATAAACTTCTGGTCATATAATCGCTGACATTTAATACGCGATATTTATTTTACTTTTTTTTCTTTTTATTATTATTAATGTACATATATTTAACATATATATCGACTACTGACGTTGAATTTAAATTGCCGTTGAATTCGTTTATTTTATTGATTTTAAATTCAATTTCAAGATATTATGTTTATTTTAAATATTTTTAATTGGCCTAGCAGATAACGAACGGTGCGACAACTCTCCCTAAATTTTTTTTAAACTTTAGTGCTCGCAGTTTCACTTGTAATGTTAAAATTTTAAACCATAAAATAAAACTTGTTGATAATTATTTTTAATTTTCAAAAAATTCTGGCAGCTTAAAAAAAGTTAATGACGAATAAATTAATAAATGAGAGGTTGATTAAAAATATATATTATCGAGGTGTGGAGGTTTGAAACGAGGTCACGAGCGACACGCTAACGTATTCCAAGTGATGGAGGAAAGAAAGAGTGAGAAGGAACTAAAAGAAGGAAATGAGGAGGTAACTTTCTCCGATGATTGTCCCACTAACCGCGATATCATCGAGCTCAAGATATCGCTACTGTAGATTTCTATTCGTGCGCGGTACCTAAAAAACAAGATTTTCCTCAAGTCCCTTCTTCATTTTCTTTTTTTTATTTCATTTTATTTTTCTTTTCTTGTTATTATGGCTTTATACTCTTCGCTTATCTTTCCTCTTGTTTTCTTGGTAAACTCTGCATAAACTTTGCTGCACTAAATATAACTTTACATTTCATAACTAACTCTCTCTCTCTCTCTCTCTCTCTCTCTCTCTCTCTCTTTCACTCAGTATCAAATACATCTTTATTTTGTCTCGCTACTTTTCTCCCTACCGTAAAATAAGAGTCTTATGCTTACGTACAAGTGTAATTCTTAATATATAAAATAACCTCCGAGGTGTTATATATTTTTCTTGTCATATATATTTATAAACATATCTCATAATTTTTCATCTCAATGCATTTTTCTTGGACCATTAATCTAATTACACGACACACCTTCTATCAGTAATAATGAAATTTTCCCGCCAATTCTTAACTTTTAAAACGTAAACTAATTCACAGTAAAGTTATTAAAATTTTTATCTTAACTTTTTCATTGCGCTCAACAAACTTGAACGGTTTCTTCGCTAAAGAATTAGGTGTCAAAATGACGACGCAATGCTTTTAAATTTAACTTTACATGACAAACGAAATTCAACCCGTCCACTTCGTCACACTTTATGTACAGAGAGAGCTCAACACCCTTTTCACCCGGCTTTTCATCTTCATGGCATTGTACGTTACTACAAAATGTAATAAAAAGCATAAAAAATAAAATAATAACAATAATAAAAGTAAAAAACACGGAGTTTAAGACGTCAGTAGTGACCTGCCGGGTAAAAGAGAGTCATCTGCTAACGTTACTCGCTTATTCTTCTTTCAGAATGTTCTTTTAGTAGTGAAAGAGTGGCATTTATTTCACCAACGGTGGCTGCACCTTGTTCATAGCCCTCTTTCTTCTCTGACTGTATATATTTTTTCTTTTTTAAGCCATTCTTAGTGCCATTGTATATGTATCACCCTCTGAAATGGATTACAGGGTGGCCTTTTCCTCACAATATGACTTTCAGTATCAGGTTTTAAATTTAATTTAATAAACTGGATGTTGCGTAATTAATTTTGCTGTAGCAAATGAGCATCGGGAAGTAAGTTCGTAGATACTTTTGACAAAAGGTATAAGACAAATAAAATGTTGTAAGTTGGTAAAAGTTACCGCTTAGTGCTCTCTAAGGTGCTTTTGATTTAGTTTTTAAAAAATATACGGTGAAGAAGGTTGTTCTTGTACTAGTGAAAAGAACCAGAGAATCACCTGCGAGGATTCCCGGCGGCCAAGTTAGCTACCGGTTTAAATAAAAAATATAAGAAGAAACAGCTAAAGTTTCGTCGAAATTTTTTACTTTTTTCACATTATTTATAAACTTGCTAAGTTATTTGCACGGGGAAGGATAAATAATGATGAAAAAATAAAATAACATAAAATAAGTAGAAACAAGGTTTATAACATTGATGAAGCCAGTTTGTTTAGAAATTGGATCATAGATAGGGCTATACATTCAATGTTTTTAATTAAGAAACTAGAGAGAATTTCCAATAGATGTAAAGAGAGAGTTGTGTGGATGAAATTAAAACTTGTTTCAATGGTGAATATCAAACATCAATTAACTTTTTTTTTTAGAATAAAATAATTTATATACATTTTTTACTTTGTCTCTTTTTATTAATTATAAAGTTTGAATAAAGTAAAGAAAAAGAAATAACTTGGATATTACGGAATTTGTCAATAAAGCAACGATTGCGTCCTTCACTTTGTAGTTGGATGGAAAAATATAATTTTATATTTAAAATATAAATAAATAAATGTATATTATAAGAAATAAGTAAAATGTAAATTATTTAAACCGGGACAAGCTCTGTGGAAATTGACTTTGCTTCATTCACTTCAAAGACTCGTTCAAGTAATTGGCTCTATCTCGTTTAAATTATTTTCGTACTTGAGCGCTAAAAGGAAATCCCAGACACGAGGGATTCACTTGCAATCTCGTTAACCAAATGTATTGGTCTCCAAGGTGCTGTATACATGTAAACGAGAAAAAACCCAATATCATTTACATACGCTTCGGTGCTTTTTTTTTTTTTTTCGGGAATATTTTCTGCACCCGAACATAACATCCTACCGAACCCGG
Organism: Microplitis deprimator; assembly: GCA_964016945.1. NCBI lineage: Eukaryota > Metazoa > Arthropoda > Insecta > Hymenoptera > Braconidae > Microplitis > Microplitis deprimator. The sequence continues at coordinate 267,370 of OZ024709.1, forward strand.
TATTAAATGACACCTTTAAAAGTAACTCCGTCAAAGCATTTCTTGCTTGCGATCCCAAGTTTTTTTCCATCCACCGGAGAGTAATTAACTCTCTTCAAGTTTCCCAGTAATCCCTTAGATCCGGATAAGTCGCTAAGACATTAAGATTGAAGGTTCTTGCACATACGCAGCTAGAGTTTTCATCACTAAGCTTACTTGTAGTTAACCAACAGCTTAAATAAAACTAAAAAAGCTTAAGGGCGTGGTGTTTAGGTATCAGTTAGGTCATCTCTAATTACAGGAGGTCAAAAAGAGAATTGTGGCACCTTACGACCTGAACTCTTCATATTTACTATTAACTATGTAGAAGTTACCGAGTATAGTATATTGCCAAGGGTTTTGTGATGAGCGGAAGAAACAACCTGTGTATGAGTTATAATGGGTTCCTGGTTGTTGAACGCAGTCAACCATGGGTGAATCTGTTAGTTACTACTCATAAATGCTCCCAGATACATTTCACATCACCATCATAGTATCAACGACCTGGAATTAAATATCATGTTCTGCATTACGGTCATTCAAATTTTACCGGATATTCATTATTCTGATGTTTATTCTACTCTGTTCTGTTCTGTTCTGTTCTATTTTATGTATTTGTGATCTCAAAATCCTTTGGCCTTTTGATGTCTGAATGTAATATTACCGGTGATACGGTGATTGGAGCATCATAGATTTATATCACGAGTCGTCGAAGCAGTTGTTGTCGGCATTCCGTGGACTATGTTTCAATAAGCCATTCATATAGATGTTTTCATCAGACATTTGATTGGTTTGGATAATGAATAGAATTCTATGTTGGATGACTATCAAAGGGCTTTGATGCTAATCTTCTTGTACTGCGGACTCTTGTATTTTAGTTTCCACTGATTATTATCGAGTTGATTAATTAAAGGCTGTTTAATCGAAATTAAAGGGACTTATAGATAAACTATTAGTTATGTTATCAAACAAAGAAAATTAATTTAAGTGATGAAAATATAAATATATATTTTATTTAAGTTTAATAATACAGTATTTATCTAATGGCTTTATTTGTTTTTGTCTGTTGCAGGTAAGAGAAAAAAAAAGTTAATAAATAAATAAACACATAAAATAGCAGATAGCAGGATAAAAATTCTGGCGAGGAATAATGGGTGAGAAATGAAAATGCATTCTTAATGGTATTACATCGAGTTACGTGCTCGAGTGGGATTTCACAAAAGTACTTTAATACTATTTTCCCCCATTTCGTTCTCTCTTCCTTTCTGTTGTTGGCTTACATTAGTACTGAATTTAACTCGGCCTCAAAAACAAAAGCTATTTTATTGACAAGTATTGTGAGACGATTACTTATTATCGATAGCTTATAAAAAATAATACCCCAATTTATTGTTTAAGTATCAAGTTTTGATGTGCAATAAATTTGGAATGTAATTTACGTGACTTAGTGCCCCAAAGTTAGTTTTTATTTCGAAATCGATGACGTAATCACTTTGCAAGGGGAAAAAATATTCAAGAAGCTTTTAGTATCAAACCCGTGACTTTATATATTTTTTATCCGATTTTTTTTGGCACCTGCAAAGAGGATGACGTGTAGCCCGAGCGTGAGTCGTTTTAAAGTTTTTCCTTCGTTTCATTTTTACTTATTTTCATCCCTCTAAGACTTGCTCAAGAAAATTTAACTCATGCTAGAGTTTGAAAAATTTATGCGCGTCATACCTTTCGCTGTAAATTTAACCAGCATCTACCTCTTCTACTACCACTAGTCCGCGCCATTTACAACTTACTACTTACAACCTGAACTTTTGTGTTCACCATAATATAGGATGTGAAATGTTATTTTAAGTAACCTGGCGAGGAGCTTTAAAGAAGCATAAAAATCCTTCTCTTTCTCTCCCTCTAAAGTAAAACAATAAACACATAAACAACTTTTGAGTTCATGAAAACGAAGAAATAAAAAATAATCCGCATTAATTTTAGTCCTCTTTTAAATGCTTGTACACATAGTAAAGGTTGTTTACGAACTTTCTCGGAATTTAAAACGGACAAGGGAACCCGAGGACGTTGACGTAGCGGTATTTTGGAGGCTCTTCTGTTTGTAAAGAGTAAACCTTTATTTTATTTATTTATTTATTTTATTTTGCTTTTTTTTTTTTTGTTTTTTTTTTCATTTTTAACGTTATTTCTCTCTGTATGTGTGCCCAGTGTCCACATGACACACGATGATGCCTGTACCTCTCGTTCTTGTCTCTCCTAACGAAATACATGCAAGAATGAAAACTGTCGTCGACAATAACAAACAACGGACACCCGTGTTCCGACTGCCAAATGGGGAAAAACCTTTCGCGCATCCTTGGATAATATGCAGCGCAATGCCGAATGCCAACACGCTTCACTGCCGCGGTGAATGTCCCAATACACACATATACTTATATAAATATAAATATATATATCCACGAGTTGTTTGTACAACCTGCTCTCCCTGCTGTCTCTGGTGGTGTCTCTTCTTGCATCACAAACGCGACATGCAGAAGGAATCGATAAGAAACTACGACTATCAGCTCAAAGATTCGCTCGAATAGTTTTATTTAAAAAACTTTGATAACAAAAACTAGATCAAAAGGGTTCTTTGAGGACAAATGGAGATACAGAGAACCTGATAGAGTTAACATACATACAAATTTAATAAATAGACATAGAGAGGTAGATAGGTAGGTTGGCTTGGTTCAATGAATGGAATTGATGATTGCAAGAATTGTTGTCTATTCAGTCTAACGAATGACAACGGGGACAATAATAAAAATATTTCCGTCTCCGATATCTGGTTATTTATCAGAAACTTGTTCTTGTTCTCGTTATCGTTATAACAAGTCACAGATTGGAGACGTCATTTGTATTTTATGTAATTCGGAGGAGAACGTAGCTATAGCTATAGTAAAAAAAATATAAAAAAAGAAATAAAATGAAAGAACTAGGAATGCTTTATGTATTATCAGCGTTTTTGTGTGTATATTTTTATTATTTCACAAACGAGCACACTTGTGTTGAACTAGAAGCCGTCAGTGCTTTCAGACGCTTTGTATTTTGGTCGTCGACATCGCACACACAACCACCAAAGGGGTCTAAACTTATTTTTTCCAATCAAATATACGAACCGCAGCTGCCGCGTGAATTGCAGCTGCCATTCGTCAGAGTCTTGTTTTTTTTATTATTACTACTTTTATTATTTTTTCAATTCTATCTGAAATGTTCGTTATTTTTTTCTGATCATTTATTTTTATTATTATCATTATTTTTATGTCCTTTTTTCAATCACTCCTCGCTCTGTAGGAACCGCCACTGTTATCACTACGAAAACTCGTGCGGTTAAATCACAGATAATTAAATGTCATCATTGTCAGCTTTCACGATTCACCATTTATTTTATTTTTCCACCCTTTTTCTTTACTTCACTCCCGAATCATCTGACTGTAGTAAAAAAAATATATTTATATATATATATATATTTTTAAAAACGTATGGATTAAAAATTAAAGACATCCGTTTCTTTGAAGAACAAAAATAAATATTTAAAAAGTATTATAGCTACGAGTTTAGAATACAGTATGAGAAATGATTAGATCAACCAACGCACGTATTAACGATTATTTGAATAGTCTTAATATGAAAATCATTTATACAGAAATGTAGAAATGTAGAAATAGCTTATCTTATATTTATCTTATATCTTATTTAATATATTTCTATATGTATGTTTTTAATGCGTGGGTTATTCGTAGCAATAGTAATCAGTTCTAAAAGTTTTCTTGTCTCAGCTTAAATTTTAACATATACCTCGGGAGAATAATAAAAAGATTGATAATAATAATGATAATAATAACAACAATAATGATGATGAAACAAAAAGTAACGATAGAAAAAAAAATATTGAGGTGCCGCTTCTTATCGCTTGAGGCGGATAGCAGCTCTTGACAGCCGATATTGGTGAACGCTCGTACGGGTTGAGTAGCATTATATAGTATATATAGAAGAGAATAAGAGACGTAACGTGGGATAGGAGATGATGGTGCCAGCAAAATGCCCGATGTACTTTTATCGGGGTTTGGTGCAGCGAATGAGAGAGTGAGTGAGTGAGTGAGTGAGTGAAGGATGAAGCGAGAAAGTAAAGAGACACGTGGTGAAGTAGGCGAGAACGTACGAGCATTAAGTCCAAGGGTTTCCAGCTTAGTCAGCCCCACACGAGCTTCCACAAGACCGCCTGCGTTTAATGTCCACGCCAATTTCATCGGTGCTCTACGGTTCCTGGCACTTATCGCTTATGTCCCTGGACCTTTTCAAGTTTACTCAAGTCGACTAGTCCCATGGACTATACTATCTACTGCAACTTTTTGTACTACACTTATTATATTTGAGCACTTGAATTCGCCAACTGCTGACATATTTCTCTACTCGGTTTTCATAGACCGTGAGAATAATGTCGGCTGCTCCTTTCTTCCGAGATATCAAACTAGATATTTTCCATGTTTCCTAGTGTAGCAACTACGACCAACCAGTAAGATGACAATGACGACGTCCTACCACGTTCTTGCTCTTACTTTATATCCTTACTGCTCATATCTCCTTCGTTTTATCACGTTCAGTATTGAAATCACGTACCACTCGATCGGAGGGGTCGCTTCTGGATAGATCGGTACAACAGAGAATAGTACAACGTTCACTTTAACCTTATATATATATATATATATATATATATCTATGCATTATACGCAATGTTGCGGCACCGTATGATATTCTATCGTCGTTCTACACGTGACTTATCGTAAAGAAGTAGATGGGAAAACATCTCTCACAAGTTGGTTGTCATCTTTGTCTCAATACTTCCGTCAGTCATTGATACCAACGGGATATTGGGGATCAAAAATCGAATGAAGAAAAGAAACCATCATCTTTTTCTTTTGTATACTTCATTTTTAACGTACACTTGACAAAAATTTTTCCACGACAACTTTGCTGATGACACAATTTAGTTATTTGCAAGAAAGTTGATTTAAGCTCTAGAAATACTTAAAAGTTCAACAGCTTTTTCCGGTGCTTGACTGTCCATCTTAACTTGGTAGGTTTGGATGTAGCGGAAGTCTCTCTTTGGCGCTGTACACACAAGATATAAAGCTAGTGTGTGTGTATGTGAACCAAAAATGTTGAAAACCGTCTGGAAGTAAGTTTCCTTCTTCTAAGTTGGGTAGCCAGTGGAAAGAGTGCTGGCGTGAACAAGACTCAAGGACCTTTTTGGATCTCTTGGCCACCGAGGATATAAAGTTTAGCTCTGAAACCAGCTCGACGTTGAGAAGACGCGATTCGGATCGTTCATCAACTCAATTCCACTTGTTTGAAAAGAAACTTGCATCGCAGTCCATGAGACGCGGTCATCGGCTTTGACGGAATAGACGCAGTCACCGAACTTTTTTCTCCCTTTATCGCTATATACGAACGCAAGGACTTTTTTTTTTCACTTCTTCTTCTTCTTCTTATTCCTCAAAGTTTCCGGTCGCAACATTTACGAGGCATTCAAAGCGTGTCGCCGACACACGATGGAATTTCCGATAGACTCTGGTCTTCTCACACCGAAGGCGTCATAGCTCACCGAGACACTTACCATTCGGAAAATCTAGTTATAATCTCTGTTGAACTACAGACTAAGACATTTTCTCCTTTTGGACATACACACATACACACATATAACTTGAAACCTCTCCTCAGCTCGTTTTGTATAACCTATCTCTCCTGTCACGTTTCTCTTACCCTCGGCCGCAACTTCCGACTTGGAGTGAGACACTGGGGATGCGGGGGTGATCAAGTCTTTGTTCTCTAGCCACCAGAGAGTCCTTTCAGCTCCCTTGATAATGGTGAATATTCCTCTATGTACGCAGACTACTGAGACCAACCTGACAATTGTAATGAGTTGTGTATGTCCGCTAGCAATCTCTCAGTTCTAAACTCACCAGCTACTTTGGAGTTTATCCGGTTGGGTATCATGAGAAAGTTACTAAAGACAGAGACGTATAATTGCTGTTGAGGAATTCGCGGTCTTCGCCCTCGGGCAATCGCCATCATATTAAATCGAGATAACTGACGCGTTGAGTGATTTTAGTCTTCTTCTATTAGCTAGACAAATTGCTAATTTTTTTAAAAAATAATCTTAGGGTTTAGTTTATTTTCTTTGTTAAATCTTGTCGGATTCAATTTGTATTTTCATTACCGGTAATTGGTTTTTATTTGTCAAGCCAGTGGTCGATGGCACGTGCAAACTAACTAACGGAGTAATAGACAAGCCTGTGTGGTCTGCGGTTTGCGTTAATTGATTCTAACAAATGTGGTAATTTTTTAACAAACAAACTCTTATATTTTAAAAACCAGGTATTTCGTTGCAAATAACAGTATTTATTTCTCTAATGAGAAAGAAAGCAATGCTTGAGCTAAAGTTTCTTATTAAATTTAATAGACATTACGTGGACAAGAAATATATAATCGCTAGTCAGTTGATTCAAAGACGGGGGCAAGCAAAAAAATAAATACCGTGTTCAAACGCGTGAATTCTCTTGTGAGACTACCTGCCTGAATTCCGCGCGATTTTTACTCGGAAAAATGCCAGATATCATCGCGCCACTGACCTCTGCCGGACGCTCCATCAGACAGCCCGGGAAATAAAATTTTCTTCCACAAGTTTCTTCCTGCTATTCCATTTATTTTTTCATTTATCATAAACATCCACTGGCAAGAAAATTTTTCCATTCGCTTCGTCCACATAACCAACTAAACTATTTTTCAATTTAAATTCTATAAATATATATAGACATGTATGTAACTAAAGAATACCTTGCAAAGGGATTCCATTTCAATTCAATTAAGGAAATTAATACCTTACATTGTCAAAGGGAGTATAATTTTACCAATGACATCACAGCGATCTGATGAATCTGAGTGACACATTAACAGTGGTCTTATCTAAATGGTTTGATATCAATATGTCGTGGTTTGTCAAAGCAACGTTATGTCTATTTAGTTGAGCAGAACCAAACTAAATCTATCATGAATATAGACAGAGTTCTCGCGTTACGTTCCAGCTATTAGAGAGAGAAGTTGTAATTCCAGAGAGATTGAGAGCCGGACAGAATATGTGACATTTGACCTAAAGGGATATTAGGAATCTCATCAGCATCAGCACCAGTATCAGCAGCAGCAGCAGCATCATCATCATCATCTATGCTCTAGCCGTTCGGTGACATCACGGTGATAAATCCTCGTATAAATCCAACTAAGATCTGCTTGCAAGCCCTCTAATATCGCTCGATCTATCTTCACCATCTATCGATCTTACTTACTATGTAATGCATCTGTTCCACGATTCTGGGTCACAATTTTCCATAAAGAGCTTTTACTTATTTACAAAGTTTTAAGTTAATGTCGATGTCGAAGCTGCTAGACTTGATATTGAAGATCGAATAAGCTGCATATTAAAAAGTTTTAATTGCAGAACAATAGAGACAATTATAGACTAAACTATTGCAATTGAATAATTAAATATTTTTTAAATTATAATTAAATAATAAAGTCTTGTTTGAATTATAAATTGTCTAGACTTGATGAAGATTCAATACGAGGCAGGTGTTTGTTCACTCGAATTTAAACCAGCTTCGGTCGTTTTTCGTGTTACGGTTTAGCTCCCACCAAATAGTATTGTTAGTTCGAAAGACATAATAGAGTGTATATAAGATAAAAAGAGTTCCAGCTCTCGTTCCTCGCATTGTCGTCGTTGCTCGTCGTCTAGGGGCTTATATAAAAAAACCTGTTGCATCGTCACCACTTCTCTTATCTTTCTTGCTGTCTTTTATACTCCAAACTCAACTCTCTACACTCCTCTAGTCTAGTCTAGTCTAGTTTTTTATTCTGAAGCGTAACCTTTAAGATTTTAGCGTCTTCTTAAATCCCAGAGTACAACTTTCATATTCGTTCATTCTTTTTACATCCAACCTATCGAGCTAAACTAAAAGCCTCTTGATTCATTTCAATGCCTTACAACATCTGTGCACTCTCTTACAGCAAATTTTTATCACCGAACTCTACACTGCATTCCTTTGAAAAAAATGACATATCGTGCTTTTATTTTTTTTTGTAATTATTTTTATGGGGTTCTATTACTGACATTAAGACGATACGAGTACAGTTTAAGTTTTTTCCGTAAAAGTTATAGTTTAAAAGCTATCTTCATTAGGTATTCTTGGATCGAGCGTTTAAAGCTCAGCATTGAAGCTCGAACAAAAGTTTGCCAGGTAAGGGGACCAAAAGAGGATTTAATGAAATTAACTCTGCTTTGCATACGGTTAATGGCCCGTATCATGCACCGAGCGATAGCTAGCCAGGTTACTTTAAACTACTAAGCAAAATGTATTTTCTACCTGACTAACTTTTTATTTTTCTTCACACACTTAACAGCAATAGGGGGTATTAAAACTCTTTATATCATCTCACCCTCAGCCTTCTTTCAACTCAAAAACTTTACTACTTTTCTCTGGTGCGGTTTATATAGACTCCCAAGCTCCCGTCAAAAATAGTGATTGATGAAGAGAAACAGCGTGCGGTGGATATCCTGGCGATAAAATATATAAGTAATCCTGATGGATGTGTGCAGAGTTGATTGCGGCTATTTATCAATTATTTTTTCCCTCTTTCTATTTTTATTTTTTATCCGTCAAACTCAAAACCATCCTGACTAGAAATGTTTGCAGATAACCCAACACATATATACATAAATATAGCGGCCGCAAATATGCTTAATAACGAGGCTAACATTTGTATGTCGGCAAATGCGCGTCATCTTTAAATTGATTAATTGTAGGTACTTTTAAATAATTATTTATACGTAATATTTAGACGGTTAATGAACTACTTATATTCCGTGCGATCTTATTCGAGTCTATAAATAAATATATCGCATATATATATTTATGTAAGTAGGTGAGTATATATCTATATATATATGTAAAGCTCTTGTAGTTTGCCGTGAGGTAATACCCAGGCTTTAATGGACAGGGAGAGTAAAGCTGACTGATTAAAACCGGGCAACCCGTCCAGCCATCTCCGGTTGTTGATGTTAATATACTTTTATATAGATTAATATATACGAAGAATATGAATGAGTAGTGAATGGATATTAAAATGAATGAGAACAAAAAATATGCGAATAACAGAAAGCAAAAAATAATTATTTTAGCATTGTGTTAGTTGTCTGGAGTATTTTTTTTTACCTCTTGCTTAATAATTTTTCTCCATTATGTTATTAAAATATATTTTTATGTACAAATGTGATTATTTAAATCAACAAAGATTTCAACTCTCACTCCGTTGGTTTAATGAATTTATAAAAATATTTAAAAAATTTTTATTGGATCTTAAAAAATAGCAAGCCATTAAATTAACGAAAGCATCGAATGCGAGGAATGAAAATAAAAATAAAAACGTTTTCTTATTACTTATGGCCGGAAATAAACGAAAAAATTTTCAGTGTATAGAGAATAGTGAAAATAAAATAAAAAAAGAAAATAAAAAACAAGTGAAAATGGGTGATTTAATTCTCAATTCTCAGCACAATCGCGCTGCACACTGCATAGTTAAATAATTTTAATCTTTTAAATCCTCGGTACCAAGTTTTATTTTATTTCCGAGTGCACTCTCAGGCCTGCGCGTGTTTCTGCGACTTATGGCACAATACCGAAGCTTTACTGCGAGCGATATTAAAACCCACACTAACCAATTTCCATTAACACTTGCTAAATTAACAGATAAAGTATTTTCTCGCGTTGTGTATCCGTGTGTAATACACTAGTAGGGGATCCAAGCAGAGACACGTGAATAATGCGACTAAGAATACTACAAGCCACACATTCACACACGCACACACACACAAGATACCCGATAGAAATGGTCCATTAACTGCTATAGCTCTTAGCTATCGCAACGGATGTATTTGCGAATTTAATATTGCACGGTGGTCGCTTATAACCTAACACTCTTACGACTGCGATACTCGCTTTTTATTTTTATTATCATTATTTTACTTCTTATCCACTTCTCACTTAATTTTTAAATTAAATTGCTTAATCTACTTTTATTTATTTTGTTATGGTTGAGGATAAATAAAATTATTTATTTTTGAAATGTCGAAAATAAAAAACCAAGAGACATTAGAAGTAGAAATAAAATAGATGATATGAATGAAGAATAGAAAAAAGAAAAAAAAGAAAAATATAACGAAGGAATAGCGTGGCCAGAAGATATTTGAAAAGTTTAATGGTATATATATGTTGGTTTTCCCCTCGGGAAATACGTTGGCATGATGCTCTGGTGTAACGTCAAGTTGAGGTAGACTAAGTATACATATAAAGGGGATGTGAATGTCCACAATTGAGCTTGTTCTATTATCACTGGTACTGTATGCTGGTAAAGCTAGAAGTATAAGTAAAAGTAGAGTAGGTAATGGTGATGGTGATGGTGATGGTGATGGTGATGGTAAAAGTGTTGGTGTCAGTAATGCTCGGCATCGTCCTGCTGTTCACGTGAATTAATCGACGTCTTTATAATTAAAATTTCTTGAATGCAGAGCAGCGTCCCGAGGGCTTGCCCAAGTGCTTCTTTGCCGTGTCGTTAATTTATCCTTGCAGACATAAAAAAATAAGGTTTTTTAAAATTAGTGGACTTGTGTTTTGCTTGGCCAGACTACTCTATTATACTACTCGGAACCTTTAATAATTGCTTTTCAGACATGACAAATTCTGTTTAAATGTCTGTGTCGGAAGACCTCAGCTGATACACCTTTTAATTTATCCTCTTAATACATTTTAATACGACTTAATGACTATAGTTTACTTGATATTTTTTGGGTTTTTAATTTTTTTTTTAGTATATTAATCCTATTAATATAAATGACTGGCACTAAAAATGCAAGTTGACTGCATGAAAGCTTGGAATTGTATTCCAGTCTGTGTATAAAGGCAGAACTATATATCCAGAGGTGGAATTTAATATGCAGTTGTGTCTACAAGCTGGGTCAGGGGGCATTTAGTTGGCCATTCTGACCCACTTCTCTTGCTGGCTGCGGTGTGTCCGCCAGATGAGTTGCGATGCTAGAAACGAATGAGTTGAATTCACCTCGTATTTCTCATCGTATACTTGGATCCTCGTATTTCTATATGTGTGTGGGCGTGGGTGTGGGTGTGTGTGTCGAGTGGCCATTCAGCGACCTCGACAATCAAGCTTTTGCTTTTAGCGTCAATAGTTTGTACCTAAAGGAATGAAAAAATTTACCTAAAAGAAATTCTCTGCAAAAAATTCATTAAATTTCAATGGAATTGTTTTTTTATTCTTTTTTCAGACTATAATATGTAAAAAAATTATAATATTACTTTGTTTGAGCATAGAAGTGCACATTTTTGTCGAATAATTACTATTTTAACTTTTAGATAATACTTGAGGTTTATTGAAACGGTAATTTAAATTTACTTACGATCGTTAGGACATGACGGACATGACTAATCGGTTGTCAAACTCGAAAGTCTGGGTTAAACTTTGATAACTGATAATTCGGCTTAAAGTCATCGCATAGAGCTCGTTAGTCTTCTAATTAGACGAGAAAAAGTAAATTTAAAAGCTTATGATAAGGAAATTTATGAAAAAAATTTTCTGACACTGCAGTTTCTAAAAAACGGCAAAAAGAAAAAAAAAATAATAATAAATTTCGTGTCAAGAAAAAAAAACTTTTAAGCTTGAGGCTTTGAAATAAATATTTTTTTATTCTTGTACTATAATTTATGTCTGGTACGGTATTAAATAAATGAAATAAAAATCAAATTCTAAAAAATCAAACCTGGCATGAGTTTGATCTATCAAATGAAACAAAATTAAAATTTAAATCCAACTCGAATTTTTTTATCTCGGAAATTTTCGGGCACTCCATTAAGCTCAACATTTCTCTGTATATTAATTGCGTTTGAAATATATAAATCATATTGGACTTTTATTGACTTGTCAGTTGAAATGTGTCGGATATATTCCGACATGAAAAAAAAAAAAAACAAGCAAAGTAGGTGTGAGGTAGAGTTGCCGAGGAATAGTTTTGATACACGGCGGCGATGATTGGTCAGAATTGATTAATTTGTATGATTGCACTTTCCTGGGTTACGTTGGACGTGTACTGAGTAGAGTAGCTCGTGGAAATGTCATCTACCATCCGTAGAATAGCAACTCTCTCTTTCACTCAATTTCTTTTTTTTTGTTGATTTTATTTATTTCTATTCCATTTTATTTTTTATCTCCATCTCGTTCGCTCCTTCGTAAACTCATTCCATCGAGCAGCTCACGTCTATGCTACACAAGTCCGTGTTCATGTGGCGGCTCGATGCAATCCCGTGTCAGCCATCTCGAGCCCCCACGGCGTGGCGGTGGTATGCTACAAAACCTTCTCCTATATGGACCCAAACCATACCAACTCTCTTTGTTTATTTATTTTTCTCACTCTCTTCCTGTACAACAACTACTGCTGCTGCTACATATCCAACTCACATCGCAATTTTGTTCAAGCCACTCGGATATTGCGCCCCGCGCGACTTCCGTAAACTTTATGGTCCAACAATACCATTTCACTCTTACTTCGGTCTCACCCCAAGTGATATTTTACCTTTTCTGGCCATATGTTTTTCTAACTTCTTTACTCTTATCCTCTAGCCCACTATCCACCTCCTTTTCCCTATTATTGCTATTTTTTTATTTATTTATTTTCTTGACGTTATTTAAGTCGGCTATCATCGCTTGACTTGTTCGCACGGGCAAGTTATTTTACAGCTGCTTTATAGACTTTAAACAATTTTCACGATCCCATTTTTCTGGCGACTTAACTCCTGAGAAAATTCATTTGATTTTTATTTATATTTCTTAATTTAATTCAGACTTCAGAAAGCTTTTTTAATTTGAATTTTTTTTTTAATCTGCCAGCGCCTGGATAAGATTTAAAAATTTTAAATGATAAAAAGAAATAAACAAAACTGTATAATTACTGAAACTTGGAATTCCATAATTTAATTATTCAAATTTGTTATTTTTTTGGCTTAATGCAAATATCAAAGTGAATAATATTTCATCCGTGTATTTTTTTCTTAAGCAAATATTTGCACGAGAGTATAGTGAAGAGATCGACTAGATCTCCCGGGAGATGTGGAAGAAGTTTTTTTTATAGTTATATATATATATATTTTTTTATCTAACTATATCTTTTTTACATATATATATCTAAACGCAAACCCTGAGGCCAAATAACGATATATTGGCTGAGCTCAATTCAATTTTTACAGAAATCAAATTGAAATCAGAATTCCAATACGTGGAAATTTATTTATTTGTGCTGGTAGTTGGATACGTGAAAAATATATATATTTTTTTATTCATTTGCTAAAAATAAATATAAAATATAATATAATTTAATGTTAAACTCGTTAACTAGAACAAATTTATCGTTTTTTATTTTTGTTTCTCGTAAAATTTAATTGTTTATTGTAAATCCCACGTAAAATAAATAGTAAATCCGTAGAATTGATTTTCTAAAGCCACGGGGTGGTTACGTTCCAAGTAATGTTTCATCTGAAACCAATATTGGAATTGTCTGCCTCGAAATTGTAGAGTCCTCGTTGTAACTTTGGGATCTCTCGGCTCCTATCCACTAACTTGGGCTATTTATCCATTGTCAAGTGTAATTTACGATCTTTGGTCCGACTAAAGTCTCGAAATCTACCTTATTCTTACTCCCTTAATATATAGTTGATAGTTTTCCGCTTTCTAATCGTTAAATACTCCTACCATTAAAATTCTTAATGGCTCTCCCTCATTTCTGTTTAATTACCTCTTTTATTTATTTAATTATTTGCTCTCCTCTCGTCTTTCCCGTCTTCTCCTTTTCCATCCAGCCCCGGCAAAACTTTTGGTACGTGAAATTGGATTTAAAATTGATTATATCCTCAGTACTTTCGTTACAACCATTGAAAAATATTTGGCACACACGTGCTGTGGTATTTGGCAAAGATTCCTCGGATAACCAAATTAATTTCGTGTGTACAACGTTACGATTGAAAACAGATTTAATCTCATATCTCGTGATAAAAAGAAATAATATTCCCATTGATAATCAGCCGTCATCCAAAAGTACATATAATATTTTGCTACAAAGATTAAAATATGTATATTTATTGGTAGGGCGTGAACTAATTGTTGTTGCGATTTAGCCACAGCTACACAGACTATTGGGCAATGATACCGCTGCAGGCGCAATGAATTCCGCATTATCAGCGATTTCGATTTATGTCCTAGTATCCGACTATCGTAAGGGACCGTTGTACGCGGAACGTACAACCTAATTCGGATTACACTAAGAGATTATCGTCCACCGCAGATAATGCATTCGATATACTGCTGCAGCACACGAGAAATCATTGCCCAGGGAATTATATGTCTCTAGATCAACTCTTCCTGCTAATAAATAACCATTTGCTGTAATCATTAAATCCTTTCAATTAAATCAGCATTCATCAACTGACTTTCCGCACTCACTTATTAATTCATTACTTTTTTTATAAATCATTACCCTGTACTCCAAAAATTCAGCTAATTTAGTGAGTAAGCGTACAGGTTTAGTTATAGAAAACTAATAATAATAATGATAATGGTAATAAAAAGATCTCGGGAGTATCCGCTCTAGAGTCTTGGGAGACACTACGGGAAGCCGCCGGCGATCGACGACTCGTGACCCACTTCCTCGACTGCGACCCAGATGCGGGGGTGCCACCACCACTCAGACAACCATCATCCACAACGATATCTCTCCAAGATCTCTAGCCTCCTTTTTTTCCACGCTTTCTCTTATTTATTCCGTCTCTCTCTATTCTCATTTAATTTCCCTCTCTCTTGCTCCCGTTCTAGCTGACGTCTTAATTAAGTTTTCGTTGTTTTTTTTTGTTTTCTCCAACGTTGACTAAAAAAGAAAAAAAAATAATAATAATTTTATAATCCGAGAAAAGTTTATTAAAATATTAAATAACCAGCGAGTTTAGTATCACGTTGGTAAATTGTGGCGTTTGCCGGAAGGAAGAACGCGTTGATCGTACCAACCGGACGTGGCAAAGTTTCGCGGTTCCGTGTTGTAGAGTCTGGTACTCGTGCTTCTAGTAGTAGTAGCCGAGTCGAGTGCCGTATGTATAATATGCGATGAGGAGAAAAGGACGATGTGGTATCAGCCAAAGTAGCTAAGCCTAACAGTTCAGACTAGACCAGACTAGACTAGAGCAGAACAGACAACAGAGTACAGAATAGATTATAAATGTATAGTAGTGGGAGTAGTCGTGCTACGTTTGTTGGGTAGTAGGTATGGTAGAAATATTGTAGAATAGAAGAAGAAGAAGGGATGTCGGCGCGATGTCAGTACAAAATAGAAGGGTTCCCCTGTCCAGGGGTCCGGGTGTTGCGTGTGTAGAATCGAGAGAGACCCAACGGCGCACGAGCGATTGAAAGAGATGGATAATATGGATATATATATATTGTCGGGAGCAGTGGGGGCCGACAACACTGTGTGTTGTACCAGCAGTGAGTAGTGAGTAGTGAGTGGTGATGGTAATGGTGGGGATCAGTTCCAACCAAGTTTAGGTCCAGGAGACGGTGGCGGCTTGGATGCGCGCGAGCAAACCTACTAACTTCAGTGTCGCTCGGACCGCGGCCACGTATTGTGGGCTGCGTTAATAGTCCATTTTATATATACCTATATATCTCGCTCTGTCGTCCAGTGTGTTACGTGTGTTTATATTACTGCTCCGTTTTATTTTTTGTTATTTTTTTTTTTTTTTTTTTTTTTTTTTTTTATTATTATTATTGTAACCAGTCACTTTACTTGGTTGACCCGGTTCCGAAGCATTCACTGGGTTTGTTTGTTTTTACTGCTCGTTTCGAGTCAATTGTACCTCTGATAAGATATCATGACACGACATGGGATGAATATTATCTAAACGAGCTCTGAAAAAATTTTGTGACCCTTTTTTTATTCTTTTATTCGAGTTGTAGTTTTTTAGTTGTGATAACAGATTTGTGCTCAAGTTTGTGATATGACGATTATTAGCGACTTTGATTATCAAAAACAAGTAAAAAAATTAAAGCAATTTAATTTTTGAGGTGGAATTAGCGAGTGTGTGTGTTGGTGATCGTTTTCAAATTGTAAAATGAGCCGCGCCTCTCAGGCCGGCTTGGAGGTGGAGAGATACATTGGAAGTTGTTTAATATCCTCGACACTAAGACCCACTTTGCAAAAAACTATTGTCAACAATAATAACAACAACAATAACAATAATATTATTTGTAACAACAATAACAATAGTTGTAATAATAAAAAAGAAAGTCTGGTCGTGAGCTTACGTAATTCACACTATCAGCAAAACAACTATTCACCTGGTAATAATGAGCAGTGTCAGTATGGTACTTGGACAGGTGCCCCTTTAATCTCCATGACGTCTAGTCCCAGGAGAAGTAATCAGCGATCGTCTCCGTCACCTTGTCAACAACTGTCTCAGCAGCAACAGCAGCAACAACATTCACCGATTGAGTCACAGTCGCAACAGCAACATCAAAGCCACCAGCAAGTTCCCGCACACCTGCAGAACCGAAGTCCCCTGTCGCGCCTTGCCATTCATACGCAAGGTGCACCCCTCATTCTCGCCGGACGCTTTCACAATCGTGGAAAGGCGCAGAATTCCAACAATGTGATTGCCACTCCTAATGTCAACAATTTCTGCAACGTTAATAACAATAATAATAATAATAATAATAATAATAATACAATGTCAATTGGAAGGTGTCCGCCCGTTCGTAGTCAGAAAAATATCGTTGAAATTCCGAGAAAGTCACAATCTCAGTATCAGCACATGCCGCACCAACAGCAGCAACAACAACAACAACAACAACAACTACAACAACAACAGCAACAACAAATCCAACACCAAACACAACAGCAAACGACAAATCATAAGAATGATTGTCACGGAAAGTTAGACAATAGCTCGGGGGCAAGTATCGCCAATATCGATTCGCTGAGCATCGCCAGTGATGAAAGTTCAAATAACTGTGAGAATAGTTTACCGAGGATCATAAAGCCCCGCAAGCGTAGGAAGAAGGACCGTAAGCCCGCCAATGTCGTTACTACGGAGAACTCTAAGCCGGAGGATATCCCGGTCTCGATGAATCCTGGACTAATGGCCACGGGGATGACTGGAGATCAATCTAATTTGGTTACACTGAAACCTTATGTGCCGGTTTGCTATGATGGGATGAGATATGAAGTCCCACCGCAGCAGGGTACGGTGCAACATCGGGCTCACAGGAGGCCACCAATGAGCAGGGAAAGTTACTCAGGTAGAACCCAGACACCTATACAGCAGGAGATTGTCGACACGAGGCAGAGCAGTAGGTATGCGCATCGACACGCGCAGGTGAAAGTGCTCGACGACAACCGGAATGTTGTGGTGCCTGTGCTCGTTCGCACGACAGCTCTTGCCAAGGGATATCGTAATCACCATCACCATCCGCCCGCCAACAACAATAACAATAATAATAGTAATAGTAATAACAATAATAATAATAATAATAATAATAATAATAATAATAATATTAATAATAATAATTGTAACAATGCCCTCAATAATCGGCTAGTACATGGTAATACTGGCAATGGGCCTCGTTATATTCATGGGTACGACAGCTGTGAGAAATCAGGACTTGTTGATGACCCGGGTTCCTGTCAGTGTCGCTACTGTAATCCCTCTGGTCTCATATGGGACGTTGATCAGAACGGGTATTCGCCCTTCTTGACACCTCCACCCAGCACAACTACCAGCACTGGGAACAACAATGAATTTGTTCAATTTCCCCAGATACCACTGTTCTTGTCACGATCAAATATTGGTGGGGGTGGAGGAAACTGTCATCAGGAACCGTCCGAATTCTTCGACGTGGAAGACTCCCTGAGGAGCCACCATCATCATCACCACCATCACCATCACCATCCAATTCCAGTTGGGCCGACTCGTCACGAACGGCTTGAACCTACTGGGGGTGCACTACTCAGACGAAGCTGGAGCGACCCATCAAGCTACTTCAGCGAGCAAATCTGTACACCCAGTCGTGATGTCGGAGTAATTGGTGATCGAGGGCAGACTGCTGAGGCAGTTGGCAGAGGTAGGAGTTCTTGGCCCGGAAGTCCGTCCTACGTGTCATTGGGAACAAATGCCTCGGGACTTGGTGGTAGTCTCAGTGGTAATCCAGTTACTGGACAGAGCCTTGAGGTGTCTACTGAAATAGTGACTTCTCACAACGGGCATCGTGATCTTGAAATAAAATTCTTTTCATCGTCGCCCAGTTCTATTCAGCCGGAAGAAGAAAAATCACCCTTTCCAGAGGACAACGAGGATTTGAGTGATATTTGGAGTTATCACGAGTTCAAGCTGCAGCAAGACTTTCGTACTTTACTACAAGCAGAAGAGTGAATAACGCCCTAATTTTAAAATAAGTCAAAGACATTGATTTTAAACGATAATATATAATAAGAAATAAAAAAAAACTGCAACACGAATTGTGTATGTGTGTGAGATTGTGTATGAGAGATTTAATGAGCGAATGAGAGTATAGAGTGTGTGATGAAAGCGAGATCGTTATTGGAATGAAATTGGAAAGCCGTCGGAGCGTGGAACAAGTAGAAAAGCCGAGGTTGACTGGCAACGAGAGCGAACAAAAACAGGTGGACTCTCTTACACACATATCGAAACATACATTACATACATGCATACATGCATACAATCAACCTACCCACTCTGATGTCTATGCGTATATGTTGCGTGCGTGCGTGCATGCGTGCGAAAGCCGACTGCTGGCAGCATATTACTCATGACAGCAGCGGTAACACCAGCAAACCTAAACCGTTAAACCTCTGCTCGTACTATATAACGAACATACAAATATATAAATGTACGTACGTACGAACGAACGAACGAACAAACTAGTGTAGAGCGTAGCAGCAGTCTACCGACAGACAAGCACAGTACAGTAGTAAGCAACAACAACAACAACAACTTGGGTTTGTAACGTGGTAGTTCATCTAGGTCTACACGACGGGACTTGTCTCTCTAGCTCGTAGCTCGTCTGTCTGTCTGTCTGCCTGTCCGACTGTCTATCCACCGTCAGACATTCTATGTACACGATATAGTCTACGCACGGGTGACAACCACCGATGAATAAACCACGAAACGAGACGATCATTTCTAACGGTTTACGTGGTAGTAAATGTTAAACCAATGTTAAATTGATGACGAGCGAAATCACGACTGTAATTGATCCCTTCCTTGTGACCACCGATTCTTCATACTATTTTTTCCATATATTTTAATTTACCATCGTGTCCGTGGATTAATGAAATGTTGCCGTGATCGATAAGATAATATTATGTCCTACGTCACGTCGGTTGCGTGTGCAAATTGATCAAGGTGAGGAAGCGTCAGTTGCCGCCGCCTTGCCTCTCGTTTCTTCGTCATCGTTATTGTCAACGCAACTCAGTCAACTCCTTCACTATTCCCCATCTATCATCAGCCTGGTACATACTAAGATACCGAGTATCGGTAGCACTAAAGCGGCATTTACTTGTCTCCTCTTGCAACACATATATACACACATACACATACACACAAATACTTGGGATGTTGAAGCTAAAACCGGCGTTTAATTAACGCATCGGACATGTTGTTCGCGTGATCGTCGTTAGTGTAACGTAGCAATTAATCGGCTAGCAAGTCGTAGCTCTAGGCCTATTGCGAGTCTTAAGCCTTAAAGGAAACGCGAATGGGTATACCTACCTGGGTACAAGAAAAGATAAGTATTACCACGTCCTATGTGATGATATGAGTTTAACATCAGAATAATGACGCGCTGTCTGTATTGATAATCTACAGTTTAAAAGATATAACATCGTCGAGCTTTGGTTATTCCATTCCTTTATAATATTTCTCGGTAGCTAATTCATTTCCGCTTGGGGCTCATACACCGCGTTACACTTTCTTTTCATGGACGAAATTGATTATTCATTAGCCGAGCCAAAGATAAGAAAAAAATGGTTAAAAATAAATAAATAATAATTATTTACGATTTACATTGACGCAGATGTCAACCAAAGGGGCCGATGACCTTTATCGTATTATGTTAAATAATGGCACCGGCATAACGTGGGTCGCTAAACTGTTATAATTCGCCCACGAATATACCTTTTTTTTTTATTTAATTTCCATTCATACAAATGCATATACTAGTAAAACCTTTTATTTAATATTAATCTGTTTGTTTACTTTATTGAGCTCAGTAACAAAATAAAATTTGTTTCCTTGGGATCTTCGATCTCTCCTTTCTCAAGGACAATAATCCAATTGCCGTTGGTATAACGAACTTAATTTATAGTCGTATCGAGAAATAGTTTCCACGCGAATGGATTTGTCGTAAACGAACGTAACCAAGTACATCGAGACAGAGATCTTGTCTGTCAATTCGTTCAGTTGCAACGCTTGCGTGTCTCCAGGGTATCCATTATCCTTTCTGTATTCTTGCTGTACTATACATATATACATATATCCATATATACATATATCCATATATACATATATACAACTGTCGATCGATTCGATCAGTAGATCCATCGATTGGCAGTAGTAATCGAACGCAATCTTCGATAAAGTTGCTCACGGTCGCACCTACTCCCAGCTTAATCTAATTACAGTCGAGTATTCGCCGCTGATACTTTTTAAATACGTTATGAAATAAAATACCGTCATCATAAAATATTTTTCGACATTATTTCCATTATCCAGCTCGCGATACACACCAGTAAAGTCTGATGAAATCGATTCCCACCGAGTTCTCGCTCCTTTTCTAACTCTTCGCTCTGTATTATATAACATATATAAATATTAAAACATATTATTATTATTATAATTATTATAAAATATTTACCGTGTAGGTATATAAAGTAGTTTAAATAAACAATGTTATTTGCTAGATTATTGATGAGTATGAGTGTGATTATTATTATTACTATTATTATTATTATTATTATTGAGAGTGCGTGTGAATGATATTTGTACTTTATAAACAGACTGTGTTATATATATGAAATCTTGACCAAGCTCGACTCATTAATTCGCTGTGCGATCGTCGTCGCTTTGTCGTATAAATATAAATATTATACATATATATGTATGTTGTTATAAATGGGCAAATGAAGATGTTAATTGTATCACTGGGAAAAAAAAGAATTAAAAATAAAAATTATTTCAAGTATCGACTTGCATGTAATTTAAAATTAAATTTTTTCCTGTTATTTTTTTTTTACTATCGCTTGTTGTATTTTTTTCATTTTTTTCTCAGTGTTTAGATTAATTGTCACGTAATTAATACTGATAACTAAAGAATAAATAAATAAAATATGATATTGTGTAATTTAAATTAGGAATGTGTGTAAATATTGTAATAGCAATTAGCTTCGGCGTATTAATATTTCCACTGAATATTAAAATAAATTATTTAGCTCGTTATTTTTTATTTATAAACAGATTTCATTGTCGCTTTTTATTAATTGGAATAACGTTTTTGTTCAACTCAGTCACTGCTGAGATGGATAAAAAAAAAAAAAAAGTATAATTATAATAAATATGAAAACAAGCGATCACGCAGGAAATCAGTGAAAGGCAAAATTAATCCTGAAATGGTTAATTTAAAAAATTATAAAAATATTTTTTTTCTCTCTTAATGCCGATAGGCGTGAACGGAAGGGGAACTTTATTTTCGTTTATTCGTTTTACTTTTTCGCTCACGGCAGAGCTACATCAACTCTCGATGATTAATCACCTCGGCCCCCGTTGACGGCGGCCTTAGGCTAGATTATATACTCTCCTTTTTATCACTCGTACCAAATAATAAAACCCTCGGATAAATTTTTTTTTACTGAAAATTTCCATACCTTTTTTTTCTCACGCGTCTCCAAGTCTCTCTTTTATAACCATCACTTTCGTAATGACTTCATGAGGCTTTTTATTGTAAAAAAAAAATTAAGCAACAGTATAAACTAGACTTAATGTCTGATATCAACGCCACTACACGAGCTTCTTTATAAAAAAAAGTTTAAAAAATCTAATACTTTTAATAAGTGATTTTAAATTACGTAAATTAATTTTAAAAAAAACTTTAATAGTCACGACAAATAAATAATAATGAAATTCTGATGAAAGAAAAATAATTTTTTTATAAATAAACTCGTAAATTAAAATGACATTGACGGAATCCAAGGCGTTGTCGTTGGATCTTCAATGCTACTGTCATCATCGTCATTATTATTATTATCATTACCATAATAATTATTGTTTTATTTGTAACAATTGACCTCGATTATTGTTAATGTCATGTTAAAAATATAAAATAGTGGCTTGTGTCGATGAAACTCATTATCCCTTTGGAAAAAAAAAAAAAAATGTTATTTCTTTGTCGCATATTTATTATGTCTGCGGCGAGGCACTTTGCAAGTATAATTATGATTAAATTAGCGGTAAACAAGGGCACTCGGGTTGAGAGAGACAGAAAATATTAATAGGTATTATAATATATTGTGGGAAATATTTATAAAATATAATTTTTTCGTTAATTGTAAGCGTGTGTGTTGCCTTGACACTGATTTTATAAATAAAATAAATAACCGATTTAAATAACGGTTGATAAAAATAATATTTAAGATATTGTGGAGGACCATGAGCGAATTCAGCGATCACGGACTTCGATCGTGGCCCAATTTGTGTAATTTAAAGTAAAAATATTAATAAAAATTCATTTTTAAAATCCAACTTACGGTTTTTTTGCTACTCTTATCAATTATTATTATTATTATTATTATTGTAATTATAATTATAGTTGTCATTATTATTAAGATGTGTGTATGTTAGAGAGCGAGCAAGACTTGTCTTGGTGGAATTAAATCCTGATTTTCATCGATGACGTTCGTGTTTTTTTACTTATTTCATGTTAGACTTTTCTCTCGCCAGTATAAAAAATATGAAGAAAAAAACCAAGTACACTGAAATAAAATGCATACTGTTTGTATAAAATCTAACTTGTTATTATTATTTATATTTTTATGAGTTGAACATCCTTGAGCCCTGAATACTCAGTTGTCTTACATTTTCGACGTTTATTATTTTTATTTTATTTTAATGTCAAAAGATAAAGTTTAGCCCAAAGCTACTCGAAAGGTATTTTGGCACGAAAATCCATGCTCAGAGTTGTTTTATTTTTCTTATGCTCCAGTTACGTCAAACTTCGTTTAACGTTTTCTCAAGATTCTGCTGTCCTTCTTGGACTAAAGGATCTAGTGCATCCTTCCTGGTACTGTCTGAAAAGTTAATTCACGATTCGCGATGCAACACTGACGTTTCATCGTTATTTCTATACTCAATTTTTTTTTTTTTTATTTAAATTAAAAAAAATTATCAAGTCATCAAAGAGAAAAAAAATAATTTTTTTTTTATTTTATAAAGTAATAGTACTTTTGATAGACATAACGCCAAGAAAAATATTAAGTAATTAAAGCACAGGGTAAAATGAAGCTATAAATAAAAAGGGAGCGCAAGGAAGTTAATAATAGAGTAAAAGTTTGAAGGATGTGTTGATATTAGGTTATATATAACGTCATCATACCGCATTAATTATTACAAGAATTCGGTGTGACGAGTGAGCGTTAGTCCGTGTAGTGTTGGTACGTGAATCCATGGATTCCGTCCGTATATACACAAAGCTATTAGGTACGTAGACTGAGATACGAGGTGGCGATACGATGGTTATTCACAGTACACCCGAGCGCAGCATGTTTACTCTTGCGGTTCTGTTAACTTTATATACCCGTCAGCGTGTTACTGACATTTAAACATATAAATTGTCCCATGAACGATATTAAACACACGTCTACCAGCTCGAGACATATTCATATTCATGAGAACACAATATTTCAGCAACTCCCCTTGATACATATACATCTATATAGAGCTTACCTAGATCCAATTTACTCCATCCCCTATTATTTATTTTTATAAACCATAAAAATTTAAGATTAACAGACTTGAAACATTCTAATGCTGTAAATTTATCTCGGCATTAAATTCCCGCCAGAGTCTCTGCACAAATTAAATTTGTTTAATCTAACCTCCGCAGTCTCATTACTCTCATATCAATATTTATCACGCACTATATCAGGCATCTCAGCCTCCTCAAGTTCCATTTAAATTCGACTATGGTATAAATCTGACAATCCAACTGAAGGGACTGAGAAATATTAACTGCATTAACACCCTCAAAGGAAAATCTACCGAGATTAACAATCGTTTTGATAGTATAAGACGCTGAGGCTTTGCTTAATTATCAGGATACGAGGTCGGTTATTTTGTTTATACCTTTAAGAGTTATTATATATAATTAATACTGCTTAAAAGTTTGACATTGTTACTGCGGTATTATTTTGTGATATGTATTGTACTAGAGAGTTATCGCTAAGTATTTTATTCGAGCTTTTAATCCATTTCGTAACTACTTTGCATTTAATATTTATCCATCGAGGATTACTTCAAGCTTATTATTTTTTTTCTTATAATCCAGATAATTTCCTCTTAATTATTTCATTCCCTTAATTTTTACCCTCTCTGCTGATATTAAATTTTTATTATTCTGATAACGATTTCAAGTATTTAAAAGAAAAGTAAACCGCAAGCTGTATGTATATATGTAAAGAAAACTGTTGAAAATAGAAGGAAAGTAGAATAATCTTTAATCGCGGTTGTATAAATTTAATTAACATATACGTCCGCATTGGTAAACGTCAGAGGAAACGAAAAAGCACACGATAAGCTCGAAGCAAGTGTGACAAACAGCTCGGCGGTGTGTCCTTCAACCACAGACTGTATATCATTACCTGTGCTGGCATCTCCATCCTACTAGTTGTCGTCGTAGTCGTCGTCGTCGTTCCACTTTGAAAATCGGCTTTTCGTACTACAGGTCAACTTGTCTAGCGCCATGTGTTTGTGATTAATCCAACCGGCCTTCTACACTCCGCACACTGTCACAAATTTATATATGTATATACGTATGTATGTGGCTATCACCAGTAATCAATGGCAATCCACATGTGTTGGATTTAAACACACGGTGCCAGTTGTCGACTAGCTGACCTTTGCGTGACACATTTTTTTTTGTTCTCTTCCCACCTCAGTCCCGATGGTGTTTGCTCCCAACTGGAAATAGTTCTGTCGTCAATTGGTAACTGAAACCCCAGAGCTGTTAAAATTTTTTTAAAGTTTAACAAAAAAAAAATAAAATGTATGTGTATATATAAATAAATTTGAGCCATGAAATGGATTTGTAAACTTGGCAGCAGAAACATCAGATTCGGTCATAGCACATGAGTGGCATGGAAATGCTATATATTTGTATATATATATAAAGATATCGACGAGTTAATTAAATGATGAAGTTGAGCCAAAACGCATGAGCGCATTGCAGATAATTTTAGTCTTATTTATATACAGTGGGATGAAGAAACGGGGATAAAGTTAATATAAGGATATAAAATAAAAGAGGTGTAAAAGGAGTACACAAAGTTAATGCAGTTAGACATCTCTTGGCAACGGTACACTCTCAGATAAATGCAGTGAGCAAAACCGTCTGGTTAATTATACACACTAATATAATTTGCCAAGTGTGGAGGAGATATTTCCGGTTATTAACTTCCGAAGCGCCTACACTTTGGCATTTGGCTAAAAAAATTTAACTCGAAATCTCTGCGCCAGATTTGTTTAGTTTATTAAATCACCTAATTTACTTTTCTCTTTATTGCTAAACTTTATTTGCTAAAGTTAAATTATATATTTTTCTTATTAAAGTCATTTTTAGTTAATTATAGGGTACATATATTTATGTATAAATTCTAGTTTAAAAAGTAATAAATGAAATTTGAAAACTTGAATTATTTATTGAAGGAGTTTAAAGTGGCGCCACTTTACCTACAGGAGAGTAATAAAAAAAAGCTAAATACGGACTGTTGAGTTTAAAAAAACGGCGTTACTATTCAAAGCGCGAATTCATCTTGACGTAGTTGAGTGAGTAAGAAGGGAAAAGGTTTTCGGTGAGTAGAGTACAAGTTAAGCACGGTTTAAAGTGCTCTCGCGACTGCCAGCGTTGCCGATGTACGCACGTCCGGCGTAGGCGGTGAACGAAATTCAATGTCGACAGTGGAACGCACATGGAATACTTTAGGAGACAATGATGACGACGACGACGACGACGACGACGACGATGATGATGATGATGATAAGTTGAGGTAAAGAGCTAGTTGACGAGTCAGGTGATGCGGGGACGCACGTTTGTTTTTTGTACTTAAACTCCAACTCTAACACACACTAGTACTTTACTATTACGAGGACGAAACTCTTTATTAGTCCAGAAGAATTGTCGTAAAACACGACCAGAGAACTTATTTCTATCTTTCCCACACTACTTTTGTGCGTTTTATTTTTTTGCCCTGACGTTCCTGAAAAGGTCGATAGTTTCGGAGAATGCCATTGTTATTCCATTCGATTAAGTGTTAACCTGTTGGTTTTTTCTTATAAAAGTTTCAATTTCACCAAAAATCACAAGTTTATTTTTTTCAAATATGAATTGTTTTTTAAATTTTAAATTGGCGCGCTAATTTGAATTTCATCAAATTTTATATCCAAATCAAAAATTGGGGAGAAATGATTTCAATTAAGGAGAACAATTTTTGAAAAAAATAATAGCATTGATGTCTAATAAAATAAATGATGCGAAGATAGTCAGTCCTCGGACATTATTTATGCCATTAGCAGAAATCTAGTCTGATAAAGTGTAACACAAGCAAATGAGGTTAAAAAAAAAAAGGTAAAAGCGTTGAATATCTTATAAAATAAAAAAATAGTAAAACTTATGATGTATTTTTAAAAACATATAATTATCTGGTTCATATATATGTAGTAATGCGTCTGCTCGGAGTAGTTTACAGTAGTAAGTAGTGAGTAGTAAGTAGTAAAAATGGCTTTGACTGGTTAGGCGTTACATCACCTGAGATATTACTCTACCGGCTTATTATCATTCTTTCGCGATTTCGCTTTTTACTTCGAGCTCGTAAACTCGTTCGCACTTTTGTTAACTACCATATTTACCTTCCAGCCACACGAGAATTCTTGAATGAATTTTTTATTTTTTCATTTTTTTATTCTGGCCAAGCATATTTAAGTCTCAGACTTTTTAAAATATGTTACGTATGTCGTAGTGAAATTGACGAGGTTTACATCAGCACAATTTGCAGAATAGCTGACTCGTTTCAATTGGTGGAATAAAAAAATTTAGTCATATAAAATAATGAAAAAAATATAAAAAAATGGGTGAAACAAAGTCGAGAACGTGAATGAGAATCAAATGACTCGGCATAAAATTAAAACATTCACTCTCTTTTATTGTGTGAATCTCATATATTCATATATGCATGTGTATATATGAGCAGAGCATTGCCACTGGTTTCTGATTCAAGCTTTCCCCCATTTTCGTGCAACGTCATCGTAACGTGTGCAATATGTCGTCGCGACTTTTATTTTATTTTTCACGTGTGAACAGCTATATTAAAGTCCCTACTATTTTTTAGATTCAACAAAAAAATTATTTGCTCATTTTTTAAACCCTCCTGCAATACATAATTTATTATTTTTTTTTTTTTTTTCACCTATTACGTTTTACTTTTATAATATACGTTACATAATATATTAACAGACTTTTTTTTTTTTTTTGCGATAACTTGGTAAAAAAAAATTTATTAAATTTTTCCGTAAAATATCTCCGAGTCATTTAATAAAATAATGTTGCTAAGAAAAAACTTTTTTATAAAACTAAATTGAATTTTTTATGAAATTTTTCGGTTCAGAAATTTACCGTCTATCGTAGAATGAACTAATTAATAATAAAAAAACTTTGTAATGCGGCCACATTGACTGCAAGTTAAACATTAATATTTACCGAATTACCATTTATCTTCAACTGAATTATTTAAACATCAGTTGCTCACATGACAGTCGAATAAATATTTAAATGAGCCAATAATCTGGCACATGAAAATTTAAATAAATAGATTTATGCCATTTAAACCGGGTAATTAATACTCCGTTGACTGGAATTTAAAATTATAACTGAGGAAAAACGTTTGTCAAATTTATAATACCGGCTTAAAGGCATTTCCAGAAACACTCTATCGGTTTTTGTGTCAAAAGTTTGAAATGAAAAACTGACGTCGTCAATCGGAAATGAATAAGCCGGTGAATTTTTAAACTCAGTCAATAGCAAGCGTTTGATTATTTTTTTATTTTTCAAATAATTTAGATTTTTATTTCCACTTTCGAATTTATCACTCTATCTTTCAACGTAACTCAATAACTTGAATATACATTTTCAAAGCCATCAGTGCTAGAAAAACGGGTAATAAAAAATGAATGAGGATTTCTTCAATTAGTTGTAAATAAAAAAATGCAATGGACGCATCGATATTGAATTTGAACTCAATAACTTGAAACTTGAGAATATTTCACTACTTGTTATTTTTTTTTATTATTAAATAGAGAAAAGTTCCTTGAAATAATTCTAAGTGAATTGATCTGTATATTTGAACAAGCGAGATAAAACTCTTAAAGATTTCAAATAAAATTAATCGAGTGTAAAGACAAACTTTTCGTTGTTTTAAATTTTATAAAAGAACGTACGTGATAATTTAACACTTGCCTTAATTTGTTTTTTTTTTTAGTTTTCAAGACAGATCAATTAAACTTTGCAAATATCTTAAAAACTTATCAGCTAATTTCCTGTGGTTTTATTTTACTTCTTGCGATTCCTTAAAAAAAAAAGCTTGAGATTTTAAATTCCGAATTTCTAATTAAAAAAAAAAAATTATAAATCAGTCAGCAAGCTTTCAAGTTATCTGTCCCAGATTGCAGAATTAGTCTGAAAAAATGTCAAGCGTAGTTTTGTTTTAACTTAAAAAAAAAAGGATTAACGTCTCAATGAAGATAGTGAATTATAAATAAATATGTCTCACGCATCTTTAATCCAGTCTACCCACGCGGATAGTAGCAGCACATAAATTATCAACAACTCTTCAAACTTACAAGCATGAAAATTTACCTCCCCGTCGTATATAGATAAACATATATCTACTTATATATTTAATGCAGCGTGAGTGGAATTTTCCTCTCACCAGCTGCGACAACTTGTCTTCCCTTATATTTGAATAATAATAATAAAAATAATAAAAAAAAAAAGAAACAAACAATCAAATGGAAACAGGAAACTGAATAAATTAGTGATGCAACCCCCGGGGCATTTCATTTTCAGCGCACCCGCGTTGTATCTAAATCTTGCGTCTGAATTTAAACACGACCCACTTAAGTTTAAATAAGACCTAAGATGGAAATAAGATCTCGAGTGTGTCTTTGAGACAAGCAATATTTTTTTCATTATTATTATCATTTTATTTTTTAAATATTTAAATAAATAAGAAAAATGATCATCAATTTTCCGTGTGCATGCAGTTTGAGGATCATCTGAACGGTGTAATAGATAAAATGGATATCCACCGATGTACGTATGCGCGGGAGGTCTAGGAAAAGTATTTTTTGATGGATCCTGGCTGCAGAAAGATACTGCATAAATATGTATGCCCTCGAGGATATTTTCTCTACTCATGTTTCTTTTCATTTTTATCTCTTTCATTTTTCTTCTGCTACTACTTTGTGTATTAAACAAGCCCAGAAGCTACGGAAAAAATTTTATTCTACAATCGGAGAGACATCTATGCATTACATTAGTATATTAAATGCTTTATTTATATTAATTAAAAAATAACTGGAGTGAAATGGTTCCAATTGAATGAAACTTTTTTTTTGGGTCTTTAAAAATTAATTTTAAAAAAACCAACTGATGTATTTTAAAAAATTTTTTTTTAAATTGTACCTAAAAATCTGATAAGAAAGTAAGTTCAGATGCAAGCCTGTAACTGTAACCAATTCGAAGATATTGGCTTTTAAATATTAAAGAAACTAAAATTAAACTGAGCATCTGCGAGGAAGACGACGAGCCAGAGACGAAGAGCGACACAGTTATCATATATGGCCGGTAGATCTTCTAATAATAATCTTGTACAGTTATCTGTATGTTCTACATACTTACATGCACGTTTGTAATCGATACTTGGATCTATGAATATTCATTTGATCTCTAATTGCTTGTAATTAATTGGACAGCGTAAAAAATAGAATTAATAAACATCCTTAAAATGTGACCGTGTAGAAGCTAATGGACAAGAGAATAATGAAAAATGAATAGGAATTTAATTTACTTTTACGCCCTTAGAATTAGTGCTAAAAGTAAAGCCGTGTTATATTTACGAAACCTTTCTCGAGCTGGATGTCACCGGAGTCGACAACAGCAGAAGGGTTGGATCGGAATAAATTTGTTGTCAACAAAAGAAACTAGCATATGTGAAGTTAAATACGACCCACACGTTATTCGTTCGGAATCTATTCCGAAGCACACCGATTTTGAACCGTTCACTTCAAGGTTCTGTATGATCATGCTGTACAACATTGTTTTATTTCTCATGCATTCAACCCTTTTTTTCTTCAATCTTTTTCGAGTATTTTCTATTAGATGACACCGTAAAAAACCAAAAACGTTCATATTGCTCGCAGTTCTTCCCAACAGGAAAAAAGTTGCGGGCCATCCTTCATCAAAATACGTAGACAGTGTCATCCTCACCCATCCTCACCCATTTTAATCCGTCTTCATATGGGTCTGAATTCGAAAAATAAATTTTTCTCAAGGCTTTTTCGGGTTTTTCCTACTAGAGGGCATCATAAGGAATAGAAAATGTTTATATTGTGTGGAGTTCTTTTCAACAGGAAAAAAGTTATGGGCTACTCTAGAGTCATTCGTCTCCACTCGACTTATGCTTTTCGTTAGAAAAAAAACAATTCTCCGAACTTTTTGGGGTTTCCTCATTCAAAAAACATCGTAATAAATGAGAATTGTTCATGTTATGTAAACTTATTCCAAACAGGATTTTTTATACGGACGTTTAATAGTTTATATATTCTGATTCGAAAAAGTTTTCAGTGAAGTAAAATAAAATAAATAAGTAGCTTCCTCGCCACTAAACGGATTATTCCACAGCAATCCCATAGAACCCAATCTTGTGACCATCAAATAGTAAAACACTAAATACCCGACATTAATGTGTGAAGCAAACAAGCTTGTGCATCTAAGCGGTCGGGTTTGGATAGCTTGTGAGTCGCTGATATTTGTTTATCGGTGTTTATGAAAGTAAATGGCAATCGCCTGAAGCAAGGACGAATAATTGGGTGTCCGTAGGATCACCCAGCAGAGCCTTAATGGGCTTTCGAAGGCGTGGTTATTACTCCTGAACGTAACACTACCTCCCTGCACTTACAACCTACATTTATATGCTCATACTTCTGTATATCTATATCTATACTTAACTTAGTTTCTATCTCTTTCTCTCCCTCGCTCAGTTTACGGTGGACATCCCGGGTGATATCCAACGGCGCTAACGTGAATTTAGTCGAGATATTGCTCGAGTGAAATTGGCTCGAACGAGAAGAGACCCCCTACTGCCATCTTCTCTACTCCCATTCGATACACATGGCTCGAGGGTGGTTTGCTGCATCCCCAGCCCTCTTCCCTCTCATACACTGCAGACTACACTCTAGACTCTACTGCTATTACTATTACGATGTTATCCTATACTCTATGCCTTATGCTATCTATTTTGTGTTGTAGTCACTCCATTAGACACCTCAAAATTGCTTTTTCCTCTCATAACACGATACTTTTATTATTCCATTAAGATACTATTCCGAAATTTTACTATTTATCCAATATAAATTTTCTCTAGCTTCAGAAATTAATAAAAAATATTATTTTTATCTCCAATCTTAAAAATTTAATCGTCATTTCGTTTATTGAAAAAATATCAGACTTCCAGAAGTTGTGACTCGAATTCAAATCACAGGATCGAAATTAAAAAATTTTATTTTTATAAAAAAGTATATGTGTATACATTTTTTTTTTTTTTTTTCATAATTAATTTACGTGAAAATAAATTAATAAGGTTCAACAAGAAAAAAAAAGAGTGAGTTGATTATCGGTAATGATTAAGAGTCTCAATAGCAAAAAAATAAAAAAAGTTAATACTTGTAAATTAAAAACAAAAAAAAAAGTAAAAGTCGCATCGTCACCTTCTCACTTCTTGAGGGTCTTAACGGTCATGAACTTTAGCCGACAAGTTTTACGACTTAGTTCTCTTTAACGTCGGTTCGTTTCTCTTCAGCAGAGTTCTTGTCTTATGAAGAAGAAGAAGAAGAAGCCGATAGGTTATCGCCATTAATAAACACCCAACGTCGAACTTTGTCGTCACCTTTTAATGCCATCACGTTTAACGACGTGACGCCTGCTAGCTCCGATACTTCGTGACTACTGAGATATCATCTTTGCCTCCTCTTCCATACGCTGCCACCCAAATTGTAATTAATATGCAATTGTATAAATATAAATATAAATATAATTTAAAGGCTAATAACTTTATAAGTAGGGATTAAATTGTGCTACTGAATTTATTGGAGTGTTATTGAGAGTAATGAGCGTTCAGCATAGGGGCTCTGGGTTGATGAAGGGTTCAGCAGAAATAAATGTGATGGCTGATGTGGCAAACGAGGTGCTTATAATTTGTTAACATCCTTTCATCAGTGTCGCCAGCAAGCCTGGTTTAACAATTTTTAAGTTCATTTGTGGGGGAATTTTATGCTTCCGTGTATCGCACACTTTATATATGAGGTTAAATTTATTATAGAGTCAGGAAAGCTTTATCGGTGGAGATATGTCAAGAAAAGTACCGCAGCCTTCCCTCTAAAGCCTCGATGAAAGCTTTCAAGGTTGACCTCAAGTCGAAAATTTTTGTTGTGTTTTTTTTTCTTTCATTCAAGTATAGTGGAAAGTTTGTGTATAAATTAAAGTTTGGATTTTTAAATTTAAAAGCAAAGGAAAAAAAGGGTACAGGAGAGTTATAATGTAACTGGCGAATAAAAGTATATCTATAGAGACGTTTAATATCGAGTAACATAATTCAAGTATTTTTAAAAGCTAAAGTATATAAATTTTATTGGTAGATAAAAATGTAGAGATGTTAGTGTGGAAAACA
Source organism: Microplitis deprimator (assembly GCA_964016945.1). NCBI lineage: Eukaryota > Metazoa > Arthropoda > Insecta > Hymenoptera > Braconidae > Microplitis > Microplitis deprimator. Next base: position 300,857 of record OZ024709.1, read on the forward strand.
GGCTCATATCCCGAGCAGACTTGTTAGTGATTCATGCATGTATTCTAGTAATCACGTTGTGGCTCTCGAGTAAATTCACTCAGTCCAGGTATATAGAAGAGTAGAACACGTTTTTCACGATCGTCTTTCAGTCTCAGCGCGAATGAGAGAAGAGGTTCCAAGGGTGGTCGATGCGTGTGGTCTGATTCGAGAGTTTATTCTCCCCCTTTTTTATTCAATCCGTCCATCCATCCATCTATCCATCTATCCATCTATATATAACCCACTAGCGAAATAAAAAGATAAATTGCAAGTGGAAAAGACGTTCGGGTTCGGAAAACGCCTGAAGCGTCAATTGAAAAATAAGAACAATCGAAAAAGGGTCGACCGGATCGTTTTCAAGCGTCCTCTCAATTCTATTTTTAAAAAGACCCTTTTCCAATTATCCTGCGGAAATATTTTTTAGCTTCTTTTTTTTATTCTCGCAAGCGCAAGACTCTTCCTCTTCACTACTCTCTTCCTTTTATTTTCTAACCAGCCACAACGTTCTCTATTCTCTATAGATATATTATCTATCCTTTAAGTCGAGGACGTGAAGGACCTGGAGGAGTATGCCCACCAAGATTGGAAGAGACATTTCAGTTTAACCGTCAGAGGGCGGGTCTCCTTACTATCCTGCTGGGCACTCGTAGTAAATGCTTTGGCATTTTCTCGTCAGCAGTTTTGTACTGAAGAATTTCAAACTCAAACTCTGCTCTCACTAAATGTGCAAACGTGCCATTTTTTTTCTTCTAAATTCCATTTCATCTTTTTTTATTTTTTTTCCACTCCCCAGTTTCTCGAGTTATCACACATAAATTTAAACAATAAAACTAAATAAAAGTTAATTTTTTGATCCGTGTGAACAATATTGCCTATCGTACGATAGCTATAAAGCTTTTATACGAGTAGAGTCAGAGCAATAGTCGTTGAGGTTGGCTTTCTATCCCAGTCAAGGACGTCACAATAGCCTGCACATGACACGTGTACTATTAAACGTTATTAACAATGTTTGGTTAGTCTATATGCTTTAGTCTTTACTATACTCTTTAGTTGATGGAACATATGCAGAGAACCGAGTTTCTCTGACTCTGCAAAGTTAATGCCTCACTGGAGCTTTTCAGCGATACGATGAAGCTTCTACTAAACTCACTACCACGTACAATGTACCAACATTCATCCATTCAGAGAGACTCAAAACTCCTAGGGGATTTCATGGGTTTGTACAGACCCCGGTAAATATTGTTTAATATTTTAAATTCACCCCAAGCTTATGCACTCACTCTGAATGTACTTGCTATTCTTATAAATTCATCAGCTTCTCTATGGACGCAACCAACATTTTAATTAATAACCAATAAAATATATAGTTTTTTTTACGGTTAACTTGCTCCGATGATGATAATAATAATAATGAATTTCTTGTTGCATTATAAGGCTAGGGTTGGAGGGTGATGGGGAATAGTAGTTTGTTGGTGGTAGGGAAAGAGGGTACGTGCGGATCAGCAAACTGGAAAATGGCTCTGGCGCGTCATTATTTTTGTTCGCGGACGACTGAAACGAGGGACATGGATCCGAGTGAAGCGTGGTTAAACATTTTTGGCATTTTGCCTATCAACGATGTATCATGTTGCAAATATTTAGTTTTTTTTCCGCGTGCTTGTTACAGGTAAATCCTGAATAAAAAAAAAAAAGTGGCAAAATTGTATTTTTTGTGTTCACTTTACTATTATCAAAGAGAAAACGCGATAACTGTAGATGATAAATGCCCCAGTTAAATGGTATTGAGATACGAAAACTAATCGGAGTAGACATTAAAGCTGATGGGGTAGTGAGCGAATAAGAATTGATCTCGCAAGTAGTTTTTAATTGCTCTGGTGTGATGTATCATTGGATCAGGCTTCAATTTATTCGTACCATGATTATCGTATCAGCGGAGAATAGAAGCTGGTGTCTTGAGGAGGTTCTTAGGACAGCCAAGAGGATGATAATGCAAAAGCCCCATTACGCATATCCATGTCGGGAAGAGAGCGCTAATTACTTTGCTCGTATTAATTAATTTTCCTGACGATCACACCGAGCGACGGTTCAAGATTAATTAATTTCCCCGGTGGACGGTTGTGTTATTGATCTAGACTAGCTATGGTATTTTATCAACGCAGATAGAGGGGCTGAGAAAATTACACTGGCTGATTGCCTGCAGTTTATCTGCTGGGCCTGGGTCCTTCATGAATGATTGCCACCAGCTGTCGGTTCTCATGCATTTCTTTCACCATTTTATCCTTTTTCCTTTTCATCGTTCCCCAGCCCTTTACTTCTACCCCTTTTTCTAAAGATATTACATTCCCAGCAGAGTGTATCTTGCATTTAAAATCTTAGAAGCAATAATTCACTCGCCAATTGCCAGGGACACTTTCACTTATCTCTCTCGGAGAGATAACGTCGGAAAAATAAATACACCAGTGGGATACACATTAAATTGGTTGTTTTAAAAATGCCGTGTGACAGTGAGTCATCACACTTGGATCCAGTCCCAGAAGGTCTTTTGTTGCCACGAGGATAATTATCGTTATTCCAGTGGACGAGACAGCGCTCGAGATAGATTGCCAACTGGCATGCAGAGCCTCTGATACAACCAGCTTCCATACAGGTCAACGTTTGCTTGTGTGTTGACTTATAAAACCCAGAATATGCCGAGCTAACATCACTAAATAGCTTCATTTCGGATTATATTCATTTATACCTATATACTTGTCTATATACAGACATATACATATAGTTATGCTAAAGAACTACGCAATTTCAGTTGCAGCCGCAATTTAACACTCTAGCAGAGCATTTGCATAATAATGCGGGCAGCTTTACTTTTTGCTTTGTAACCAGAAATAGCTTCTTGACCGAATACACTTAGCCCCTCCTCTTCCTTTCCCAGGTCTCGAATCTTAATGGGGCCCAGTTGCCGGAAGTTTCGTGAGTCTTGCCCGTTCAAACTTTTGCGTCCAGAAATTACCGATTTAAATAACCGACTTCCGTTAATAATTTAAACGCTGACTCACTTTTAATTTAATTGAGTAATTTTGAAATATGTTCCAATTCCCCGGCGAGGTGGTCACTTTTTTTCTGATTGGAGTTTCAGGTTTAGCCGTTATGCCGGGATAAGGTCGCTGTCCATCACGCAATTTCCTATCGAGCGATATAATTTTATCTATCTGGAGGCTCTTCAAAAAGTGGTTGATGGCCGTAATCCGGAAATGGCTGGAAGCTTCACAAAGCGCTTTCATACTTTCCTCTATGGCTACACAGCAACGATCCGAGCTTCATTTTTTTTTTTTTTTTCTCATTTATTTGGTAATAGGGTGGAGAGAAGCCCAAGGGCAAAAGCACATAGGATGACTCAATTTCCTGAATTGGGTAGCTCTGACATTCGACGTATCAACCGCAGGCAATTCAACATTTTCGCTACAAACACTTTTTTTCGAAAATCTACGGATCTCGACAGTTATCAACAACTTGTAGATTATTATTTTTATTAGTTGATGGGTTTATTAAAGACGTTGATGATGAGACTGAACCGGCAGTTTTCTTGATCCTTCTTCCGAACCCTTCTACAAAGAAGAAAAAAGAAAAAAAAAACAAACAAAAAGACTCATAACGAAACGGAAAACAAGCGTTAAGCAGTTGTTATAAAAATAATGTTTAAAAAGCAGCTGTGAAGCGTTAGATGTTATCGATATGCTATCCACGATGTGATAATAATCGTGCTAAAGTAACCTCTATGCAATCCTGATTTTTCTATAACAACAGCGTCCACGCATAGTGCGATCAGTGTAAACGAGAGCCCATAGCCTGCGGACGAGTTATATTGGCGCAAGCCGGCCGGTAGGCAAACTGATATCTCCTGTCAATATCTATCTCACGTACAGTGGTTACATGCTACGGCCACGATCGATCAGTTTGATCACCGGCAATGTTGATGGCTGGCTTGGAAACCAAAGGAGGAGACTCCTTTTGAAAGCATCTAGTGGTAGAAGCCTTGCTTAAAGGAGCTCTTACAAGGTAGCCGTACGACCCCAAAGAGACACTAACAGTTTGATCTCAATTGCCTCGAAGCACATGCAATAATTGAGTGGTTTGTATCTTGGTTAGAACTTGTAGCAGCTACAGTGCCACCGAGTTGCAATTCTTGTCCGGGTTATTCAGCACGCGAACCAGTCAAACTCCAATTCCAAGTAAGAGGAGATGCTTAGAGAATAGTCTACTTGAGAAATGAGAAATCAAAGTGTGTGTGTATATGTGCTTATGTGTGTTTATGTATGTGGGTTAAGTAGCGCAAGTGTAAGGTTTACCCTCGACATTGATTGAACCAGGAGCAGAGTCCCGGTTGTACTCTCAGTTAATGCCGGTAAATTACAGAGGTTGAAGCGTTCTCCCCCGCGATAAAATCCTGATGCCTTGATCGCAATTAAAGGTAAATCGGAACGGAATCAGTCCAGTATGGAGGCGGCTGGTAGACAAACGTCTAGCCTCTTTATCCCTCTCGACCGAGACAAAGACTAACACCCGGTTCATTTACTAGTAGAGTGATAAAGCGAGCGATAGAAAGGGATAATATGAGGAGAACCAGGGGTATTGGTATATGGGGATGGTGGTAGGGCATTAACCGATTAGCAACGTTCCTACGATTTCTACGGTTCGATGGCAGACGAGGATCACGGTTCGTGGGAATTTGCATTATATTAAATCGATTGATCGCCCGGATTATAGGAAGGTGTTCTCTCGAGCTCTCTCTCCACCACTCGCAACGTCAAACACAATACCTTCGAGTACACCACCACCTCTTGATACTCCAACAACTACAACAGCTACAACAACTACAGCCGTACTACCGGTGCTGCAGCTCCTGTCTCGATAGGTTTGCCCCCAGTGATGCTGGCACCGCGACCAGCCGGCTCGCCGGCTCGATTGTGTTTCGATTACAGTTGCATCGATGGATATGTGCTAGTGAAACCCTAGGACAGAGTTTCGCTGCAAGGGAAATCCGAGGCACGTTTATATAATCAGATGCATCGTTTATTATTTGATCCGAGAGCCAGTCGCACGTGATAATCCAATCATGATACAATGTTATCGGGTGTAATCAATGCGACAGATTGCCGAAATAATAATTTTCATTCACCGTTTTTCTTCTGCCACTTTAAAATTTAAATGCTCCTCTGACGATCGGCTTCATAAAAAATCCACTTGACTCTCATTACATTTGAGTAATTAAAAATGTAACCACGGACTGAGTAAATATAATTTAATATAAAAACCAGCAAAAATATTTGCCGAATAAATTGGTACATTTGGTTCTTCACAGTATCACGTCTAGAATAAATTCACAGGTCAGATCTATAGGAAGGTTTCCAACAAAATTAGCCCTTCGAGATTGGTGTATAGGAAACAGCGACTACACAGAAATGTCAATAGACGAAACTATCTTAAGCTCTCCCATGCCAGAGCTTAAATCCTTTCAGCAGGATGTTATGCAGCCACTGGAGGATGAATTATCCAGAATTCTCTTCATATGCTCACCGGTTCATATACACAACAGACTGCAGGAACAGCAGCATCTACCACAGTCACTTGCTCCAAGCATATACCCAACAAATACCAGCGTTATTGCATACCGTAGACGAATTAACTGGGATGAACGAGCGCTTGCCATTTACACTTAAACTATCTCTCAAGATTCTCCAAGACCTTTAATGTATCAAGTTTCATACCTCACCAGCATTATGTGCTGCATTTTTCAGTGCATTGCATTATAAGTAAAGCTGTTTCCCATTTCTTACCGGCATATATATGTAGACAGCGAATTCCCGTAACTTCTGGCGAACACGACATACTTTATTTTATTTCTATCTATCTATCTAAAAATACGCATAAATTGCGCTAAGCAATAACTCGCGGATATTATGTCAATTAATAATACTTTCGTACCGTTTATTTGAATAAATTGTTCAATTTATTAGGCTTCGGTGATTGAGATCCCGGTGATAAAGTTTAGAATTAAATAATTATCATTATACATCTCTGGGTTTTAACTTTTATTAAGTGTGCAGACAGTGACAGCAGCACTAAAGTAGGATGGTGTAGACGCTAATAGTAAACGTAAAATGCTTCGGGGAATAACGCTTGTTTACGATAGTTTATCGTTGATGATATACGCCCGAGTCTACTTCACTCGCATCAGTGTACATTCACGTCCTATGTGATTTGTTTGTCAACCGTATTGTTGCTGTTGTTGTTGTTGTTTTTGTTGCAGTACTCAACAGTAACAGTACACATATAAGTACGTAGGATCTATCCAGTAGCTCCAGGATGAATCCATGAGTGCTCAGACTGTTAGAATATAGTTTCAACGAGTACATATCATATTGCTCTGGTTCGTTAATTTTAACCGAGAAACTTTCACACTTTCCACATATTTAAAAATTTTTTTTCTTAATAAACCATCGCGTTTTTTAAACTTAGCAAACTTTCTTCTGGCATCCTATTAAAGTAAAAATTTATCTTTTATCTTCGTAGTTTCGAAATAAATTTAAAATAATTTCAGCTATGAATTATTAAAAAAAAAAAAAATTAATAGTACCCTGGTAAAATATTAATGAAATTGGAAAATGAAATTTTAACCAAAATTATAAATTAAATTAAGCTAATTTAAATTTAGTAATGAATGCCACTTAGTTTATCAATAATAAACTAATTATTGAAACATAAATAGTTAATTAGCGTATGTTCAAATGGGTATAATCAAAAATTATTTACGCATGTTAATTATTAGTAGCAACATTCATTTTATTGGTTGTTACAAATATATGATAGTGTAAATTGAATTTGTACTCGGAACATAATCAGATGTGTGCGTGCATATGTGTGTATGTATAAAAGTAAATACAACCGGGTTAATTAAAATTCGTTTGCTTAATCACGCATCATTGCGGTGGGTAATCTGTACAGTTTCCATGTCATTGTTGCAGCAAACTACGCGGCTATGAATATTCTAAGGAATTTACGGCGCAATATAAATCGTTTGCGTGTTTTATTAAGCGACTATAAATGCTAATCATCAACGCCCTCGTCTTTTGCAACAAATATCTTGCCTGGTAATAAACATATTTTTATGAATATGTATATTTATATATATATAAAAGCATCGAGCATATCTTTTACAATTCAGACTAGCTAACTGATGAATAACGTTCCTTTTGGATTAACGGTCCTGACATACATTGAGCTAATACGGGTGTGCTCGTAAAAACTCTTCGAGACTGTAATGTCGGCCAGGTGGCAAAGAGTACTCTTATATGTGCGGACTAAGTATTTTTAGCATTAGACAGTTAATCTCAGATCCTTCATTCCATCGGGGTCTTTTTTTTTCAGAACACAAGTCTGGTTTTACATATTTAGAGTGTGTTGCTGTTAACAAATGATTGTAATGAAGAAATAATTGGATCAATTAATTTGCCTCAATGTGACTTGAGATAGTAACGATTGCGATTGAAAAAAAGCGTCATCAATGATTTCGGCAGGAAGATTGATAATTAGATAAGGAAGGAATAAAAAATTTCTATCATCAGACAAGTTGATCCAATTGTCAGTGATAAACTATCTCTATCGAGTCCCGAGTCCACTGGGTAATCCTTCTTTATTCTTAGCCGGTAATTCATCTTCCCATTTCGCCCTTACGAATTCTCCCTCTACCTTGATTTCTTCGTATAATACATTTATTTCTTCATCATATATATATATATATATGTAACGGTAACTTTCCAATTTATTTAATCCAAACTTTAATACTTTTCACATTTTATTCCTTATATACTTGGAAGGTTCTTCATTTCAGTCCAAGCTCTACTCCGCTAGTATACTGTAGGTCTCGTTCCTCGGTACATCTTATCTGTCGAAATTATGCAGTTCGTGCTATGCAGCTTTTCAATTTTCCAGCTGGTTTTATAACTTTCTGTCGATCGTGCGCTACTATTCCATTCCCTTGAATTCAATTCACCTGAATCGGGTATATATATTCTGTACCTATATCAATACCTATATTTATTTATATGGATGGTAGGTATTGGGCAACAAAAGTTTAAACCAAATATTTGTTATATCTTAGTCTCTATCTTTATCATCGCAGCTATAGCTCTATTTGTGAGGGAATGAGTGTGTGCTGGAGTATATACTCTATAGAGTAAAGTTTACTTAACTGAGCACATGACGCGTATTTATAAGCCCGCCGGTTCAGTACTGTATTAAACTTCCGGGCGACAACGTCCATGTAATAACTCAAGTGTTCTCACAACTGGTGAACTACATTATATATTTCTCTACGACACTTGTTGTTTTCCATGACAGCTTATATCAATATTGTTATATCACTTTATATGCAATCGTAAAAATAATTTTCCTTTGAAGCTCAAGTGTTATGGGAGACGCAGCACTTTTTGTATCTCTATTCAAGAGTAAATTAAAAATAACTTGCATATTAATATCAGTTGTGAAATATATGTTTGTTGAATAAATATCAAAACTAAAAAATTTCATATGTTTTTTTTTTTATATTTACTGAAATATTGGACTAGTTTTTCTGCGTTAACTTTGTAAAAAAATTCATTTGCTGCTTCAAAGGCTTCTAGAGTTTAAACTATTGGTCTCATGGAAAAAGTCATCCGAAATTTTTTTGTAGGAAATTTTTCACTTAAAAAAAAATTTTATTAAAATTTTTTTTGTATTTTTAATATTTACTATGATAGTTTGATTTTAATTTAACTTTCTTTGTTTTTGTGAAATGATTTAGTTTTTTACTTCAAAGGCTTGTAGAATTTGAACTATTGGTTTCACCTAAAAAGTAATTAAATTATATTTTCAGTCATCTCATTATTTATAAAATTTTTCAATTTAACAAACAAAAATTAAATTGAAAGTAGTTTCAATATGAATCTAAACTAAAATATGAAAAAAGTTTAAAAAGCCGTAAAGTTTATGGAAACTGTTGATTATAATTTAATATAAAATCTCGTTAAATACTTACTCGTACTTTTGAATAAGTACTTTTCTCGTTTTCTGTGTCACAACGCAGCCCATCATCGATAATATCTGAGTACTTCTCTCCGGCGAGTAGATCTGCAGCAACCAGGACATTTCTATCCAAGAAAATAAAAGAGATAATCCAGCTTTGACTTTAAAACAAATTTCAATGTTAATTCAAATCCACCTTAAATATTATACTATCCAATTCTTAGAGCTTTATCGACCGCCAAAATATAATATTCATACATTAAATATTTATTTATGAATAAAAGCAATTATTTATTTATAAATAGACTCAAATATCGTTCTCAATATTTGTCTTCCATTAAAATAATTTAAATAGTGACCTATTTACATTTTTCATCTGCAATTTTATAAATTACATTTAAAAAGGGCTTATTTTTTATAAAAAGATTTATTTGCCATAAACGGAATGAAAATTATGTATATATGAAATAATATCAAAAATATTTGTCATTTTTATTTTTTACTGATAAAAACCGCCAGTATTTACATTTATCTGACCGATCAGCAATAGTATCTAATATATATATGATCAACAGAGTGGAGTTTTTATTTAATAAACTCCGGGAGTTGTATTTTATTTATAAAGCGAGTGTTGGATTGCGTTTGTGACAAAATAAAAAAAAAAGCTCTTGAATAAAATAAATAAAAAATAATAAATATAAAAAAAAAAAAAAAGAGGAGTGAGGTGAGGCGATGACGAAAAAATCCAAACAAAATCTCTTTTACCGAATTTGCATATAATAATAAACACAAACACCGTTTGGTAAATACATGATTTCTGTATAAACTCATTTTCTCGAATATACTGATGTATATGTAGATATGTACATGTGTGTATGGATGTATAAATAAATTTGCATATCGATCACGTAACGCCAAACATCAATAATCCGTTTGAAGTGAAGGAGGATGTGCTTGCATATTAACGTCGGGAGGTTTTTTTTTGGTACTCGGATATATAAGAAGACGATCGAAATTATATATTAATTTATACATTTGGCAATTGTCCATAAATAAATCGTGACATAAAAATATACATATAAGAATTACAAATGTTTTATTTAAACGAGTTATTGCGTGTTTTAAATGTTTTTTATCGCTCATTTTTTTTATTCCATTTTATTTATTCAGCATTTAAATTATAATTTTCATTTAAATGATCTCAATTAAAATTCTTAAATTAAAAATTATTGAACAGCCAGAGGGTTAAAATGCTGAAAGTATTAAAGATGAACTTTCAGCAACGATTTGCAAGAAATACCTTCGGACTGAAAGCTAAGAGCGAGCTGGTTTCCCATGCACAGAAAGTAAAGTCCTCAAGGAGGTATGAGTTGTTCCTTCGACCCACAAACGTCTGAGTAAGTGCCTTCAAGTGCCGGACTTGTAAAATGTTGAATCCATGATCCATGATCCATGATCCATGATCTAGTGGTAGAAGAGGTCTACCGTTGCTGTCAGCGTGGATGGACGATCGGCAACGTATTATTTCGTAGGAACGCATCGTGACCAGTTCGTGACAGTCCGAGTCCCGTAGATAACACTACCACTGACTAACACTGACCGGTAAGACTCCCGCGGGGCATAATGATCACACCATACACTTTGCACTGTAGCCAGAGATGCAAATATCTTATAGTGCATCACCGGAAGAGACCAGTGGATGCCTAAGCAGCATAAAAAATACGATAAGTTGACCAAAGGTGGCCCGAATCGAGTGTAGAGGGTCAAGCGTACGTAAACCGCCGCGTAGAGAGAGAGTACGAATTATATAAAACCGTTACGTGCCAGCTAGCCACGAGTATAAGAGTGGCCCGGAGGTGCTTATGGGTATCACAAGCTATCGCAAGAGTGACCGTTGCTTTTCAGCTTCTCTCTTTGTCTGATATATGCTGATTATTATTATGCTGATGCTGTTGATGCTGATGCTGATGCTGATGTTGATGATACTGATGGTGATGCTGGGACGAGAACTATTACCTCTGATCCCGTGACTAACAAAGGTCATCGTGCGTTCAATCGAAATATTTAATCTACGCTTAAAAGTTGATCCGGTCTAGACTCAGTTGAATATATTATTTCTGGTCAACGTGGCTCTTTTCTCATATCCAAGGTTTTGAGTTTGATCCTCGTGTTCCTGCTGTTAGTGATGCTGTAGTTGTTGTTGTTATCTGTCCTCGGAGACAAACAGAAACAAGTAGCGGGATTTCGAGCAAGATGAATCGTCGTTGTGGGCATACCAGTGCGACGATCGAGTCTAGTCAAGTTTAACGACACAAACCCGCTCTCACACTCTCAAGTAATCTCTCCGGGGGCTTCTCTTAGTTTATATATTTTCCTTTAATCCAGCACATGTATCACCATTTTTACAGTCAACTCGTTTTAAATTTTTTATTCTCGACAGAGATTAATTTTATGAGAAATTTTAAAAATTTATTTATTTAAAATTACTTTTGCGCAAAAGTTAATTTTTTATAAAACACTTTGAGCTTTGAAAAATCATGCTTATAATTTTTTCACGGCACTTGGAATATGAGTAATTAATTTTAAAGCTCAAAAGTATGGTTTAAACTTTGAATCTTCATAACTCAGCTTCAAAGCATCGCAGAAAGCTCGTAAATTTCTTTAACTAGATGAGAAAAAGTTTATTTTAAAATATATGACACTGAAGGTAAAAAAAAAAATTTCGAGTCCACAGAGTCGTTGAAAGATAAAAAAAAATACTGTGGCAGAATTTAAAGAAATTAAAAAATCTGCTCTGGTCATTACTCAGTTGACAAAAATGACATCAATAAAAAAATGCATAACAATAATAAAAAAATTTCATGGGAATGCGTAAGTAGGTGGTACCGGGATTAGTATATAAGACCGAGAAGCTAAATTGTCTACGTCAAAAATAATATCCCCGAGTCATTATCCACGTTATGACCTCCTAGTCATGGGTAATTCAGCAAGTAGCGCATTCGTGCTTAATCCACAACAAGAGACCCTCGAGTTCTTGGCCACGGCAAATTATTATCCTAATCAAAACTTGCATGCACATTGCTAAACATTAACTGTTTCATCACATTACAATTATTTTTTTTTCTCTCTGTACCCACCAGCTACTAGATATTTTTTTTTTCATTTTAACTATCATTAGATTACCGGCTATTTAAATTTATTTTATTCAAGTTCGCTTTGCAAAGGAAAGAAGCCAAATAATAAATCCATGGGAGTAAAGTTTTGATACATTTTAATCCTTGGAAGCGATAGCGCGAGTCTGATGCTCTCGGTGGCTCACTCCTATTTGCTGGACTACTCGGCTTCTCTGGAAGCAATTACTACAATAAGCGAGTTAGCCAACTAACGCAATTATTTTCTGTTGTTTCAGGTAAGCTCCTGTATATATATATACATATATATAGATGATGGGTGGTGTGCTAGCGGTGTTCGCGCGCGACTCACGAGGTGTGAGTAATGATCAACCATTATCTTTTCTGTTTACTCTCCCCTTGTACGTCCTTGCTGAGGCTAGATAGGCCGCATTGAGGAGTAAAACGTTAAAGAGGGACTCTCTTTCTCTTTCTCTCTCTTTCTTCTTTCTTTTCTTATCTCTTTCTCCGGCTTTACTTGTGATTCCTCAAGAGCGACGGCAAATTCCGAGTTGCCCGGCACGGCCTTTTACTTTACTCTTTACTCTTCAAAGTTCTTTACACTTATAAATCTACAGACGTATTTACAAGACGGTACACGCTATTTAAATATTAACATCTCTGAAATTAATTTTTTGTCTCATTGATGTTTAGCATCTCGTATTTTATAACTTGTAATTCTTTTAATCAAAATCATAGCGCAATTATTTAATTCACGTAAAATATCAATCAGACCTTTTTTGTAGAAAATTTCATCTGCTACAAAATTGCTAAGATATATTTTTTTCATATTTTTGAAACTTTAGCCAGTATTTCAATCCGAAAGACAAATATTTTGATAAATTTATTTTTCTAGTAAGTTTTTTGATTAAGAGTAAATAAATTATTATTTCTAAAAAAAAAATAATTTTATGCCACTATTTATGTACTAATAAATAGAGTAACGCGCCATGGTAATTTGGGTAATGAAAGTTAGGTAACTATCATTAAAACTTGAAGTAAAACTATGAGCAACAAACTCTTAGATGAACCCGCGATATGAATCTTGTTACCAGAGGCTACCTAGTGCCTTAAGCCAGTCAGTAACTTTCCAGGTACTGGGTTGTAATTAATCGCCCCGATAAGCTCACTAGTGCGCAGGTGCTCAAGATGACCTCCATACTTTATTATAAATTAATATCACCATTCAATACACACTTTATAAAATACGCCTACGGAAATAATAAACATATATGGCTACATACTTTATGCATTTTGAGTAAATAAATGCCATGACAATTAATATTTAGTATTTAAAGTTATGAATAATAAAAGATAAATAATTAATCGCAACCATACCATTAGCAATGGAATTCTATATATGTTTGGTGAGCTTGCCGATTAATTATGGAGATACTCAACGTTAATCACATGCCAGCGGTCGGGGTCTCGGTGATCTCATGTAGCTTTGTGGTATCTGAGGGATTAGTACATTCATACAGGCCACAAACTCACGGGCAGTCACACATCTAACCCAAAACATCCCTATCATTCTGTAACTGCACTACATACATCACCTAACCTTCATTAAATTATTATTTATTAAAATTCATAAAAAAAATTTTTTTATTTGTCTCCCAAGTTACAATACTTGAAAATACTCGCGAAAAAAATTGACTCGGTCTCAGATCCTAGATAATTACACGTGTCAAGGCATCTGTCGCCTGGATTGCACATATTTCGAAAATTCAATGAGCCAAAAACTTCCGGTCAAGCTCGAAAATTTTTTCAAAATTTGGGCAGAAAAAAAAACGCGAAAAGTAAAAAATTTTTTGTATGGATAGTATGAAGTGAATTGTAAATAATCGTCTAAGAATGAGTGATAAAAAAGAAATTTGATAACTATTTTAATAAAAATTAATATGATTTAATTGAGTAATAAAAAAGTTTTTCAAAAGCCCTGAGGCTATCGCATACAATATAAAAGTGATAAAAACAAAGATAATATTTATCTAGACGTAGGAAACCACGTTTCATTTATTATAACACTATATAACTTCCACTTTCTCTTGAAAATCTATCCCGTCTTCCGAACCTCCATTTACTCGGAAAACTTTTCTGCACTCTCACGCCGTCAAATAAAACTCAAATTATTAGTTTTATGAAAATAATCATAAAGAACAGTGTGACCTAGTCAAGAACAAACTTAATTTTTTCGCGAGGTAAAATGGGCAGTTATAAAAAATCTCAGTTTTAATTCTACACGTCCATTTTGCCCCTTATTAAAAATAACCTCAGCTGAGTGGCTGTCAATAAAACTATCGTCTCTCTAGATCTAGCGAATAGTTAATGTCATAAATTAGCATTGATGACCTCACTGTAAATTTATGACAAGCCTCTACTATTAATTCGCTTATTTAAATCCACGAGCTATTATTTTAACGTCAATCATATGACAGATATTACATTATCTCGTGTAATAATCGATTATACAAATTAAATAAATAATACAGACGTACATCGACGCAGAGTTTTAGTCGGATATGCGACTAGGTAATTTATCATTTCAACACTGGGATTTAAAAGTTTTTATTCAGAGCACGATTTCACCCACTAATTACTGTACACACACGTGTATCGAATTCGCGGATCGCAAAACCCTCTGCCCATCGATATGCGATTGTAGGCATTAACTATTTATTTATTCGAGTTAATAAAAAATTACATTTTCCGTTTTTTTTTTTTAATCCCCAGATTTTTTTTAATACACTCGATGAATAATCATCATTTGATATTTATTTCATTTATTAAGCTTTTGATATTTATTGAGTGGATTCTAAGTCCGTTGACGTTTATAACTCAATAAACTATTCAGATTTATTTTAAACGACTCTGCGACACGGCGCTCGTTTAATCAATAAAATTATTTTTTAATCGAATACCAAACAGTTTTCCATTCGTGTAATATTTATATTCATTCATTATTATTTTTTTATGATTTTATATTTTATAGAAATATTAAAGCTAAAGGTTATTTCAATAATTTACGTGACATAAAAATTTAATTTGTAAAAAATTTATAATTTTAAATTTAATTTCCGTAGTCCTTGATTTAAATAAAATTTAAAAGGTCATAACTTTGGTTTAAATTGTCGTCAATCGTCAAAATTATTTTAGTCGACAGGTCAAAGTGTGAATGATTTTTTTTTTGTTGCGACTTGAAATAAAAAATTGCAGATATTTTATTGAAAGCTTTTCAAAGCTTGCAATTTAAGCTTTACAATAAAAATTTTGTCGAGTGATTTTATGATTATTTTTTTTGTTATCCAATAAAATGCCAAGTATTCATTTAGAAAATTTATAACGAAGCGAATCGAAGTTAAAAAAAATTGCTTTTAGAGTAAATCATCAAAATTCATGAAAAAAACATTCAAAATAATTTTCTAGTCACTAAAAAAACAAAAAAAATAAAATTATGCTTGAATAACTTTTCAGTTTATTGTTTTGATAATAAAATTTTCAAGTGTTTATTTGTGTCAGAATAAAAAAATAAACACTCGAAGCTTCGTGAATTTTTTTTTTTTTATTTTCTTTATCATACAGCGATTTTTTGGTGAAATATCAGTGATTTTATTACAACAAAAATAATTTGAAATTGGATACTGGAAAATGCTCTCGCGATTTACATGCGAATAATAAAATGGCATTCATACACCGGCATAATATTCGATCCAGCGACTGGCACATAATAAACTCCTCTAACAGCTGAATAAATATCAGCGTGTGTTGAAAAATGATTATAGCTTTAAAAATCTCGGCGGTATTGTGTCAGCGTAAATATTGATTGGCAAAGTGGCGTTATATTAGTGCACTGAGTCGTCACCCTCTGATCTGCCGTCCGATCCAACTAAACACATGATCCACTAATGGAGAGCCTAAGTATAATCCCCTGTCTCTCTATTTTACGTTTATTAAACTCTAAACTTTGACACCAGGATTTAAACCTCCTATCTGAAAATTTTCACCAAAATAATCGCAATATTTTTATTTATTTATTTTTTGGTCGAGGAAAAAAATCTCATTAAAATAAATTGTGAAGGACAGCTTTAACGAGTAACTTTAGAAGTATTAAAAAATAAAAAAAAAAAAATTTAATTAAAAAAAGTAAAAATAAAATTAGCAAGTGTGATACAGGCGTCATATTTCCAATTTTCCCGGCAGTTGATTAGCATATAAATTATAACTTTTTTTTTCTTTTTCGCGACTTAATTGCACTCTGTCCAGCCTGGTCTAGGATAAATTATATTAAAGACTGGGTGAAGAGAGTATAGTATGAATGAGCACAAGTGGGAATAAGTGTAACTGCCTCTGCAATCTGTAGTCTTGGTACTTACACAAGTGCGCGAGTCGCGAGTACGAATACGCGGTACCGAGTTATGGATGCAGATATCGCGGTGGCGGCGGCAGTCCCAGTATAAGCGACTACTCAACTCACCTGACTTCTTCCAACCAAAGGTATAAGCTTTTATATTTGCTGCTCTCACTTGTCGGCACATTGCAATCTAATCGATTCCTGGGATTGTATGGGAGAGTGCCACATGAGAGCGAGAGTAACTACCAGCAATACCCATTACCATATGCCGCATAACTTGATGAGATTGCATTTGCATTGCTTGACTTATTCTCTACGTTTTATTCTATCAATTTACTCAATTTATTTACTTTTAATATTTTTTATCCTTAATGTCTCATATTAAATTAATTATCTCGGAACTTTAAATAAATTATTTTTATTTTATAAAAAAAAATTTTCGACTTCACCAGTGGATTGTACGGTAAAAATCCGCTTCGAAACATACCCATGAGTCTTGAAAATAAAAATTTTTCTTTCATAATTCCCGATTTAAAAAAATTATAAATTCAGAATTAAAAATTTTATTTTTACAACTCATATATGAGTTTTGAAACAGATTTTTACCGTACAATTCAGTGGTAAAGTCAAAAAAATTTTATTATTATTATTATGATTTTTTTTATTGACACGTGGATTTTAATAGAGATGAATTATTAAAAAAAGTGGTATTAAAATTAAAAAAATAAATAGTAATAATTGATGAAACATTTATTTAAAGTGGAATGTGTCTGATGAAACTCGATTAAACTCGATCAACGATTGAGGCCATTGCGAACACGTTTGGTATCAGTAATTAAACTACATACACTGGCGTGTCACCCACCCGCTTCTGTGCTGCGTTCAGTTCAATGAGTGAGTGAGCGAGTCGAGAGTCGAGACAGATCGGGCAATCGATCCTGCGATCTCTAGCACCTGTAAAATGTCCTCAAATTAATTACATTCGCACAATCCTTTTTTACATCAAAGGAAAAAGTATCAAATGATTGATCGATCGGTGAATTTTAATTAAATTTTTCATCAGGAATTTATTCATATCTAGTTGCATGCTTAATTAATTAATGAATTAATAATTACCGTACAATTTAATTTTATTCAATGAACCAGGATCGGCTTAGGTAAAGGGATTTTACTTTAACGTATGTGATAGAGACTGAATTACGTGAATGGATAATTGCTGAACTTGGGTATGCCCGCTATTAGGCTAGTAATTTTGTCACAATTTATTGCCTTATTCTCTCAAAAGTTAATTTAACACATTATCAATTTCACTCTTTACATTTTTTTTCGATCCATTAAATTTTTTAAACAACTTTTAATTGAAATTTCAGTATCTGCGTACGCATGTACAGATGCACGGGCTCTAAATATCGCGCGAACTATTGAATCGATTCTGATGATTCTCTAGGGAAATCAAATAGCCTATCAGAACTTTTGACCAAAGTTATTTTGAGATAAATATTTTTGAATGTCTCAAATTATAAAAATCAGTTACTTTATTTGAATTTATTTTTCCAACTTGGATTTACGAATAAAGAAAACTTGAATATTAACATTTGACAGGGTGACATATAAACGATAACTTTGTAATGCTTTCAAAAAAACTTAACAAGTAAAAAAGTTTTTATTATTTTTTTTTTCAAAAAAATAATAATACAGTGCAAAAGTATTTCATCTTACTTTATGGTTAATACACCTATGGAAGAATCCTGTCAGTAGTATTACGACCCCACTTCAAATGTAAATAAATCATATTTCACTCGGTTCAGTCATATATATATATATATTTACTTATAAAAATAAAAAAAAGTTTTTATCTTGTTTTCTCGGTTCTTCCGATGAATATTTTACGAAGGGATCCATTTGACCCTTGAGATCTCATACGTGTTTTGTATAATACTTACACTTAAATTTTTTCTAGCCGATCAGTCAACCAGATCAGGTATGAAAGAAAAATAACCTATATAATGCTGTCATATATAAAGTAATAAAATAAATTTGTTGCTTTTTAAATTTATTTTATTTTTAACGGCGTACTGACTTTCCGAGTCTTTTATCGTGTTTCGGCAACTTTTAATATTTTATTTATTTTAATTATTTATTATACTTATCAATATGACCCACAACATATATTAGTTTGTATTTAAGTCACTGATCCGATCATTTTTCATTTTTCCAATCGAATGGAATAGAAAGTTTTTTTTTTTACCTGATAATTTTTTATTAAGAGTATGATAGAATTATTTTTTCCAACTTTCATGTATTACTTGGAAAAAAAAAAACTCATTTTAGGTTTTTTTAAAATTTCGATTGCAAAATAATTTATAGGAAATAATAATGGATGTTCGATTACACGGAGAATCATTAAAATTATTATTATTATTATAATGAGAATTTATTTGCGCAATACAATAATAATAACAATAAGAATATATATTTAAACAGCGTGAGAAATGATTAAAAGTTGACGTGCTGATGGTTGATTGTTCACGACACTCGGCGCTTAACCTAACGGAATTTTAATTGAGACTCGTTATTATTGTATTAACATCATAATTATTTGTACAAACTAAATTATTCCGGGTTTTTAAACATATTGTTATACTATACATTACTTAAAAATAATAATAATAATCTACCGCTAGGTTTTAGAGCTTTCTGTCTATCGAACGTTATGTTAATTTACCGTCGAAAAAAGGTTTGCTGTCTTAATTATTTTTTTTTTTTAAGACTGCAATTATAATTATTATTATTATAATTATTGTCTCAACGGGATACTCGGTGCGCGTCGAGTGACTAGAGTGAGAAGGTGAAGGTGTATTTTATATTGTGTGTAGTTGTAGTATGTACATAATAGAAATATAAGTTAAGTTGAGCTAAAGTTTGTGAGCATGACACAAGCAAATGCTCGAACGCGCTTTACTTTCACCAGTCGCTGCTAAGATGCCAGTTGGTGTTCTCGCAAAATCTCCACCGACTCGATACAGCTCAAGCCAAATGAACGGTTTCTTGTTTTTGCAAGTGTTTCACGCTTCAACTACTTGCAAATGATTCATTTGTCTTCCGGATACATAAAACACTCTACTTAAATTTATTCCATTGTCATGGAATATTTTTACCGGATACTAAAATAATTATTACCTTTTTTTTATTCGTACAAATTAATGACCAATGAGTAGCAATAAGTAGAGCAAAAAAAATTTATCAGCCCAAAATTAATTTGAAATTTACAAAAAAAAAAAATGATATTACGGAGTGGGGGAAAAATTTAATTTTGGGTTTTTTTTTTAAATTTCAATTAACGGCAAATTTAAAAAAAAATGCAATAAATTTTTTAGATCATTTTTTATCAGAACCGTAGATTGAATTTTTTTTTATGGCAATTACTTGAATAATTGATTTTCGATCAATAATATTGAAACTTGTATAAAAAATTTCTGACATGGCAGAATTTGCGGACGATAAAAAAAAAATTATTCAAAATTTTTTTTAAATATCGATTTCATAATTACCCATTACCGGTTCTGTAAAAATAAAGGCTTAGATTCGAGGTTCAAAAAGTAAAAACAGAGTTTTGGAATAAATTTTTACAAACTTTCTACTTAGTCATGAAACTTTTTAATTTCGGTACTAAATTCATTTCTTTAAACTCTTTTTTTGAAAGTAGAGCTTATTAATTGAAAATGGGTCGTATTGAGAGTTAGAGTGGTTTATGTAAGAAAGTAACAGTAAAAAGAATTGGGTAATTTTTCGAAAAGAAAAATAGTCGGACGGTGAGCAATTTAAATCAGAGATCCCATGCACCGGTAACACGAATAGGTGAAATGGAATTGTGCTTCGCTATCCTCTTGCACGATTTATGAATGTAAAGAGGCTCGAGTCGCTCGTATATACTTTATATACATATATATATATATATACTCCGACCAAAAAGAGATTTCAATTCCAAACGAGAAATTGCAATCGTCGCATTGATCCTACTCTAGATAACATGATTTATGAACTAGCTTTGAGAATAATAAAAATCTAAAGATCTTTGCTTTCGTTCTGACAAAAAAAAAACTTATACATAAAATAAATCCTCAGTAAAACAAATTCAAACAACGCATTTATTGCTTTTAATAGTAAAATCAAATATCAAATATCAAATATCAAATATCGGTTATTTGATAAAAACATTTGATTTCATCTTTAAACAATTTTTTTTTTCTTATTTAGAAAGACGGTAATAAAATTTTTCCGGTCACTAAAGTAGTGGTTAAATTTAATTAGTTTGTTTAGATATGAGCACGATAATAAAAGTTTTTTATGAATAACAAGTTATTAAGTGATGTCTGGTGAAAAATTGGTGTACCGTTATGATGAAAAAAAGCGTATTGCGGAGATAAATGAATAAATGAACTGAGCTTGGGTTTTTAATAAATATTAATAAACCACGCCTTGCTCCTTTCCCTTTCTTGATACACAACAAGAGTCTTGAGTCTAGAGTCTAGAGAGAAAGACAGTGCGCCGATAATAAGGTCATGCGTCTGTAGGTTAATGGCTTGTTGCCTCTCCGAGCACCTGTATCTAATACTAATACATTCTTTCTTATAATACTAATTATAATATTAATATTAATATTATAATTTACAGTTTTACATGTTAATAAATAACATTATTTTTACGCTGAACTTAAAATCTCAATTTTAGTTAAAATATTCAATTTACGTGAAAAGTCTAAGAAATATTTTTTGTAGAGAATTAAATTTTCTACAAAATTTATCTCGAGTATTTTTGTCATATTTCTGATCGTTTATGAGTTAAAGTCTTTTCAAAAATTAGATCGATTTTTTCAGTATACAGTTTTTTTTTTCAAGTGACGCTTCTATTATAAATTAAATAAGTAAACATTTTTGATAATCAGTTTTAAATTTGAAAGCAGTAGCCCTCGATCAAAAATATTTGAAATTTAGCGACATCTCGCCTGTCGCTCGCGGCAATTCTGAAACTGAGTCTAGTGTGAATCCTTTGGATCCTCCATATTTCTCTCCTCTCTGTAACTTTAACTTGATGTTCATCTTCATCTCATTCCTTTTCACATCCAAAGCAATAATTTCTTTGGCTATAATAATAATAAAAAGATACATCTGCGCCCTTGAGCTAACGAGTTATATGTTACACAAATCTAAACAGATCAGATGTTGATGTCGCCATGTACAGCGCAAGAATCACGGAATGCCATCTTAATATCCACGGCTCATGTTTAATATCAATAAAAAAAATATAGCCTCGGAAACGTGCGAAAAATTAACAGGGACAAAAAAATAAAATAGGGAGGAACATCAGGACTGGTTTTGATGTCGGGAATATTTAAGTTTTTATTGCTCGAGTACACGCGATTTATTCATTTTATTTTATCCATTTATTTAATAGACTTTTTTTTTGTTATATCTGTTAAACTTTTACCTGGGGCCAGGCAGGGAAGGTTGGGACACGCCTCAGCACGACCCTCTCGGTAACGGGCGAGTGTTCTTGCAATCCAATCCACCCGCTCGTTGCTGTTTTCGGTCTAACGGACCAACTCTATGGGGTTATGCAGATTAAGCGAGCGTGACGCTCATGCCCCGCACGATTCAAGTCTTATTCCCCTACAATAGCTCCCGTTAATACTCTAGGGTCCACAAAACTCGTCGAAAAAAAAAAAATAAAATCAATTTTCCATTTTTTCCAATTCGAAATACTTTTTATTAATAAATTAAATGATTATTAAATATTGCATAGAGTGAAAATAAAATTTTTATTTTTCGTGCCTTAGGCGAGATTCAAACCGTCGATTTCCAGGTCACGCTTTCGCGGCAGCATAATTTTAATTGAACATCTGTTATTATTATTATTAATATTTTTTTCATTTGTGAAATAAATAATTTGTGATATCAAATTTTAATAATTATTATTTATTAATAAATTAAAATTTAATTCGTATGACAGAAATATCGCGCTCGAAAAATTCATATTAATTATTTTTGGTGTTTCAATTATTAATCAAACAATATCCGATAAAAAATTGCGATAGTAATAATAATAATTATTATTATTATTATTAACAATAAAAGTAGTTGGTAGCAGTTACAGAGCATAGCGGTTTTAATTTAATTAGCGCGAGTGAATCCAAATGAGAATAAGGTGCAAGTAACCGTATGTATATCTGCATGCGTTATAGAGATACTCGTCGCTCTGATTAAGAGTGCGCTGTCTGTATTTTTATAAAAAGGATTAAAACGTAGTGCGAATCCAGGGGGAAAAAAAATTTAGTCTCTACAAAGAGGAGGCGTTAAAATGTTGAAAGTAAAAAGAAGAAAAAATGAAAATTTTTGTATTTCTTAAAAATTATCGGGGTTCGCAATTTGCTAGAGCCTATATATGTATGAAGAGGTGGTATAGATATTGAAGCTTTGGCATTCAGGCGATTCTGGATTTTCGATCGCATTGAGAGAATTTAAAATTCACTGAGCGTAGACGTGCGTCGGCGAATTAGCATCGGGGGAGTTGTGTGTCCTTGCCTCGTTTCACACGTCCATCCTATCTACATTTCTAAATCACGTTTAAATTTTCAGAGGACACTTTATTCCTCAATAAATCACTCTTTATTATCTATACCATTTTTATATTTTTTATTATCACATTTTAATATTTTATTTATTAGCTTCACGTACGAATATTTTCTCCCTCATTAACACACGCAATTAATAATAATTATGCTGGTAATAAATTATATTACAGTGGGCAAAAAAATTTTTATTTTAAAGACCCAAGTCTACTCCAATGTGCTTTTGATAATTATGTTTTTAAGATTATTGTCTGCAGACTACAATAAAGCAAATGATATTTTTGACAGATCGCAATTTAAGGTCACAGTAAAAGTTAGCGTTAAATTTTTTTAATTTCTAAGAACGAGAAAAAAATAAAGAAAATAAAAAAATGTGGACAGGAAGATTGATGGCTGGTGATAAATGATTAATTCTGTTAGTTAAAGTTCAATTAACTTTTCAGCGTCTGAATCTTGACACACGATAATAATCTCTTAACACGATAGTCCGCGATACGAGAGTTTATCTCACGTGTAAATCAAAATTATATTTATGCCTGGTATGATATTTAATGGGTGTATATTTAACAGCGTATTGTGTATATAGACATCGGTAATTGTGATTTTGGCGAACCAACTAGCCAACTAGCTAGCGAGCCTGGTTGCCAGCCAGGTGTATATCGAATTCAGTGGAGCGTAAAAATGCTGGCGATCGACGACCCGTAACGATCATCGATATACTCCGCGGGCTTACGTGAGCCATTGTGGGAATCGGTCATCTTTATATTCTTTTACCGATATACAACAACAACAGCTACGGCTACGGCTACTTCAACAATAACAACAACAACACCAGCAGATACAGATACAGTATTAACGACTGAGGAGAAAAATATATATATTGTGCGACGAAACATGGATACATAACCGTATAACTGGAGAATATAGAGTCCAAGTCGAATCGAGAGAGTTGAGAGTTAAGTACGAGGAGGGCAATGCTCTTGCGATAATCGTACGAAACCGGAGCCAATAAAATCGTGACGCCAAAGCGTAATTGGAATCTCCCGGGAAACCATTTCTTATATTATCCTTCTCACTCTCTTTCACCTGATGGTGCTGGTCCTCGAGCTTACAGTTCGGCTGCTCTCTTTCTGATATAATCCCAGGAGAATGTCTACATACTCTGCATATGTATGCCGCGATTGCCACCACCAGATTCATTATAAACAAATTCACTCGTTTTATTAATCTAATTATACGTTGTGTTAAGCTGCAGTGTCTCAATAAACGAGGGTTTATTTGTTGTTCTCTGCATGAGCTTTCTCAGATTTATTATCGAAAGACTTTTTAAACATATATCTGATCCCCATTGATTTCCATTAACCGATTTAATTACGTAATATTATAATAGATGTGAGATGTACTGGAAGACTTATAAGTGAGTAAGTGAGTGAGTAAGCCCGATAACTGACGACAGTGTAGCATGATAGGTGCAGCCTACCAACCAGAAGGGAAGTGATTTACCGCAAATTGCCCGTTCTTAGTACAGAGTTACATTAAGCATTAGGCAATCGCGTGCATGAGGTAACGTCATGTGCTGTACGGAAAGAGCACGTGAGTCTCATGCTTTTTGCGCTAGATCATGCACAACACACATATATGTATACACATCCACATCCACATCCACGTCTATAATATTTAACTGATGTAACACAAACTCGTAGTCACAGTGTATGTAATGCCGTTGAAATTCATGTTCAAGACACTTTTCCAATTTATGTCTTTCACCTTCACTATTTTCTTTGTCTCTTCCATTATCTCAATTCACTTATATTATTACAACCACTACATTACATAAAGTAATGTTTTACATTTTTATTTGACTCCGTTTTCAGTCTCGTTTCTCGTTTACATCAAATTGTTGCGCCATTACTACAACGATAATCGAGTCAGAGTCAGAGTCAGAGTCATAATCCCGGTCGTCGTCACGAATATATTCCCGAGCTTTCATTTTCTACTCGATCATTGTTGTAATGCACCTCAGTCTTATCTCTTCAAGTAAAGTTTAAATAAAAATTCGTATTGTTCAATTGTTGCTTCAACCGATTTATATATATTACAATCAACCGGATAATATTTCAAGGAATATTGTTATTTAAGTAATCGCATTAATCAGATCTGAAGGAGATCTCATGGATTTAATGATCAACATTGTCTATTATGTGTACATAAAGGTCGGCAGGCTACAATTATAATCAACGTTCATGTATTATCTCCACAGTTATTTATTTTATTTTATTTAAAATTTACCAACCTCTGGATTTTTTATTACCAACGGCTATTTTCCAGATTAAATAATTAAAGTTATTTTAGGTATTTATTTACAAAACCCAAAGGTCGCTATTTAAAATTAATTGACTTTTATTTATTTATTTATTTATTTATTTTACTACAGAACATAAAAAAATATGACAGTTTTTTCTAATGCAAACTATTCGTTTGTTTGTTTCAGGTAAGCGTTGTCACAAGGACATTTTAATATCGTAAGTTTTTAACGTAATTATTACCCTCTATGCTAATTTCTTAAATAATTTCATAGAGCCGGCAAATATTTTCTTTGCCATTAAAAAATAATAATAATTACAAGCTCGCCATACTCCACTAGTAGAACAATTGAATAGAGTGCTCACACATAATAATATGTTTTAATATTTCTCTCAACAAATAACTGAAAGTCAGAGTTTGAAATTGCTTAAGCAAATAATTTAAAATCCAGCTTCTATACAATTTAGTTAAATTAATTAAAGTTATATTAATTAAAATATATGAATAAAAAGGGCGGATAATTAAAAGAGTTTTGTTTGATGTTTGAACACAAAGGAATTTACAAAGTAAGACATCTGGAAAAATACATCCGACAAGTTTAATAGAGAGAATAAAGTTGTAAGGGGATAGGACGTAAAGAGCAGGGAGTGTACGTAGATAATGTAATAAAAGATAAATAATATAAGTAAAAATAAATAATATCTTTGAAGCCGGCCGGTCGGTCGGCTTGTAGACAAATAAACGCAACCCAGGTACATAATACACATTTATAAAGGTTGATACAACTAAACAAGAGTGACGTCGGCTTTCAGCATCATAATTTTAGTTAACGAGTGGGTGTTTATATGCCCGTAAGCCAAATAGCATACGTACTTATAAATATAGTATTAACACGCAGTGCTCATCAGCGGGTATTATTGCGATGAGAGAGTGATAAATTTAAACTTTTAACTTTTAACCTGAATCTGGCCGATCGCGAGCTCTAAACGCGAGCAGTTAACGCTGAATGATAATTATTTTTTAAATTTTATTTTAGTATTCCGCGATGGTGCTGTAGAATATTGCCATTACCATTATAGTCAGAGCGGCATATTACTGGTACTGGTACTGGTACTGGTACTGGTACCTGTATATTGCGGATTCGCGGCTGTATATAAAGTATACGACGTCGTTACAGTAAAATAAAAATGACTTGGCATTGTGGTGCGTTACTGCTTATACTTAGTCTTTTACGATCCTTTTACTTCTATCCACTTTTACTTACTATATTGTGCCGCACTATTATTGCCATCAGCGGTAACACTACCACCTGCCGGAGAGACTGATGATCAATTTTGAAATTGAAAGTAACCAAGTCCAGGACTTTGACTTTAACCTGGGCTATAACTGAGTCGTAAATTTTAAAAGTTTATTTTTATTTTCATTTTTTTAAGGCTTTGTGTGGCTTTTTGAGATTGTAAATGTTTCATTGTGTAACCACATATTGACAGATACGGTCGTTTTTTTAAAAATTATTTTCTGTAGACAGCAAATTGAATATTTTTTCAAATCAATAGAGGGCTCGTAATGTAAAAATAATTATATGGTGTTGAAACAAATTTTATTGTCGCGGTTTGTAAAATTTTTTTGTAAAGCTAAAGACTAAAAAAAATTGCCGGCTGTATGGAGAAAAGTTACAGCCCTCGGACTAGAAACACTTGATTCCCCCAATTTGATCATTAAAAAAAAAAAGTGCTTCTAAATCCTTATAAATTAATTTTCCGATAAAAGAAAAAAAAATAAATGTAAAACGATGGCGGAAATAGACAATATATAACCTCGCCCGTTAAAAATGATAAAAAATTCCTGAGGCGATAGCTACGGGCAATAAACAAACTTATGTGTGATTTACCATTATTGCAAACTGGTTCGCGATAGGTTTCACGATAAGAAAACATCGTAAATCGTTATCAAGAAAAGATGAACGTCATTCTTACACAGAGAGCATCAGTATAAGTAATATAAGGAGAGTTTAAAGTGGCATGGCAAACCCAACTACCACCACTACGACCACTACGACCAACACCACCAGTACCGTGTCCTTACACACGTGAACTGCGAATGTGAATCGTAAAGACTGCTGATTGCATCGGTTCATAATAGCTCACATAATCTACCTACAATATAATAGTAAATGCTGCTAAAAGTGTCACGATAAATAATTTACCTCTGTGAGTAAGACGCCTCGACATTTCTCATATACCGAGCATACGACTAGTCTACTCTCTAGTTCTAGTAATATATATTATTAATAATAATAACACCAAAAATAAAAATAACAATATTAGCTCTCAGACGATGGGTCGTGAGAATATTTAGCGTCCACAAGCACCTAATACTCTTGTTATTATATACACACATTACCTCTGTCTTACATTCGAGCTTTGATGTAACTGTCATTTCATAGCTACACTACTCGTTAATTCTAGTACCCAACTACTACTATTACTTAAATCTAGTCTTTCGTATGTATGTATATATATATCTGTCAACAACTGTTTCCAAGTGTTTCCGTTTTGCTGTAGCTCTAACTGGCACGACATTGTTGTGGCAAACCGAGTGTTTTTCTAACCGAAGTCCACATAATCATTCACCACTTTGTTGGTTTTAATTTTTTACTTCTTTTAAATATATATTTAATATAACTATTAATAATATTCATTTATCTAGTTGTTAAATTTAATAATTTTTGTTTGCGAAGAAGAATATGTGGAATATATTTAATTTATTGGAAATGAAGAGCATAAAAAGACTGACGTAGAGTAGCAAGACAGAATAAAATATTAAAAATTCTGCCAGCAGAATGAGATTTTCATTTTAATAATTTATCAGACTTTTTTTTAAATAATTAAAATTGACAGGGACGTCGAAATTCTCTTTTAAATGTAATAAATAAAAAATTTTCACAACATCGTAAAACAATTTAGCGATTTTAAATTTCGGTGTTCATAAGGCAGCAGCATTGAGTGCTCAGTATAAATCATAAATGAAATACGGGAAAAGTTTTAGCACTTTGGAGTAAATTTCGGTAGTTAACAGTCAAGTGATGACACAGCGACGGTTACAAGTAAATGGGAGCCGTGTGAAACACATGTGACTTCACCTTACTCACTGCTCGAGGGTTATCTCTCTCTCTTTCACTCTGCTCTGACACATCGCTGAGAGGCAGAAACCATTATCTACCTTGATTTATCGCTCGAGTAATTACGGGCAATTAGTTCCTAATGACAATTGATAATAATACTTAATTTAAAGATTTCACATTTTACTGTACGTAAGGAATGGCTTTAAAGTTTGAAATAAAAGTAGACGAATTGACAAATTATGGGAGTGCATTGATAAATAGCCTACGTTGTTTCTGAGAGCTTCTTGGAATCGAGTGGTTAATCGAATGGTCGTAGGTACGTCGTGTTATCATCTGGGAATGTGGGTCGAACGGGCAATTAAACGTAAAACACGGTTGCGTACATAATTCAGTGGTGTGTACCCAACTTGCCAGGTGTATTATGCCACTTATAAACACGTTCGTATTTTTTATCACTATACACTATTTCTGTCTTGGTCACTACCTTTTATCGGGTACGCACATTGCTGACGATAATGTCTGAGCCCTTAGGTCGTTTAATAGACGGGCCGGAGTCCAATAGTCGGCTGATTACACTTCGGACCTGATATTATGTACTTTATAGCCGGTACTCGATACTCGGTACTCTGCAGAGTACGCACGCAATCGACTAAAATAACGCCTCTAACCCATCCTACGCACAGCTTTTATCTTAAAATACTTATTTGCATATACAAATACACCTAATGCTTCTTTGCTGTGGCTTATTGTGATTCAACTGCTGTCTCATTCACGGAATCACTTTTTTACTTCCTATCGAAAGATTTACAGAGATAGTGATTTATAAACCACGAGATGTTTGTCTTTTTTATTATTTATGTTTGCGGAAGATTATTCTTGTCTGTATCATCTTGAACTATTTACGGGTGCGATACCTTGGGCGTAAAAGATTTATTTTATGTTTTCTAATGATATCTTTTAGAGGGGATTTTTTTAAACGGCTAGAAATTATTGAATATAAATATTTTTATATTTTTTTCGGAGTAATTCTAACAATTTAAAGCAATTTTATCTGTAAATGCTGCGCGCCGATAGTTTGAGATTTTTTTAACGAGCTGTGAGGTCTCAGTTCACAGACAATAAATTGGTTTTAAAAATATTTTATTGCTGATTGTCTGATAAGTGTGATTGATATTTTTTTCACTCGATTTAATTTATAATTTATATTATTTTCATTCCGCTCGGATTATTTTATTACAGTCAACATTTTATTTTCTGCAATTTCCAGTAAATAAAAAAAAGTATTAAAAAATAACGTTGACTGCGAACAAAATCCTGAAACTTTTTTCAATTTCCGAGTTATGTGAACTAGAAAAATATTTTTGGGCATTACGAGCTTAAAAACTTTTTTTTTGTAATCAATAACAAAAAAATTGTTGATTCTGCTAATTTAATAATTGTTTATTTTTTACGGTTTGCTCTCGAGTATTTCAAAATCTAATTTGATAATTTTTAAGAGAAAATTTAAATTAAGGAAAAAAAAATTGAATTTACAAGGAATTAATTCGGCCTTAATTAACTCTCAAGTAAAAATAAAACGAATTAACCGACATTTTATTTTTTTTGTTACCAAGTAAATTACTGAGAAAAAAATAGGGCCAAGGTCGACAGTGACATGACATTAACTTTATTACTATCATCATAAAAACTGACCGTTTAAGTATTTAGATATTCATTTATTTATAAAAATAATAATTTTTTTTTTTTTTTTTTTTTTTTTTTTTTGTGGGGGGTAAATAAATTATTGTGGTTAATCTCTGTCGAATCACACCCAACAACACAAAGACAGAAATAAAGTAAGAGAAGAAATAAGTCACGAGTAATGAGTCATCTTGACGTGAAATATTCAGTTCTCTTGGTACGTCTGTGATCGATCGTCAGTAGTAACGGAGCTGCAGACAAAGCCAACTCAGGGTCGTGCTCTGACCTCGGACTATTATTTTTTTATTTTTTATATCCTTCATTATTTACAGTCCTGACAATAACTCCAGACATAAACTCTATAAATTAATTAATTACAATTACATCTATCGCGAGTCTCGTAAATAAATAAATTTTAATTTTCTCTAAAGAGTTTTGTAGACAGTCAGTGAAAAAACTCGTAGATGCAGCACTTTGAAGTACTTTAAACTGGAGATGCATTAAAATTTACAAGCCCCTAATTGGTTTTATAGGAGATCCAAGTTGGAGATCCTACGTCAGATGTTATCGACCGATAGCGCAACGTGGAAATGAAAGTATTGTAAGAAATACATTTATATATAAAGGCAAGAGAAGGTGTAAGATAGAAATTCACCTCAGTCCGACTGAACTTGAGCTTCAACGTAAGTCTCAAGTCATTTATATATAAATATATAAGCTTTTAACTTTTATCTGTTGAGATTCCATGGAGTAGATGGACGATATACTCGGGCTTAGTTATAGTATCTCATAGATTTATCCGCGGACCGCGGGTCGCGAGATGGTTATATCGATGATCTTATTCTTAGCGTAGAGATCGACATCCACGCTCGAATTATTTAACATAACGAGTAGAGCATTAAGGTTGCAATAATATTTATCCGTTATCTCATATATTTTTACACAAGTCGATGATATTTATGCTCTGATAGGCCGTATCGCTTCGCCGATTTATTTATTTTAGATTTTTTATTGCTTATTATTTACCTATTAATATATTCATTTATGTTTACAGTAACACTGTCTGTTGGTTATTGAGTTTACGTTCAAACGGTCTGACCGTTTTTTTATTTTAATTTTATCTGCTACAAAATTATCTCAATTTATTTTTTATGTGCGGCGTATAGTTAGTGAGTAGTTTCAATTAAATGATAAGCATTAAATATTTTATTGATATTCATTTCTGAGGTAAAGTTTAAATTTAGAGAACTCGTAAAATATTTAATTTACACAAAAATTAGTAATAACATTTTTCAAAGGAAATTTAATTTACGAAAAAATTGCAGGAATGAATTTTTAAGCTCCGATTCATAGTTAATGAGTAATTTAAGTTTCAAATGACGCATATGGAATTTAAGTTTTTTTTTTTGAAATAAAAGAGCTAAATAATTTTTTTGCAAAGTCTTTAAATTATTAAACTTAAATTACAAAGTATTTTTCGAGTTGTAAAGTTTTTTTATTTGTAAATAAACTTGGCAAATGTAGCGAAAAGCTTGTCAGCAATAGTTTGTGTTCGCCAGCTTTAGTTTCCCTGGTTTTCGAACTACAGAAAGAGAATACTTAGCTCTAGTCGGTCTATATAGCTCTTGAGTACTTTTTTCTTTGCTCACTTCATTACATTTTTTTTATCTTCCAAGCGTCCAATCAATACGAACCTCCAGGAATAAAAACTTTAAATAAAAAAAAAAATTGAATTAATAAAAATATTTTATTTATTTACAATAATAATAATAATTAATCAGCTTAATATTTTTAAAAATTTAATAACATAAAAGCGAGTACGATACAAATGCATTTAGTGACCTCGACCGCGATTAAAGTGCTGTTTAATTTTTTCTTACTCACTAGAGTTTAGAAGTTCTCGCCGACTCTTCCTCTTATTACTCGACTTTTTCCTGGAATACGTGGACAAGCAGAAGAAGGAGGGACTGAGAGAAAACTCTAATGTCCGAGAGGGAAAAAGGTATAATTTCGAAAAGATAAAAACCGGAAACTGTACGCCGGAGATAAAAGGGGTGAGAGTAACGTTTGGTCCGACGTCTCGTTTAAACCTTCAAAGTTACGTTTTACACGATTTGCTCTTATTTCTCTCTTTGAACTCGTCCCAGATAAGGCTTCGGTTGAGTAGTGAGCGACCTCTCCAAAGTTACTCCTTTTAAAACATAAAATGTCCCCATTTTACTGCTTCGATTGATTTAAAATCATTATTTTATTTTTATTTCTAAATTCAATCTTTGAATAACAATTACGGATAAATAATTAAAAATACGGTAAAAATAGATCGTTTTTTAACGAAAACTGAACTCTACAAAAAAGGTATCATTAATTTTTTCTGGAAACTCAATTTTTTCCGAGATACAAATAATTAAATAAATAAAGAGATAAAATAGAAAAAAAAAGGAAAAGAAATTCGTATTATTTGAGAGAAAATAAAAATAAAAATAATGAAAGGTGTCGGTAATGATTGTGTTGGCCGAGTGGTTAATAATTAGCAGCAAGTACTGAGGACCGTTGTAAACCGGCACTAGGTTCCGTTTGACCGTGACGTGCACCAGCTTACGCCTCAGAGTCACGTCGGTCACGATTACTGCGCCAAGACAGTGGTTCTGGTGCCAGAGATAAAGGAAGAGGTGGAGGTAGAGGTGGAGATAGAGGTGGAGGTGGCTTTCATCAGGGTTTCCTGCCCGTGTAGGCTCAGTAGAGAAGCATATTGGAGAGCTGGAGTACCATAGTAGGTATGTTGGCGTGTGTATTAACACAGTACAGCTCGAGAGCTAGCAAATACATACATTGAGTTGGATGGGTATGGGTTGAAATAGGAGTTAGTCGACTGTCGATGAGTTGAGTCGAGCGCGCGAGAGCTAGTATATAGCGTTGAGTAAATATTTGTGCATGTTAAATAGACGGTACCGTCTAGCATAGCATCGCGTCTCTAAGGATAAGACCCAAGTACGATAAGGAGAATGTACGTGGTACTTCTCAGGAGGTACTACGTCAAATTGGTCTACTACTGCATTTCTCTATACCATTCACTCATTTCTCAGTCTCAGTCCCGACTCAACTCTCTGATTCTCGTCTTGGTAGATCTGCATTTCCAAGAATATATATGCTGCTGCTGCTGCTACTACTACTACTGCTGTGTTTTGAACTTTTTTATTATGTTAATATTATATTCAATATTTAGTTTAACTTTGAATTTAATATCATACTTGAAAACTTAAATAAATCTTAAATAACATACTTTTACATATATATTAATATATTAATTTATAATAACATAATTTATTTTTTTTTAATTTTAGTAAAATTATCTCTGAAAAAATTTCAGTACGTCGATTTTTTTAAAGATTATTTCAAAGCTTTAAATCTGTATCTTTTAACCGCACCCTTATTAAGTATTTATAATTTTTCACCTCGGTGAAAAAATTAAAAATTAAAGTCAAGTACTTGAGATGAGTAGTCAGAGTGGCAGTGCGATCAGACGCGTCTAGCTTTTTCATAGTCACTAAAAATATACATAACCTGAAATAGTAAAAAATACGAGTACAAGTAGAAGCAAGTAGGAGCTCATATTCTCGAGATGGATCGGAATCTGTGCAGACTTTGGACGCCTGGAGGCCTGGTGGCAGTTAATCGATCGATCCTTCGGTGGTTTCGCGTCGTCTTTAGATAATCACTGGTATGGATCGAGGGACCAGTGGTCGGCATCAGTCCCTTAATATCTCGGCTGAAAGCGAGGCCTATCGATTGATACGCAGGCTTAGCAAAGACTAGACGCATTACCAGCCGCGGCCTTGGATATTATTTTTTAACTCAGTGAGAGCTCGAGCATCAGGTGTAATCAGTGGCATGTACATTAGACAAGTACGGGTTCTCAAGGGAAAAAAAGAAGATCGATGATGTACCGAGACCTCTGATGATGCTCCACATCATCACAAGTTGAACCCCGAGGTGGATGTAGAATAACTTCTTATATTATCTCACTTCTCTCACTTCTCTTACACCTTACTTGTATATATATTTATATTTATATATTTATATATTTATATACATCATCTCTCCTAGGCTTTGTATATTCATAACGCCGACAACGCTGTAGTCGCCGCCGCCGCCGCAACGTTCCCTTTCATCTGCTGGCTCTCCAATGCGTCTGTGGCAAGGTGAATACAAATATTACCCTCGCGACTTTTTCTTCAACCGCAAAAGTTAATATGAAACGCCTCGAGCATTACATATCTTGCTGTGGATATCAACAACTTAAACACTTTATTTTTTTTCAACTTAAATTTTCATCATTAAAAATATTTTTTTTTAACTTGTCTTGGTTTGAGTTTAGAAATTTTCTGATCCGATTTCAGAGCCAAAAAATTAATTTTCGATCCAAGTAAAAGTGAAAAAAAAAAAATGGTAACTAATTTTTTTAATAAAACCAATTTCCGTAAAATATTACAGGGAATTGTTTAAATGTAAAATTGAAAATATACGTGAGTCGGTTAAAGTTTTGCGGAACACTAGTTAGCATAAATTTCTTACGTGTGAAACCTTAATTTCCATTCTAATATAGCAAAGTAATTATGATAATTGTTTTCAGTACAGAATGTATTATATTTATAAAGTCATTTAAAGAGTCAGGTAGAAATATGTATATGTATGTATATATATGAAGGTGGGTAAGAAATCGATTATGCAATTTTCCTTGGGTCCGAGAACACTAGACTACTATATAGAATCGAGAGGAGAGAACCCGGTTGTGTGAGTTACGGTAGTCGCATTCCGACGCGTATCTAATAATGTTCAGTGAAAGTTCCCTCTCATGCATCGCTGAACGTGTATTGCACGCACACATCGCAGTATTGTTCCCACCTAGTCACCCACACACGCGTACAGTTTATCATAACGAAGAAGTAAATAACAAAATCGATGGCCGATTTTATTTCACCAGCAAAAAGGCACAGAAATTTATTATTATTTTTTTTTTTTTATTCCTGTGCCTTTAATTAAAAAGGAAGGAAGCTCGGCAGCAGGGCGTAGGAGAAAAAAATATTTTCAATGTTCCGTTGATTTCAATTAAAGCTGAATTGAGGGCTGCCTCTGACAAGACTCACACAATCACCAAATCCGACTGATCCAAATTTTACTTGTATTGTTCGCGGATATTTTTACCTACTCGTCACAAAGAGTTGGCCGATGATGGTTTTTTTCGTTGTTTTATTTTTTTAAACGAGCGTCATCCTGGACGCAAATCAATCTGTTACAAAGCGCAAATACAAAAGTTAACTCGCGGGAGCAATCATTTACAACGGTATAGTATAATTAACGATACACGATGTGAATTTCACTGAAAGGAAAGAGAAAAAAAAACCTTGTTTTTTTTTTTTTTTTTTTTTTTTTTTTTATAAATAGAGATGTGTAAAACAAATACGAAACTGGAATGAATTCAATTGTTTTATTTTTTAGTTTACTTGATTTATAGTTTATTTCGCTCGACTGTAATATCCAATTGTATTCGTATTTAATTTTTAAAATATCGATTAATTTTTATTTCCGATTCAGCATCACAGAAACTCGTTTTCCCCTCATCTAAATATATTTTTATAAATTTTTGTTTCATAAATTCATTTATAGCCATTTTTTTGCCGTAAGATGGATATCAACTTTTTAAAAAAACTCTGATGCATTTTTTTAGTACAAGTTGATATTTTGAGCAACTATTTAAATAAAGATGACTTTATTTTCTTGCTGTAAAATTATAAATCTTGAGTTGATATTTTGACGTTATTTGAGGTCTGTAAATATCGAAGCAGTAAAATGCGATAAAAATGATTTAAAATGTCATTTATCTATCCAAGATAAATTTTCAAGTGTTGTCTTACATTTCAGTGGATCACTGAGATTGACAGGAGACTATTGAGTGTGCGCACTTGTTGCACAGTATTGAAAATCTCCTGCACGTGCGAGTCACATTATAATCTTAATCCGATCGGTTGATTGTTAGCTCAGCTTGCGAGAGTATGTCACAATTTTATATAAACTCTGATAAATATATATTATCGTATCGATAAGTAGGTGCCAATGAAACCGTACCCATAAATCGCCCATGTAATAAATATATTGTTAATAAGATAAACGAAATGTACATATAATAAATTTGATATAATGTAATGATTCTGTACAAATTAATAAGATAGTATCTACATGTCTGATCGGAAGCCTGTGCATGAGATTACCAAATCGTACTGTAAAATCGTTTGCGAGATACGATAATAAAACCTGTTCCATAAAGTTTCATTCGGTTGTAGTCTTTCAGCTCTCGACTCACCTTATATACATTAAACATTATTATATTATGTATGCACACCATTTGGCCAACACTTTGCTTGCCCGTTCAATGTTGCGTTAGATCGTTAAAGAATGCAAGACGAGGTATACAAGATATGAGAAACCGGCATTTATTTTTTATCGACATTTCATTTTATTTTTTTTTATTGACACTCGGAACGTTGACTTTGAGATTTATTGTGTGGAATATTTATTTTTTATAATGCGGCCAACAATATATTAATATTAAGTAATTTTAAAATATATTGGGGAAGCGTCTTTGGATTTTTTAAATCATGACGAGAATATTTAATAAAATATATAATATGAGGTAATTTAATAATGATCTTGATGAGTAAGATCCTTTGAGTATTTACGACGACATTAAATCGCTTATAGAGACGAGAGTAGATGGGATATGTAGAGAGGTAAGGAGGTGCTGGAAGGATGTTGTTGGGTAATATTTGTATAACGTGTACACCTCTATTGTGAAAATAGTGTAGAGAATGGTTGAGACAACTCTGGGCAGGTGTCTTTCGTGATCGTTAAATTACTTTCGGTTTTACGAGCTACGTGACGCAGCTGTGGCTTGCTTATTCTTTTTATTCTATTTTTCTTTTCCACATTGTTACTTTTTCGTCTTTTATTTTTTATACGACACACATTTCGCTAAAATATAACTGCTAAATACTTGGTCTGTATTTTAAAAGCCTTCATTCACAAATATTGTCAAGACTCAACAAAAAAACATAAAAAAATAAGGATTTTTAGTGGTAATTATATTTTATTGTAATGTGTATTCAGAAAATAATTTATTGAATTTTTATCTACACCTGGCGCCCAACGCGGGGCTGCAAATTGACGTGACCCAAATATGTCATACAAATATTCTGTGGGGGTTTTTATGCTCGTATATATCACAACTCTTGTATACTTTGCACTTTAATAGTTGTCTGTTGAATTTATTTGCTAAAATACAAAACTATACTTTAATAGCTGGATTTTATATATAAAAAAAAAAAAAAAAAATCTGCGGCAAGATGAATGAAGAAAAATAGAAAAAGCCTTGAAAAATATTTTTTACACAGAAAAGTTTATTCGAAAGTAAAAAAAAAATTTTGGCAATAAAAATTCAATGAAAACAGTAATGATATTAAAAAAAAATTCTGGAATAAAAAGGGTGTGAAAAAATAGTCGGATTATCATTTCTGTTTAAAAATGATTAAAGGCCCAGAATTGTTCCCAAGTCATTAAGTAG
This sequence comes from Microplitis deprimator, assembly GCA_964016945.1. Lineage (NCBI taxonomy): Eukaryota > Metazoa > Arthropoda > Insecta > Hymenoptera > Braconidae > Microplitis > Microplitis deprimator. The sequence continues at coordinate 338,807 of OZ024709.1, forward strand.
CATGTTTCACCGGGACATTATTCTTGGTTTTCAATTTAAAAACTTTAGCCAGGCCATTAACGCAGTCGATAAAACTCGTACAACTTGGAATTGACGGCACTTAAAATAACGGCAGGGGTTTACGGAGAACCGAATCCAAAGCTAGGGTGAAAAGTTTAGTACTTTTCATTCAACGTCATCTATTTTTTCGGTTGCTGTAAGTGTGCTGATGAAAGAGAACTCAAGCACACGAGGTCTATTAGGGTGAAGTTGACTCTCGCAAATGCATAATGGATTTATACGCAGCGACCGTCGAAAACAAAAGGACCCGCCGTAACAGTGTGAGTGTATGAGTTTGCGGGGCTTAAACTTTTCGAGTTACTAAATTTTACTCAACTCAAACTGTTATTTCACACACATACATTACTGTTTATACATTAAACTTTAATCTCACTCTCCGCTACACTTCTTATCATTTATTAAAATACTTGTTTTGTAAATAAATTTCGTCGAATTTGATTTCTCTTATCAATTAATTATTTGTTTATGTTACAGGTAAGTTTTCGCCCGGCAATTTACGAGTGAGTAAATCAATAAATAAATATATAAAAATTATTTAAAGTGAACCACAAAAAGTCTGTAGAAATTTAACAAAGGGTCTACCGGCAATGTCAGAATGATTGACGCGAAAATTCAATTTCCCCCGAATTTATAAGTCTACAGTCTGCTGTAAATGTATATAAATACAGATGTGTATGTGAGGGGTATATATGTATTATATTACAACAAAATATGTATCAGAATAAGGCAGGGGCCGGAAATGAAACGTCAAAGTTGCCCGACGTATCTTTTAATCGACATGATGCCAAACATGTCCGGTATTTTTTGTCTGCCCTCCCGGCCGATCTCCAGCCCTCACCCTAACCCTTTATTTATTTAATATTTTTTGTCCTACCAGTCTCTCCATTTACGCCGAGCTGTCTCTTTGAATCGACTTGTCCGGTCTTGAAGATGAGAGTTGAATAATCCCGACCCTCCCGAGCACCGTCCATCAAAGAAATCTTTAAATATTCCATAGGTTAGTTTTCCGCTTAAGGCGCGTCAACGACCGGGACTCTTTGCATCGCTAAGAGATTCGCTGAATAAATCCCAGCTAGAGATAAGTCCCTGTACCGTTCATCTTTGGCAAGCTTCAAATCATTTTCTACCGCCTGAGTCATTGCATTGAATAACAAAAAAATAAAAAGGTATCAGGAAATCTCGACACTTTCTCTATTTTTTTCTAGCTCACGCTCGGATATTACACCCGATCGTTTACTCAAGTGATTAAATCGAGCAACACGAGAGTTACTTTTTATAACTATTATTATTATTATTATTATTATTATTATTATCATTATTTATTTAGTTTTTAATTGAACAGATAATTATCTGGACAATTTTCTTGGGCAGATGATCGGACGCGTGGACTATTCTCTTTATCCATAAAGGTACGAGTAGTTTGTATGTAAATAATTTAAACGAAATGACCGAGATGGTTATCGGAAATCGTGTGAATGGTATCTGCCGTCTATACACACTCCTGGGTATTTATGGGTATGCTTCGTTGGACGTATTCGTAAGCAAATAAAAAATTTGTTACCACAAATATGGTATTGGATCGAATTCATTGATAACAGACGATGTATAAGGCGCGTTTCGGGTAAGGTTTTGTTATATATATCAACATACCATATTTTTATTTAACATTATTATATTCAATTTCTGTTTCAAGCACTTTAGATATCGGTTTTGTAATTACGTAAAAAGTCTTTTGTCGCACTGACGCAATCTTACGCAAGCGTTTGGGTTCGCCGACGTGTGTTATGCTCAATCGAGCTTATCTCATCCTCAGTATTTAGTTTTTTTGTCCAACATACAATCGATAGTCATGTAAGACAGCCGTAAAAACTCGGTTAGTATGTGTTGACTGGAAATAAACGGACGGAAATTCCCGGTTATGACAGATGTTGATTCAAACATGTCATAACAGCCATTCGTTTACTTTTATTATTATTTTATTGATGTAATGGAGTTAAATAATATTAAGGAAACATAAACCAGGAATCTGAGAGCCAGCAGTGCTGATGGATTTAACGGATAAAGTAGTGGATGAAACTTGGTGGTGAAATGTTATTTTGGACAAGTGGCAATAGCTGGTGAGGTTGTCCGCCGGAACAAATTGGTTGACATCCGGACTGAATGGCTCTCGTGGGTGCCAGTTGTAGCTGTCGTCTTCTCCTAGACTAGAGATCTCTCTCAAGAACTGTGAGAGGTTTAAAGCCGCAGGGGGTTGCCCGGAAGTGGCTAAGCAGATGGCAGCATCGGTTCCCACTCCTCGTAGTCTGTGGGACATGGGCGACATCCGCTAGAGGATGTCCCCCCGGAGAAATCAACTTCTCAGAGTAGTGTTTCTCTTACTACTGATCTAACACGCGATCTTCCTTCATAAAAACTCTAGACCCTCGATCAAGTTACGAGTGCACTTTTTATTGGATACCTCACAAGTTGGCAATAATAATAATAATAGTAATAATAATAGGTTTAGAATATCGACGAGCTTTTAACAAGCAAATGGCAGTTCCCAGAATTGTGATTGGCAGTCCAATAAAAAGTTATACGACACTTTTAACGATCAATCTAAAAACGAGATATCGAAATTTCCATTTTTACGCTGACACACGATTCACTTGTCCTAATTTCACTGACTTTTACAAATACTTCAGTGCCGTTATAGATTTTTTATTAGCTTTGTCGTAAAAACGTAATTTCAACGATGCATGCACTGATAACACACATGTGGCCACTTTTGTTTCACTATCGATCGTTAACATTTTCACAGTGTACGTGTTTTCAAATATTTCGCACTATTATAAAAAGGTTTAACTGAATCTAAATGTGTGTTGTGTGGGTATATGTGTATTTGTGTGCACGTGATTCAACAAAACTCGATGGATCGAAGCAATAAAAACTCGCGTTCCGGAAAAGGCTTTTTGTATCCAGCCGCCGGCCGAATATCCGATCATATTTATCCGTCGGTGTGTGGAACATATTGCAGACGGTACTCGGTTGAGTTATGAATTCATGCTTAATACGGGGTGTGAATAACCCGCTGGGAATAATACATACACATACATATATACATTCTTACACATATATATATATATATATACATATATTTTTTTTCGGTAGAATTTACGAGTCTATCTGCTGAAGTAATAAAAGGATGGTTAGTGAAAACGTGCCCCGGTGAATTGAATTATTCAGTCGTACGCAATTATTTTTTCACACTTGTTTAGTTTTCAAATAAAATTTTAGTCAAATTGATTTTCATTCTCATAGATATAAATATTAAAAAAAAAAAAAAAATTATCTATTCATATTTTGGCGCTTCTTTGTTTTGAACTGAAGTTCAGTGGCGTCCCTGCAGGCGGCTAGTAGATACGGCCATTTGTTTTCAGACGCCGTGAAAAAATATTTTTTTGTTATACTATCTGGGAACAAAAGTCAGCCCGAAAACATTTCACCGCGAATTATTATTTCATTTTCGCTATGGATCTTAAACTCTTGAGGATCGAGAAGGAAAAACAAAGTGGAGGAAAAAAGTTGACACGGAAGTTGTGAAGTTGTCACGCTTGTTGGTAATGTTCCCACGCAAAACCCCGACATTTATCGTAAATTCAGCATCTAGTCTATAGTAGACATAGATAGCGCTAACCAACTTAAAGAATTGTCATCGCGGGCAGAATAAATAATAAAAAGTATGAAATGTTATAGAACGCGGTTTTAATCTCACACCGTCTCGAGTCTTTGTGCGCCAGAGAGTTAAACTCTTCTCGGGTCTTCTCACATCTGAGTAACACCCGTGATGCAAGATCTCACCCCCACGGATTTTCGCACGGCTGATGAGTTTCCGTCACGATTCTGCGGTCGAGTCTCCTCGAGACTAAGAGCGCAAGACCGAGTGCAAAAGTTAAGAGCAAAGAGTATTCCTCAGTACTCTGGGCTGGTGGAAATGGAATGCCACCTCGTAGCTCATCTCACGCATACAGAGAATGATGAGAGTACCAAAGAGCTAAGAGATGAACAGCTGTACCGGCAAGCAGATGCTTTCTAGCCTTAATGACAACGAGTCTTCATACCGAGTCTCCTCGGGTCTTGATTCTTTTCAGTGGTCATCCGCCGCTATAAACTACTCTCCTCCTCATTCCTCATCGCCATTAATCTACACACCAAAAATAAAAAGTAGAAAAAAATAAAAAACATAGTAAAATAACAAATAAAGAACTGAAAACGTGGTATCAAAGTTTTAACGCGTTTTACAATCGACACTTTATCTCGGACATAAAAAAATCTCCGAGCATTTGAAATATTCATAGGAAAAAAAAAAAAATAAAAAAACAATGAGTGGCAATAGCTGAATCAAATCGACGATACAATTACTAAATAAATACATTCATAAATTCAGTTCACTTCCCAATAAACTTGAGCTATTTTTGAGTTATTTATTTAGCAATAATGTTTAACTCGATTTATTAAATTTAATGAACAATTGACCTCGCTTATGCATTATTCATTCAACACACTCTGCTCAATCGAAACATTTAACAATTTTTCCACCGAGTTCCAAATTAAAATATTGGCAATTAATTCGATTCAAAAATATCTACCATTGATTCGCGACAATTAATTAATTCATTGAATTTTTAACCAACAATGTGAGTATTTTATCAATAACTAATAAACAGCGAATAGTAGATGAACCAACGGCTTGGAAACCTGAATACTCAATTTCCTACTGAGCACTCTGACATCCCTTGACCCTTCGTCTCGGTCTTGGTTCTTTTGGTCTGCCTCGAGTCATTACTTATAAACGAGGCTTCCATTTACGTCACAAGAAGGTGGTGAACCGCTTGGTCCTTTTCGTCGAGTCCGCTAGTTTTGCTCAGCACTGCAGCACTAGCAGCAGCCAAGTCGATAAACCATGGACACAAACTCTGTGTGCAAACACCTCGACAGATATATTGCCATTTTATCTTGGACTTAACGCCGTTGATGATATCCTATCCTCGCGTCTTGGAGCTCTTATAGCCCAGTCCATAAGTCTCTGGTCTCCTTCCCGGAAATTGCGATCTACCATAGGAGTAGACGAGTCTGGAGTCGTCGGATCAAAAAAGGAATTTATGCATTAGGAAAGGAATATTTTACAACCGGCTGCCCAAGAGATGCAGAAAAATTGCCGGAAAGAAAAGTTATACCGCTTGCGTAATCAATGAAGAAGACAGAACTTACTCGTAGGGTTGTAACGGCTCTCTAATTTTCCTCGCGTTTAAACATCTGCGCAAAAGCTATCCCAGTCAGCTCACATTCACACATACTCCGTACCCAAGTGTTGGAACAGCTATTTTAATAAATCCGACGTCGTCAGGTTTAATTGCACCGTCACGTAACATTCCCCCACTTCCAAGACACCTTCGGGGCTTGGCTGAATTTTCTGACAGGTTATTGCACATTTTAAATACCGTCTGAGTTTCAGTTTAAGTTTTAACACTCTTCTTTAAGAGTTTTTTTAATTATAAACTATATCGTAGCGCGGAAGTTGGTTAGCAATAAAAATAAAAAAATAGCTTTATAGAGCAATAAAATAATTTAAGCCGGAAGCAGTTGTAAGATATAATAGTTTATATGTGTTTTTTTGAGTATAAGCTGTAAGCTGCAGAGCATAGCCGTAGGAGAATTGCCGGTCATAGGGTCTAAGAATATTGCGGATCTGGACAAGTATTGCACAGTAGTAACAGTTAAAGCGTCAGGTTATTACAGTGTTTTAGTGGGTTATACAGATAAAACTGGTGCTGGCTTTATCCACTTCTTGGACCACTCGTTATTGTCTGTTGTCTGTTGGAGTAGTGTGTGCCCGGTCGAGACATTCTGACGCCATTTAACTCTCTCGGTCATGCTCTTTTTAGCTCCTTTTAGCTTTACCCGTTAGTCTTTCCTACTATTTCTACCATTTCTCTTACACTCCTACTTATACTTACTCTTATTCTCCTTACATACACTATAAACTATGTATACATATACTTTTATATACTCTTATTCAGTTGTAATTGTTGTGAATGCTACTGGAGTACGGATTTCCTGTCGATCTTTCTCAGCAGACTCCGTACCGTTGGCATAACTTTTGCCAACTTACAATATCCCACTTGGCTTTTCTCAATCACAATAACTTTTAAATTTATATTTTTATTTTTTTTATAAATATTCCAACGATTTATAAGTTATGTAGTGGAGCTGCGCTGATTTTAAGTCTCGAGGATTCCAACAATTAGCGGAATCGATCGACTGGTGATTATCCCGCGATGAATGCCAGCCGCAGCAAATAATACACGTGTTCGCGTGTTGCCGCGAATAATCCCATAATTACTATAATGAAAGCATACACTTGACTGCGCTTTCACGTAGGCCTCAATTATATTAAACATTAATGCATCAATGTGTAAGGAAATCAGACCAGTAAGAGACTTTGCCACTCATTTCATGACGTGAATTAGTCATAAATGGCATCACATTGTAACCTCCCATTTCCGTACTTTGACTGCGCTTTTATGTACATTACACACTTATATATACGTCCTATTAGTTTTATCAATCAATAGCCATAACGATAAATGGATAGCTGTTTATTATAGATCTTGCGATGATCTATTGATTTGAATTGAAACTATAATTTTTAATGATAATAATCAATTTAATCTGATGAGTCAAAACAAGACGACTTTTATTGCAAACAATTTTCTGATAAAAAATAAATAATCGAGTTTAGTTTGACATAAAAGTTGTTTGAGCAAAAAACGTAACTCCAGTTAGACGGCCTGTCATAAAATGTTATTTAAGTTCCTTGGGCAGCTGCAGATATTTTATTTATAATAAATTTATCTTTGGGAGATAGTTTAAATTTACTGTGGAAACAAGAAAAAAGGGAGTTTCCAATAGACTTATTAAAATGTTTAACTATTTGACAAAATAGATATCGATAACCGGAACCGTCTGCTATCTATCGGAAGTCAGTCTCGTTGCTTCTGAACCATAGAACAATCCGAGCAACTTTTATATCTCGTTTCTCTTTTATTTTTTCTTTTGTTCCCTCGAGTCTTTCACCGGCTCTCAGCGAAAAATATTTTTTATCCATATTTGCCCGAGTAGCCACCTCGGCATGCCCAGAAATATCAAACAATAGTCTATTGACTTTAAGAAAAAATATAAAAAAATATAAAAAAACACAGCTCGCTCTGACGAAATATTTTTTTATGCTCAACTCTTTTTTTTTTTTTTTTTTTTTTTTTTTTTTTTTTTTTTTTATCATCAGCGTTCAATTGTCTGACATCAGTTGGTTTTAACTACTTTTTTTTCTATTATTATTTTTTTATCATTCGCGTTGCAGACTAAAAATGGTAAACTTTTTCATTTGGTTTTTTGTATTTGTTTTGCGGAATATTCGGGCAGTTTGTTTGCGTTAAAGTATGATTGAACGAACATTATTATTTTATACAATTCGTTTGGTTGATTTGTTCGGCTACAAATATATATAAATATTTTCGAGGCAAATGGAACCGGCATCAGCACTTTTGTTGTGAAATGCTCGGGATAGTTGTGTATTTTATATATATTTTGTCGGACTGGTAAATGCTACACAAGGTTAGGGCCAACGAACCATATCCGAGTGAGAGCAATCTGTTACACGTGACCAGCTGGCCAAAATGTCGCACGCTAACGGCTCACTAAATTTCATCGGTTCTCTACACACTAGACTACACACTAGACTAAACTACAGTACACTACATGGGCCAACTACACCCCCGTTGTCAGAAAGCCTTTTTATATTTATCTTTTATTTCGCATCGTTAATTTTTTTATTTACTCCCCTATTTTTTTGTTTTTTATCTTTTATTTTTACATACAACATTTTTATATTTTTATCTTTTGTGTGTACTCTTGTTTATACCTTTTTTTTAAATGTCAGTTCAACTCTTTTACAGTTTACGGCGGGCTATTTATGCTGCACATTTGTCTGCTTTCTCGCCACTCGTTTTTCCCTGGTATATACACTTTTTCAAGAGTCTTCGGGGATCCATCGGTACACCCAAGTCGATAATTCTTGCAACATATCCAGACTTTCCCGATATAAATTTTTTTAACATATCATTTGTTGTTTCTTTTTTGGTGAAACTTTTTTTTATCGATTCTTTATGTAGATTCGCTTGTAAAAATATTATTTTTCTGCCTCTCGAAAACCCAGGCGACTATGGAAATTTTTCGGCAGTCGAAAAATTTTTTTACACTTGACTATTGGATTCTACGGTAAAAATCCGTTTTCAAACCCACCCACAAGTTGAAAAAATAAATTTTTTTAGTGAAAAAATTTTTATTTCCATCAAAAAAATTTTTTTTACAACTTATGGATGTGTTTTGGAACGGATTTTTACCGTAAGATTAAATAGTAAAGTCAAAAAAATTTTTAATCAACTTGAATTGAAAAGATCATTTGGTTTTTTCATTATCATTAACACAGTGTATAAGTACAATTACAGTAAAGAATAAAAATGAAAAAGTGTTGGCTTAGAGATACTAAGATTTTTAATCTCATCTGACTGGCGTAATGGCGTTACCATGGTATCATCGTTTTCTCTAAAACGAGGATGGTTGGCACGAACACTCGTCGGCGGTCGGGGTTTTCCTCTCCCCTTCTTTCCTCTTCCTCAAGTCGTTGATTTTCTAGACACTAGAGAAATACCGCAAGGGGGTTCGAGCTCATTTTCCTTGAACACACAAACCTCGGTATGACACACATACACACACAGCAAAAGTCTTACACAAGACGTATAAAAGGGAAAATAAAATAAGAAAAATATTAAGCACGAGAAAAAAAAATAATAAAATGGTAAATGGTTAGAGGGAGTCTTGGCATTTGCCCGCATTTTACCACCGCTATGAAAACTCGGTATTTTTTATTTTATTTATTTTACTTTTTATTTAAAACCAGAAAAATCCTTCGGATTGTCACTCGTTTAATTAAGAGCCTCCGTAGACTATTTTCAAGTCTTATTTAAATATTTTTTTTTTCTTTTGTAACTCTTAACGTTTTTTTTTACTACTATGCATTACCGCGGTCTTATTTTCCGGCTCTAGTTTTTTTATTTCTAATTTTCAACTAAAAGAAAAATAACAAAATTTTTTAACAATAAACTTTTGAATTTCAGAATAATATTAAGAATTTAATTTTTTTTTTAAATTTGCTCGTTAAAAAAATTTGAAAGGATATTTTTCATGCGCAAAAATATTTAGTCGGTGATTAAATTAAAAGTTTTTGGTTTCGAAAAAAAAAAGTATTAAAAATGTCGATAAATAAATAATCGCGGTGATGGTGAACAATAAAAATGTATTGCTGTTTCAAAAGCATCGCCAATTTGTATAGTTATATAGGAATTAATAATTCAAAGATAGAAACGGTCCTCGTAAATGTCATCACGGATATTAATACCCTCATAACCTGGCTGTCAGTGGAATTGAGGACAATCAGCGATTGTGATAATCTATGTCGTTGGCTACGGCTCTAACAAAAACCAACAAAGCTGAATATTAAAGCTAATGAATTTATAAAAATAAAAAGAAAATCAAAGCCCTGATATTAATAACCATTTTTAAATTAAACAATAACAATTCAGTAATGCGCATAAATCATTACAAAATCTTTATTTATTGCAACCATATTCTGTAGCCACTTTACTCGACAATTCGTGTTGCATATTTCCAACATTAATCTCAAAAATTATTTCCAACGGTTTTCAATACTCCTCTGTATTGATATTTTATTTCGCCTTGAAATATATTTTTTTTTTTTTTTACAATCAATCTGTCTGTTTGACGAATCGAATAAAGAAGTATGCAAGCGTCGGAGAATTAATAATTTTATATCAAACGATTTAATCTCATTTCCATCACTCCCTTGTTGGAAAAAAAAAAAATAATATTTGAAATTAAATAAAAGGAAAGAGGAAAAAATATAATACGCTGGATTAGTATAATGAAAAAAGGGAATTATTTTTCAACGACGACCTGTCGACTGCAGATATTTTAATATCGCAATCCTCGCGATAGATTCGTTTTCATTCTACTGTTTTATTACCTTCTGACACTACTTGCAATTTTTATTTTAAAACAAATTTTTTTTATTATCATAATTTTCAGTAAAATAAATAAATTTTAATTATTTGCCGATAAATATTTATCAGGCATATTACGGGAAAAATACAATTATTTTCATTAGTCAGGTTTATTATTTTTTTAACAAATAAAATTTTTCAGCTCAAGGCGATTCATTATTTAAAAGGATACATGAGAAAGTATCTGTCTCGTTTAAAGACTTAAAACACACCCATTAGAATATATATTTCTCAATAAAATATATAATATACCTCCATTATTCAACAACCAGACGCTAGACACTGATATATGCAAATACTATTTTTACCTTTATTATTAATCACTCGCAATAATAAACCGCCAGCCTTAAATTTAATTAAAAATTACCATTCGATTGATCGAGTACTAAAATCACTATCATCAATTACTACAGCCAATAAATAAAATTAATTAGTTAATAATCTCCTGCCTCGGGTTTTTATTATTTAATTACGTAATTAGATATGTATATATATATATATTTTTAATAAAAATTAATTGAATTTCGAATTTAAACAATTTCATAGCATTTAATTAAAGGTCCACTAATTAAATTCGCTAATACATTTTCGTTTGATCAATTTCCATCGGTATCAATTAAATAAAGTCCATATATATACATATATTGAAATATAAATAATTGAAATTTAAATAAAATAAGTCATCTAACGGTCGGAAAAATAACGAACGGGCTGGTATACAATTGACTCTAAAAGTAACGTCTCGGTCCGGAAACGAACTGGGTGAAGAAGCATGGTCAGTGAGCAAATTGTACAATCGTTCCATCAGCAAGTACCAGAGCCAACAAGAAACTCGAGCAAACTCATGAGAAAAAGCAAAACAAAACGTTAAGTCAACTCATGATAAAAAAAAACATTTTTTTTTCTTGAAATAAATAAAAGTCATTAACTCAAATTTAAATAGTAGTGACCTGTCAATATCAATTCCCGGTGTAATTTCACGGGTGAAATACTTATCAGACTCACATTAGCTGGTAAAACGAGCGTATGGGAAAATCGAGACATGATAAATCGTTAACATTACGTCCGGGATTTAAGTTTCCATGCCGATTCGCGGCAATGTGGTTGACGTTCGTGGCGAGCTTCCAATGTGACATGACCGCGAATCTGACCACCCTCTATATCCTCACACAACAAAACTTCCACTCGAAATAACACACGCATATGTACACTTGTTTGACATTTAATGTGACAATTAAATGTCCAAACTAACTTACCAATCGATTACAACCCAATACCATTTCAATCCATTTTCACTAAAATTGCTCTGAAAACGTGAAAAAAAAATTTTTTCCATCATCGGTTTTTAAAATTATTCATCTATAACACAGTCGCCATGCAGTCTGACCGGAAATTTTTACATCCGCGGCCTTTTTCATCGATTTCGAGAGAAACGAAAAAAGAAAAATATTGAAAATGGCTATAAATTTATCACTTGTGTCGACAAGAGATGAAACAGTTGATCCCATGGTCTTTGATCCATCACGAACGGCAGAGAATTAATTTCTAGCCAAGAATCCCTTGATCCTTTGTGTGAAAATGTCGATAGGTGGAGCCCTTTTCATCCTCTATAAACACGTTTGCTGTAAAATATCTAAAGGAAATTGATATACCAGTAAACAAGGCTTTTACTTTTCGTGGTATATATCACTTGATACCAAACACTCTATCGGTAAAATTTAATTGGTCTTTGGTTTTACAACAAACCGCTAAATTCGCGGTATTGAATTTCAGAAGCGGTGGGTTATCTGGCGTGTTTACTTATCCAATGAAGGCATTCATGAAATTGTCAAGTGCAGACCGAGGAGTGCCATGAGAAAGTTTGAATGAACAAATAATATTATAAAGCGTACGGAAAAACGATTATCTATGCTCAATTGATGATGTCCGAAGCACCAGAGCGTTGGATTGAAAATTTCTCTTATCTCTTATATTTTCTATTCTTAGTTCCACGGCGGTCTTTTATACCTCTTTATTTTAGTTTTTGCATCTACCTACAGAGCGCATAGGAAGAGTAATAACGATAAAAGTTCACAAGCGGAGTCTTAGCAGATCACCCAGGCGAATCGCAATAGCGCCAAGGAATCACTCCCCAGTCGTATTCTTGGTTCGTTGTCGTTGTCGTCGTAGTCGTCCTCATCCCCATCTTCGTCTTCGTCCTCGTCTTTTTCTTCTATTCGCAGGAGTCGTGATTCCCATGACATTAACTTAACTTTACTTTTACATTCGATCAAGCAGAAATGAACACGTCGCGTACTTTTTCACTAAGGATGTCCTTTTACAGAAAAACTTTGTTCATTTTTATTTCACTTGTCGATTTATAGATTTACTCTTGTTTTCACGTCTCTATAAACAAATTTTTCCCTTTAAATTACTTGAGAATCAAAAAAGAGAGAATAGATTTATTATGATGCAGATAAAATATGTCTCACTTAAATGCCGAGAAAATAATGTTAAAGTTGAGAGTAGAGTAGAGAATGAGAGTGTGTGAGAGTGTGCAAGAAAAAGAGAGAGAATTTAAGCCCGAGGGATGAATTAGAGAAGGCGAAAATGGTTTATTCTCTCGTAGGTTAAGGTATAAATTTCGAGAGACATCCAATTAGTATGGAAAATTGCACACTGCTCCAATAAAATGTGAATCCCTTGACATTTTATAACTATTTAAGTGCCATCTATTCATTTTCTTATGTTTCATTAAATATTTTATTAATTATACTAAATATTCCTCTTAAAATATTATTATTACTATTTATCACAACATTAATTAATTAATTCTTAATTTAATTAAAATTCTACTTATCCTCAACTTGTTTAATATTTCGTTAAAAATGTGTAAAAAAAAAAAAATTTCATTCCATTTTTTTTGCAAAATTTTTTATTAATTCACTCTGCGCTCGACTTTATTCAATTTTCCCAATTATTCAGTTATTTGCAACTCTATATTTTTCTCTGCTCAAAATAAAAATATTTTTAAAAAATATCTCAATAGTTACAAGTTAATTTTCAACAAAAGTTTATCTACAAATCCCGAGTACGGGTATCAGTATACCAATTAACAGGTTAAAAATACCGATAACTAAAATAGTAATTAGTTTATCAGCTAATTGGAAGCCTTGAAACAAAATATTGGTGGAGGATGTGTGGTGTATCTGTATGCTGTGAGATACAAATATACTCACGTGCATAAGCTCTTGCGGGTTTAATTTAGTTGATTGTCAGTTATTGGTATTGTCGAGCAATGCAATCAGTAACCACGTTTTACACCCGATGCCTGTGAAATCCTTCTCAGATAACAGTCCTTGTGTTGCTATTTCATTCTGTTTACATTATTAGCTCGTACATACGTATAATACGCATTACACATACGCTTACAACAGAGTAATACTCGAACCGATTGATTCAATGACTTTATTTGTGTTGCATAAATATTCTACAGATTTTCTTGAAAGGTGACAGTTGATTTCCAATGAATTTTCTTAGACGGTAACAAGTTCGGATTTTTTCTAGATCACCTTGTAGTGATGAGTTCTGATTTTTTTATTTGTATTGCTCTTAATTTGGAGGTATTACGAAAGTTCGACAAAAGTTTTAAATTGTCTCAAATTCCGAAGTTCAACATATCGAATTTTATTTTACTCGAAAGTTTAAAAAGTTTTTGTAAACAATTAAAAAAGACACCAATTCAAAATAATAAATTTTTTTTTAAATTTTTTAAATGAAGAATAAAAAAAAAAACTTTTCCGGAGATTGTTTGGACGAGACTCGGTCACGGTCTATTTAAACGTCAGCTTGCTCTAATTTAATGACGTATTGTATTTATGCATTTATGTGTAAACGATCCAAGTATTTAATTATCTGTGAGTGTGTTATGCTATAAGTATCCGACGGTATGTGTAGTACTGTTATATAGTTGCTTGCATTTAAGTAATTCAGAATAAAGCGTTAAAGTAACAAGTTCGCGGCAAGGGGGTTTGTCGCATGCAAGCCGGTGTTACATTAAATTATTAGTAATTATTACAGATTGCAATAACGCATTGTTTTTTTTTAGCTCGCCGGATTATGAACACGCATGTTAGGTTTGTTATTTGTAAACAAATATACGTGAGAATAAAAATAAAATAGTATATAAGGACGAGTGTGACTGAAAAGTAACTCGTGTATATATATGTATATATTTTTTCTGGGGCACGAACGTGTGCTCTTGTTTCAACAAACTTGGCAATTAGAACATACAGAATGAGCATTGTTTTTGTTTGTTATACTGACTTAAGGAAATAATTGTTAACAGTAAAAAAATACGGGTGTATAAATAAATTAAAATTCTCTTTTGTTTACTACATTTTTTTTAATTAAAAAATTCTTTTACAAATTTAATATTCATTAAAATACTTGAGTCATATTGTTAACAACAAACATTTTTGTTGCATTAAAAAAAATATATTTTTTAAATTATAATTATCAAAATAAAATTTTTTTGACATTGCCACGAAACCGTACAGTAAAAATCCGTTTTCAAACTCATACTTTGAAGACTTGAAAAAAAAATTTTCAACTTTAACTTATAGAAAATAATGAAATTTTTTTTTTTCAACTCAAGTATGTTGTTGAAAACGGATTTTTACCGTAAAATTGATTGAAGCTGTCAGAAAATTTTTTAAATTTATTTTTTGGATTCAGTTCGATAATTAGAGACATGTAGATAACATAAACATTTAGTGTAAAGACAAATACAATTTACTGAATGCTGTTTATCTTGAGTATCTGAGTGTTTAATCGTCACACACAGTGAATTATTTGTCTCAAAATAGAGCCAAAGCCATGTCCCGCCCATAAAAATACCGCAATTAAAACTCGAGATTTCCGGAGCAACTCACATGCTATAGAAAAAAAAATTAACGGATAATAATACAGCTCTAATGAGTCAACAGGATTAAAGTTAGGGAACTTAAATTCATAAAATCGTTTTAGTTGTAAAGTAAGTAAGAAAAGTAGCGCAGAGTGATTTAAAAGCGGTACGAAACAGTACAAAATTTAGTGAAAACTATTAGACGCTTAGTTGGTCTTATCGTATATAGTAATAAAGGGTTATCGCTGGTAATATTAACAGTTTATAACTTTGATTATATTCCTGTGCGGTAAAGTAATGTTGGCTATAAGAGTATTTTAATAATTAAATTAATATCGTATCAAGTGAGGTAAAGTTTCGTAAAATATATCTATTAAAAAGAATGTTTAATAAAGTTGATACGAAAACTTTGATAATGTTTAATTTCGAAAAGTGTCTGTCTAATGCAGTAGGCAACGGATTACAACCTGGAGAGAAAGAGAAAAAGGAATGAAGAAGGGGAGGAAAGTACTTAAGAGTAAAATACTTAGACAACTGGTGCAAGTTGGGGTGGTCTATTACTAAGTTGCAAAGCCACGAAATACCTTGGCTCTGATACTACAATACTGGAGAAGAAGAAGACGATAAGAGAAGACTCGGCACTCAGTATTCAGTTACCGGGTGAACCAAGTGTAATAGTAAGAGTAAGAGTGAGTGTAAGTAACACTGTTGATGTGGCGCAAACTTTTGGACTTATGTTTCCTGAGTGACTGCATTGTTTCTGAGGAACATTAACTGCGTCTAGATGGGATGGGAGTGTACAAAATTAACCAAAAGAAGGCTAGGTTTATTAACTATGCCAGAGTGATCCAAGCCCTGATGCCAGACAGTGAAAGCTCAAAGAAACTGAACCGGATTCTGCTCATGACAGTTTTCCTGTTCGTGTCCAACCGG
This sequence comes from Microplitis deprimator, assembly GCA_964016945.1. Taxonomy (NCBI): domain Eukaryota; kingdom Metazoa; phylum Arthropoda; class Insecta; order Hymenoptera; family Braconidae; genus Microplitis; species Microplitis deprimator. The sequence continues at coordinate 354,863 of OZ024709.1, forward strand.
AAACCCGACAGACGTTTTAAATAAAGTTACTTCTTATGATCGTTTACTATGGCTGCTCACTTTTAGTTTTTGCTCCGCTCGGGTTCCTGGGGCTGTCTGATGAACAATTCCGCTGACGCGATTAATCACTATTGTTCCCGGTCGTGTAGTTTATTAATTTTGATTGATCGTTTCGTTAATTTTAGCAACAACTAACATACAACTTTGTCGCTCTAATTAATTAACTTCTGCTTCCCTTCTGTCTTTAGATGGATCGCTAATAGAGAACAACTAATGAAGGCTCTAAAATATTTATTGTCTTTTACTGGGAGTCGGAAAAATAATTAGGACTCCTTTCTACTTTTGGTTTACATTTTTTTCTACAATCAGTTCTATAAATGGTGAAATAATGAGTGAATAGAAAAAATGATGACTTGAACAATAATTTCTATAGACGTTTAATGTTTTTGAATCTAAAATTTGAGGATATCTTCGGCGGGTGTTTCACGCAGCCCAGTGGCACGAACACGAGCGATTTGTACGCGCCAGTAAGCTTTCTCTTCTACTCCCGTGGTTTGCAGGATCAACTGAGTGATCTATGTCGCGTGTGGGGCATTAAATCAGGTGCATGTTTCATGCGGTTAATAATCAAACTCATGAATCATGAGTAACTTTAAATAAATTCAGTGCTCATGTTTTTCTTAGAACCTCCTCGAAATATTATTATTTTTAATTTACGTATTTAATCATCCTTATGGTTATCTCCTTCACAAAACTCATTTTTTCGAGTCGTCATGCGCTCACTTCCAGCTAAATTAAACCTCCCAAACTAATTTAAATACCGGCCGATGCAAATTCAAGGTTAATAATACAGATAATACTACTACGTATTTACATAATTGTATTCCCTTGTTTTTGTCACATTATTCAAAGCTTTAATGCTTTATATTTATTGCTAATTATAATATCATGACATATATTCAAATTGCATAATACATTACCATTTTATTTACATTATTCTCTACACAAAATTTAATTATATTTTTTTTTAATTCGTTGAAAACGGCATTACAGCGGAAGCGTATATTTTTACAACAAAAAGTTCAATAGACTTGAATAAATAAATGAATATAAATTATTGTAGCTCGTAAATTTTGATGTTTGTCTTGTCTATGTTTGTCGACCACTCGCAATTTCTATTCGTTGCAATTTCCTGCAACGAAACATAATCAAATACTCCTTTCCACTGCGACAGCCATTTAAATTCAAGCATGTACATATAAATACATAAATATATTAAAGCAATTCAATAATTTAAATATTTAACTAAAAAACATTTATCTGGGGAATTTGCTCAACAAATTTATATGTATGCATACGGCTGTTATGAAAATATTTAGTGAGGTAGAAGAGAACAGAGCAGTAGAGAAAATTATAATCAAAATTAAAATAAAATAAAATTGTTGTAGGAAGAGGTTAAAAGCTCCGGGTTAATCTAACAAATGAGACGGGTAATCTCATATATGAGAAATAATCCTGACATTATCATATTACCAGTCATCTATAATTGAATCTTGAATAGATTCACATTCACATCTACATGTATTATAATCCACCGATGAGGAATAACTCGGAAATTCATGAAAGGGAATATCCGCGTTAGTTGTGCAGTTGAAAAAAAAAATTTATAAACTGCTTACGTACAAAGTTAAACAAAAACGAAAGAAAAAAAGGCATGGAATAGGTAAAACTAGCTATTGAGTTTATCTGATTTAGCGTGATGCTGGCTGACCGGTGTCCAGCATCGTAATCTCGTGTCTGGAAACTGACTGAGAGTAAGCTTACTGTGGTAACCAGCGTAAAAAGGAATAACACGGACGTGTGTACTCGAAAGTCAGCGTTTGTGTGGTGTGTCGGTGAATGTGTTGTGAGAGCATTGAAAAGTGGACAACTGTGGGTAGATACCTAGGATAATTAATCTTGACAATGTTGATGTTGAGCATCGTCTCGCTATCCGAAGAATGTGACGTTAATTAATTTAATGCGATATTGATATGATAATTAGTCCTTTTCAGTTGGAGACTGAAGGCCGGGGACGGGAGTAGTGTGAGACTGAGACCAGACCAAGAATCGGATGGACTTGACTGGTTGTTTAATCTTGACCTCGTCTGAGTTATCAACCGTTGATTACGCTATATATATTTATGTGGAAATGCGTACGCGTCTCACTCAGCGGATCCATTGACCCAGTCCCCAGTCCCCAGTCCCCAGCTTCCATTCTCCAGATATATCTACCTCATTCAAGACCAGTTTCATCATTAGTTCCCAATGTGAAATGAGCGGTTATTCAGTGTGAATTGTAATTGGAAATTTTGCGCCATACACATTGACAGGTCACGTTCATCGAGGTTATACTCGTTCTAGTTTCGCTCGAGCCTAACTCTCGGAAAATTCTCATCTGCATTCAGCTTCAACATCACTTCATAATGAATATCCAGAGAAAACCTACATATATATAAATATATATGCCAACTCTGATTCCAATAACTAACAGTTATGCTGGTAGTTTGTTAAATTGTTATATTTTCATGTTACGTGCACACCCAATTTTCCAGTTTACTAATTATAAAACAAAAAATCCATTCATTTTATTTATTTCTCATGAAAAAAAAAGTCAAGTACCAGCTGAATGGCTCAAGCCCGATCATAAAGTCCCGCTATAAGCTTATAAAATATTTTTCAAGGCCATTGAAATATTTGTACAAGACTGGCTACATAAAAAGGCCGTAATGAAAATAGCGTCTCCCATTTATCCATACCGGTGATTCAATGCCGGCTTGAAGAGTACACGGGCATACGGCTTTTCGTCTGGTGTAAAAGCACACAAGACTCTTTTCATCCGCATTGCCAGTTGTTAACCTGGACCTTTACAGCGGTACATATGAAGGTAACCTCCTGCGAAGCACCATCGTTTCATTACGCCAGCGCACACTGACGTATGCGGAATGTTAATTTATTAAGTGCCACGATTTAGCAGTGTTACTTGTACTTGTACTTGTAGTTGTACGTGTATTTGTAGCTGTACTTGTGCCAGCCAGCAAATATAGTACGTAGCAGTTGGTAATGATAGTAACCCCTCGTGTAGATGAAACATAAGGACTCTATGTATCTGGAGTTGAGATTGTACTCTTAACTAGTATGCACTATATATCTAACCAGTACCGCTGTTAGATGCAAGTACTTAACCATCATGTGAATCTGCTCGCCAGTCTTTCAACCAATTTGTACTCTTATGCGCCCTATGTACTCTACTCTGGTTTATATTGCTCATGTACACCATCAACTGTTATTTCCACCACCAGTTAGTCTAGTCCGGTGATAGTTTAAAACCAACTTGTTAGGGTTAATGGGCATTCTCAGGCACAGGGTATCAAACTCACTCGGATCTATAAACTGTACAAGCTTAATGCCAACAAAATTATTGACCTGTAAATTTATACTCGATTAAGTAATAGAAATAGCCATTTAGTTTAATTATATTACAGCCTATTATTTACACGATGCTATTAAATTAACCGTTGGGCAATTGATTATTATTTTAAAACAATCACTCTAATTGCGGTTTAGCTCTAATAGCGATAAATTACTTAAAATAATAGTATTAATAATAATAACAATTTTGTTAATTAAATTTAATTGCTGATTCGGTAATTTTGTAAGGATGTTTTTTGGGCAGGGTAACGGAAATCCGGTTTAGTTTGTATAATTTCTCGATTAAAGTGAAAAGATTCCTTGCGGTAGGGGAAACCGGATTGGGAAAAGGATTTGTAGACAAAAGTAAAGACGAATAAAATTCACTCGAGTGTTTCAACTCGCTGAGTGAAATCACAAAAAGGCGGGACACATTTAGTTACAACACATCTACTAACCCAGAATCGAGAACTTAGTATCCAGTGAGGGAAGAGGCTAACGACGAATAGCTAAAATACAATTGGGGATTCCTCAGACTTCCATTTCCACCCTATTTTATCTTCCGATTTAGAACCTCAATAGCTAACGGACGTTGTTACTATATTTTTTAAAATAAATGTCCCGTAGCCATTTTATTTAAAATTATTATTTATTTTTTTTTTTCCGCTAAATAGTTGGAATCGTTGCGAGAAATGTTGAGTTACGACGCTGGGAGAGTTATTATATTATTTTAAGAAACGGCTAATTGGAAGGAATTTAATTAATGAGTATATAAAATGAAAACTGGATATAGTTTCTTAGGCATATCTAACTGTATCACATGATACCACATGAAATAAACTCTTGTCGCGAGTAGTAGTTATTCCTAAGAACGATGAAGCAACAGAAGTTGCTCGTTAACCCTGGCCTTCTCTTAGAACAGAAGAAATACTAGACGAACTACCTTGATACGTCTTGTCTCTTTCATCTTTCTCAAGACAACCATCGAGTAGTATCTTAACCGCGATCCTCTCAACTGGATACAATTAGTGTTAAATAACAACCAATTAACATTCCTCATCCACTTGAATTAAAATCGAAAAAAAAAACTTAAACAAAAAAGACGGTTAGAAATGAGTAAATATTGATGTTCTATCGGCATACAGATCACGGAACTCTCATAATTTATTTCTTCTCAAGTATCACAGCATCTCAGGATGTTTAAATACCTGTAGTGGATTAAATTCCAATTATCATAACCAACATTCGTCAACCTCAACCCAAATAATTTTCATTCCACGTCTGTATTCCCAGCTATGAAATAGATTCCGTGTCTCTAAATTTCTCTCTTCTCTAGTAAATGTCTGCGGATTTCAGCCGCCTTGGCTAGACTGCCAGAGAGAGCACTCAGTCAGCCTGGACAGTGGCAATCTATAACAACAACAACTGGCAATCCTGACATCAGAACACATTCTGTCGTTTGTCACTGACCACGCCAACTACTATTTCTCTAGCAGATAGTAGGAAACACACATGTACAAAACATCTAGTATTAAGAGCACGTGCCCCATCATCCAGTAAACATTTACCACTACTGGTAGCCACGAGTTATCCATAATGACATGAGGTGGATTGGTGATGTTGTGATATGTTGCGATGTTGTGATGTTGTGGTGCTGTAATGCGTGGGCACTCGTAGGTAGGTTAACGGTAACGATGGTAACGATCCCGTCGTCCCGTCCTGTACCGTGATCTATAGGCATCTATAACATCTGGTTTTATGCTGATCCATTCGTTTCCTACATCGACGTCGTACTACCAACAACTTGCTTGACACTCAACCAATAGCCATTGCAAATCTGAATGTATGTTTCGTGCTAATGCACTTCGGTCTCTGCATAATTTTATTACAAACACATTATTTAAATGTTCTCCCAGATTCCGAAATGGGTTCCTGGTTAGTTACTTTACCAGATAGCTCGTTAACTATTCAAGATACTTGCAATTCGTATATGCACTTGGGAACCGTCAATCACGTTATACGACGCACTGTCAGCTTTTCCTGGGGTAAGTTATAACGGTACACTCTAGTGAGTCTTCATTGATAACCCGACACCCCGGTTGGCTTACTGAAGCCAACCGTATATTCTTGATAGGCAGATCGTGCCGTCGGGCTCAGTTATACACGTCCGTGTGCATTCCACTCAATACAACCGCTAGCTTATTCATCTGCCGTAGCAGAGTTGGCTAGTCTGCCGTGCACTAAACCTATCTCAGGGCTCCCCTCACCCACGCATCAGTTCTCCTCTATACGATACGATACCCCACACACATACCCCTAATCAGTCGTCTCCGTTTACGCGTCCATATACAACGGCCATTATACTAGCTTATTTAAATTTAACGGTTGCCAGCTAATATTCGAGATGCTAACTTGCCGTTGTTACCAGTAGTAGTTTTTTTTTTTATTATTTTTTTTCCCATTCTTGATCTACAGTTTAAGCCTGTGCCGCTGCGGGCTCGAAATCCAACTCGTATCAAGTTTATGCGAGAGCGATCATCACTTGAGGCAAAAGAAAAGAAGGTATTGGATGACCTGGTAATTCAAGACGCGTAACTGCCACTTTGTTACAATTCACCACTCACATTTTCTTACTTATTCATCTTACTGACCTGGATTTTGTTTGTATATATATAACAGTAATGAAAATCGTTAGGTTGTTGTAACGTAATTTTGAATTAACAACCGGCTGTAAATGCAATTAAGATGCGGAGCAGAGTTATTTATTACTGTGATTGAATATAGATCGAGTATTGGTGAGATTTGTGCACGGCTTTAGTGGAACAAATAGTATCAATACCCGTTGGACTCTGTGATCGTAAATTATGTAACCTGATGGAAGGGGCGCTGTGGGTGGGTAAGCTTCGGAAAAACCAAGGACTGCCAGCAAACCCGACGAGGAGAAAACTTTTTCTAGATATAAATTTTATATAGAAGTGAAAAGAGAAAAAGGGTAGCTGCAGAAGTACAACTAGAAGAAGAAGAAGTACAAGTCGAAGAACAAGAAGAAGAAAAAGAACACCGAAAAGAAGGGATTGTTGAGAAAGTTTGGGGTTGTATAACCTGTCTGTGGGAAAGACGCAAAGTACGACTACTTTTTTTTTTCTGTTTTTTTTTTTTTCTTTTATTTGAGATGAAGAGAAAGGTGAAAGAGCGAGTTTGTAGCAAGATCACTTCTAACTGTTGGGGACGAAGAAAATGTAATTGAATTAACGGAGAGCGAAAAGTCTGCTTGAGTCTACTGCGTGCGTATTTTTTATTTTTGTCCCTCTTACTCCAATTTTCTTTTTTTTTTATTTTATTTTATATTCCTCGGTAGCAAAAAGCTCTGGAACTATTCCCCAAAAACTTTTCAAATTTTCTCCACTCAATTTCTTCGCCCAACTTTAGTGTAAACGTTTTTCCAATTTCACATAGAGAACACTCTCATACTCTGAGCATTCTTTTATTTCAATGTTTTGCATTTTTTAAATTTTTTCATCCCTGATTTTTTATTATTACTGTTGTTGTTGCTGCTAGTCCTTTATTCTCGGCCCTTTTTTATTATTATTATCATCCCGACAAATCCATGATGAATATGTATCGCGGCGGAACCAGACACCCACCAGTGACAATAAAGTCTCCAGCAAAAAATAAAACAAGATCAAAGTCCGGCATAAAAAATTTACAATTGAAAACGAGTGCAAACCGTCTGAGCACAAAGTATCACGTAAAGTATAAGTGAGAGATAGTTGGCGGGAAGCTCATATACAACAACATAAGTCTCGAGATACTCGAGTAAGCTGAAGCCGTCACGTCGAAGAGTCAAGAGGATGATCCTCCAGCCAGTCCATCCTCACACTCAACCAACTCACACAGACGTCTCTTTCGCTCCCCCTTCGCCAGAAAATCTACGAGTTTTCGTCCGAAATCCCGGCACTCAATCCTCCAAGGCTTTCCAACCTGGGTATCGCTCGTGGCAAATCCTGTCCGTGGCTCGATCGTCTTTTCATTTCTTTTTTTTTTTTTTTTTTTGTGAATATCAGATAAGACGTAGAAATGTCACTGACGCGCTAGCTCTATCTCTACCCAGGCAACTTAGATATATATATATATGTATATATATATGTATACATACACATTTGCCATAGGGACACTTGCTGTAACGATTATTTTAAACAACTCGCCGTCAAGGGAATACAAAGTGGGTTCTTAGGTAAATGTAGCATCTTTCGCTTCTCCGTCCCGGACTCTGGTGGTTCTCTCGCTCGCCATCACCGGCACCTCTAGCATTATTCCCCTCTCGTCTCTTGGCTTTTCATTCGTACTCGCATTCCCATATTTCCCAAGTCGCATCTTCATTTAGCGTCACGAGTCCTCGAGGACTACGAGTACATTCCCGAGCACATTGAATGTCCTTACTCTCTCCAAGTTTCCAGTTGCCTCTTTTTAAGATACCGAGACTTTCACCCTCTTGATCATTACGGTTTTAATATTCATAAGAGCCAGCCCTCGAAATGCTTACAAACACTCTCACACATAAAACACACACACACACTGTCCTACTTTCTCTCCACCCTCTCAGCTCCGTCATTCCCATCAACCCCATTGCTGTCAGTGATTTTAAAATGGGACGCTGTCTCTTAGAGCATTCACGAGAAAATAACGATTCGCTTCAGGAGATTTTTCCCACGTTATTTTTTTCTTTTACGTATATCTCTTATACTCCTCTATACTCCTCTATACTCCTCTATTCTACTTCTGCTTCGTTGCATTGCTAAAATAATACGTATGAAATATATGTACTCCCACTCGTATGTAGGGCATTATTTTGTGTCCATATATTTAATATACATATAACTCGGAAAAGTTTCTTTATAAAGATTTTCATTCTAATAAATTTTATTCCAGCTCCGCAAAAACAGTTTTTAAAAACGACATTTAATTTCCCGTAAGTACGAATATTGTCATATTTATATATACATTTTTAATTCTTGAATATTTTTTGAAAGATTTTAAACATTGACGTGTAAGCTCACAGCTTACTGTCGTCTTAGGTTGGCACAAAACGTCTTTCATAATGATAAAATGTATACGTCAGTATAAAATAATAGGGAAACCCACAGAAAAGACCAGGACACACGCGGGGATAAGGCGGCGAGTAAAAAGGAGGTTAAATTTAAGACCACCCGACTCCAGGTTGCCTGTTCTATCCACATTTATTCTTATAACGAGGCTTTTAGCGGCTTTACTGCTCGCTCTTTTGCGCGTACTTTTACGAGTCATACCGGCTTGCAGGGAGGGTTAATAGCCAGCGAATCATCTCGAGTTCTCTCTCACTTGCACCGGCACTGTACCGGCACCGTACCGACAACGTCAACGGCTGAAACGCATAAAGCAACTGGATGATGAAACTCAAAGGGCAAATTTAACGAGTGATGCTTAAGAACCTTAAGAACCTTAAGAACCTTAAGAACCTCAAGAAATACAACATTTTATTAGATTTCATTTCGACTTTCCTGCCATTAATTCTCCTCTTTTATTACTCATCCAGACTCTTACTTCCTGACGCACGTGGTTTCTTTATTCCTTTCATCTCACATCTTACATCTTCCACCTTTCCTCTAACCATTTTTATTTCAATTTTAAATTCAATCAACCATTTGTTAATCACCCGGCATTGCGGCTCTTGCAAATTAATTCCCTCGGTCCAGTAATTTATTACCAAAATTAAATAAAAATTTATTAATTTGTTAATAATTCGTCCCTCTTTTATTTAGTCTCTATGTATTATATGTGTATATATATATGTTGATACGAATTTCATGGTTACACGTAATTACACGTTCGAACGGGTCTTAATAGCTCTCGAGGTTTACCCGGTAATTGAATCCAGATTCTTCGACGCCGGTACATTTATAGGATTCCTGAGGGACTCGTCAGGTCTTCTTTTTATCCTCAACCTTTTTGTCAAACTTTTTTATTTTTATTTTTATTTTTATTCCGACCTTACTCTTTATCTTAGTGGAAAATTTTTCTTCTCGCTTTGTGGGTCGACGGAGGTGAAATAAAAAAAAAATAAAAAAAGTTGACCAAAACAACCGACAACCGACAACCGACAACCGAGTAGAATGTATATCGAGCGGTGCAGAGCATATACATCCACATCCACCTATTTATATAGAGTACATTAAGTTGATGCTGGCTGTGAGATAGGGAGTGGCTTCTTTAACTTGCAAGCCGTGCAATGCAAAAGAACTCTCTTTTAGTGCCTCGAGTTGTATTAGCAAGGAGCAGTAGATCGCGACGGTAATAAATACTACTGAACGCCCCGTTATTGTCTAATTAGCTTCGTCTGCTTGTCTGAGAGTTTAAACCGTCTGTTTGCCATTTGTATATACCGTTAATAGTTATAATACTTTTTTATTTTTATTATTAATCCTCTATCCAACTTTCAATACGGTTCCTATTTATGCTCATTGATGGGCATCGATAATTCTTGGACACTCCTCTCGCAATCGCTCGGTAATATTTTGCCCCAAGCGGAATTTAAATCTGCTCCAATTTATATATTTTTCGTCATAAGTAATCAATGTTGCCTGTATTGAAAAGGCTCTTTGTCTATGCTAATAAATTTACCGTACAGTTATGAAATACTACAATTTATTAATGACGGTTGTATATATTTTAGCAAAGACGCTGGATAAAAAAGTTGATAAATTTTTCATAAGATAAAAATGGTGGTTTTTTGGGTCAATGATTCGACGTTTGATAACTCACGAAAATATCACCATCACCGTCATCGTCAGCGTCGCTATGATTATCATCCGAAAAGTCAATGGGCGGCAGGTGGAGATAAAAAGACCGGAAGAAAGCAATGTCAAGTATCAAAGAGTCAAAAAAGATATAGATAAAAAAATAAGAAAAAAAAACAACACACACACAAAGTAAACTGAAGTAGGGAAATACGGGTTTGAAGAGGCACCGCGATAGAAATATCTTTCATCTAGAGCCTGGCTGCTCGACCTCTTACTCACAGTTTTCCGTTGACATGCATCCACTTTCGGATGCCCTCTTGAAACTCTTTGGCGAACTCGCAAAGGAAACAGGAATACTTGGAGGGTCGTAGCACTCTGCAATACTCGGTACTCTTTTATATATACATATATACACATATATATATATATATATAGGCATTTCTAGCATCAGCAGCAGCCTCCTTTTCCATCATCCTCGTGCTCCTTTCCGCGCTGAAGAACACTCACCGATAATGTAATGGATGCAACGAATTTTTTAGCAGTCTGCAACCGCATGACCTCGCCTTGCGGGTAACCCAACTTGGTACCCAAGTCTCAAGTCGATTCCCGCACGTTGGATAGAGGATTAAATAAATAAAATAAAATATTTAAAGTTGGTATAGCTCACGAGATGGTCGTTATCAAAGCCTATGTGTGCTTTTCACTTTACGGCGTGTGTATCCAAGAGTGTACACTACTGTATATATTATTATTATTGTTCGTGCTGTTTGACGGATCATTATGAAAATTGCACATCATAGCTACGAGAATTGGCTGGCTGTCCCCATTTTCTTAATTGACATTATCACGAAACGCTTCGTTTTTAGTCGCGTCCCACATATATATAAGCAACTCATACCTCTGACCCCTGCTCCCGTGACAATGGCAATAATAATAATAATAATAATAATAATAATAATAATAATAATAATAATAATAATAATAATAATAATAATAATAATAATAATAATTATGATTATTACTGTTACTGTTGTTGTTAAGAGAAATCTTAGTGATGATGATCAGGATGATTATTGTGATCATGTTCTTTATTTGTTGGTACGTGACCGCAATCACCCGAAGTAATCATTGTAACTAACTCATGTGCCTTGGGTAATTGAGCACAAGTGATACCGCAGACAGCTCTAATTGATACATATACTTTGGAAATCCTCAGCTGCAGTTACAGCAGCATGACATTCTCAATCGATCCCACTCGTGCGTCTAAATTGATTCGTGACGGCAATTGCACTCGTCCCCGGGTACCAGCCACTAGCCACCAGCCACCAGCCAGCCACCAGCCAGCCACCAGCCAGCCACTTGTCAAGATCACTTGCCGACCCGCAGATAAACACACTCGTAAATAGGTCTCTTTTCTCTTCAACTAAGATTGCTATCACGCATGCTACGTGTATCTGACAACAGAATCATTTCCCACCGCGTCATTCATATATATACTCACATATATATGTATTGCTATTTGTATTTATATTCCAAGAAGGAATCTACTTATGTATATATATATATTTGAAGCTATTGTTTCTCAGCAGCCTTTTCTATTGTATTGTAATAATAAATTAGGCCTCATTACATCACTCATAAAGTAACAAGCGGCTCAAAAAATAAAATAAACATTTTCTCGTCACTGGCTCCTGATTTATCGCCACTTATTTTTAAGAATACACACAAAGGCATGGATGTGTAATTGTGTGTGTGTGTGTGTGAGTACGAGGTCGTAAACTGGGTCAAAAGTGTACTGTTACTAACATCATCAGTGTTCAGCATCACACGTGTAACCAGCAGAGTACTGAGAAAAGGGAGAATCAGCAAATGTATAAGTGTGTTTTAGTTTAATCAGAGATATATCCCTCCGCTGAGGATTAAACCAGAAAAGAATTTACAAGCAAATGCACTTCCCTTCTTCCTGTGGATTTCACCCCGCGGTTAAGGATTCTATCGAAAACATTATCCACACGTGAGGCTGCGGCTTTTGTTACTCGCCTTTGTTCCTGCTCACTTATCTTTTTTACCTTTTATTTTTATTTAATCCAACTCCACTTTCATCTCTAACTCGACGACACATCTGACGCCATAAAAGTGTTGATAGACTTGATTGTTCTGCAAGTGTCTCGTGTCTCGTCTTGTGTATTTGCTGCAGATGCCTTTGTCAAAGTCTTTTGTCCTCATAGCCTTTGTCTTCTCTCCAGAAACAGAAACCACACCGATCCTGACACGGAATGTTCAATTTTACTTGTGTACCAACCGTGTTATTATCTCATTTTGTTGCTTATGAATGCCAAGATTATATTCCGTTTCATCTTGGAACACACACATCCAAGCTCACTCGAAATTCTATTCTCAGTGACATACACCTGAATAAGTGACAACCTTCACCAGACTTTGGATGCATCATTTTTCTTTCCCTTCTTATTTTATTTCGCGCATAATGTCATGTTCCCCATAATTTATGTTGTTGCGCAATGCTTTATTGTGTCTTCTTAAAAGCATTACCTTGTTACATTTTTTCTCCCCATGAAAAAAAAGGAATTATAAATTTTCTGTTTTACTATCAAATTTATGCTATTAGTCCTGAGTGATTTGCAGAATAAGCAAAGCCTCAGAAGTAATTATTGGGAAATTTAAAATCTCTCAAATCCATGACTTGTTTTCCAATTGACAGACAATTACACCAGTAATTGAATTTACAGGAGCGTAAAGTTTTAATGAAATTAAAATTTTTTTTCTTCAATGCAATTAAGATTTTTTTTTAAATTCAGTTAAGTCTCTTCCATGCTCGAGATTTAATTGAATATTCGGTAGTGTTTTTTGTGCAAGCTTGGAGATAGTTTCGGTGGGGAGCCCGAAAAGGCAAATTTGGTAAATTGATCGTTGAATTTTATTCTCGTTGTAGAGCCAGCCAGCCAGCAGCCACCTTACCCTACTCGATTCCAGGAATATAAGGGGTTTCTTGCTTGTCCGAGGGTCCCACCTAGCGCACAAGAAGCTTGTGGAAAGAAAATAACGAGAATAGATGGGCGAATGCGGTGCTATAACCGTCTTACCGACCCAGATTATAACTTTTCTCAGAGGAGTTTCTGCTGGTGAAAAAATTAATAGTTCCGCACCACGAACAGGGTGTAGGGTGTGTTTGTCTTCCTTTATTTCCTTTATAGCAGCCTTAAGTGAATGCAAACATGTCATTGTCGTTTTTACGGGCACATCCACATTCCCCGTCAGACAAAAAACCAATTTACTTCACTATTATTTATTGAACTCAAATAACGGAATAGATATAAGCGAATGTGCGTTCTCAAGAGACCTACCTTTGTACTAAAGCATATAAGATTTATAAAAGGCAAACTCTAAACGTTTTATTAGGTTCTTTCTTCAAAGAGAATGATTCGAATCACGTTTCCATGATATCCTGTCTTGATTCAAAGCGGATGTGACTCTCGATCGAGCGGAAGATAAATTCAATTTAAGTCTTGCGTCATCAAGGTACTTCCCTTTCCGTTGTAATTTCGTACTCTACACGAAAACGAACTATTCACTCTAGGGTTACAGCCTTTATTCGATCTCACGACATTTCTTACTAAATTACAAATCAATCGTCAGCACTCAGCTGCTTCATGATCACTCCAATCCACTATTGGCTAAAAAGTTTGCCCCGACTGAGAAAAACAGCCAAGGGGGCAGCCGTCCAATTTTTAACCAGCAACCCACTAAATTAATAAAAGTCAGATGTATATTCTTTCGAGCCGGGCAAAAAATATGAATGATGTAGATAGAATATGTATGAAATATGTTTAAAATTAAATTAAGAGAAGAGATAAGAGATTTTTTGTTGGCAATTTATATTTTTACTCGAGCACGTGCTGGCAGCTGCTAACGAGACAGTTCCCATCCTGAGGATTTTTACCCGTAAATTTTTCTCGTTACGTTAACACAAGAGCGTCGGGTATGCCAGTATGAAATACGGTTCCAGGGATATATCAAGTGTCCTCAAACCGCAAAATTGTAATGAAGGATTGTTCGACAAAGATTCTCATAATTGTGCAGACACACATGTTCATATGAGGACGAGTACGAATGTATGTACATGTGGAGTTTCTGCAAAGGTGCTTCACGAGTTTTACGAGGTTCACTTTGCCTTCACTATGCAACGGTTAAGTGACCCGACTAGACACCCATCAACGCCTCGGACAACCCGCACGCCTCACTGCCTTCTTCATGCCTTTTCCCATTCAAGCTCTTTCTATTTTTTTATGTCCTTATTAACTTTTTTTCCTTTTTTCTCACATGTCCTTTTCATTATAATTTTATGTCAATCTGGTAAAGATTCCCGAGATTCATACTGATAAATAATTAACCTGAGAAATTCACACTTAATATTACATAAGCATTGTTTATTTTAATAATATTTTTATGTTATTGTTTCGTTGATTCTTCAGCTGCGAAATCGCTCTTTAGCTGAAATAATATTTCTTAACGTTTTCTTTAAATAAAACCGTAAACAAGAAGTAATTAAGTTATTCATACCAATGACTTAGTTTGTAATCAGTTTGGTAATTTGATAAAAAAAATCAAAGAAACTGCTAGAATGCTAATGGAAAGAGGATAATTGACGCGTAATTCTCAACACTTCCTTCAACGGATCTAAGTGTAATTTGAATTGCCGATGGATTTAATTCTCTTTCTCTTTTTCCTTTTTCTTCTTCTTCTTGTTCTTATCCTTATTCTTACTCTACGGCTTCTTTACCACGAATGCTTCCACCAGACTATTGAAATTACTTTTACTCTTGTTTTCCCGAGTAACGAACGTTGTAACACAAAATGAATAAAAAGTTTGTTGAGCGTTTGATTTAATTTCGTGATCTCCCAAAAATAGTTACTTACTAATTTTTAATTCATTTTAAAATTCAAATTCTTACCGACAGTAAAAATCACTTTGACAAACTCCTTAAACTTCGCTGCTATGAATTCATCAGCTTAAAAAGTTTTACTCTGGAATAACATCTCCAAACAGCATTAAATATATTATTCTGTTCGCCGTATTATCATCCGAGCCAGAATAGAACTCAAGTGAGAACGAGAATCCGGCAAATATTTACGGCGGTATCCATACATCTGTTGGAAGGCCCAAGTAGTTTTGTTGTTTTCAATTAGCACGATTCTCGGATCCATACTTGGCCACTTTTCTCGCTCTCCAGAGTCTCTATCCCACCGAATCGCCTTTAACTTAACTCTGCTGGGTTCTAATCAGCATGTGTTAAACCCTCCTTGATATATTATTTCCGCATTAGATTACACAGGGAACTCAACAACGAGCAGAAGAAGGAGAATATCCACCGGGACCGGATTTTCAGGCAATTCAATAAGACTTATACAATATGCCTCATTTGCACACCGTCCTGGCTATAACTTTCCTTTTATACAACAGTTTTAGTTCAACAGCATCAGCATTAGCCCAACTAATACCTTGAATTATCTCCAAATATTTATTATTTATATACAGAAGAAAAAAACTTTTGTTAAAAAACAGTATTTTCTCAAGCACATGTATGTATTTTCTATGGATTTTTTGTAGGATTCCTCAGTCGACGATTCTGACCAAAGTTGAGGCCTTCGTCCGACGTTTGGAGGCCTCGTGAGTCAGACGTAAATAAAATGTTTCTGACAGCTGTTTTTGTTATCAATATATTACGCAATCAGACAAAATAATGATTTTGAAAAGCTGTTACATAAACATTTCAATTTCATTAAAAAGTTGGCACATTTTTTTTTGAAAATCATTTAAAATATCTAAAACCCAAAAGCTTTTTCAGGATTTGTGGTCTGTTTGTTATTTATAAATTCATGTTGCAACCACTTTCTGCCCCGAATATTGAGTCTTATAATCCTTACTAGAGCTGGGTTTATCTTGCGGCTGCATGAACCAGGAGTAACTTTAAATATATACGTATATATTTATAGTCATATAAATACGAGAGCTTGGAAAGTTCCTGCGGGTAGCCAGTGTAGTCTTGGACCGCCAAAAGATTATTAAATGGACTAAAGTCTTGCCGTGAAACATTTATTCCCAAGTAAGCTAAAGAAACTAAACTTTTTAAAAATACATACCGAAAATTTGAATTCACTAATTAGATACCGTGACTTGGTTATATTAAGTAATTGGTTGGCCGTTTAGAAAAAAGTTTGTACTTCCAATTTATATAAATTATCTAATTCTTTTATTTTTTCTTGCACTGAAAATTCATCACTACTTTTTTAGCATTTAAATTTTACATGGCCCCTTGCCCTTCGTCCTGCCCTCCCTCTCAGGCTACAAAGATCCAATTTAAAGTTTTAATTCCTCAGCCTTTTCTTTCTTACCGTAGTTAGACAAGTTTAATGGATTTACGAATCAATAAATGTCTCAAGTGTTTTTTTTTTATTAGAAAAATTAAAAAATTATTGCTAAATAAAAGCCATTAGTGAATTGAAATGAATTTTTCACTGCGGATTATAATGGGGATTTAAATCTAGGTCATTGTGTTATTGTTAATTAATTATCTCATATATATGTATATATATAAATAAATTGAGTAAAGTAAATGGCGAGTTAATTATCCGTATGCCGTTAGACATTAATTTATTTGCTGGTGTTCCAGGGAAATGTTGTCTGTGTCTAGCATATTCAGACGTTACTATTATATTCGAACATAATAATATCGTAATGTGCTAGCTCGTGTTCAGGATTATAGTCAGCGGTGTAGTGCGATGTACATCCGTTGGTTTTTATGGATACCGAGCTGCGAATAATTAGTGTATTAAACACAAGCAAAAAGACATTTTACATTTATACGTCTTATGGACGCTATTAAATATTTATAATCTCGTTTTATCATTTATTCCCCTAGTTTATTGACTCATTTATGTTAATATATATATAAATATAAGTATAGTCTCCAGGCACTTACAATTAGTTAACTAATTAATGTACCGACATTTTTTTTTCTGTTTCTATTTACAAGATATTATTAAAGTGTAATTTTAAAAAAGCGATGACGTAAATTCGCTGGATGGAAACTTTTGATAATTTTTCTCGGTCGTAAGTTCTGATCCAACAACAAATTTCGAGACATTTATTTATTGCCATTTGTAACTTTTCAAGCAAATAAATTTTTATTCACTGAAACACTTAACGTTTTTTATAATACGATCCTCAGAGTTATGGATATTAAAATATAAAAGTAAAACAAAGATATTTATAATGTCGCTGTATAAAAGTTTATGTTTCTTTTAAACAACTATAACATTTAAACATTCGTTTAAATTATTGCTGAGCAAACTTTTATTTATGGATTGTAACGATAAAAAACTTTAGTATTGGTATTAAAAATAGCCGATATTAATTTTATAAAGTTTGCGTACAAGAAATTATTTGCTGGATAAAAATTATACTTTTACATCTATTTGAAATTAAAGTAATGAATACTTAAATAATCGTGATATCCGTTCTAATGGAAACTTTTTCTTTGTTTGTTGCAGGTAAGCTTCGTCATCTCCTCATTTAAATACCGTAAGTTTTTGATGAAATTATTACACATTTTACGGCACGTGGATATAACAGCGAGAATTATTATATTTTGTTTTTATATGAAAGAAACTCTAAAGAAACTGATAACAGGGATAACAATTTAATCGTCTTCAGCAAAATACGCGTCCAGAGAATTTCTCGTCCCAGTCGTAGTCGAAGTCGAAGTCATCTTTTGCCTCGCGTCCCTGTTAGGGAACGCAATTATAGTTATTTTCCCGTAATTATAAGAACTTCGATGCAGTAACTAACATCGCACCTGAACAACTTGTACTACCAGCTTGCAATTTCGTTCACCACTCGTCAACCTTATTTAATTACGTACTACATTTTAATTGGTGTACCTTACTCATTAGACTCTACACTACTCAACTTCTCTCTTCATATTTGTTATTCTTCCGTTTACTTTTCCTCTATCCATACTATTTATAAATTTTCTTTTTCCTTTTCCTTCTCAATAATTAGCTCCGTAACTTCATTTACTTTTTTTTTCATCGATCAAAAAAAGAAAGAAATAATTATGCAAAAGAACCAAAAACGTAATTTTTTATGAGCAAAAACAGACGCATAATTTCGACAGTAACTTAAAATTTTTAATTAAAAACTCGGGGATGAATTTAAAAATAATAATAATCCCGGTCGTTTGGCCGTTAAAAAAGTGCATAAACTCCTCCGCTTTAGTTCCGCATAGTCCTTAGAGTATGCGCTCCTTATACCGCTTTTTATATTACATTTCTTGTTATATTTTTTAAAGTAACTTAGCAAACCAGTGCAAATGTTCGCGTAATGACCCACACAGCAATAACAACATCTCCAGCAAACGTATATCCTACACAACGTCTACCAGCATAGAATTTACAGAGATAATTGTACCCGGTAGCTGATGCCGTTCTGATGCCGCTCCTGCTCCTGTACTTACTTTCTGTACGTATCTCTTGCTCTCACTTCTGGACCAAGTCTCAACTGAGCAATTATGCCGAGTAATTTTACCGGTGCTATAAACTTGGGTATCGTCACCTCTACTTCACCTCACCACCTGTCATGAATCCCTGGATTTATGAGGCATTATTTAGCACACGGCTGTGGCATTAGACCAAAATGTCTAGATGATTTAAGTCAGATAATAACTTGTAGTCAAGTTCAAAGTTTATATAACGTCGTCATCTTCATATTTTCAGACTCTAGGTATTTGAATATCCATCAAAAATTTAGATGTTCATTTCGCTGCAATGCCGGATCTAGAAACTGGCAGGAATTGACATTTAGCGTTTTTATTTAATGGAACTTAAAACCGGGATGTTTTAACTGTACGCATTAAAGTATGTAGGTAATTGGTCTAGACGTGTACACTACCTGAAGAACTTGTGTATTGAGTATGTTGACTTAACGACCTGGTTTTATCTTTTTCCACTGTCTGCTATTATTTTCTAAGGCTTGTTATTTTCATTGTTTGTTTCATTCAGTTGCGGGTTTTTTTTTCCTTTTTTGTATTTTGGGAAGATGCCAAAAATTGTTAAATCCAATTTTATAGTTTGGTACACAGGTAATAGTTGATCGCTTATGATTTATGTATCGTGTTTTGTTTTGATTTATTGACCGGGGGTATACCCAAGGCAAGTTTCGAGAGCTATAGCAGCAGGTGACCCGGGTCTCTTGGGAAGGATCGGATTCACTGCACGTATTGCCCCAAAAATAAAGTTTAGATAAAAAGGATTTGTTGGTAAAATGGGTCAGATAGTTAGGTTATTGGAAATAAGAACAGAGAATCTACGATAAAGTGAATTAAATGGCAAAAATGACGCAACACTACATTGAATACAAGGATGTTATAGCTCTGGAATTTTGATGCACGGAATTTAATACTTAGCACATTATGTGGGTGAACTCAAGTGCTGAAGAAACTTTTTAGAATTTTTACGGAGCGTTACACATACCTTCAGGCATGTGTAAAGATCGATTGGGCACATCAAAGGTGGAAATATTTCGACCAAAATATCAAAAGGAATTCATACTAAATTAAATTCTTGAGAAACATTAAACTTTTGTCATAAGAATTATGAGACGCCACAAAAATTAACCCCTCCCCTTTTTTTTTCATATATAACCTGGCTAAAAAAAACTGTTTACTAACTCAGCGATCAATCTTCTGGGCGGTATTTTTAAAAAAAATAAATTTCCGTCTGTAAATCATTTTTCCATCGAATCTTTTCAATATAAAATCCTACACTAAATCTTCGGGATGTTCCATAAAACTCATTTTATTTTGTTCCCGGTACATTTTTCTAAAGAGATTGTCAATTGATACAGAGTGTTTAAGGATTGGAAAAAAGAGTTAGATCTTTGTACCAACAAAAAGCTTATAAAGTTTAAACTAGAAATCAATATCTGGACTCTGCTTCAGGCAGGTTTCTCTCCCACGGATTACAGTAGCAAAACACATGCCCTGAATTCTCAGCGTGATACCTCGAGAACATAACGGCCGATATAAACTAACTTGGATGGGCAATTCGGAGCACTCACTCTTCGGAATCTCATTGTTGTCATTATTCATTTATTTATTTACTTTGGCGTCGGTAAACAGATAGACTGATAACATAAGCAGCAAATAGCTGACGGCTAATAACCAAACAACTTATTTGTAGAATGAATTCAAAGTCCGAGCAGCCATAAGAAATCAATTGTTACAGTTATATTGATAAGGATCAATGTAGCAATTAGTTTAATACTCGATAAAATACCAGGCATTTAATATCATCTTGTTGATTTAATATTTATTTTTTGCCGTAGCCGTCGCCGATGAGACGAGTAACCGTGTGATGCTAGTGTAGTTTTTCAGCTTTTTGTGCCCGCTTAACAGTATATCTCGAGTGCCTAGAGGCGACGATGCATTCTTTATATTTATTTTTATTATCTTTATTTTCTTTTAAATTCACTCTTTTTCACTCGACTCGGTCTCATGTATGACTGCGCTCTACTCAACTACTGCTGCTGCTACTAAAACTACCGAGTCCTTAGTAACTATAAACTGCAAACGTGTTTCATTATGACCGCGTGAAAAGTAGCACAATTCGCGTGTCTTTGTAACCAGGCTGGCTTCCGTAACAAAACTAAAACAATTAAAAATAATAAAAGAAGAACAAATAACCGACTGATGTTGTTGTTTTTTGTTTTTTGTGCAATTAAAAATGGATTATCCGTTTGGTAAAAAGGAGTAATTGGAAATATATTTTGTCGAATATTGAGCATTAAATGTGATTACTTATGATTATGGGTATTGGTCTTAAAGGTTTATGGAGTTGGATGATGATGAAAATATTTAAAATAAACTCGATTTACTTAATCGTTAAAGACGTTGGGCAACCTCCGTTTATTATCTCAACAATTACCGTCGACGGTGATCGTTAAACTCGCTAGTCATTTAACTTGCAGACGTGCTCGCAATTACAGAATATAATACGAATTGTTCCTTTCAAACAAGACAACACCAGACGGAAATTGTTGCATATCCGTTTAAGCTTCGGCTTCCGTTTTAAAACCACTTTCTTTAAAGATATATTATTTTTCATTTTAAATGCTAAGTGTTTGTCATCATTAGCTACGTTTATGTCGATGATGAAAGAAAAAAATCGTAAAATTGAAAGGCCAAAGATGAGAGATGAAAGACGGAGGATAAAAAAAATAAACATTTCGTTAAACTTTCAATTTCTTTGGCCGAAAGAAAAGGTTTCATAACAAACGTTGGATAAAATAGGAATCTTTAGAAAAAGGTAGATTGGTTCGTTATCGAGCCGTAAAAGTAAATTGGGAGGGCTTAAACTATTCCTAGATAAAGGATTTTAAAAGTAACTTTGATAGGAATGCTTTTGGAATCGAATCAGTTACTATGCATCAGTAATAGAACACTGAATATACTTAAACTCTATCCTGGCTATTTGCGCCTCTCGATTTTCTATCCTCCCTATCAGCTTCCATTGATCTATTAACTGACGGCTCACTGGTCGACGCGATTCAAAATTATCCCATTCTCACGTCAATTTACCAACGCTTTATACACTTTACGCTTTATCCGACACTATCAGTGCGCGCTGATGATTCATTAGTGCAGATCGCCCGCGGGTCTCTATTATTCGACGCCGAAGCCTATTAAATATTTCAAATCTACGCTACAATAAAATCTCTACATAGCAAAAAAAAAAATTTTTAATAAATGTATTTAGTTATTGAATTTGCTCCATTGTCATGTAAATAAAAACCAGTAACACCCACATTGCAACGGTTCAGCTTATTGTCTCAGACCTACAATACGAGCGGAGACATCGTGTCGTCGTCTTATTTTCGTAGACTTCCGACATCGCCAACATCTCGTGTCGTCTGGGACTTAATTCCCGTTGAGGCTCGGCTGGTGTTGATGCTGATACTGATGCTAGTAGTAGTACAGTACTTAAGTATCGGATTACCAATTATTTTACTTGCTCACTAATCCACCCACTTCTTCCTCAACAACGAACTACTCGAGCTCCCTACATACTCCACACACGACACGACAAAGTTGACCGTCAAGTGAATTAATTGGAGAGTGCTGGCAAAGAAAAAAGAAAACGAGAAAGAGAGAGAGAGAGAAAAAGCACTTTCTAGTGGCACTACTCAGACCCTCTAGTTTAAGTATTTAAAGTTTCTGGATCAACTTGACGTCGACTGGAGTCCTTACTCGGCTCTCGGCAGTATATTTTACGAGAAGAGAAAATGTTGCATTAAATATAATGTAGAGACGCTAAAGCAAAGCCAGCAAAGCCAGCAAACGCCGGGAGACTGGGCATTGGATCGTATAAAATAACAGCGTCGTTATAAGGCAGCGGGTAACAACCATCAGGGGCCACTAATGATGCTGCGGACACGTGCTTACCTCCCACGTCCCCAAGTGTCATCCAGGCTCCCTATTCCCCGTTTATGTGCTAGACTTGTCCATTGAGAATTGCGGCTCCTTTAAAGTATTACCCTCCTGGGGATCCTAAAGTCCCTTTGACGCCACACTCCCCGTTAATGTCACGCATCGATTCCCCTTGTTATCTGATTTGAGAGCAAACTTACACACTGCGGGCTATCATCATCCTGGCCATGCTTCATCGCTCTGTACCCTGATTATGATACTAAATAAAGGATAAATGAACGCGGAAGCGTCTGCCGCGGGTTCTTCCGGGACGGGAATAGCAACTCGAGCACTTTGCTTTTTAAATGATAAATATTAAAATTTAGTGGTTACTTTGTTTTAATGTTTCTGATGCCGGTAGTCTGATTGTAAACTCTCTTGCGTGTCAAGATAGTAACCGATACGATAAGCCATCTAGGAAATGTATCGCTCGAGATAGGGAAACCACATGTCACGGCATACGATAGCGAAACCCTAACCTTTTTATATCCACTTTCATTCTCTTATTTTCATCTACAGTTCATCCACATGCTGCCCGAGTACACTTAATGTACCTAATTATTCTGTTAAAACTACCACTCTACCAGTCTCTTATTCTGCAACAAGAGCATACTATGTTACGGTAATGGAATAAAAATTACCAGCGAACCCATTACCGTGGCTATGACCTGACTATCATACGTGTTTTACCTTATAGATAAGATTCTAATTAAGATTATGATTGTTCCGGGACGGGCAGAGTACAAAATGGGAGGTGAATAAATGTGAGCTGCTTTTTTGGTTCGAATCCATTAAATCTCCAGTCCGAGATTCCAATACAATCATGCTGCATTTCATTTTTTTAGTTTAAGTTATCAGTGATTAGGCGCCCAGACATTTAGTTGCTTCAAGATTTTCACCTTATGAAAATTACTTTTAATTGGCCATTAGTGTGAGACTGATGCTGATCAAGAAATTAAGTATGCAGGTGGAGCTCATTGATGGAAGAGTTTTATGTAAGGAGGCAACTTATTAAAGCAATATTTTCTTTTTTATTTTTATTCATTTGCTCAATAGTTTTTTGTTATTTTAAAACACAAAGGGACTCTTTTTTAAAAATGTTAAATATTTTTTCCAAACGTGAGTTGATTGTTATCGGGATTCTCCATTAAATTAAATCTTTCCTTCCTTACTTTTAGGGCGAGAGATATTCTGCTCGTCTTGTGAAAAGAGACATTTGGGAACGATTTTCGATTCCAGGAGAGTCTCAGCATTTTTCTAGCGAGCTCTAGCCGCCGGCAATCGTTATCGAACAATGCCGAGTCTTTTTCTTTTTCTCCTTATGCTTCTTTTGCTCCTCTATAAAAGCAAACCGTCCCAAGCAAACTAAGTCGTGAGAGCCAAAAAGGAAAAAAAATAATTCCAGAATGTCAGTAGACATCAAATATTATTTTATCTTTAATAAAAAAAAATGTATTTTATCATAATACAATTCCCTATTTACTTTTTTTTTTTTTTTTTTTCGTCTGATGGATTAAAAAATATCATTTGACATTTTTCATTACAAGCATGCATATTTCAACATTCAGCGTTTCCACCAGCGGCGTATTTCGCGACATCCCGACTATTCACGGGCACTGGACCGCTATTTATCGCTCTCAACACTAGTTATACCGTGACATTTTTTTACCAAGAACAAAACAGCGACAGACCTAACACCGGTTGAATTACTTCTCCGACTATGTTCATTCCACTTCCAGATAATTGAAACCTGCATTTTTATTACATAACTAAAAACAACAAAACCCATTTTCCATTTAGCTCAATTTATCCTCTTCTTCTTCGGAAACATATTCTCCCAACTTATAAATTATTTAAACATCATTTTCTTGAGCGCATTCTGGTCGATAATCTCTGAATTCCTCGAGCTTCCCGGAAAAATCTAAACACAACTCTCCGAGTACTTTTTAAATCCGTCTGACTCGGATTGGCATTAATAAGCTTTAGAGATAGATACAGACACAACCGCTCGATAATAAATTTATGAGCACGAGTTACTGCTTAATAGGAATACCTCTCCAATGATTGAGAACCGAGCCAAGTAACATTTATTTCAGTGTTCTCGTTTCCACTGGTAGTAGCTACCATTGGGACATCTTCGTGCTCTGGATCCCGTCCAAACCGCTATAGTGTTGGTGCTGTGTTCCTACAGCTTTATACAAACACGGGAATTCTAGCCCTGACATTGTTGAGACATGCTGATGTTCTCCCAGCCGGCATTGTCCAAAGTTAGGATAAAGATAGAGGGGTGAGAACAGCGTGCAAAGCATCACATTCTGTGAATACTAGCAAGTCCAACCCCAGAGCAATCTAGCTGGAAACTGTTCTCCGATACAATGTAATCCAAGTCCAGAGTTGTGTGGCATCAGTAGGGTGGCTGTAATTATCGTATGTGAACGGATAATGGACGTCTCAAGTCACGCGTGTGTGCACAATCGCCTGACGATCCAGCAGCCAGTAGACACCAGTGTAGTGTAGGTCAGTGTACCGGTTTGATGTACGAGGCTGTCGGTACCAGCCGGGACCACCCGTATACGTCTGGTTACATTTATCATCGGCAAAGCGCGTAATTTCCCCTTTGACGCGCTGCTATTTGTGTCTCCGTCACGGTTTTCTTGCGCTAACCCTTCCCACCAGAGAAAACCAACTAAACCAGGAATAAGCTTGATAAACTCTTAAATCTTCACAAGTAAGGATTTTTCTCGGTGACGCAATTAATTTATGCGTCTAGAGGATCTTCACATTAGAGCGATCGAAATTAATGTCCCCAGAGGAGCATCAAGTTCCAACTTCCTCTAAAGCTGCTTTCGGTCTGCTAGCTTCTTCATCACTTCTCATATCCTCTCCTTCTTCTTAGCGGTGGGTCCGTGTCGACGACTCCTTGATTACCGCGCGATTAACGCGCTAATATATTTTCAAACCATTTTAGAATTCACACAACTGTATTCATACACCTGATTACTCTGCATGTGTAACACCAGTTTGCGTAATTCTATAAATGTTATGCTAGTTTGTCATGATCTATTATTATCTAGTCTGCTATTTAGTGCTTTTAATCTAAATTATAAAATACACTAGACCAACAAACGGAATTTAATTCAATGGAATTAAATCAACTAGATCAAAGTGTTTTTCTCAACAGGCATCAAGGCAAAGGAGGAAATCGATCGCGTCTTACATATTACACGCGGTATCCGCAATAAAATCCAAAGCAGTGTTATCCATCATGAGATCTCGTCTTGAATAAGACCTTAATGAAGCTGATAACTTTATTAACTACGGGCCTCACAGCTCGTTAGTACCTTCTATTACTTTACACATATGAATAACATATATAATGATATTGGTATGCTGACAAACAGCCCGCGCTGTAAAATTGGTACAGGAATTATTGGAAATTATGCAGGTTGTCGAGAATTTGCTGGTCGTGTTATTGGATCTGTGTATTACCTTAACATTATTTTTTATTTATACTTTCAATTATAAAGGTATTAACCAATTACGCTAATTAGAGGTATTAATGTCCTCGATTGCCAACATTTGTCAATTTATAACGTGGGTTTTTAGTCTTATTAAGGCCATTTATTATGTATGCAGTTATCGATTATGATATTACCGATAATGCTTTATTAACACATATTAATTATAATAATTTGTTATTTCATTACGGATACTATTAATTATTTTTTGATTATATTGACTTTCAGTTCCCAATGCGGGAATGGAAGTGAAAAATTTCCACGACTTAAAAATTCTATAACTCGATAAAAAATTTAAAAAAATCTATTAAAATTTTAAAAAAATGCATTACCATAAAATTCTCAATCATCGAAAGCTCAAGAATTGAATAATAAAAGTTTTAAAATAAATTCCGACGTTGATTTTAAAAATGACCCAGAAGTGAGTTCATTTATGCACAATCCCTGATAACAATCTCGTGTAATTCTAGGAAAGTAAACGATTTAGCACTAGCCGCCCACGCGTCACTGAATTGTATGCATTATGATCGGACATTGGGAAGTAACGACATAGAAAGCTGGTACAGTCACCAGGCTGTCCCATAGAGCATGCAAAGCCCCCTCACAACAGAGAATTGTCCGTGTAACGGAGAATCAAAGACAGGGGATCGTTTTACGAATAATGGTCTGTCCAGTATTGTTCACCGTTCGACCGCAAATATACGACACTATTGTCAGCGAGTTAGATGTTTTGTAACCAATGTCGCAGTAGCTATACACCGAGCACTAAAAAATATCATGAAACCCAGTACCGTCTGGGCTCTATAGCACACAGCCTATACTCTATACTCTATCCGATATTCTATTTCGATGCCTGAAAGCCTGAAAGCCTGAAAGCTATTTCCGGACAATACGTTCGCCACACACGATTCAATAATTTTTCTATTAATAGTTTCCATCCATTTATTATTCTCCAACAAATTTGTTAAAGTTTATAGCACTGTATTCGATCTACCGGAAGTATACTTTTGTTAAAAACACTATTTTATAAAGCGGTAAATCAATAAAAACTATTACATTATTATTTTTATATCTGAGTTGAAGAATAATTTTCTTAACAGATAAAAATTGAAATTTATTTCCACGATTCCAAAAAAAACCAGATCAGCATACTTCGAGCTGAACTGAGATTTCTTCGATTAAGAAAATGATTTTGAGATTGAAAATTTCCAATGGCACAATTTCTTGTAAAAAGAAAATACAATAATTTTGAAGTTTACTTTTGAACTTTTTGGAAAATGGTTTTTTACACAGAACTATACTAAATATATATATAGATAGAATTTTGATCTTAGATTGAGACCAAGTCTACAGTTTTCTCTTCATCATCTTTAAAAGGTCAATCAAAAAGGTCACGTTAATAAATTACAAAGATTACTTTTGTTGTTTTTAAAAAGTAGTTAAATTCCTAGAGGCGTTACTGACATGACAATGATTGATTAATCGATTTATCGTAATGGCCTCCTCACTATCTACGCCACTAACTTTTACCCATTTTGCTAAATTAATATTAAATGATAAACCAATATTAATAATAATAATAATAATAATAATAATAATAATAATAATAATAATAATAATAATAATAATAATAATAATAATAATAATAATAATAATAAGTATTTTTAAATTTAACAATTTAATTTAATCGTGACTACAAACGGCTATTTATTATTAACAAATGAACACTTTTATGCCGGACATTATCGTTAGATAATCACTAATTACATACAGCATCGGTAATAAATTTTATTATGCCTCAGCTGACTGATTTACGACCGCAGCATCAGAACGCGTATACATTAGCTGAAACATTTGTTGAGTAAAAAAATAATGGAATAATGGAATAACAAATGAGAAATATAAAATATCATCGGAGTGGAAATGGAACAGAGAGAAAAGCGGAGGTAATAGAATTAGAGTATGAAATTTTTCATGTTATCGAGCAGCTCAGAAGGTAAAAGCTGCGGATAAAAAATTTGATTTGATAGAACGTGACACACTCGTCCGCAGATCCGTGACAGAATTTCAATTTTCACATTCTTGCTGTCTAGACAACGGAACACACATCATGCTGAGCTTTTGAACTCCCCCCGGTTCACTCAATTCTCTTTCGCTCTATTCCGTACGTCTAGATGTGATGTAGATATTTCGGCTCGGCTGTTACAGATTTTCTGATGGTATCACATGGCAATTTAATAGTCGAGACTCTGCGGCTTCCTAAACTACCAACTGATGACTGACAACTTTCAGTTTACCCTCACCCCTATATCCATATTCATACTTTTATCATTTCGAATAAATTTTACAAGGCGATTTATTTCGTAAGAGGATTCATTTTAAATTTTAGTGAAAATTATTAAATTACTTGAGATAATAATTGATCTCGTTGAGTTGATTGTCCGTCAGTTTCCTCAAAAGTGATTAAAATCCTGTTGAGGATAAGAAAATAAATCCGGTTATGGAATAACAAATAAAATTTTATGATAAAACAAACACTCAAACAAAGTAACGATCGTTTATAAGTAAAACGGGTTAGCGTTGAAGAGTGAAAAGATTTAAGTCGAGGTTGTGGGCGAGCTTCTGTTTTCCAGAGAGAGACAACTTTTCTTACAGACAAGTCATTTATTCACCGCGGTATACATTTATGCATAACCCGCGGGCTTTTTATTCCAAGGAGTTTTATTTTTCTGGCGAATGCTGACGTTCATGTCCACGCGCTCAGAACTGAACCGGGAGAAGCCGAGCTGGAGTTTCCGAGGAGTTTCCTTGTGATAATACGCAATTAGTAGATACTCGGGCAAGGTCTAGACTCAACTACTCCATACTAGACTAGACAGAGCTAGTATAGCCAAGTGCCGACAGTTTAACGATTCTTTGTATGCCCCAAGGATGTGTCGGTTGCTCCTTTAAAAAGTTATTACCAGGACTTACACCCGCTGATCGATGATTAAGAAAAAATTCATCCGTTTATTTATTCACTGGAAAAAAAAAAATTGCAGTAAATTAATTAAGTTTATTCCGTTAATTCAATTAAACTCAAGTTTATAATCTGTGTATTTAATATTGAAGACTTCACAACGCGTAGTGTATATAAAGCATAGTTAAGAACCTATTACTCAACTAATATAACTCAAGCGAGATGGTAATTAAATTAATTGCCGAGAGTTTGTTGACGATGCCGAGCTATCGAGTCAGTATTAAAATTCAATTTCATATTTTATTTCAATTATTAATGATTATCATTTTTATTTTACGATGTGTTTATTATCTATCTCGATAAATTTAGTAGGGGGAGGGGTGGGTGAGATGGAGAATCAATTTTTTATCTAAGTAATAATTTTTAGTGAAAAATTATATTCAAATTTTATTTATAATTACCAAAATAAAATTAATGAAAAATAAATTTGAGTTGTTTACGATGATAATTAAACAGAGCTCGTATAAAATCGATTGATTAAATTTAATTTAATTTAATTTTACGATCTCATTGAACACGAACGCGTTCATGTATATATTTTATGTTTGAGTTTGTAACAAAAAAAAGTAAAAGTCCGACTTAATTTATAATTTAATCCATTTATTAAATAATTAAAATTATTATTAACGAAATAATAATTTTATGGCATGAATAAAAAATGTCGGAATTGTAATTACGGTAATGGATGCCCACGCATTAAAAATTTTAATTCCCATTGTGATGGTAAAAAAAAAACGTCCGTGCGTCAGCATCGAACTCACGCCTACATAATGCGACGGTGCAGTATTAGAGCTCGATTGTTCGATTGACATTGCAATCCGGCTGATTGGTAATATCCCATCGGCATTTTTATCCACTATTTTGTTTTATTTTATTATTTATTTTTTATTTCTTGCGTCGCTGATCGACAACAATAATTGAACGAGTTTAATTGTGTGTGGGCGCAGCAACAGAACGGAGCTAAATTTATACGGAGCTTTCTCTCTCTTTCTCTCTTGTACACATGATTCTGTCGGTGGTTGTATTAACGGTGTGTAAACGTGTACGGATAGATTAATGTCGAGATACACATACGAAAACCGCTTGTTTGGGTCATCTGTCGGCAAATGCGTACGTTAAAATTGGCACTGTACGACCGATGGCATCGACGGGTGCTAGTTCACCTGTTTGTCACGAGACCGTGAGAATTTTATTTGTTTGACATATACATTTATTTTCGCACTGTTGATCTCAACATTGCAAATATTTTATTTAATTTTAGAAATGGATTATTTGAATTGTTTATTTTAATGTAAAAAATAAATTGTTTTTTGATAAAATTTCCTCAAAATTTTTGCTACGAATTTTTACTTTTACTGAATCATAAAACTGAAATAATAATAAAAGAAAAACAAGACACTGTGTGTAGTTTAAAGCTTCTCAATCTTGTAGCGATGGATCGCGATAGCTCTTATCCGAGATTGGTTCAAGTTCGTCCGACGCGAAAGCCTGGAGATAGTTTATAAGTTAACCAGAAGAGTGAGAAAGAGAGCAGATTTAGTGTAAGAGGAGTTCTCTTGAAGAGGTAAGGTGGTCTATGCCCTTGATAAATAGCTCTTCTATTTGATTTCACTTGCTCCTACATTGGCCCCGATTTATTGGCGAGCTTAAGATAATCGGTCTGAGGTATCCGAGTCTGCGCTCTGCACACACACTTCTTAAACAATAATACCACAGCCTCTTAACAATTCTTCATCTTCGACGCGGGGCGTTAACAATAAATTATCACCACTCGCTTAGATTCTAGCCTTTCGCGGCATTATTAGCCCAAGACAAAGGCTTCGCCCGCAATAATTCATCTCCTCTTGCTCAAAGTATATTTACAATAATTACACAGCCAACATTTATTTTATTATTATCATCATCATCATTATCGCTCTTCACAAAAATAATAAAAAAAACAAGTATTACTCGTAGCAGGGCACCCGCGTCCCGCGATCTCGGACCCTCGGGGGTGTTAAAGTACCGCCCATTCATTTTATCTATATTTTATCTCCAATAGCTCGGGTGGATTTTTAATCGATCGAATCGTTCTACGTTCGGGATCACTATTAAAGCTTCGAATAAAATAAAAACTCTCATTGTTTTATTTTAAACACAATAGTTAAGTTTTTATTACGCGCAATAAAGTCCCGGGCCTTTGCCAGAAGTCAAAGCCGTATCCTTACAAAGCCCTGACGCGGCGAGTGTGGCAGAGTATGGGTGGGAGAGGAAAGGGGAGGAGATGAATAGAGACTGGGTAGATGGGCTGTAATTAGGTACTCTTGAGTGACTCGAAGCAGCATCTGAGTAAAGAGGGATTTCCGGTAGGAATGTCGTCGCAGGAGATAACGTGATGAAACTGTTGTCAAGTCTGGTGTAAAAGGCTTGCCGTGAGCCCCATTACAGCCCAGGAGAAAAGCCCTCGGTTATATTCTCCAATACCGATTTTTCTCTGTCATCGTATTTTCAAACCGTCTACCGTCTACTCTTTACTCTTTATCTCAAATTCTATTCTACCGTGTCTATGTCGTCGTGTTCGATACATTGAACAGGTCTGATGTCTTCAGGGGATATATATATATACATTTTTTTCATTCTCTCTTTCACTTACTCGACTCGGCTCTCTTTCAATTTACATTTATCAAATTTATATGTCAATATTTTAACAACTATCCCAATAAAATACAATATTATTTAAATATATTCTCAAATAAATATTTATAATACTTTTTTTAACTTTTATAAAATGACCTTACGCTTAAATATTTTACAAAAATTTTATTTTTACAACCCTTTAGTAGAACTTTTAATTCAAATTTCTTCAGTCTTTTGATCCCCGAATTTTCCCCTAGAGCGTAACCCAGATTTTGTAGTTTAATTCCATAGTTAAATTTAAAATTAAAGTATTCAAGTACTCGGTGTAGTAGAATCCAATATCTGCTTGGAGGAATTAGATCTTGTAGTCGAGTTTCCTCGTCGATTAGACGATTAAGTCTTTTAGCACCCAGGTTCACCTAAATCAACAACCTCAGCCCTGTATTAAGATCCTCAACCTCGATTACACACTGAGCTCTTGTCTTTAACTCTTTCCACACATTTATCTCAATCAAGTACTTAAGAAGTATCTCTACTTGGTACTTGAACTTCACCATCATCCTGCTCTCAGCCGTCTTCTCAGCTAAAATAAATCTGAATATCTAATTCAAGTTAAAAAAAATTATAATGCCCATGAATATGTAAGGAACTGAAGAGATTGAAGCTCATAATTAATCAATATGTATAACATGTCAAAAAATGAAATAACAATTTTAATATTTATGTCACTTAAAATTATTATTTATTTTTATTACTCTCGTAGTCTCGTTTTCGCTTGTTTGAGTTTTTGCTCATTGCATTTACAAGCATGTCGTTATTTTATCTACTGTCGATGATGTCGTCAAACGAGTCGCGTATGACGAGCATTTCTATCTTCCACGAACGATAATATCTTAAAGTCCTTGTTAAAAAAAAAAAAAATAAATAGAATTCATTTTCTGCATGCGTGAATCCTCATTTATATACACAAGCGTATCATATATATATATATATTTTATACTCCACTGAAAAACAAGATACATACTCAAAAGTATTTTTATTTCATTACACAGGTATTTTATTTTATACCCTTATCATCACCTAATTTACATAAATTTTTTATCCTTATTTATTTCCTTTCATAAGAGGAACAAAAAATCTCCTCGAGTCCGGTAACTAACGAACTTTGCTATTTAGCTGGAATCCAATTAAAAAACAAACTATTAATAGATAAACTTTTGTATTATTTGTTAGTGTACCGAGCGTTGCTCCATGAAAGTGGGGGGGGGGGGTCGCCTCATTACTTGTAATTAATTGAATGAAACTTTAAAATATTTGAAACTCTTATAGATTTAATCAGCAGCTGAAAGTTTGTAAATTAATTTGTTCATGACTCAAAGAGTTCAATAGTACCATAAAAATAATAATATTTCGGCACGGACTGAACCTGCGTTAAATTGCCTGCGAATTCACGAGGAACATTATGCGCATCACGTATTACAGTCACAAATGCTCACTCTGAATAGTAATGAGCGTAATAAATGCAATGACGTAGCCCGCGGTCGTCAAAAGTATCAAGGCGTATCAATATCTTGAGTCATTTGGTTTTTTTATTTTTGGTGACTAAGAAAAAAAAATAAACACAACGGAAGGACACCTGTTATTTATATATATTTATAATTTCTGTACGAATAAGACAAAATATGTATTATTGTAAAATCGGTGGTTTATAAAATAGCACTAGCATGACATGGACAGTAACACAATGGAGGCCGCACGCAGTTAAAACTCCTCTCCCCCTGGCGGCCTCCGTAGGCGGTCGATGACAAGATCGAGAAATGTAGATATATACCGGCGTCATGTTTCCGTCGTAGTAAATAATTCATTGGGTTCAAAGCACTGGCTGGATATATAACGACGTGCTTTAATCTAATGTCGTTTATTATGAGACGTATCAGTTTGAGGGACGGCACTTTTCTCCAAGTAGTCTAGATGTCCTGGATCTGCTGGATGTGTTGGAGCCAAGACTTGAGTATTGGTAAGCAAGGAGACCTGGGACAAGCTTTTTCGACTGCAAAGTGTTTGGTTATAACGAAAACTTTCACAGGAAATGAGTTGGCAATTTAGTTGCCAAGTCACGTCGCGAGATCGGTGGCTCTATCGAAAACTCTCTCTGCCAATCCCAGCTTCTTTCTCTTTCTTATTTATCTTTGTATATATGTCTCATTTTATTTGTTTTGTCTCCCTCGGGGTTGAGCTCTGTGCAGATATTGCCAAAGACTTGTACCCGCTTCCGGCTTTGAGACCGATCGACCGAAAATTTACCGGTCCCTTGTACACATTTACTCGCGTGCCTCTGCAACTCTTCAAATCCAATTGATTTTACATACAGATCTCTTTCTAAATGTCAAATAATCAAGTTTTTAAAAATATTTTTAGCCAGAGAAAAAAAAATTATGCGATTCCAAGGGATTCAAGTTTGCAAACAGGACTCGTTTTATGACTTTTCACTTTCAAGGCAAATATTTACTGAAAAGCAATAGCAGAAAAACATTTTTATTTCTCTATCTCTCCAGAGTTATAAAGTATCTACAAGCTCATCATTTCTGATCCCAATTTATCAAGCATGACCTCTTGTAAACTGTAAGAGAATATGATAGAAAAAAAAAAGTAATAATAATAAACAAGCTGGTGTGTTTTCTAAAGAGTATTTCCTGATTCGCGGGAGTATTTACGACGACACATGTATCGCCGATAATTAAACGCTGTCGATATGCCACGAGCATGAGTGTAAGTTATAAAATAAAATAGTAGTTAGAGTGTAGAGGGGTTTCAAACAAAGTGAAAGCTTACACACATATCGGACACAGACTAGGCTCGGTAGATGTTACAGAACATTATTTGACGGATTTACTCCCGTGACATAGACTCACGGCGATAAAATCGCCCGTGGTTAAACAACCAGATGGATGTCCATGTTCGGACCGTTGATTTTCCAGCGCTTGTAAATGTCCAAACCTGAGGTGTATATCTTTTCACCGAGTGAAACTACTTCTCTGAGAGATACCGTTGCCGTGTATTTTATTTTACCTAAACCCCTTTCTTTATCTCATTCTTACTTGTTACATTATAGGTGTATC
Source organism: Microplitis deprimator (assembly GCA_964016945.1). Taxonomy (NCBI): domain Eukaryota; kingdom Metazoa; phylum Arthropoda; class Insecta; order Hymenoptera; family Braconidae; genus Microplitis; species Microplitis deprimator. The sequence goes on from OZ024709.1 coordinate 389,903, forward strand.
GCATCCAGCCTGGCTGGAAGCCTACCGAAAGACAGACGAGACTTACCGATATACCGATCGTACGAGGGATTCCCATCGGCAATAAATTATTTTTCAATACTCTCCCAATGACTATCGGGAAATTCAGCTCCAGCGATAACTTCAGACTCTATTATACCGGCTTAAAAGAGATCAGGACCCCCATCTTGTTCCGATAATATATATATATATTTTTTATACGGCAATTGAAACATTATTTCTTAATACACTTATTTCAAATACTATCGGGATTATGGTTATTTTTATTTTTATTTTCTTTCTCTTATCCTCTGGAGGGATTCAAACGGCAAATTCAATCTTAAAGAGTTTTAAATATTTAAAATGTGCGTGCCGTCTGTAGAAAGGACATCAAGGTCGAACCAATTATGTAAATTCATCCAACATCAGATACATTTCAATCCGACTGTGCCGTGTGGTTGGTTTTTTTAAAATGCCTGGAATTATAGGGATGCCTTAACACTCAGTAAGCCTTTAAGTCCATAACTGGTTTTATTTAATTTATCGACAGTAATCTAGCGTTTAATTATTTATTATTAGTGTCAACGAGTTGGTTTTATACAAGAGCCATTTAATTATTTAGTCGTTTTGTTGGTAACCGGGCCATTAAGTCTCTCGGTAGTACGGGTTTTAAAGAAAACTACGAAAAACTACGAAAACTCTTTCAGCGTCAGAGCATCTTGAATGCAGTAGTTGCAAGTGGATATTATTCTTATTCGGGTTGCGAGGCAGCTGACGCCCCCTTATAAAACTCTCCGATGCATAAACAGCTAAAACTTTGGACGTTCAAGTTGAGATGAAGGAGAAAGTTTTGATATTACCTCGATCAGAAGCTTCTGAGAAGACATTCAAGACTGATGTAATATTTTTTTTCTTCTTCTGCTTCTTTTTATTTTTCGTTTTATTTAAATGTATTGATAAATCAAGTTAAGCGTGAAATAGGTCGCGTGTGTCAATTAATACGACTTAAAGCAAAACGGACAGTCGATAAATCAATTTTAATTAAATGCTAATTTATTTTGTTGATAAATTGTAAAAGAAAAAGTAACAAAAGAATAATCAGTGAACGAAAGCGCGCGCATTTTAGATATGGGTTATTTTTTAAAAATATAAATGCCGAGGTGAGAAATGAAAATACATAGAATTATGACTGATGAATATTTATTATATCCTTGTAGAAGGGAAAATAGAAGAAGAATTTAGTCAGTCTGCAAAAATGACCGGTGGCCGAGAATGATCGCAAGTAGACCCGGTAAAGTAGAGTAGTATTCTGGGCGAAGAGTGTGAGACTGTGGGTCTTCCTCTTGGCTATTTTTATCCCTGTTGAAATCTCGTCGAGATAAATCACGACAATCCCATTCGCACGGTAAGCTGCCTCACGATTTATCGCTCCACTCACATTCATATGAATAAGACCGACTTACTTTCTTTCTCTCATTTCACCCTTTTTATAATCCCACTCCACTCTTAACTTTTTTTTATCCCCATCGCTTCGCTTTATTAGCGCCAAGTACTTCCAAGGTACAATCCACCGGAAATCCGAATTTCTAACGCTCCTAAAACATCTATGGTAGCTACTCGGTAGTAGTACTGGGTAGTGCTCAACTTTTTCGAAATAATGTCTGGCAACGAGTGGTCTTTTTCCATCGATGTTAAATAAAAAAGAGCCCGGAATGTTTAAGAACCTGTGGGAAAAATTTAAAACAAAAACCTCCTTCCTTACTTACTCTTAGTTACCCCTTAAGCATTTCCATTATCCATTTTATCCCCGAGTTGTACTTTTGTTCTGTTTTAAGTGCTGTCGCTTACTTGTTGGAGACGGCCTTTATCCGCGAGAGGGGCGAATCCGCTGGTTGTTTTAAATAAGAGAACCCAGAACCAGCAGCCGCGCGGGGTGAAAGGAGTCATCGAGCCACCACTCTCTTGTAAACCGAAAGCCCTTGTGGTAGTAAGTAAAGTACTGGGAGCGTATTTGCATGGTATGTCCATGAATAGGAAAATAAATCACGTCCCATTGCAAATTTGTAGATGTCACGAGACGGAATGATTGCGTGGGTCGAATGCACCGTCTCTACTTCTCCACTTGAGCTTGTTTCACTCTCTCACCCTTCCCCTCCCCCTCCCAGAATCTTTGCTACATCCGACGCGGGAATTTACACGGAACCTTGAGATACCCAATAGTTAGTGTGATTAATTGACGGAATAATTCGCTAAAGAAAATGGCTGATAAAAAAAATATCCAACCGTGTCATTGGCAAATCCGCCAGCACATTTCTGACGTAATGCCACATGTGAATAGACTTCCCAGTTAGAATCGTTAATAACAATGCCGGGATGAATATTATTTTGCATGTGTATGGATGTGTGTGGATGTGTGTGGCTGCTTTAGCGGATGATAGCATAAAAGCTGGGACGTGATTCAGCGACGATAAAATCCCACCTCTAACCCAGCTATCCCGTAACCCAACCAACAGATGATTTATTGCCCGCGTACGTTCGTTCTTTAGTTCTTTCGCTGCTGCCGGGTTCGATCGGACAGCCGAGCGTGCCTGGAAATTTCATTGGGAATAATACCCCTGCTATAAGGAATTAAACGCTTTTTTGTTTTTTATCCCCGCGGTGCCTACGAGATTAGTCATGAGTCACGACGCCTCAATGTCACAGCCATATGTTATGATTACGCTAATGCTAATAATAGCCAAGGGGAGGCGCTATCTGGGCTAAGACACTCGGATTCGATTAAATCGACCTGAAAAAAAAGGTCTCTGCCTTAAATATCTTATTTCCTTGGGGCTCCGGGGATCAATGTCAGGCCAAGGCGATCAATATTGCATTATTCAGTTAATCTTTTTTACTTTTTATGTGGTTTTTATGTTTTCTTTTAGTTAGGTCACGAAAATGACATTTATCGGTTGCCTTGATTTGCGCACGTAGAATTCGATATAGATTTTATTGGTCGCTGTTTGCGTAGCTCTCGATAAACAATTCCATTGGGTGTTGAACACATGCCTCGCCTGCTCACTGAACAAATAATATACACATACACATATACAACTGTATGTATATATGTGTATATACTCGTTATAAAGTTACATTGAACAAGTAAATTGTAATATAGCAAAGTCGTGCAGTAGCTCCCTTGGCGAATGGGAGCGTCGGTGACTGGGATTTACGTTACCGTCTCTTGTCCGCGTCCTTCCTTCCTCTCTCAATATGTATATATATATATATATATATATATATATATATATATATATATTTATACATAGTATAATCCTCCAGACATTTCATAAACATGGAAGTTTCCATGATGCAACTAGAATAACAAAGTGACTTGCATTTAAATTTATCAGATACAAAATAAAAACCAGCAAGCTCCCCTTGTTGTTATTTAAATTGCTTTTTGAAAGCGTAAGCGGAAGCATAAAAAACATACTCGCACTTTGATGAAATTGAAAATATTTAAACTAAAAATGAATCAATTTAACCCGCGTTTTAAAATCCCATCCGCCTGTTAATGAATCCACTTATATAAAAAAGTAAAAAAAGTAAAAAAAAAAACAAGAGGCAATAAAAATAAAGCGCTTAAGCCTTCGATCGCGTGATTAATCCCGACTAGCATCACAGCACGATAACGAGAGTTATTACGCTTGTCTCTGTGCATGTCGACAAAAGGATCGGCAGAAAGACTGTGTGCCATTGAACGAGTCGCGTATAAAATTATTACGACATCAGTCGCGTACACATCGTCGGAGCGTTCGTTAAAACCGAGGCAAGCCAAACCAGTTATCTTACTCCCGGACGCTCCTCAGATTATCCATGAGAGTTGGGGTGCTTAGTTAGAGTCGTTTTCCGGACACAACATACAACAGCCTCATAAACTCTCAATCTCATCGTCAACAGCCTACGGACAAAACCTCAAGCTGATGCCCAATTGATTTCACAAAGACCTACGCAATCGCTAACTAACTGACGTAATTCACTGGAAAATAAGACCACATCTACGTCTATATCAGCGGTATAATGACGCGGGTGTCGTTTCAGAACCTTTCAGAACTCAACCAATTGTTTCCTTTCTTAATTATTAGCTTTTACTTGAGTCTTATTTGCTGGACTCTCGATTACGGATTCCAGAGTCCAGACTAGAGATTACAGATCCTCGATTCTGTTTTTACTTTGTAGATGTTGTTGCAAAAAGTCGTGTTAGAGGTGTATGCTGAATGGATAAATGGATAATGAGCAAGATGGAGATCCCGTCATTTACGGGTAATTACCTCCCACACGGTTGTCTCATGTCCAACGGGGGTTGTTACATGCTCAGTATCTTGCTGCTTCTTATCTCAATGTGACGTCTATATACGCCTTTAATCTTATTTATCTTTCATGTTGCAGATTCCAACATATATTGAAAATACCTTTTTATATTAATCCCATCTCCGTGCAAGTCTAAGTGTTTCAGTTGATTTAATTTTCCGTCGGTAAATTTTTCAGTCTCGACCCGGATCCATTACTCTTTTTTATGAGACTTAACGATCTTGTAGCTGGAAAGTTGGACGTTGACAAATTTTAAATTATTTTCGTCTCCCCCTCAATGAAATAAAAAACTAAGAATTTTTCACTCTCATGTTAAAAATCTAACTTTTTATTTTCGCGGCAAATTTATTGGCGCGAAATTAATGATTCGCGAAAAACGTTTCAAGACGCCATAAATTTTTTTAACCGAAATTTTTATTTTTCGGCTAGTGTGGGTCTGTGGCGCGGAGTTTCCGTCACGCTTGACTAACACGAGTCAGTTAGTGAATTATTATAAAATTTCGGGTACCATAAGCAGCTGATGTCCTCCACTTTGATGCATTTGCGTGTTATTTTTAACCGAAAAACTCGGAAAAATAAAGTTTTTAATAAACTTTGACGTTTTTATATTTATTAAAACTAATAAGTATTTTGTAAAATAAAAGAGAGAACACGGCGCCGTAAATTTAATGCCGATGACACTGTAAAGTTTACGACTCCAGTGACGAGTTACCGAGTAATCTTTTAACGAGAATCGTATGGCTACACTCTACTACTACCGACTTATCTTTGGCCTCATATACATTTTCTTTTTTATTTTTTCCTCCATTATTGTGTACTTTTTTTTTAGCTCGTAACATTATTGTGAAAAATAGGTCGTAACTCGTCTCATAATCGGTAACTACAACATTTACTGCTTTACGCTGGCGCATGTGCTTGCCAACATTTAGCAATTTTCGAAATTGAACCGATTGAGCCAGCGAATAAACTAAACTACTTCCTTATATTATTCACATTTTTACCGAGCCCTTTATCTTTTAATGCTCGGAAAAATTAAATCTTTAAATTAATTTACAGGTTGGCCAGCCATGCGTAACTAAATCGCCACGTGTCAAATCATTTCTATTAAACTTTTCTGCAAAAAATAAAACCCAAGCATATTGTAATAAAAAAAAAAAAATCAAAGTGTTTTTAAAGGCAAATTTCTGCATCCACCTGCGCCAGACATAATTATATGCCGTCAGACACTTTATTTTAAAGACCGTAAAAAATTTCCGAGGCTCGAGTGCTCTGTAAAATAATTTTATAAAAATTTACAGCAGTTACGAAAAAATTTTCGCTAAACGAAAAAGAATTTTTGAGGTAATCAAAGTGAGATTGAGCTTTTATGGAAAAGCTATTGATGAACTCGCGGCAAAACCCAGTGAAAGGATGAAAAAAAAAGGTTTAAATTTTTAGCAGCAAAAGCCTATTTTTCTCTGTCATGTTCGCTTTTCCAGGATATAATATTGGATAAAAGTTCTGAGCAAGATAAATGGCGAGTGGTTTAGACTGCGTGTCGACGCTCGATAAAAAAAGGAACACATTTCATTGAATCGCATATAGGGTAAATAATTCATGGGCAAGATGGACTTCGATCTCCATACTAGAGCAATTTCCATTATGAAAAAAAAAAAGGATAAAAAAAAAAGAACGTAAATTAATAATAATGAGTAGAGAGTAGGCAGGCATATCTTAATCTATCGAGATAAATATATAATGCGCTGCGGCTCTTCCATTGAGAAGAATCGGACAAAAAGCTTATGACCGTGCATAATATAATGGAACAAGACTAGTCTGAATAACAGAGTAGAGCGAGTTGTCATACCGTTATATGACCGTCCCCATGACGAAGGCGCGCCCTTTAACGCATCCGACAATATTTCATAAAAATGACGGTTTATATCCTATCATAAATATATAGATGTATGTATGTATGAGTCTATGAATGTATGAATGTACGGATGGATGGTCGGATGTGTTGGAAGACCAGCAACACGTCAAATGGTAATAAACGATTGCCGGCTTACCGACGACCCCCTTCTGCGTGCACAAGATCGTGTGCTAGGTAGGGCCAATGCAGCACACGAGGCCTCGCCTTATTTACTTGCTTACGTTTGTTGCCAATTCACCAGACTCACGACTTCGTGGACTTGCTCCATGTCTATGTCCACAGTCACCAGGTCCCCGATGATCGTAAACTTCAGCTGATTCAACTGCGTGTCCTTTGTTTTTTTTCCAATAAGTATTTATTTGCTTTCTCCACAGCTGATGACTCACCGCGACCTTTGGACACAAGTTTTTCTAAAAGGAAATTAAATAAATTTATTCTGTAATTTTAAAATTAACCATTGAACTGAATTTTATCACATGGATTATTTAAAATAAATTTCTGTGAAAAAGAAACCATAAACTGCAATCATTCCGATTCGCAGAACGCTCGGGCTGTCGGAAGCTTGTTAGTAATGTTTCAACATTCTTCTTTACAATAAAATAAATTAAATTAAATTAATTCTTAAATCTCCTTTTTCCTCTTTCTCTCCCTTCTCAGGTTCAGCTAAAAAAGCAAACTGGCTAATTTATTAAAACATAAAGCGGCTTCAATACAGGTTTAGGTGTGGAGACTGATATAATAAATGCTATCAATGATCTATACAAGCATAGATCAGGACAAGAATTTTCTCCAGGTTCCACACGCCAGCCCTCGGGCCATTTCCCCGTCTGTCTGCTCGGCTAGTCATACTTATGTAACTAAATCGCGACAAAGTTACCGATTGTCATAATCATAAACAATATAAAATGGAAATAGTTATTTATCCTTTTAAAACAATTAATATTCATTTTATCTATTTTTTTTTCGAAAAAAATCTTAATAGTCGTGAGTTTAAATAAATGAAAAACCGCTCGAGCTGTTAAGTATTAACGCGGCTAAATCATTTATAGAAAATGGGGAATAGGAACTCAGTGACGTGTTAATAACGATGAGTTTAATTACGAGCGAGACGATAATCGAATAACGAGGCAGTATGGACAATCGAAACGAGCTGATCGCACGAGTACTTGCGCCTCATCTTTTTCTATCTTTTCCTCTATTTAACTCTCTCACACTTGTACATACACACATATATTTATATATATTTATATGTTGTGTTGTATTATAACTGGTGTGTGCACTCGATACCACAACATAAATTAAATCCATATGAATACGCAAAGTCCTCTACTCTACTCGGTGCTCGGAAGCACTCTCAGCTATAAATTACCTCGTTTAAATTGATTCTCGGTGTAGTTTACAACCACATGAGTACCACAAGAGGGAAAAGGATAAGAGACAAGAGGAAGAAGGGAGAGGGGAGAAGGGGTGGAAGAGTAAGGACGGGATTGCAGGGTTCATCGGATCGTCGCTCAGGATACCGCGGTTTCCCGGTGATAAGTACCCACCAATGTTTTCCATTAAGTAATCCTCGTTATTCTTATACTGTGTATAATCTTAATTATCCCGTTTACTTTTTTTAACTCTTACTTACCGGTTTGTTTCTTCGGTCTTATTGCCACTCATCACATTTACGCCGCCGTAAATATTACGCGCTCTATACACTCGACTCGACTCTATACTACACTAGTATACCCCTGACCCCGTACGCAGATCCTACAATCTGATAAGGCCCAAGTCATTTGTAATTTTAAAACTCGTTTTATCAATTTAACTATTAATTGGAATTTTTTTTTTTACTGAACAAATATCATCTTTTTTAATTGATTTACTTTTTTTCTTTTTGTTACAGGTATGTTATTAAAATTCAGGAACTGCAGTCGTGAGTAATTTTTTTTTTCTTTTAATTCGACATAAATATTGTTAATTGAGGTAATTAGCAGTAAATTTGCACGGAGAAAATTAAAAAAATGAAGTAAATAATAAAATAAAATAGGTATTAGCCAATAATCCATGGAGTTATGTAAATTCACGGTTGAAAGCACGAGAACATATCCAGTATATTGCATGTCTGGCAAATTAGCACCCAACGGAACCCATACAAATCCGCCCAAGCCCTTTAACGTCCTTTGGCGTCTGTGTACCAAGGAAATCTGCATTAATGCATAAATATGTATGTATAAATGTACATATATATGTGAACCAAGACATAAACAGAAACATAGAGACTATATGAGGCGGTTTTGCGGTAAGTCCTATCCAGAGAGACGTTAACCGGAATAGGAGAGCGTGACTCTGGCCAGAGTTTACGGGCGCTCGTTAATAGGATCCTACTATTCGTGGCACCATAATAATAATAATAGTAGTAATAATGCTCCGAATATGCTGTAGCGCGGCAATATAAGGGACGGGGCTTAATGCTCGCGCGATATCAAGGATTGGGGGAATTGAAAAAGATCCATAGGGGCTGCGCTGATGGAAATCCCGATTGAAGTCACTCTGCAATGGACCAGAGCACTGACGCGGGAGTCCATTAATCGGAAATCACTGTCTAGATACTGCTACTAGAATTGCACCCTCTGACGAATGAACTGGCATTAAACTCCGCTTTGAATATCCATTTTGTATTTTGTGCAATCAACTCTATCCTGCAGATCAGCTATTTGTGTTTATGGAAGCGGCATTTATAAAAATATATGTATATTTTTAACTTCCCGCTAAGAAAATTGCAAATTTTCAAAAATTCGGGAAGTTATTGGTTTCGGTCCGATTTTCGAAAATCGGATTTCTAAGAAATCTTGACGTTTTGAGGTTCTAGGAAGCTATTCTGACTAATTTCAAGATGATGTCCGAGTGTATGTATGTAAATATCTATGACTTTTAAACGGATGAACCGATTTTGATCGTCAAGGTGTCATTCGACGCGGCTTGTCAATATCTAAAAGCTAAAGGAAAAATGAGTTTGATCGGTAGGCCTCGTGCAGAGATATTCCAAAAATAAACTTTTTTCAAAAATGTTTTTTTTGGATAACTTGTGAATTCTTTAAAAAAAACCGTTGTCGAAAGAACTAAGAAGAAAAATTTTTTTGAGTATTTTTGAAATTTCTCAAAAACGACTAGATAAATCAATTTCAAAATCTGGTCAGTTGTAGAACTCAAGAAAACGCATCGATTGCCACCTTAACCGCCTCAATCGGATTATTCGTTCGAGAGATATCGTTAGAAAAAAAACGGTAAAAAATGTTTTTTTTCGAAAACAAAGACATACAAAAGTATTTTCAAGCTCGAAGAGCTCGAAAATGTATCCACAACAATTTTTTGAGCTCAAGGAGCTCGAAAACAGCGGGAAGTATTGGGGCTGGCCCGCAGGGTCAACTGACAGCCCAATTTTTTTTTCGAACTCCGAGCCCCCAGTACCGATTGTTTATGTATTGAGTGTGTATTTTCTATGGAAACTTCAGACAACGGCTTCCGAAATAGCGCTAGCACATGAAAGTAAAGGAAAAAAGCTTCTTTAAGATTTCTCTAGGATTTCTCTAGGATTTGTCTAGGATTTCAAGAAAAGTCTTCTTAATCAACGCTGGCTCATAGAAGTGAAGAAAAATAATTTTTTATTCCAACTCCGAGCCCCGAGTACCGATTGTTTACATATCTCAAGGAGCTCGAAAACAGCCGGAAGTTTTAGGGCTGACCCACAGGATTAACCGATAGAAAGATTTTTTTTTTAAGGACTAAGAAATTATTTTTCGCAAAACTTTTAGATTGAAAATTTTTTTCATCAGCCCGAAAAAAAGTTATTATTAATAATCAATATACTAGTAATTGAAAGCTAATTACGCGTTGCTCTAATGAGAATTTAATAAAGAGTAAATAGCCAGAATTTTTCATATTATCAAATGATTGAATTTTTTGCCATGGGAAAAAATATTAATAACTTATAAATTAATTAATTAATTTAATATCGGAAAAAAAATATAAAAGGTATTGACTGAAAGTAAATTTGTTGTGGTTTTTATTGGGAAAGAAAAGCGGGCGAAGTAATAAAAAGACAGTGTTGTAAATGCAGTTTTATATGAGTTGACGTTGATGATATAGCTAGGGACAGGCAATTTCAACTCCTTCCGCCAAGTAATATGGTTCTCGTTCTCTCTTGGGACCGTTATTATATGAGAGCCCATAGAGGCTGCGACACGTTCGCCAGGAAATGGACGGACATGCTCAAGCGATCGGCGGAAATTATCGATCCCACGTCTGCACATTCGCTCCTCTGTGTATAGTGCCCGCTGATTACACTCGATTGCGTCGAGTCGCCGGGCAATACCCGAAACCAAATATCTGAAAGCTATTTTTTTAATTAAAGAAATTATTTGCTTTTGATGTTAAATAATTAATTCATTTTTTTAAAATAAAATGAAATTCTGTGAAATAATCCACTTAAATAGGAAGAAACTTTAAGCGAGATGAAATATTTGTGAGGCACTTGTAAATTATTTCGAGTCTTGATTTCATGAATTTTCTCTTTCTCTTTCACTCTGAGCTCTTTCGAGATGTCAGCCGGCTTTCTGAGCGCTCGCTTGAGGCAAGGACTCTTGACAATTTAAACTCGAAAATTCAGGTCTCTGAAAGCTCTACACTGTAGCGTTTAATTTTCCCGTGAGAATACGGTTTTAACTTTATTTTTATTATCAAACTTTGGGTTACATTTAACGCAGATTTTATTTACGAGAATCTGTAAATTTTTTCATTTCTATTGAAAAGGAGATGACGTAAACAAAATAATGGACACAAATTAGTGCGACCAGTGGTCACACAGAGGGTTCACTGGGAAAAAACTCTGCATAACTTTACCCGAGCAGAGCTAGTGGAGCAGGAAACCTGAAACCCGGTACCTGGACCAGTACCAGTACCAGTAGTCTATTCTCTTTGCGTTGTTCGCTCAGCACTGAGTAGTACGGAGTTGAGTTGGGATTGTATCATTACTATAACTAACTGGAGTCACGTCCGAGCACGAATCTGCACAAATCGTTTATTGGTATAACTGTACAAGCGCCAGTCTGGCCACGTTCGTATCGTGTTTATTCGAACGAGAATTTATAGCCTGCGCACTTTAACCAGTTGTAACAAAGGCACCAAAAATATATACATCTAAAATAATAGTTGTTATTATTATTATAATAATAACAGATGAGAAAGAACAAACACGTCCGACCCTCTCGAAATAAATAACTTTGCTGCTGAAAAATCTTAAAGTTCTTTCGGTCAGAAATTTTTTTTAACTCTTGCAGAAGTCAAAAATAAAGTTGCTAATTTAATTTAATTTGCTTTGGCGCTGAAAAAATTGAATTTAATATAAAATTTTCAGTCTGCAGGCTTTTAACTATTTATTTACTTACAAAAAAAAAAAAAAACTATGAACATATATCTTACTCAAGAATACATTAGAATAATATACTTGACATGACATTCAGATTAACCGCAGAAAAAAAGAAAACATGTATAGCTTTAAAACCACGATTAATGGAATTTCCAGACCACGAGACCGTAACCGTACCAACATACACATCCACACAAACTCTGTGTACAAAGTAGTTTGCTTAAAATGCGTTACCGCCTTAACCGCAACCCGGGCCTTTTTAATTAGACTTACGTTAATAACGACCGGTACGCCCGTAATGTTTCACCTCTCACCGATATCTCTCATTCTCTTCTTGGCGAAGAGATGCACCAACGGAATAAACATAAATATATATAAAAAAGGTAAACAAGAAAATCAATTACCCTGCTCCAAAAGCTTTCCATAAATAACACTGAATCATATCTGCAATCAAGTGGTTTCCGGCTCGCGCTACTTTTTGATACCAATAATAAAACATAACTCGCTCTTGGCATTTCGTTTTGTCTAGGTCTAGCCCGATCGTGACTCACACACCCACTAAGTGTATACACAGTGATTATCAATTGCCATAATTTACAACTAAGTTATACTTAGCAGTTTTATAAAATCTACCTAGTTCAATTATTTTTTTTTTTTTAATTCTAAATTCAATCAACGCTTACAGCTCTTCAGGTTACAGCTCTGCCCGCAAAAGTAGATCAATTTAACTGTAAAGAAAGTAAGGCTAGAATTAAAATCCGCGTTTTCAATCCAGATTGCCATGGGAGATTCGAAACGGAAAGCTATACATTAAATTACGGCCGCGTTGACCTACAAACTTATCAATTTATATTCATTTTCAAGTTCTATCATCATCATCATCATTATCATCATTCTATGTAATTAACTAACTAGACTCTATAAATTTCTCTGAGCCAATAATCAAACGTCGACTTTTTTTATTCAAATGCCAGAAAATAAATAATTGAATTTTAAAAATAAATTTGTGAAATGCAAATTGAAACTTCGGTGTTTGCTCTGACTAAAAAAATTTTTATTTTTAGTTCAGTTGGTTTTCAGCTTAATGATTTCATCGCGCAAACTATGAATGGAAAACTTGATTTTCGAATTACGTCCTTTGTTCTAAAACTTGATGCGATTTTTTTACAACGCTACCCGCGCATTGTTCGCAAACAATTCCAGGTAATCCTCAACATATCCGGGTATTTATCTGGCATCAAAGCTCGCGTAAACTTCAGTAGCTCGCGCATATTCAAATTTTTAAAAACCGCCAATTCATCAGAAAAAATAATTTTATTCAATTATTAATTATGTAAAAAAAAAAAAAATGTAAAATTGTTTTTGAACGGAGAGGCAGAATGGAGAGTGAAGGTATTATTAAAGGAAGCTTTGCATTAAAATTTTTTTGTGGAATAAAACAAGAAGACGCTCGTTAGAAGAGAAAATCATCTGGTTGGAAACGCTTGTCATCCTTTGACTGAAGATGAGAAAGAAAAGTAAGGACGTAACGTGGATCAAGTTGAAATAAACCCTTTGGTTGAGTTTTTTTTACTCTTAATGTATAATATTCATCGCTCGCTTCCTTCCCCCTCGGTCCTTGGTAAGACTACTTACTCATTTTTCTTGGTCCTTTCTCTCAGGAGAGCTCAATTGCTTTTACAGCCTTTGGAGTAGAAAGAACCACTCAAAGAGTTTAGTTTCAGTGGAGGTTTTCTGGTAAATATTCCAATGGAACCACATTTCACGTTGAAATACTTGGCTTAAACAAATCGGGCTGTCGCGGGTGGTTCCGGCCTTCATTTTCATGCCTTTGTAGTCTGTATTTTAATGTTGGAAACGGCTCAGAAAAAATTTATACTGAAATATAAAATAAGGAGTAGAAAAAAAAAATAAAAAAAAAAACGTTGAATAAAAAAAAAAAACGTCATGCGAATTCTTTTATTAAAGTTACTTTAATATGCTCCACTTTGTCTTCCACTCGTTTCCCCTCAAAGACATTCGGAGGTTATATAAAAAGAGCTCCTTCAATTGTTACAGAAATTCCCTTGTTTTTCATCTCTCTGTTGTCATCACGTCTGAAAGTTTAAAGAGAACAAAATCTTCCTAGACATTTTTTATTTTCATCCCCGTCAGGTACGCGATTAAATCTATTAATATTTTATGAAAAATTTATCCCAGATTTTAAAGTCAACAACTCATCGTATTTTTTTTTGCGCAGAATTAAATTCATAATTTTACAAACTCTCTCTCTCTCTCTCTGTCAACTTGAAAATCTCTTCAGTGATAAAAATTATAAACTTTGAAATATAAATTAAATTAACATAAAATGCTGATGGAAATAATTTTCAACATTGGCAATTTATCATCAACCATTATCGAGTATCATTGTTAATGACCAAGTAGGTTACATGTATATATATAGAACAGATACAAGGGTTACAGAGGGATGAAAACAGTGCGTGAATATGTTTACACAGCTCTCGTAGTATTATGCAAAACATGAGCTTTTCTCATTGCATTATATTGTTGTTGTACCTAGCGTACAAACTCGATAAATCGATAATACACGAGAATTTCCAGTCTCCATTGTTGTCAATTCCCATGAAATACGACAGTAATCCTTTAAATACTCTTACGTTTTTTTTTGTCCACAAATAAAATATGAGTCCTTTAATTTCTTAGCGCACGCGCGCAGGATCCAAAATCTCTGTGAGGTAGCTACTAAATATTTAAATTCAAAATAATCATCAAAAACCTGACCTCAATCAAACTTTATTATTGAACTGATAAATAAATCGTAATTCTCAAATATTTATAAGCAGCTTTAATTTTTCACTTCATTTTTATTAACGTCTAGAGCCAATATAGAATAATAAAAGCTTTAAATAAAACACTATATTGAAACCGTAAAGTTTAAGTCGACGATAATTCCGCTCGATACAATTCAATTAAAAATGAAGTCAAATATTACTAATTAATTGAAAGAATTATTTTTTATTTAAATATCTTTTATTAAATAAATCCCGGTACAAATAATTGATCACAATTAGCGGGAAATTAAAATACAAAAAAAAAAAATTCCAAAGTAAATTTTAACAACGACTTTAATTAATAAAACTTGTGGTTTAATTTGCTGCAGTATAATATTAAGCCTTATCCAAAAGAAAACAACAGAAAGATTGTAATCATCTTTGGTTATCACTTTTGGTGTTAATCTAAGTTGTAACGATAAGAATAATAAGTTTCTGTATTCAAAAACCGGAAGCAGAGTGCAACAAATTTTGTAAGGAAGATAAAGCCAGAGGAGAACAATCAGCTGGCTAACTTTGTAGCTTTGTTAGACACCAGAGACACCTGGGAACGTGTCGTAGTTAAGGATTTGAATCATCACTGGTTTAATTAATAGAAGCCGACAGTCTAACTGTTGCTGGAGGAATATCAGGTTTGATTTAATTGCATAAGTGATTATGATAAATAATAATAACACTGAAACGTCATTGGTGATTGATTTTAAATGAATATTCATTGTAACTTGTTGATGATATCTGCTAAGTACTGGGCTATTTTATTTTGTCATGATGAAGTTGCGCGTTTTATACCGAGACTGATTCATCTTTGACGTATTACCTGGATTTCTATAGAAACATATACAGAGGTTCTCATGACAAGACTCTTTTATTATTTCAATGACTGTAACGTGTAATTTAAATTTATTAATTAAGTTGATCAATCTAGTTGAGTTAATTAATAGCGAACATGTTCTGCTTTTCATTTTCTCTGACGGCCATTTTATTCTCATTCTTTTGATGCTGCTGATTGTTATTTGTAACAGGAGCAAAATGCTCTTGGAAACATAAACGAAACACTTAATATTTTACGGACAGTTAATTCAGATATTGAATTATCGTGAAATGAATTCACTTTGAGGGGTTCTCAGAAAATGAATACTGATGTAGTAAGAAGGAATAAAATTAAGAAAAACATGAAAGGTTTTAAAAAAAAAGCCACCAGGGATTTAATAACCTGTATAAATATCGATTGCTGGAGAAAGAATTGACGTTGAATAGCGTCGGTGCCTTTGAAAATTCACCGAGACTCAAAGCCATTTTCTTCGAATGCTTTAACGTTTGCGACTGGAACGGAGTAACCCGATCGTTGAATAACTCAGTAGTGTACCCAACTTCCCGCTAGCTGAAATATTTGTCATCGAATATTGATTAGTTGGCGAGGTGATAAAAACATTCCGTAGTTTGTAACGGCGGTTTATGATGACCGAATGGGAGTAAGAGGGGGATAGATTTAAGTAATTTCCATGGATCAGTAAGCAGCGGCGGTGTTAATGACGAGTTTTTTAGCTGTCGCTGGGCAATTTAGCAAACTTATTTTCTATTGTCCCTTTGTCTCTTTGTCTTGGCAGGTCTTTAGTGACTGAAAAGACCCATTACAGGGCCGAGTACTTTTTTATACTCCATCTACTATTTCTATTTGCTTCTTCTCCATTGAGCTGCCGCCGCGATCGCCCAATCGAGTTCGCGGTGGTTGAGAAAAACCGCCGATCCCACGGTGGGTAGAAACCACCAGCATCATCATAATCATCAGTACCCATAACAGAATAATCACCAGAGTACTTTAGGACTCCCTTTTATACATCCTTTCACCTTCATTTGCTACTGCCATCAGTTACAACCATCTCCGAGATTGCCTTCATCATTTCATGCTTGTCCTCCTTTCAGAGCAAACTTACTCAGGATTTTATTTTAAATATTTGTCTGGATAGTTTTTATGCCACCAGGATTATTCAAATATTTACAGAACCGGAAAAACGGTGAAATTTATTTGCTGGGTAAAAAATGCGGGATAGAAACGTTTACCAGGGCATCGGGTCTCGTAATATTTAGATTGCTGTCCAGACTGACATGAAGAATCGATTCCACACAATACAATCCTCATATATACGACAGCAACACATTCGAGTATCAAGGACCCAAACAGCAATATCGATTTCGAAAGCACCAATGTCGATTCATCTTCATGAGCAAATAACACGTTTACACAACAAAGAATCCAAACCCTTGTTTTTTTTTTAACACTTTTTCTTTTTCCGTCTCTTCTTCTTCTTCTCCTCATCCTTCTTCTGCTGCTGCTGCTTGCCCTTTTTCAGCTTCTGGTTCTATTCAGTATCTTTATTTGTCCGCGTTACAATATTTTTTTGGATCGTTTGTTTTTTTTCTTCCAGCATCTACTTTGTATCAATTTCTTGGGAGCTACAATGTATCTGTCAAAGAGTATACAACCACGTGGTGATGCCGGTGGGTTATGTTGCTAGAAGAAAGCCCATAAATACAAATTCGACGTAAAAATACGATGATCCCACGATTTGTATTCGTCGCCATAAACGATCGTAAATTCTCGGGCCATTTATATTCGATGATATCGTTAGTTGAGAAGAACGACCGAGGGACCCGCTGGTATTATAGATATAAGCATTTGAGATATCATCTCTACACACTGAATACCACCACTCTGTATGTGCCATCTCAATAAGATAAATATCAAGATCTCCAATGAATTCACTTCAGATTTAATATCATCGTGCATTAGACAATATTTAAAACCGTCTACAACATTTTCAAAATATACTTGTCAAAATAATTTACTAAAGCGCCAGACCGAGCTAAAGTTTCATATCATTTTCAGATAAATTAAATCCTCGATATCGCATTGAAAAATGATCGCACAGAAATCAAAAAAATTTCATCTTATAGCTCAAAATGTCCTCTTTCTATTAGAATCATCATTTGAAATCAATAAAATTTTTTTCGAAAACTGAGAGCCTGGAAACGAAGGAAAAATATTTTTGGATGACTTTGAATTCTTGTTTTTGACCTACAGCTTTTGAAAAAAAATTTTACAATAAGAGAAATCAAAAGCATCGTAAAGTGGACGCTTTAAGTTGAAATAAAATTTTTTTGCGAGTCGATACGAGAATTTAATCTCGAGTTACAGGTTTTAGAAATTTAATAATTCATCGAAATGAAAAAGTGTTGTTTAATTCTCTTGTGCATTGTTTTTAATTTGATTGGCTGGAAACAGAAATAATTGCTGAGAAAAAATTTAAAGGAGTTTTTAAAACGACGATAAATTATAAAACTCATCAATCGACATTTTTCAAAGACCCGTGTAACTGTCAATTTTATTTAGTTTTTTTATTAAGTAGACAGAGTGCCTTGCCCGTGGAGACCCGCGTGTTTCGACTGCTCGAACAAAGAAATATTGTCGCACCCGACGTTATTGCCTTTGTCTGGGAGCCATTGGACGGATTTATGGGTTTAATCTGGTCAACCAACGCCACACTACTTGTTGGTAACGTCATCAATTTTATTTTCAAAATTATTTTTACTTTTTCCCATACCTACGCACGCTATACATTCAGCGTTTCATTTTTTCCCTCCCCCTCCCCCTCCCCTTTATATTAATAATCCAGCCCCGTCTATCTTCATAACTATGAACCATGAGTCACCAAAAATGAAAGCTAGCTTCTAAAATGCTTTAAATTTGTAATCAAAAGCTAAAACCGAAATTCACTAAAACCTCAAATGAAGATAATGTCCAAAGTGAGTGACATTTCCTTCCGTCTCCTGCCAATACCCATTTGATGATATAAATATTAAATGAATCTGAAGTGACGGAGAATAATGTCAAGCCTGTTCCACGTCAAATATTCAAGATAAACTCCCATTATAGTTATAAAATTATGAATCTTATATTAATAAAGGAATTTTTTAATAACCGAGTGATTTTATTAGCTGTTGTGTATATAGGATTATATATATATATATATATATATATAATATATATGTATACGGTATATACATTAAAAGTTACCCTCCACGTTTCGTAGAAACTAATGGCTAAGTATTTAACTTGCTGAAACGTAATTAGAACTCGACTCGGTTATTTGCACAAGCAGATGTCGCACCGGAGTGCTCGACTGAGGAGGAGTCGGCTCGAGAGTTCATGCAAGCTTTATATGAGTACCGTGCTGCAGATTATGAGAGTTTAAATAAGCATAACTGCTTTTTTATTTACCATTATTTTAGATTCTTTATGAGAACCAAAAAACCTAAAAACTCTGTTGTTAAATCGAGCGAAAAATCTTTACGCACTTGATCTTATTCTTCTTGTTCTCATTATGGTTTTTTTGTCCAAATCAATTGAACAAAGTGATCTTGCCACCACCGAAGCTATAAAGTATCCGGTTGTGACCGCAAACGGATATCGTAAATGGCAAAGCTGAGTTACGCATCAAAGCTGGAGCAAATGAGGTTGCAGTGGGTCAGGAAATTGGGTCGTAAGGGGGAAACTAGTCTGACGATATTTACCATGATGATGGTGATGATGATTATGATTATAATGACGATAATGATGATGATGATGATGATGATAATACGCGGGACCAGGATACCGTTAATCTGTCTGGTTGGAACGTTTTCAACGTCTCGTGACTGCTCGCGGTGCTCTTTGTGGACGCGCCTACAGACGCTCTGTAAAAAGCGGAACTACATCATAAGCTATGTTTTGCTCCGCTTTGCCCAGATCCATCCATCCCAGTGGAATTAGTTTAATCCCAGTTGAGATTGGGATTTACTGGAAAATTAGTTACCGTTTCAAGTGACAGTGAGAGTGTCAGACTTTTACTTTTAGGATCGCGTGGAAGCCTTTGAAAGCTAATTTAAACTGGCCGGCATAGTCGTTGGTAGCCATTGTCTCAGTAACTGTGAAACCTGTTAATGGAAAACAGTAATCTAGCGGTTGGTAGATTTGTATGCTTGCGTCTCTTCGGCACGCGATAATGTTAATATAGAGAAACCGCACGCAATTCTGTTTAATGTATGCTGTGTATTGTGTGCAGTAGCCTGTAGGTAATGTGTGACACTGAGCCATACTGCCGAAAGATTGAATTTCGAGTGAGAAATGAATAGCTCGAAATTGTGGTTCTGCTGCGACGGGTCCTTTGTATCGGCTGATGAATATCATTGGACCTTAACCGACACGATTGTAACCATGACCGCAAAATATAAAACCAACTACGGTAATAAGTCCGAAGCGAAGCACAACCAGGCTGAAGTACAAGGGAAAGAAGAAATGTAAGATCGTTTATCTCAATGTGGCACACCAATAACAGATATTATTATCGTTTATCTCTAATAGCGGTAACTCAGCTATTAGTTTTAATATTTAAAACATTTAAACATATTGTATCTAACCTAGGATCACGGTTAGTGATTAATCTCCTCTTAGCAAACCATTTTCGAAAAACGGCTTTGATTGAATATTTAACATTATAATCTAGATCTGTCTGAAAGCTAATAATAATTCATCCGATCTTTCATCAGGAGTAACAGTAATCCAAAGAGCTAAACAGTTTGATCGTATATATATATAAAACAGTTTGTAACTGCATAGAAGGTTATTACCTAATACCAAAGACCCTGGGTTATATCGATCGCACATTACGCTCCAGCTATTAATCCCGGCGTATTGCCAATAACCCTCTTCTCGAGCTCCGTCAAACCGAGAATCCCGTTAAACATCCTACCATTTATACAATCAGCCTTAAAAATTAGTACTGTCTCATTTAAGGAAAGCCATTGTCAGATATAAATCTAGGTCTTGAGGCAAAATACCGACTAGTAAGTAACATAAAAGGTTTCATTCACTTTCCGTAGTTAAATCTGGTTGAACGACTTTCCGTCTTTAACGCGAACGCGTTTCAAGAGGGGCGTCAACGCACTCACCAGTTTATTAGTGTGTGACGTAAGATAACCGCGTCGGTGATTAAACCAGTTTCGGAGAGCAGTGACAGGGCAACGACGATCCGCATAATATCTGATGTTTCCGGTGATTTGATAAACTGAAAGCCCCCGGGCAGATTTTCTGTCTGGCAGCAGTACAAGTCTCGTGTTGTGTCTCAATAATAAATAGCTGCAATAAAGATATTTCGAGGGACTCGGTAGATTTTAGTTTTGCTGAGGTGACTAGCAGAGCACGACCCGTTAAACTCAGATGAGGGTTACCGAGAATGAGGTCTCCAAAAAAAAATGTCCAAGATGAGTTTCTTTATGGCCGGATACCGTTAGCTTGGCAATACCTTGACATTCGCAATCAGTGAGGCCTAATCACAGCCTCCCATCATACTCAGAGATATGTCGTTTAGCTGTTGTTGTGAAGACTGGGTAAAGTAGCCAGTCCAAGCCAGTCTCCGTCGACCTCTAGCATCCAGCCTAGCGACGGTCTTTCTACTCTACGGTACAAATTGCTCCTCACGAACAATAGACCACTGGCTTATCTTACTTCTCTTCGTGCTGCTGATTCACTGGTCTCTTATGACGATTAACCGCCGACAATTTATTGCCCCCATTAATAACAACTTTTAAATATTAAGTACTGGTTTATCTAATCTTTATTTAATCTACAGTTAATTTAGTAATACACGCAAGCTATTATTTCGATCGTGATACAAAGCAGTAGCAGCAGCGGTTCTGAGTAAGTGAGGAAATAAAAAAGAAAAAAGTAAAAAAAAAATTGTGGAAAACAAAGTCCAGACACTGGGCGTGCACTCAAGGTAACGAGATGTGTGTTATGAGGTTAATGGATTTTCTTTACAACAATTGACTATTGTATTAAGTCATCAAATACCCGGTGTAATCTAGCATGTGTTTTTTAATCGTATTTTTTGTTGGACGGATGAAAGGATAGTGGTCTAGATCGAGGAGCGGACTCGAGTGGATAGGAATGAAAGGTGAATCATCAGATGACCTGGGATAAATTTAATATGTCACGGGTATCTACAGTACAGTATTGTCAGGATGATTGTAAGAATGCTGGTCCGCTAGCTGTAGATCTCTCGGTAAACTTGATTGCTGAGTGAACTGCGTGACCAACAAGACGTCAGACAATTACCACTGAGTTGTCATTGAAAGCCAAGATCTCTCGGATTTATCACGATCACGACTTTAACCTACAAACACACTTACTTTCTTTATTAATTACTTTAATCGCCAACAAAAGTTATCTCCCATTGTCTATTGTCTCTTTATTTATTCATTTAAACAGTCATTAATAAATAATTATACTACACATAATTAGGCAGTTGATATATATTTAAGCGCAGTAGATAATATATAAAGAAAAGAAAAGTTTAATAATTGAATGACATAAGCAAGCATTATCTGGATTTCCCGGTTGTAGAGTCGGAGGGTTTTCGGGTTCAGCAACAATGGACCTGGAATTAGATGGCCAATTGTACTCAGTTACGAGTGGGTGGGCGTCATTAAATTTCACCAGCATATAGATGTTGTGCTGCCGGGTTGGAAATAGAGAGGACATAGATATAAAGCAGCTTGGCTTCTCTAAACTCGAGACTCTGGAGCGAAGCTTTGTCGAGCTCCATAGTTGAATTACGGATCCAATACGTATATCAGTATTATATTTCTATGTATATGTGAAATGCTGATAGCTTAATACATCGAGAAGGGTATGCCGTATTCATCTTGGTTCCTAAATCCCATATAATATTTAAAATTTAATTATTAATTGTCTTTTTGGTAAACAATTCGAGTTAAAATCGCAACAAACGCTGTAATTCTGAATACTGAATATTGAATAGACTTGACACCAGAAAAAATAGCTGGTAAAAATAGTGGACGAATAGGAGCCAGTGTGAGAATAAAATTTTTCGTGTCTATTAAAAAATTCTATGCATCTACGAGTGAGTACAATGCTGCTAAAAATAATGGTCGATGGGACAACGCGTTCTTTCTTTATTATTATTGTTATTATTATGTTTTTTTTTTTTTTTATATTTTTTTTAAAGTTTGCTACGAGAGACTGAATTACTCAGCTGTACTATTCCTCCGAGTCAGAGTCAGACTCGGAGTTGGAGCGAACGTGGAATTACGCGGGATATAAGCGAGTATTATTCGTCAGCTGGATAAAAGAGAGGATGAATAAAGAAAGGTATAAAAAGCGAAAGGGTGGATATTAAAGTGAGAGGAGGGTAGAGGGATATATATCGTCTTCTTTGGTACATTCGTACCGTTCTAGCAGACCATTACATTCTTTAAATTCCTCCAGTGAATGAAAATCCACGGATAACCTAAGTCTTTATACTGACTTTTTAAATAAAATATTTTATATTTACTGATAAATATTTCAAGTCAAAAGCCAGCCGTGCAAATAAATACCAAATTCACTTTTTATTTTTGATTTGAAATTTTTTTGATTCCTGCTGTGAAAAATTTTATTTGCCATGATGCAGGTTGATTGTGCATTCAAAATATTTAATTGTTTTGATAAAAAAAAATGAATAAATTTAGTTTTGACTCTGAAAACTAATTAGTTATTTTTAATTGAAAATTTTTTAATTACTCTTTGTACTTCAATAGACTACGTTTTATGAGGAATTTAATTAACATGTCCCAATTAATGGTATTGCAACAAAAGACTTTTATTCTATAATTTAATTGACAAAGAAATATTTAAAATTGTATTGTAAATTTAATCTAGACGTCAGCGAGTTGACAAAAAATTTTTAGAATTTCATAAAAGAAAAAAAGTCCAAAAATTTATATTGAGGCTAAAAACTAAAAATTTTTAATTTTTGAGTTAATTATAAGATGGTCTACAATTAAAAAAAAACTATTGTCGAGTGTACTGTAATTACCAAAAATAATTATTCTCCAAATACGTGACTTTTTTCAGTGTAAAGAAAAAAAAAGGCAAAGGTAAAGAACCCGAAGCTCGTTAACGCGTTATCGCCGTGGAAGCTGCCCCAACAAAAAGATAACTGAAAATAAAAAAGCAACGAAAAATCGCGGACAAACCTCACAGGCGCGTAAGGGCCATAAAGAGTTGGATCTGCACTCAGCTGCATCCTCGTACTCTTTTTTACACCCAGACAAACTTTTTTTATCCCTACGTCTCTTTACTTCTATTCGTTGGCTCAGCTTCTCGTTACGTCGTTCACGTGGGGTCTCTTATTCTCTTTTATTTCCACCGTCTTTCCCATCTTCTCCAACTGCAAGACCTCTTGTAATACCTTGCTTGCCACTAGCTATATCTGACTGCCATCCAAAGAAAATACTGAAAGCATGACCAGCACTCACCTAATGTTTAAAATAAAACATGTCCGAGAGGTTTTTTTTTAAAAATCATACCTAAATATTCAAAAAAGTTATTTATTAAATTTAAAAATACAAAACCTTTAAATTCTCAGTTAATTGCCTTCCATAATGGGAGACTTTACAAAGAATTAATTATTATAAAATAAAAAAAAAATAAAAACAATAATAATAATAACGGCTAGAATTAACCGGAAACACACTGGGGTCTGGCAATTATCCACTTGCGCTTTTTATCAAAATAATTATTTAGTTATTTTTATCTCGGAAATTTATTGTACGCTTAGGAATTTATTGATTTTATTTTAAAAAAAAAAATTTATATATATATTTATATATAATATGTGTTGTTGTTTTTTGCTGTGAGTAATAGGTTTCGCTCCACTCGACAAACGGTACCAGCGTGTGTTATATCGATATATTTATACGTATATATATATATTAAGAGATATGGTATCGACTAGCCGAAAAAGTTTTAAATGTTAAATATATTATGTAGTGAGCATTAGTGTGTGAGTGTGTGAGTGTGTGCTGCGAGCGAGCGCAATCCGCAATCTTTCCGTGTTATTCGAGCACATGCCATATTTTCAGCCGGCTGAATGTTGTGCGCAGGTTATTTAAACACATTGCATTCCGCGATGCGTTCATTTATATTACGTGTCGTGAAATAAATATAACCAATAATCTATAAGTGCTGTATTAAATCGTTGCTCTACCAGCTCTACTTCCTCGTTGATATAAATGTTACATATTAAATGTAGAAATATTTTATTTTTTACTAAAAAGAAGGAAATTTTTTAGATACCAGCCGTAACTCCGCTTCGAATCAACGTATGAAAATAAAAAACATTTTTTTTTTCACTCTTGAGGTCTCTAGTTTGGAAAATTTGGTTATTCTGATGCAGAAAATTTTTTCGAGAAGTCTTGGAAATACATTTATAGATTGAGCTTTCGAAGAAAATTATCGAGTCGCGGTGAATTTTCTTCTTTTTTTTCTAGCAAGTTATCATTATTTTTAGTGGGACCGCCTTTCTTGCTTTATCACTTAATAAAATGAAAACAAATTGACCTAAAAAAATTTGAGAAAAGATATTGAAGCCTCGAGTCCAAGCTTTCAAATGAAATCATCAAAATTGAATAAAAAAAAAAATTTTATCAATACATTTCAATCCTTAAGAATGAAACCAAGAAGGCTATTGTTAAAGTAGTCTATTTTTGTTCCTTCAAAATTGAGAAATGAAAAATTTTTAAATGATCAATAACAAGCGCATGCTCATCATGCTAGTATTATTTTGGTCTCTGAACATTCCTTTTAAACGGAGATATCACAAGCAAAAGTGGAATATTTAAAAAAATTCTCATAGTAAATCCCTTTGATATTTCCTTTAAAGCTCAGTACAAACGAAAAAAAATAAAGAAAAAAATTGATAATGTTCTTTTGAAGAAGTGGAAAAATCGATCAAAAATAAATTGACATAAGACACTAGTTTGTGATTTTTCTGGCTCGTTTTCTACAACGTCTACATAGTCTTATTCTCATCTACGACGTCCCCAGAGAGACATTTTCCCTCTACCAAGACTTACCGAGCTGTAGTATACGTCACCCAATGGACTACGGCCAACGTGTGTGCGGTATAAAAAATCTAAAAAGAAAAACAACAAAAAAAAGGTAAAAATAAAAGAACAGAAAGGGAGACAGAGATAGAGTGGGCAAAAGACGTTTGGACTGAGCTTAGTCGGATGTCAGAAACAAAAGTCGTTTTCTTGGAAAAAAATAAAAAAGGAAAACGTAATATCGAGGGATTCCGAACGTTAGCCCAGGAGATACGGGAGTACGAGTATAGTCGAGTATTCATGTGCACGAGGTTTATGGAAAACGAGTAGATGGAAAAAGGTTATGGATAAAAAGAAAGAGAAAGTCCTTGCCAGAACCTCAGGTCTTAAGAAAAATTTTCTTGATACCATCTCTATTTCCAGTATACCTTAAATATATACATACACATACTCTGTGTATTTCAAACATTTCCATCTGTTGCGATCAACTCGCCGCACCGGGAAATCGCCTTTCGATAACACTTTTATGAAACAAACGTATTTTTATGCTTTTCCAATATATCTTTAGATTATTGTTTCCCTGTATAACATGAAAATCCCTTTATCATTTTCAATACCATTCAAGTTATACCTTTTTTAAATTGACTGGCAAAACAGCTCATTACCGAAAAAAAGAAAAAAGCTATTTCTGTTACAGGTAAGATCCAAATCGAATTTCCAAAGAATGAAAACCAGTGAGTAAATGATATTTCAACCTGATTGTCATTTGAATGACCTAAGCAGGTATTCCGAAAGATATCCGCGCTCTTATTTGAAGCTAAAAGTGGCGAGTGCTCGATATAAAGAAGAAATTCAATAAATGAACAAGTGTAGTTATAAAACATGACGCAACTCATTGGTCTGTCCATTGAAAGTCTTTTAGACACAGGGTTTTCATTTGATCGTCTTACAAAGAACTCGTGCCCAGGTGCTCCTTTCAATTCGAAAGAAAGACCCGAGTAATTCAATGAATTACAGGGGAACGAAAAAGCTAGAGTACCTTTAGCTTCAACCACACACTTTATGGTTCTGAAGCTAGAGCTGAGGCGATTGATTGCTCCTTTTGATACTGTTTCTCGCTTGTCTTTTATGTTACAGCCCTAGTATAGTTCAAAAGGGTTCTTCAGTTACTGGGAGTCTATCTCGGAGTGTTATCATCCTAGATCCCCTTGTTAGGATAATAAATCGTAGCTTTGAGATGATCCAATGATCCAATGTGAATTACCGATTGTGTCGATCGTCCTTAGAGTTATCATATATCACATATTATATTATATTTATATGTGGCTATATAGAATATAAAAGTTAATGTGATCTTACATAAGTCGAGACGTTATCGGTTAAGACAATCGACAGCTCAGCTTGGATCGAGTACACGGATGCGATACACGCAACCATTGAGATGGAGATGGAGCTGGAGCTTGAGCTCACCACGGAGGTGGAGGAAAAAGGTGGAGAAGTCCAAAGAGCTATTGCTGATGCAATTATCGTGATACTACTTATATTCTCGAGCTGTAAATTCCATCACTGATAACAATCTTTTTAAATTATTATTATCTGTTTCTTTAAAACTACCCGTCGAATAATCCAGAGTACGATTACTCGGAACTATAAACTTAAAACTATAGATGTTTTATTAAAAATACCCGTAATTGCTTGGGCAACGAAACTCTATATCTATTTGAGTAACTGGTATTGGGAAAAGCGAGACAAAGCTTTTGAAAAGTTGGCTTGTGCAAATGTAAACTCAGTAACTCAACCGTTCAAGAAGATGAACAAGAAGTAGATGAAGAAAACCTGGAGAGTCTGAAAACGTCATCTTAGTAGTTGTCTTGGTTGTCGTGACTTGCAGAGACGAGTAGACGAGACGTTCATTCATTCTTACGAGTAACTTTATTCCTACAACAGCATTCTGCCTGGTTATTTTTACTTTTAGTCTACTGTCTCTGGCACTCGGAAAATTTACTCAATTTACCTCTTTTACGCTTTTCACAAGCTACAATAAAATTAACTGAGCTTTAATATTTTACTTGAGAGAGCCAAATACTTTGTTAGCTATTTTAATAATACGGAAATTATTATTTTTATTTAATTAAGAAAAAGAGAACAAAGTCGGTTTGAGACAGAAAAAAATCCAAATTAAAATAACATTTATTTTTTTCATGTGTCCTAATTTAAGGTTTGATAATTTCCATTGACCCAATTTGCCCCCAGTCATTATTAATAATTTATTGAATGAGTCAGTTCGCTAAAAATTTATGGGCAAATATTGCAGGCGTGGAAAAAAACTGCTATGACCAAGCGGTAATTCGCGGCGCGATATCACATATGTTTACATCCGGAAACAAACTATGACACTACGGGTCTGCCCCCAGGCTCTCCCAAATTTTAATTTAAAAAAAATGGCTAGCAGGTAGATGTAGCCGAGAAATTACAGTTTTTTTTTCGATTACTGTTTTGCTTCTCTTCGGAAATGAAATAAAAGAGGGAAAAAAAATGGGTGAAAATCTTGAGAAAATAGAGAGACGTGACGATTTAATCTCAAGAGAATGATCTGAGTAATCTATCGTTGATGGAGACAGCAAACGATTCTCTTTCTGTGTTGGTGCTCCGAGGGAACGTCAAATCGATTCCCGTGATGGATTCGTTTGTAAGGATGCCAAAAAAAGAAAACCAAATAAGCGAAGATGGAAAAAATAAGATTCTGTATAAAAAAATAGAGATTCGGATCGTGATGGATTAAAACTGAGAGTTGAAACTAGAAAAAACAATTATTTTTTTCGACAGTACTCACTATTTGCTGATGGAAATGAAAGTTTGTGCAGTGGAAAAGTAAATATCCCCTTGATTTCAAAAAGGGGTTCCACCGGTCACTTGGATCCTCTTGTCCCCATATCGTTTCGTTAATTGAATGATGAGTCAGGTAAGTTTAATTTGACTCGGCTCAGCGGTTCTTTATTCGGCGACGATGATTAAATAACGTTTCAACAGGGATTTCTTCTTCATTGTTGTGTATCACGGTTGAGTTAACTATTTCCCAATTATCCAATTAATCGATCGGGTAAATTGGATTTCCGTTTGTGACCGGAATTAATCATCGCTAGGTCTAATTAAAATTTCCATTACCATTTAGCATCACGGATTCATAGTTGTTAGGTACGTGTTCCGATGACGATGATGCTGGCTGATCCTCACCAGAATACAAGATAAATTTATGCTAATTTATGCCACTAGATTTATTAATTTACAAATTATTGTCTGCTCTCAATTCAAAATCATACCCAACATCCACTCAAATTATTTTTATCTTCCAAAAATATCCAAGACCATATTTGCGCTCTGTCTCAAGATTTAGCGTCGCGACAGATGCAATGATAGAGAACATCAGAATACCGGATTATTACCATGGAATCCAGTGATGCCGTGCACGCGCTCAGAATTTTAATTATTCAGCGAAAAAAAAATCTCGAGACGGATTGCCCGGACCAAGACATCAGGAGACAGTTCCGCGAATAACGGATTCCGTGATTTTATTGACCGCGGTTATGTCTGTAATTATCATTCTCAGGTCTTTTAAAATATAATTTAAGTGAATACCTCAATGTCTCCATTGATACTTTTTTTAAATGCCTCCATATAAATCTGCGGCATGCCCAGGACACTTGTAAGATTCTATTTAATTTAATTAGTCGGTAAACTTTTCGAGAATATTTTATCTGTTTATCGACCCGGTAGCAATAAAAGGAATTGGACGAGTACATGGTCCAGAATGAATAACATCGGAATATTCTCTGATACTAAATGACTACTGCATATTCCATTGGTTTGAATCGCCGGTGATGTGCCTGCTCCGTCGTGTTGGATGAATGTGGCATAATTATTGCCTTTCATTATTCATCCTCATTTAAATGATCGTTGCATACATCTATCTATCTATATATACATATATATGTATATGTACATATAAATACAGAGCTAGCTAGCCAGCTACCTTATGACAGTTGCTACTCATTTAATTTAAAAGCTCGCGCGTGACTAAATAATACGCATTAATTGTGATTGTTCGTAGACTAAAGATCACGCGATAAATATAAATAATTATCATTGTAGTTATTATTTTTAACTGGAGGTACTGGGAATCGATTTTAAAATAAAACATGACAATGAGATTCAATGACATGTATAGCACATGTACAATTTACAGCAGACAGAGTTATGTATCTGTGTCCGATGCAAACGATTAGGTTTCCAAGTTGTATTACCAGTACTGGTCGCTCTGATGCTAATTATCTGATCTGACTGCTGCAATGCAAGTATTGCTCGGCTATGGAACTTGAGTAGAACCTGTCGATATACATGTATATATAAATACATATGTAGCAAACAGGGACTGAACAGTACGCAGAAGCAATATCATGATCGTTATCTTGTAGCTCATGGTGGTATAATCTAGCCGGCTAAATCAGATCCCGCGAAGCGTGCCATTATGCATACCGCTAACGATTTCTCGAATCTTCGCTCCATCGGTATGTGATACGCTTCTAACGATCCTTTGTACAAATTGAAACTCAAATCCATCTATTCCCATTTAACATTTCATATTTATGTGCCCTTGCATGCTGGTAGTTGCCGGTTGTAAATTATTATTTGTGATTTAAACTCGGTGATTAACTTCTTACGTCAGTCGACCAATGCCTACATCGATTATTTCTCAATGAAGTGGATAATGACACTGTACTTTATAATAGTTATTGCACACTGACAGTTGTTTTATATTACACAATAATTTCTTATCAGTTGACAACAACAACCAGCTATCAGTAAACTAGTCTTCATTTTTTATGTTCATTTTAATTTTTCGATCGATCTCTTGAATCGGATAGTGAAAGTCAATCGTCAAGTTTGAACCCAATCTGAGCTCTGGTTTGCGAAATACTCGAAAAAATAAAAAATCATTGGGACGGAAATTTCGGATAATCTTAAATTGAGATATTGTTGGCATAAACACAGATCGTGAGTGTGAAGGGTTAATTATACAGCACAAGGTGATAGCAAGTACGAAGTGTGGGTAATATTGGCAAGCATAGAACCGGGAGGTTTTCGAGCTCGTAGTTCCTCACTCAGCTAACCATTACATGTTTCTATGCTGTTGGGAGCAGTACACGGTCAACCGCGAATTTATGTACCTCATGTACAGCTCCTCAACTGAGAAACTGATTACACCGTCTGCTCTAACTCACTTCGCTCCTACTAAAGCCTTCGTACCCAACTAAATTCACCCGCCACCTCATCACTAGTTTCTCCATAGTAACAAACCTTAACTTTCCCCTTTCATCTCTCTATATCATGATTATTCCCGCGCGAGATAAATACAGAGCCACTGATATTCAAATAACTATATGAATATATATATATATATATATAGATACTTACCAAGTAAGTGGAAGTACTCAAAAGTAACAACACCAGAGGGTTTTCTTTATCGCGACGAAACCTCCATCTGCTCTTAGCTCGGAGCTGCTCAACCCGGCAACAAAAACCTGAAGCTATCCGAGGGGACTCACTCATTCCTTCATCACATTCAGGATTTTTTTTTCATTCACCAGAATCTTGGTCTGCAGAATGACCGAGGGAAGATTTACGTCGGGAAATGAATTTCTTTAAGAACAAAAATTGAATTGGTAAGTTTGAATTATAATTCGCACACCCCAGTAATGAACTGATAGCTGGTGGTGGTTCACAAGTTTATTGTGGGTTAATAATAAAAGACCGAGATAATAGTGTAGAGTATGAAAAGCTCGTGATAAAGAAAGACAGAAAGGAGTATAATATTTAGTGGGTTATTTGCCGTCGAGTTAATCTTCTTATAACCACGACGGCGCTCAAGAATGAACTTCCGTTTTCGGGCGGCACGATATCGCGTGCTCAGACTCGTTAGACTTCCGTTTAATCGTCCTGCATTGCTCCCCTTGCTCTCTCTGGTTCTGGTTCTGGTTCTTGTTCTGGCTCTAGTTATATCTCTGGGTCATCCACTCGATCCACTTCATCCACCTCCAAGAGCTTTAATCGTTATCCCTGAGTACACAAAGACGCCCTGGAAATTTAAACGTTTCTCAGACATACGATCTGATAATGTAACGTGTCTAAACACCTTTAGTCAGATTTAAAAACAATAATTACTCTAATAAAATCCCACTGATCCTCATTACAACTTTTTTATTATGCAGCGTCCAATGATTATGCGACACGTGTCGCGCATTTAATTCGCAATCGGTATACGTCCCATCTGGATGAGGTTTTTTTTCAAATTTATTTTGTTGGCTCAAAGCCGGAACCTGTTTTGAACATATTATCAAGGGGAATGCCACGCTCGTTAATCATCCTACTGAACAAACATCTTTCGCTCCCGGGTAACTCTCCCAAGGTTGTAATTCGATGCTAAGCTTTCAAATCAGCTAAAATCTAATGTATCTGACCAGATCCCGGACCTAGTGATTACTAGATCATTATCATCATCATCACCGTATATTTACACGGAACTAAAAGTCACTCATTGATTTTTAAAGAGCTCTAATTATTTTACAAAATAGGATCCTGGGTAAGCTAAATTTTATGTTTACTTGTGGGCTGTTCGGGTTCGCCCTGAGGATTCCGACCGAGTGGGGAAGATATTGGAGATAACTTGCATCTAATGTCATATATTTTACAATGGTAATAGTAGTACTTGACCGGACGGATATGTTTAGGTTTCATCAGAGGTTGCAATCAATTAGACGTGTACTTTTCGAGGGATTGATAATTTGCGTTCGAGTAATCGATAATGCCGGCGGGTGTTTACATAAACAGATAAAGATGCTGATGCTGATGTTGATGTAGATGTAGAAGCATGTGAGTGTAGACGCGGATGACAACGGCCGTAAGACTGAGATGCGCAAGAGCGTAATGAAAGCTAAGTACGCGGCATAATCTAATCCACTTAGGATGTTGCGGTCTCTGTATCTGGTGAACGTCGGTGATGTAAGTCCTCGGTCTCGGTCCGAGCAGGGCCACCGGACTTGGCATAATGGCTATTACCCAGTCTCACGTACTGATTTAATCTAGATTACCAGTATCAACTACGTCGTCTTAGAATATTATATTAAATATATTAAGGGATCTCGAGGTCAATGCCTACAAATAAATTACTTGAATTAACTTTAGCTTGGCAATTTTGTAAAAAAAAAAAAAAAAAATTATATAAAAAATATTCAATTACTATTGTAAGGAGCTGGGGCAACTTGGACAGAGCAATTTTCTTTTCACTAGTCTCATGTCCTCCTAAATATTAATGAGTTATATAATGCCCCAGTTTATTTTTGTATTGTAGAAAAAAAATTGCAATAAAGTTTATTAAAATTGACAAGAGAAAAAAAATTTTCATCGACGCGTATACGAAAAAATACATAATTAAAAATGAAAGTTTGTTAGACAAAAAAAAAAACTCCTGAAAATAATAGCGAAAAATGTTTTTATTTTTTTTTTATTTAACAAACTTCCAGGTTGGATTAATTAAACTAAAATCACCTCGCGAGGAAAGTTGTTACAAAGCAATAAAACATTGTTAAAAATATTTAATTAATATAGTAATAAAGAAATAATAACAAGTTTAAAGTTTGTTGAAAAAATGTTTACACAAGAATGGGTATCCATTTAATGCAAATAACAGCTTATAAAGCATACCGTTAACAAAATATATGTGGAGATAAATAATAAACACGGTGTAACTCACTCTACTTTTATATTTAGCAGTATGTAATGGTAATGCTCAATAAATAAACGTTTATGTGTGGATGCATTCATAAAAAACCCGGCATCTAACTGGCAGGTTAATTGTTTGCCGTATAAATATTATCGCTATGGTTTATTTTGTCGTGTAATTATTAAGCCTAATTGCGATGTACGTTTTATTGTGGCTCGTCCATTTCACGTGATGGATGAACATTTTGAAATGCCTCGGTAGCTCGATATTCATTTCAGTCTCTAGTCAGAGGGACTAAAAATACAATAACGTATTAACTATATACATATATGTATATATATGTACATCATAAAATGTATGGAATGACTGTGACGTTGGCTGTGACGGTGACAAAATGGGCATGACCTTTAAAAACAATGTAATCGTTGTCACTTTTATTTTTTTGTCGGGATATTTATTGAAATACTTGACATATATACTATTCAATATTTGGTTTTACTGATGGGTATAGATTTTGGTACTCAAGTATTTAATAATATCAACGAGTGTGCACTTGTGTGTTATAAAAAAAAAAATGTATAAAATTCGTATGAGTAAAATTAAAAACAGAAAAAGTTTTATCGGCTCAAGTTTTTTTTATTATTAACTTGTAATATATCGTATCGCACAGTGGCAGAGATATTAAAAAATTTTAAATTGATAACTCTTCTTTTTATGACAGATTAAAATCTTCAACAGGGATGTTAATTAAAAAAATTCATTTATTTTATTTAATTATTTTTTAATTAAAATAATAATTTTTTCAAATTATTAATTAATAACATTTTTATTATGAGGCTTCCGGAAATATGAAAATTTTAATATACTGCGATTTTGATTAAAATCGTAATATGGAGATGTATAATAATTTATTTTTGAATAGCAACTGGTTTTTAATTTTAATAAAACAATTTGTAAATGGAGTAACTGAAAAAATAAAAATAAATATTGAGTCAATTATCTCGTACTCCAGAGTCCACATTAACAAATCAATACCAATATTACTCGATTAATCTAGTATGCAGCACATGGATTTCGATAGCGTGTTTAGTTACATAAGACCAAGTGATTACGTCGTGATATTGATTACCGCACATTTATTAGGTCAATATGAACGCGAGAGCTTAGATTGTTTATGGTAATAAACCTCCCAATCAATGCCATTAATCTGAATATCAAATTGTAAGTAAATACTCGAATCCGTAGTGAATCTAAAAAGTATGAATTTATACCCGAAATCTCGTCATTTGTGACTTTTTCACCCTCTGCTCTCACCCTCTGTCCTTTACCCTTGACACAAGCACACACAGATCTTGACACCCTCGACAAGCATTACAGCGTCTACGTCGACGTAGTTATGTCAAAAATACCCTTTTTGCCAGCCCTTATCGCCCTGCTCACAAACAGAGTGCACTCGACTCTATACTTATTCTCTTGTTCACGACGACCATGATTTTTAACGCACTCTGTTATATTCGTTATCATGAGACACTTTTTCTATACGGTTATTTTTATTTTATTTAGCATTCCTTTGTACTTGGAGTAGCGTATTACGATAAAATATCATTCAATGCTGCCACTCGACATCTCAAGAGCGATTCAATGCATAATTTTACGCACTTGTCCCTGATTTCATATTATTCGTATATGCAATTTACAACATATAAATATTTAATCCATCAATACAACAATTCAATTATTCAAATTGAAACAATTGGATTTAAATATTAATTTTTAATTCTTTACCTTAAAGTTATAAATTATTTTTATGCATTATCTTGAGTAATAATTACAATTTATGGATTTTAATTATCGTAAACCAATTAAAAGTCTTAGGAAAAAAATAATAAATACTTTCTGCTAATGCCTTATCGGAGAAATTAATAATCAACTACACGGCATAGTTGGATCCATTTTCGCTTTAACGGGCGTTTGGTGGGGGATCAAAATAAAATTTAAATAAATTGTGATAAATCAGAATAAAAGTATTTAGTATACTCAGAAATTAATTAAAAAAAAAAAAAAAAAAAAAATAGGAAGCATAAATAAAAATAAAAAATATTTCTTATGGTGTTTTAATTACAAACAAACTGATTTAATTACTGTGGGTAATTAATTTTTATTTTTTCTCATGATATATCTCGACATATTTTTTCCATGTGGCGTGACTAAATTCATGAGCTATGAAAGTGGATAAAAAATATTTACAACAAAATAAGTAAAAAATAGTTAATTTATTTAGAATTTAAAAACACGTGTAAAGACACACGTGCGACATTATGCCTGGATAAATAGTTATTTTATTTTAAAAATGTCATTATTATTATTTTTTTTTATTTTTACCCGTCGAAACGAATGCCAAGGCGTGAGACCGTTTATTACGGCGACGGCGTACGCGCGCCATGGATGTGATTGGAATTTTATTAATTGGCCGTTGCATAATTCATCCCGTCGGTTTCCCGTTCATAATTCTCGAAACCCTCCAGGGTGTCTTTGAATAAGGACAGATAAATAAAAAATGCTAAGGGACGCGAGTGAATAAACTTATGCCGGAACGTGGTGTCTTTAAATGCCCAAATATAAAAAACCACTTGAGTTTTCTTCTTTTTTTCGCCTCCTTCAATTATTTTCTTCTCCATCTTTGAATCATCCTCTGAATATTTCATTTTGAAATTTAATATTATTTATAATATTCCCGCTCTTATATTATTATTCATTTTTTTTTTCAGTAAAAAAAATGTCATTGAATTTTTTTTACGTAATTGATTAGATTGCGAATGATTTAATCGCGAGGATACGTCTCAAGTATTTCCAGATAGTTAGTAATAACGTTGATTTCCTTGAATGTTGTATCCATAAATTTGAAACAAGCCCACGCTACCGTCTAATAACTCATTCTCATACATAATACATAAACATTTAGTATTCATTCTCGTCTCGCCTCGTGAAAATTTTCAATGTGTGCATGCGCTCGTGAAAATCTTACGGAAAATCTCTCGGCAGATTAATATAACCTTTTTAATTATCATTATAACAATAAATAAACCCAGTCTATAAATTAAATAAATGGTTTTTTTCATACAATAATTCTTGACAAATGTGTCGAGTCACATTGAGTGAGTTTTTTTAAAAAATTAGTAACGGTTGTCCGGTAAAGTAACGCCGAGTGGATTCGAACAGATCTATATATATAAGCGTCATAGAGCACCGCCAGTATCCGTTGGATCGTGTGCAGTGCAATATATAAAACTCACATACACACACATACTTGTAAAATAAAAAAAAGAGATGCCAGCACGTATAGACCCGAGGTGCGGCCATCACCGTGTCCAATACGTAACCTAACCTGTACGGATCCAGTATTAATGTTCAAAAATTATTTCATAGATAATTCCTTTTATCCTTTTCGACTGAAATAACTCCCCAGGGTTACCGTTACTCAGTCTCTAAATATATATCTATATCTTATTTCAATTGCCGGTGCAGCTTTCACTAAATTGAGTGCACTATCGTCAGTTAATTTGAGTGTAACCTACCGCCGGTACACTAGGGTCCAGCAGCAGCCATTGTATTGAAATGTAATAGGAAGTAAGGTAACTGTATATGACCTTAAAGATGCCGACGATAATCCAAGGCAGGCGTGTCGCTAATACGACTGCATCTACCTTATGGTCACACATCGGAGTTCGATCGGCAGGCACGGAGAAGGAAAATTACAGGGGGAGGGGATCTGTATCGCGGTAAGAAAATAAACTCGCGCATTTATGAGATCGTACCAGGCGCGACCGCTAGCAGACACTTTAATAAATGGGTTCCGACGGAGGTTACAACCTTCATCAGCGCTAAGATAAACCCGATAGCATCACCAATCTCGTCACGCTGCCGACACCACGCTGCTCCTGAAGGGATCTGCCGCCTTGTGTCATTACCAAACTGTCTTTCATCTTATCCGCCGCTGCTTGATACATTTTTATTCAGCTTTTTTTTTATTTTTATTATTCTATATTATTTTCCCAACGAAAATATCATTTTTTTTATATTTTTTACTCGGATCAAGGGATTTTATATTTGACGTAATGGATAAAAATACAAAGAGGTATTTACATTGCCAATAGTTATTTTTTTTGTTGGATTTTTTTGTATATTTTATGTATATATATTTATTTATTTTTTTATTCCTAGAGTAACGTTTGATTCCCCTGGCACGTATTTGATAGCAAATATAGGCTTCACTTTGACTAGAGAGACACGAAAATAGTTATAGTATTGGGCTCGGGTTTGCGTGAGGTTGGAGCAAGGCTTTGTCCCTTAATACCGACAGCCGGCTGTAAAACGAATCCCGTATGTATGGGGTAGTCAGTGAAAATAGAGGGAATACTTTTTCTCGTGCTCTAACTCGTTTTCGTGGCGAGCAGGGTATAGGAAAAAATACCGAGGAAAATACCCAGGGGATTTAGTTATACAGTCGGCAGTGGCAGATCGATAGACATTGCATTTTATATGCAGTGTCTATAGTATATGAGTTGAAATAAAGAAGGGAAAATGCACTAGAGGAAAGAAAAGCATGCGGAAAAACGATATGAGTGCAAGGGTTCTTAGTCCCCTTGTCATCAAAAATTCATACTCAACTGCGCGATCTACGATGTACTGTATTATTAAATAACCCTTCAGGTTTCATGCCACGTTTATCATCTATCGCACTGTGTTAAACTTTCATGGGATAAAATAATAATGTTACCACCCTTTATTCTATTCATTTCGATAAACAAAATTCTCATATTTGTTAAGTCATAAAATTTCAGTCTAACCTCACTTTTATTAGAATTTATTTTTCATACTTTTATGAATTTAAATTCAAAGTAAATAAAAAAATCAGTCGGTAGCTTTTTAAATTCACTTTTTTTCTGTATGAAAAAAAATTATTTTTGTAATTAGAAGAGGAACTGCAAAAAGTAGAAAGTTTTAAAAATCGCAAGTGGACGAATGAAAAAAAATTTCGTTTGAATAAAAAATGAGTCTGCGATTGTGAAAAATTAGACAGCATCAAGGATTCAGAATGACGGATAAAAATAATGAGTGAAACTTTTTCGAGCCCAGATTATAATTTACATAAATAATGGGACAGGCAAATCTGATATGATGTTGACGGGAGGCGTACACAAATAAATATATTAAAATTTATGTACACCAATAATCCGTTATTATTTCACGGATTACCATCCCGATAAATTAATTTATACACGATATTAAAATCAAAGTAACTTGTAAGAAAAAAAAATAATAATAGTAACATTATTTCTGTTCCAGGTACGTGGATGTTGAAAAACTTTTTTAAAAATTATCCCGACACGTAAGTAACCGTGTATTTATTTAGCCTATTTAAATTCAAATATAATATATCCTTACGAGCTTGAATAAATTTCTTTTCGGATGATCTGTTATGATAAAGTGCCAGTAAAAATTAGCATTTAAGTCCAATGACCCTTGTTTACAGAGCCTGAAAATAAAAATAATAATAAATATACAAACCCGGGCTATTGTCATTGTCGATACGAGTGTCACAAACATCACGTCCGACTCGAGATCGTATCACTGGTTGCTTTATCACCATCCACCAATCGTTCTTCTTTTCAACAACAATATATTCCGTTTTAAACATAACATCTTACATACATGTAAATATATCTATATATATGTATACAATTCATCCGTTAAGAATTCATGAAAAATGTCGGATGAGTTGGGACAAGTCTTAGCATACTCGTTTGAATATATTTAAACGTCTCGCCGACAAGCTCTTGTCCATCACACACCCCGAGCAGACATTTTCCAACAGACAGACAGACACTGCTGTCTATCTGCCCACTATCGGTGGATTAATCTCAGCACGTGCGTTTCAAACTCCATCTGGTATCTATTAATCAATTGACGGAAAAATATAACATATATAGATACATATAGATTATTCAGAATGACTAAATAAAATTCCTCGGGTAAAAACTATTTCTCAGAGCGCACCGTTATTAAATAATCGTTATCGTTATCAAAGATAAGTCTCGGGTACAATACGTGAGGTCTTCCTCTACTGGCAACTTCAGAATTTCTCTATGGGGTTAACTGGGGACTCGATAACCGTTAGATACGATAGTACTCTCACGAGTATAACTATTTTCTTTCATTACTTTTTTATTATTAATTATCAAAATTTACATTTTTTTATTTTTAACTTCACTCGATTTAAGTTGAAATTACCCGTGATATTGAATTTTTATTGCCAATATTATGGAAGATTTGAATGAAAACGTCAGAGAGGCTAAAAACTGACGGGTTCTGTCTCATCACTTTACTACTTTGCCAGTCACGGACGTCAGATTAATTCGTTAGAAAACAGATAAATTGCCTGGTAATTTTCTTTCATAAATTTTATATTTTCATCTTTAAATTTACTATGATAAAAACTAAAAAAATAACAAAATTCTTTACACAATATGGATATTTTTATTCCGTTGATAAAATTCAGCGTAAAACGACCCAAAGTTTCGTCATTAAAAACTCAAGAGAAATCAAATTGATTAAATTTTAAAAAAATGATAAAATATTCAGAAGATTCATTTACGAGATTTTCCAGAGCAGCAGCTCATGCACAGAACCCTCAGGGATTGTGTAGTCTTTTTTAACCTTAATCGAGAACGAGAACGCGTGCTCATCGCTGTAGATCGTGCCCAGATTGTCAAGATACTGCCACACACGGGTTTAAAACTGCGAAAATGGTGACTGCTGTAATAATTTCCAGATGCTGTAATTAGTCATCTCCGGCTTGAGATTAATAATTTTTATAAATAATTATCTTCATTACACTCGACATAACTACATAACACGGATCTGATGGTATCTGTATGATATCTGGTGTGTCAAGTCCATTATAAATGATTTATTAAACAAGTTTATGTTTATTGTCACTCGAAAAGTTGTCGTGAAAAGGGAGGATGTTAAAATGAGGAGGGTTAGGGAAATAAAACGTGTGCGCGACGCCACTGTAACAAAGAGTTAACCGTATATATTATTATTATTATTGTAGATGACAGTGTCCTTGCGCTCAATGTAATGTTGCAACTTCTGGGTGGTAGGCCGTTATTATTAGCATAAGTAGTGAAATATGGCATCATGACACCGACGATATGCAACAAATTCACCAGATTAACAGACCAACTTTACAATACTACTAATTATAAATATACATACTTTTTAATGACCTGGTTTAAATTATTTATTTTGAAACAAATAAATAATTTAATATGCAGTAAATTATTTAGCGTGACTCGGGCATTAAATAAAAACTCGTTTAATTTACAGAGTTATTTCCTTTCTTACTTTTAACTGCTGATCATTTTACTTTTATTTTCAATTACCTTTTTTATCCGTTTATTATTTTCCCTCGTTGAAACGATGCTTTTATGTCGTCAAGCACGTTAACGTCACTTTTACGAGGCAAGGCTGCCGGGCCATCGTGTTTTCCTTAAGCTCAAAACCCGGAGCAAAGTCTATTCGTTAATTCAATCATTTTGCGTACCGCGTTCGAGTCGGGGTAAGAATACATCTCATCTCATAAATTTTACGACCTGCGGAACTGAGTTATTGGTAAAAATTGTAATTTGGCGGCTGTCAATGCTTCTGCTCCAAGATTGTGCGTAAGTTGATAATCTAAAGCTTTTTTCTTTGTTATCTACTGACTGAGGTGACTGCTGTACAAAATGGCGGCAGATTTCTGACATGACTTTTTAGAAAAATGATTTTTATATTTTTTTTACGGGAAAAAATGCATAAAAGTGAAAAATAACTCGATGTTTGTTTAAATTCACTTCCTGCGAGTGTAAAAAAAATTTAATGATCGATTTAGTCTGCAAAGTTTGAAAAATAGACGGCATTAAAAATCTCAGGTGGTCTAAAAATGGCAGACAATTTTTTAGCGGAATCACAACTTAAATTTAAATTATGAGAGTAAACAATGTGTTTTTATTTTATAATGCGATATTAAAATACCTTGGGGTAATTTTTTTTAATTATAATAATAATTATAACGGTAAGGAGATAAAAGACAAGATTAAAAGTATAAGTGATCGTTTATCTTTGTAAAATAGTCTTCTACATACGCCCTCTCTTAAATATCTTCAAATTAGACACATTTATCTCCTCAGCGTCTCTCTTCCGAGCCATTCTCTCTTAACTACGCTTTTAACATATTTTATCCGTAAGTTTGAATAATAATATCATTTTTTAAGGATTTTTAAAATAAAAATCAAGAGTTTTTAAAATAAATTCACGGGGATTCTTTTATTCCATAAACTGGCTCTTTATTTCTCATAAAAAAAAAATCTATATTTTTTTATTATGTACTTCTTATGCTTATATAAAATAAAAAAAGCTTTTTTCCATGTTCATTCTTTGTTGACACTACGACAAAAGAACTTTCAGCTGCTAGATTTTTATCTCAGTATTAAGTTTTAAATTCCGCAGTACACGCGGCAATAAAAATAAAAATATTAAATAATTGCTAAAAAAAAAAGAAATCAAAGCCAAATATTCCACAGAAACTTCATTAAACTTTAAGTAATTAAAATCCCGAAAGTTATTAAATAAATAAATAGCATATCTGCAAAAGAAAGATTAAAAAACTTGAAATGTAAATAAAACAAAGAGAATAAAAGTGTTTACCCCAAAAGAATATCTCTAGAGAATAATAATCGGCATCCTCGGTAAAAGACAGAGTGTGTGTTTTCATCCCACGCGATCATTGTCCAGCATTATATTTAAATCCCGTACGTAGGACGGACTGTGACAGTGATACGTAAGGCATACTAATTGCCCCGTTATTTTTACCGTCCTTCATCCACGTGGCTCATCAACAATAACAATAACAATAACAACAGCAGCATCAACAGCCGCAGCCATTGGATCTGTCAAATAAAATTATTATCTACATCTATAACCAGACGGTTTATTACGCGATTCTATCTTTCAATGCAGTTATATTATTTTATTTAAATTTAATTCATCACTTGACGCTAATTTAATTTAATTTTATCAAAAAACGGGATTCTTTAATTGGATTCAGTTGATTTTTTTAGTCTGCATCTGGTCGTAATGAAAAGTCAAAATAATTTTTCAAAAGCCCGGGAAAATTCAAATTCTTTATTTACTTCAGAAATAAAATCAATTTTCGTGATAAAATTTATCAGAAAAAAAATAAATTGGCGGATATGTAAATGAATTGAATGTGATTGGATTTGAGTTTTCGATTACCCGAGCACGTCAACAAATTATTAGTTTCGACGGAGTACAAAAGGTCTCGGCGCGTTATTGTTATGTGTGCAGACGAATACGAGTGGGAGTATAGTGAAAATACTAGTGCGAATACAAGTACCAGGATATTGAGTTTAGTATGCATGTATGTATGGTTTTCTCTCGGTCGTTACACTGAGGAGAGCAGGCCATCCAATTTCGAGGGCTACAATTGTTATTTGAATGTTCAGTGCAGTTTCGAGCAGCCCAGCCTTTTAAAACTCAAAGATAACGTTCTCTTCTCTTCCATCCAATCACTATACAGCGCAAGGATATTGTTCTATGCAATAATTTATAAATATGTATTTAAATATTATATTTATATACTTTTGTTTTCATATTTATTCAAATTTTATTTTATACTTTCAAATTATATACCAATATTGTTTTATTCAGTCACTAGATACAAAAACACTCGTACTTTTTTTTAAACTCTTAAATATTTATTTTACTAGAATTTAAACATCGAGAAAAATTCAAAAATTTTTTTTTTTTAATTGCACTTTTTTTGCGGGAATCTTCTGAGTAAATATACGTAAAAGTCATTACTTTAATTATTATAATTATTACAGTATAAACTTTTGTTTAAAAAAAATGAAATTCAGAAGGCATTTGCGTGAAAATAAATGAAATGGATATAAAAGGTAAATATTTAACGTGTATGTGGGTGCTGAGTGTTGAGTGGTATGAAAAAGGGAGTATAATAATATAAGAAAAGAAAAGGGGCACATGGATATACATGTCGACAGGCACTCACCCGCTGTGAAAGGCGGACGCCATAAGGAAGGAAGACTCCTCTTGACTTTCCCTCTCTTTTCCCCGCTGGCCCGTCCTCCAGCTTTCTTTCTCTTCTTCTTCCTCCCTCGCCGGTTCTTCGGCTTTACTTGAGCTTGTCAGCGAAATAAAGCCATTCTCTGCTCGACGTCGGTACACCGATATTTCACAATAATGCGAGATGGATACTAGAGGCCGGGGGTCAGCATCGACCGTGCTCGGGCTTCTACTTCTACTTCTACTTCTAGATGCTCCCGACGCCGCTGCTGTTGTTGCTGTTGCCGTTCTTATAGACCCCGGTTACCCGGTAAAATATTGAGAAAATGTTTCAGACAAAGTACGTGCTCGGAAGCGAAAAATAATATTTACTGAAAATTATAAATTTTATTTTCAAGTGTAAGTTTTTAAATTATTTTTTTTTTTTTTGC
Organism: Microplitis deprimator; assembly: GCA_964016945.1. NCBI lineage: Eukaryota > Metazoa > Arthropoda > Insecta > Hymenoptera > Braconidae > Microplitis > Microplitis deprimator. The sequence goes on from OZ024709.1 coordinate 433,692, forward strand.
TTTTTTTTTTTTGTGAATAAAATTTTAATGCTGCGGGAATAATAATGAAAATAAAAAGCGAGTTTAAATTTATAATGTCTAAAACGATGCACGTACGTCAGGCTGTGGGCACACGATCCACGTACACGCGTTCCTTGTGATACGTCATGTTTTATTTCACACTTGTCTTCAATGTTTTTTTTTTATTTGTCAGGTTAAAAAAATTAATTCATAAAAATATTTAATATTTTGTCCAGAAATTCCTCAGGTAAACAAAAAAAAAAAGAATTAATTTTCTTCTCAGTCGACTTTGAAATTCATCGAAATTTTGACTTTTTTAAAGTATATATTTAAAGGATAATTTAAAAAGTCAATACTTTCAGTCATAGAGAAATAACGTTTTATAAAATAATTTTTTTTTTTTCTGCTTTTATTCATTCGAATCCGCATTATATTTATTTTTCCATCTTATCGTCTGCAAGAGTCTCAAGAGTCTATGAAGTCTATACGGATTCAATCGATCGACTTTTCCGATATTGCCGTCTCGATTCAAGGACTCTTTGTATTTTTTTTTTTTAACAAAATACGAGACTCGATATCTCGATGACCACAGAAATATAATCCACGGATATTACCTGCGCAAAAATATTTGAATTGAATTCTTAATTATTAGCCGGTATGAATAAAATAATTAAAAATATTGAAAGAAGGAATTTTAATATTCCTGAGAATTTCAGTAAGAAGACCAAAAATTTCACCAAAACTTTATCCATTTTATTCAATTTTGTCTACATAACCGTCAATGTGAGGGGTTAATAGGAAAATTGGGTGAGAAAACCAGAGGTAAAAGGGTCTTAAGAGCCTTACGCTAACCTCAGTACTTTAGTTTCAAAACAACCATCTCCGTAATAACGTCTTGGGCTAAAGGTTATGTGTTAATTATTCCATAACTAAATTCATTAAGTACAGGTCAAATTTTCTAACAATATCTACCGTCATAAATATTTTTTTAAACATTCAGAGTTCGCAGAAAAATATCCTCTATTTATTTCCAGAGACATTTTCAATTAAACTTAAAATTTTCCTTATGAAAATACGTCCTTTGATTATTCAAAGCAACAATCTGCTTAAACAACAATAATTTGCGTGCTCGAATTGTTAAATCAAGCGTACAAATGTTTATCGTGTATTTTTGATGAAACAAAGGAACTAGTCTTTCATTCTAGACTCACGAAGCTCGAGAGTTTCCACGCGATCGTCGTCTAAAAACAACTAGATGCAATAGTTGCATGTATTCTAATATATATATGGATATATATGCAAGTACTTGATCCCTGGAGTGTAGAGTTCTAACCTCGATATCGCATCGTTGAACCCGGACAATGAGCTGCAACATTCTCAGTGATTTATCGTCCACCCCCGTCATGACACAGTAGCCTCGAAAATTTATTGATTTATTGCCGATTCTCGGGTGCTAAATAAATGCACATTCTATGTAAATCATTTTTATTGTTTATAACTGTAGCTATAAAAAATTAATTATTTTTAATTCGCTCTCTATTGTTTAATTTTTTATTTTTCTCCCTTGTGGCGGCATGGAAATTAGATGTAATTTATGATAATTTAAACGTCTGCTGCGACAAATAATGCCCCGAGTCGATATTCAATCAACTATAATTTTCTCATTGTGGTAAGCGTGTAGGTCACACCGTGGATGCCGGCTGGAAGTAGATAAAACCGGTGCGTGGTCGGACATTTGAGCGCGCCAAGTTATGTGGGGTTAATATATACACAAATAACATTTATATGTTCGTATATATGTGTGTAATAAATTCAAGTTTAATTTACAGCCTTCCCATGAAACATTTTAGACACTTATTAATTACTTACTTACCGCAGAAAAAAGTACTCGAGCCAACTGCCGCCATTTTGGATCACTTGCTATTTTTAATTTCTTCCTACGCGAGAACTCGACGGTTAATAATTTTTGAAAAATTTTTTTTGCCTTCTGGAGAAGTGAAATTAAAAATTTCGGCAATTAATTGTGCAAATTAACGAGTAACAAAATTTTTAAATGTTTAATTTAATGTCTGAAATTTTTTGAGGTTAGGAAGGGATTTTGCGAATTTAAAACTGAAATTTTGAGAATGTTGACTGTTAAAAATTTTTCATCTTAATGTCATTCTGTTTAGTGAAAAAAAAAAAGTAAAATACTCTTAGTAACTTGGCAATTTAGTTAAGAAATGATTTTCTTAATGAAAGTAGTGTAATTTCACTCTCGAAAATGGCATCTGGCAATCTCACGCGACCTACGTGCATAAAAAAGTAAAAATGTATTATTTAAAAAAAAAATAGGAGTAGTAAACACGGCAAGATTTTTCGAGCAAGATAATATTGCTCGAGCTGGCTCGGCTTCACATGATCGTCATGATCCACTTATCGTGCGAGGATCGACCTGCATAAGTACAAGAAAGTTGGTTATTACTCGACCCGGCGTATAAGTCAATAGCGTCTTCAGAACCGCATCAGACTTCTCTGAGAAAACAGGTATTTAATTAATAGGCGGCGTTACACTCTGAGTGCACCCGTGCAACTGCTGCACAAGAGATTAGCGCGTCTTATGCACTCCCTGATTCTTTACAAGTGGATAGAAAATAAATAACTGACTCACGCAATCAAAAATTATCTACTTCTACACCTTTTAAGTAATCTAATTATTTTTTTATTTAAAAAAAAAAATAATAGAATCGAATTTTATTCATTTTCAACTCAACTGAAGCGAAGAATTTTTTTAAAAATTCAAAAAAAAAATAATAATTGAATAATTTAAAAAAAATATCCAACGCGGGTGGGATTTACACGATGACCAGAGGCGATGAAATGAAATTATTAACAAGTTAAAAATAAAAAAGTAACCGTAAATCTTAAGCTAGTGTAAGATCGCGTGTTAGGTGAATTGGCGATCGTTTGCCGTTCACCAGCTATTAAAATTACTGTGATAGTATGTCTAGTGTAGTTTGGACGTCAAGTAATGGTCGTAGCACGACTGTAGGCTGCGAACAAGTAGAGGGGCAAGGGCCCAAGAGCACGAGGGCCAATTAGACGAGAACGTGAAGCATCTTCCGATTGGATTGCATTAGATTCTCTTATGGGCAAATACACACATTCAAAGTTAGTCATCCTGCCTGGACCCTACGCTTTACCTATTTATGCATAAACCCCTTGCTCTTGCAGCCTAAGCTCACCCAGGGCTATTTCCGCGTTCCCCTTCCTTCTTACCCTCCTCCTTCATAACCCGAGTCCCATGTAATCCGATATGCTGATGCGCCAACCCGAGCGCTGATGATACCCCAGTGGACAAAAACACTCGGATGCCAAACTAATCGATGGCTCGTAAAATTTAATCAATAATACTCCAGTACATTCTTATTAAATTGCACCAATTAATATAAATATATATTTAATTTGACCACTCGAAATTATTACTTTCATGTCGCGAATTAATTTATATTTTAATTATTCGACTGGTAATCAAATTAATTTGCCTCGATGATAATTAATTACAAACTATTTCCATAATAAGATATGATAATAAATCAATTATTTTTAATTATCAACAAAATATAATTGGGAAATAATTCGCATGTTAAATTACTGGAGCATTTAATTATTTGGTAGCAAAAAAATAATTTGATACTTGATCTGGGTTACAATGGCATGAAATTATAACAAGTTTCAGTAGAGAGCTCGTGTATTGAAGAGTATGAAATTAAATGAAAATTAAATAAAAAACAAAAGGCAACGTGTTGAGGATGCGTGAGGACGCTAAGGAGTTATAGAACCAGTAGAACTTGGAGAAGGAAGAGGAAAGAAACAAAGAGGATGTCGAGTACATTGCTTCTAACACCCGGTTCAACTGCTCACTCCCTTTTTCCTCCTCCACTGGCTTGCCCTCCTCCTTTTCCACCCCCTCCCCCTCATCCTTCTCCGCTCATTCTTTCTCTGGTCTTGAACCGCAGCCCAGCGCCGCTACTGCCATTATCTCATTTTTATTCATTCGTAACATTGTTTCTGGATTGCAGGTTGTCCGACCTACGTTCCATTCATCATTAAACCTTTTTTTATTTATTAACGTCTAATTTACTCGCGTAATCCAATAGACTTTTTTTTAAATTACATCACTATAATTATTTATAATGAGACCGTAGGGTGAGAGCCGAAGAAGCGAATTATTGGAGACGGGGCAAAGTGGAGTACCTCCAAAATTTTAGTGTTTTCTTGTCCGAGTCAAAAAACAAATTCAGATTTAGTTCTCAAAGTTCTTAATGAGGTTTTTGATGACCAATTTAGAATTTCAAGATGACAGTAGAGAAAGTTGTCCTGATTTAGCCCTCAAAATAGTAGTGATGACCAATTTTACCACTTTAAGGACTAAACTGGAATAACATTATCTGGATTAAGCCTCAAAATACTCAAAACATACAGGAATAATTTCGTCCGCATTTGAACCTCAAAAGTCTCATTCGACGTTTTCTCTCCCCTCTCCTCCACAAATAAAATGACCCCTTTCTCTTTTTTCATGAACGCAATATTGATGTTAAGTTATTATAAGAGCATAATTAAATGTCAAAATAAAATGATATGAGTGTCAAAAATGTTGTACTGTTTCAGTTTGAAAGCTTTTTAATCAAGAAGTTATTAATTTTTTTTTTACTTACAATTTTCTATCTAAAAGTTTTAAAAGTCCGAAGTATAACTTTTCATTCATTGAGGATTTTGAGTACTAAACTAGAATTTGTTTTTTGACTCGGGTGATTATCCATTTTGCCCCCCCCCCCTCCTTCCCGAGAAACAATAAAAATATTTGGCACAATAAATTGAATATCGATACTACCGATCAAGCAAACTTGTCGCGTCTGGGTTCTGAGTTAGGTATTTTATATTTTATATATAAATATATAGGAATCCGGGCTGGGGAGAAATGAAAAGTGTGAGGTGAGTTTGGTGTAAAGAGGAGAATCGAGGCGACAAAATTGATGGGGTGAAAGCGAGAATATAACTGATATTGAGGATTAAACGTCCACAAGGGGATATTGGATTATTGCACTCGAATTTTACTCTGTCGGGTGTACTGCTAGGCGGCGACAACTCCAAATATAGTAGAGCAAAGTGGATAGAATAGAATGGAGTGAAGTGGAGTGAAGAGGCGACACCGTCGATTCAATTTCCCTGTCAAACAGACTAGACCCTTCGCACCACTCGTTCGTCTTTGTCCAAAATATATACCATTGGGTTTCTACACACGCATCTTGTGTGTGCAGACTCACACAATAAATGATGTGGGTGATCAATTGCTAGAAAGATATCTCGTCTACTCACCCGGGAAATCTAAAATCTGTCGCTCGGAATTTTTATTTCACTTACTGTATAATTTTATTTTGAATACATCATATTAAAGCTGTTTTATATTTTCTGATTGACGTTATTCGCCGCTATAATGTTGTAATTCTCGATTTTCAATTCATGCTTCGTGGATTTTATTTTAATTAGAGGAAAAAATTAATGGATTTCCGTAATTATTATTATTACTTCTTTTTTTAGATTATAAAAAAATTCTTCATTTTAATATTTTTTATTCAATGAAGACATACTTTACCGAGAATAATTAACTAATGACATTTTAAATGACAGCAGTAACTCGTAAAAAAATTATTTCTAATTAAAAAGTCAACGGAAATTCTGAAATATAAATTTCTAGTGAGGACTTAGAACTAAATATCCAATAGTTTATTTTTTATTTTTGACTCGAGATAATTATTTAGTGGCAAAAAAAAAATGACAATGGAAATTTTTCTTTTCTTATTCGCTCCCTTTTATTGTATTTTTTACGCAGGAAGTAAGTAGACTATAACCTTTGGCAAGAAAATAAGTAAATATCTTTTATGTATCCTTAAAAAGGGCTTTAGTCAGATGCAAAAAGATAAATAACAGGCTGGACTTATCTGAGTCATAAAAAAAGAAAAGCAGCACTCTCATTTCCCTCATAAAAAAAGTGAGCTCATGTCATCTGACCTCACTTCGACATATATATGCATCTTTTTATTTCCCTACTTTACGATCAATTCCATAAGATCCATTTTATATTTTAACACATTAAATACTTAAAATATTTATTCTCATATACATGTTGGAATAAATTTTTTATTCCCTCTGATGTTTTATCATAAAAGCGTAATTTGCATTACATATTCCGTCAATGATAAATTAACCCGCTTACCAGTTCCAAGTTTGCGAAGCTCTTACTTGTAACGTAAATTTTTAATTATTTCATCTTGGTCTCCATATCTATGCCGACCCAGAATGTCACTTTTTCTAGTCACCAATTACTTAAATCTCATTAAAACTCAAGCCATTACGTCGATTTTCCGTTACAGCTATTTAATACTAAATAATATTACAGCCCAGTAATCAACTACTCATAAACTTTATTCCAACATCACACTAAATGACGTTCATTCATATATATTTTTAATTAACAACCTGATACTTTTAGACCGCTGACACCTTTTTTGTATTCTCTTTCACAAAAGCACATTCGCCGCAGCTCTAAATTATAAAAATGAACCCAACCGTAAAAAAAATATCTTAAAAATTAAAAACCCGAGTATATTTTCTGTAGTTGAGACATTAAATAACAAGATACCGGGACATAAATACAGCTCGATATGATATCATGGACTGAGCGTCTGTTATCACCGCTTCGCGTATATCGAGAGCTCGAATTTCCCAAAGGACAATAATGCTATTACGTTTATAAAATTTACAAGATAGTCTGCGAACCCGCGCTATCTGGTAAATTTTCAGTATAAAGCTCTGGCAGGTCAACCGTCGGGTAATATTCCGTAAAACCGTTCAAGATAAATCCATGATATTTTATAACAAGGAACTTGAATCACCATTTTTCGCCGGGAGACACTTAAAAATGCAAATCAGGTATAATTGATGAGGTGAATAAATGAGGGACTAACGTACTCTAGAACATATACGGATAACTTGTTTGGCCTTAGTTGGTATTACAGATTAAATCGTTATGCCATGTGGATCTGCGCTTATAAGGTTTTTGCGATTTTCTATGCCTTCATCAGCAGAGAGCTCTCAGAACAGTCACAGCCGTGGCAAAAGCAATAGGAATAGCAACACCAGCAACAACAACAGTACCAACGTTTATCGATATTCAATACGCTCAAATTAAGGTATATCACGTTACAACGACAAGCATGCTGTTATGGCGCGACAAGTACTTGTAAAACAGTATTATAGATCCGAAGAAACCCTAGAGCGGCGAGCTGGCAGTAATGCCAGCAGATATACGACATCAAACGCCGTATTCGTACAAGAGCTAATCTACACCGTCTAACGATATCTCCCGTGAATTGGCCCATGAATCTTGTTACTGGTCTGGTGTACTAGCATTTATTCGTACCGGCACCTACAGCAACAGATTTAGTGCGTTTCCAGCTCGCGGGCACACCTGCTGACCAATCGACCGACTACGATCGAGACCACGATCTCCGTCGGCAACCGGAGCAGCTCCTCGGGCCGCTCGTATTCAGAAAATAACACAGCAAAAGTTTATTCTCAACACTAACCAGTTTTGTTTAAACCGCTTTGAAACGTGTTAAACACGTGCTTTGAATCTACCGCGTCCTCTCACTCGAACCGATTCCCAATATCAACCAACCGGAGGAAATTCCGCAGTCTGGAATCCCGCGATTACATCTCCATGATACCAAATACACTAATACTAATGACAGATTTTATATTTTTTTACTTTTATTTTTAATAAAATACCTTCGGGACTTTAGCTTTTCGGATCCGCGGACCAATGCGAGAGATTAAAGAGCCAGATGAAAGGGATTGTGTTTCATTTGGAAGATGGAAATGTACGAGTTATTTTTAAAAAGCGGATATAGACGGATGTGAATTTGTTAAAACTCTTTTTTGTTACTTTTACAGATAGTCTGTGTCTGGTTCGCTCTGTCGACTGAGACATCATCGACCCGTTTTCTGGGCAGGGCTTTCCCCTTTTTTCCATTTCATCCCACGCCAAAGATTGATTTGTGAGTTAATTTATCTAATGCTCGGGAGTTTTGCTTTTTTTTGTGCAACAAGAACATTGAATGGAACAACTGGGCGCATTTAAAGATGACGTTAATAACTTGGGTCTAAGACGCATCTGAATTTATAAATAATAAGCTAAATAATGCCTCGGGATTCCCGTGCGTTGAAAAGAGAACAAGGGGATACGGGAATGAGGAAGCTCGAGTCTGGATGTTAAACCAGCTGTCTACTATCATTTTATGTCTGTCCATTGTGTCTATCTTTATTTACAGTCATTATGGTATTTCCACCGCGGGTTTTATCTCTCAATGTCTCAATACTCTATCTGATCATCCAAGGGCGGCGTTCCACAAAGAAAAGAATTATTTATATTTTTTTACTTACCGAGGAGTAAAAAAAAAAATAATTCAATACAATATCTGTGTTTACAATACGCCACCTATTGTAATCTTTTTAAATTTAAAAATCATGCAGAATAAAATCAGCATTAAAAATGAAAAAAAAGTATGAAAATAAAATAGTATATTAAGAATTGAATGGACAATTTATAGTGATTATCAACAATATATTCGCACTTGGTATCAATGAGATTTGATCTTGAGCAAGGTATAGCGTGTGAGTAGACATTTATCCTGGAAGCTTCTCAACCACTCGATCCAGCATCTGTTGCCTCACACATTTTAATCATTTATCTTATTATCCTGCTTCAAGGTACCGCCAATTATTTATTTAATATTTTATCTATCACGAATAAATTATCTTTTCTCAGTGGCCGTTTCTCAGAGAAGTTATTTTTAAAAGTGAATAAATAACAGTGAGCTTAAGGAGGAAAAATCATAAAGACAATATAGGACGCGTGTGGTCCCAGGATCCAAAAGTGGTTGCAGAAGCGGTAGCACGCCCAGCCCGGGATCATGTGAATCCAAAGAAAGTGCACACGCGCACCCAGTGAGTTATGGCACATTGTTCCTCCCCATTCCCCCATTCCCCCATTCCCCCAGACCAGGCCAAACCAGACCAGACCAGACCAGACCAGACCAGAGAGAGTGCACAGGGTTCTGCTGAGCTGAGGAGTTGCATCTACTCCTTATGTCCATGAGAAAACGTGATAGTATATGACGGTTAAGAAGAAATTCCACGAGTAAATTCCGCGAATAAAATTCTTCTTGCTCTTTTATTTCATTTATTTTTTTGACTCAATTATTTTTATTGTGAACCATAAATGCAGTTACCAGATCTTAGAGTAAGAAGATAAAGCTGGGATCGAATTCGATCAATTACTACTGGTTGTTCCGAAAAGCAGATCAACCAGGTCATGGGTCCGAGCGAGAGCACAAAAGATAGACAACCCGGTTCCGTGAGCTCGATAGTTGCTCATTAATGAGAATGATAGATGGTACTCTTGCGGTTTATATAGAAATACTTTCGGTTGATGCACTGAAAACACGTGCTCTTAGTGTGTATACTACCGCAGATAGGTGGAGATACAGCTGAGAATAAAGAACCGGGCTCCGATCGCGTGGGTAAGAACAATGAAACTTTTCCAACAGGAGTAGCATCGATGCTTAGCCCTCGGGCATCGAGTATAGAGAACAGTAAATCGTGACGGCTGTTAGTGAACTTGAAATGTAGTCATCGTGATCATTAGCGACATATCCACTTGTGTGTTCACTCATTTAACCAGCTATCAGTCAATAGCTATTTTATTTAGTAGTTCCCCGTCTTTATTATCACAATGCAGGCTTTTGAACCGAGTTATCTTGACATCTTGCTCATTAATCAACCCGGGTTTTTTTCGGGCAATCCGACCCCAACTTAATTCAACCCCAACTCACCTACATATTTCAAGACCTTTTCCCTTTGTCATAATAATTTTCCTCCGCAATTATAACCCTACTCTGAAGTCTTGATCTCACGAATATTACCACCTGGGTTGCCCGCCGAAATTATCTCAGGCTCCGAGTAGAGTCTCTGTGCGAAGGCGATAAAGCATAGTCTTTGGGTTGAGGAATTATCCGGGCCTAATACGAGCCGCGACACCGTCGGAGCTCTAGGTGGTTTAGTCCCAGGCATTGTCTAATCTCACGATAAAGAGTGAGACTACTGGTGGCAGCACTGGCGCCTCTGTGGGTAGCTACTCATCACGCTGACGTTAATCGTTAAACAGAATCCACGTCTTTTAGTAGACGTGCTCAAGCGGAACAGTTCTACCTAAGTAGCACATCTATCGCAATATCCGTGAGGAAGCCAGAGAAAGCCAGAGGAAGCATGAAACAGCTAAACCACCCACCCACCAAAATACCCAAACCTCATCTACCCAAATACCTACGACAGCTCGAGTGTACATGCTCGGCTATATGTCATCGGAAACCTAGCGTGTCTCAGTGATTAAACGTGACATTTTCCCTTATCTCCTTTACACTGAATAGACGTAGCTTTCTCTGCGGGTTTTTGATACTTCTAAGGAACAGTGCCTCGACCCTCTATATCTATTTTTCTCAGCTGACAGTCAACTGGGATGTCTCCCCGATGACAAAGCTGCTTTTTCAGACGTTATCTCAAGTGACACCTCGTAATACGCTATTAAATCTTAATTATCTTAATTCCGGGTCATTGTGATAAGAAGATTTATTTTAAAATACCATCAGTGCGGGAAATGGCAGAGTTCAAAGACGATGACTATGATAATAATGATGATGATGATGATGATGATGATGAAAATTAAAATGTGTTCCGTTAGATGATGAATTCCTGAGAAATCAGATATCCTAGCGGCAGATCTAGCGTCTATTTCGCAGAAGATACACAGGAATTGACTATGATGAGGTAGCAGAGTACGAATACAAATGAGGAGGTAAAAGTATTGTCGTAACGATGTGCCGAGGACGAGGACGTGGTGGTTTCCATCAAGGGTGTGATGCGTTCTTCACATGACTTGCAAGCCTGGTGACTTTACCACAAGGATCCCAGTCCAGTCTCTCATTCTATCGGGCAGCTTTGCTGCCACCAGCTCTTTTCCTGGTCCTCTCTCTCTGCTCAACAGAACACAATGAACCCAACAATGGCTGATTAAGCCGCTTCTAAACGTGCACAATGTCCGAGCAATGTCTCTGCACTTCAATCAGCCAGACGTACCAAGACTCTCACTCACTCCCTCTCACTCCCTGTCTCTATCTGTCCCTGTCTCTATCGTTGGCTGCAACGTGAATAACGATGCTGCTACACTACACTACACTGAGCGAGTTATATGCTATAAGCTATATGCTATATGCCTGAGCAGTTGTAGCCAGTGTTATATTATATAGCGTTCACCCCGGTTTCTCATCTGCAGACTAAGGACACGCTTACGTAGGCGCAGCCAGGCTGTCTGTCCCACCTTGAACCTGCCGCTATTATGCGGAATTGTGTGCGGCGTTGAGTAACCATTGCGGTGTCGCTAGCAACCATATAAGTGTCGGTCACCGGGACAATGCTGAGTCTATCTGTTTCTCAAACACCATTTATTTCCTTCACTTATTTTATTCCGTAATTTATAGCTGAATTAATTAACTTCAGTTCATTCTTTGGCTCACATTTATTGGTAATTAATTGTGGTAACTCACTCTAATTAATTAATATGATTTGAGTTAATTAGAATTCCGTGAGCCGGTGAGGGACAATGCTATGGATATTCATAACTTAATTAAATCTAAGCTAAAACAATATACTCGTCCTGTATACTGCCAAGCAGCGGCAATGGCAATAGTGATACCAGTCGATGTGGATGTAGATGTGCAAATACAAACAGAAGTGGAAGTAGATGGTAAGAGCACACTGTCCGCGACAAAGACACGAGTATTACGACGCTACCCAACCAGCGTGTCGCCGTCTTGTCTCGACGAAACGCCGCATGAATGCGAGAACAATGCACAAGCCTTTAAGACACCACTGGATTAAATACCAGGAGCATTGTTCCACAACACACTGTTTGTTGTTTTCTTTTAAGAAATTCAATTCTTTGGTACTCTATTTATGAGAGAAAGTTTTCATTCTGCACTGGCTTTCCACCGCTCTTCCATGTCATGTCAATCAACGAAGATAATTATTTATTTATCTATCTATCTATCTATCCATCTATCACGGCGAAAAAAATATAAACAAATGTCTCACTGGACAACAACAATGTTATGGTCAATACTGTTACAAAGTAAATTAAATAAAGTTGTATAAAAAGAAAAGGAAAAAAAGAGAGGAAAAAAAAACAACTTCAAGGTCCACCAGTTTCTCGGTAAGATCAACGACATTTAACAGTTTCTTAAGCAGACGAGGTCGCTTACATAGCAGTTGTACAGTAGTAGTAGTAGTAGTCCTCTCTTCATCCATTGTATATTTCATTTATTCTCGGAAAGTTTATCGCCAATCAACAGCTCTGAATAAATTAGCATCCTAACATGTGGTCATGATCATGATGCTTATGATTGCGCAGGAGTGGCATCGATTTTTTCTACACCCAGCAGCCTTCCCTTTATTATTATTTACTTGCTTGTTTTGTTTTTTTATCCCCATTGAGCAAACTGTTTTTTGCGGCAGCCTTGAGCAGAACGTTTCTTATTACAATTAATCGTAAGGTTGTAAGGAATAAATAAAAATAACACGCGGCACATGAATCACAATCGACGAATACGGTCTCTCCATTTGTGGCTTATGCAGGGAAGGATCCTTCTTGTTATCGGTACGTAAACAAACCAGATTTGCATATCGGTAGTGTTCAATGGGATCCTGCTGGCCGGTTCCTGATGCAAACGGGCGGCATCAACATAACACTCTCTGTTCTGTACTGATCCGTTTGTACATTTGCCGCTTATAAAATGAGGATCCAACAGTTGATGCCAATGAATTACCGTCTCGAGTTATTCCACGGTCAAAGGTCTTTTACACAATTCCATACCTAATATATATTAATTCCGCATCATACTATTTTTGTTCGTTAAAAATCCTATCAAAGCCAAAGAAGTGTGAGAGGAAAAAAAATGAATAATCCGCATTTGAAGACCACGATTGTATTTGTCAGCGGGTTGTGCAATAAAAAATAAATAGAGCCTCGCTCTTGACGACTGGAGACAATTATCTGAAGGTTACTGTGAAGGATTTACCCACAATTAATTCACATCTTAGCCGTGGTTATTTGTAACATAATAACTCGCGGAATTGCGGCACGAGTGTATATTATATACCGGTTACATAATCGTTAATATCTTGGACACCATCGCGTTATTAAGGATTCATTACAAAGTTGCGCAAAACAACGAGTTTATAGTTGTTATTTTATTATCTACATCATTTAATAATAATCCTCCGCAATTACTGATAAAATAAAGATTACATATCATTACTTATTTATTATTATATTTATCTACTATTTACAGTGCAGATCCTTTTTACGGAATGTTAAAACGATCTTAGGCGATATTCCAAGTGATAACTTCCGCCCACGGTCTTCAACTTCCATTGAGCTCTTAAACCCCGTACGAATTAGTTGAGCAATATTGTTGATGGGTTTAATTTAATAAATAATCATTACACGGCAATAAATAGTGGTAGGTTGGACATCTGGGAGAGCCGGTCGCTGGCCACACGGGTGTCTCTAATTATTAATGGCACTCGGGTTACTACGGTCTTGCTCTTATTTCTGCTCTTACTTTTGCTCTGGGTCTTGAGTCGGTCTTCGTTTCATGGCCCGTTTGTTTGAGGCTTCATATTGTGAGATACACTTCCTTCCACAACTTACTACTTCAACTTCAACTCTTTTTGCTCAAGTGCTACTACTGCTTCTTTAATTCCTGTTCTCCATTGGCCGTGATCGTCATGCAACTTGTTACTTGGTACTGTCCTATTCTCAAGTACATACTCAAGAATTCATTTCAGTCTGTTTCTACACTTTGGAATACTTTTGCAACACAATGCTTTTCAGCTTCAACAATGCTGGTTATTTTTTCCTTTTAATAACCCTTTGTCCGAGAAACCAAAAATGCAAACCTTTCATCTGAAATACCTTCTACTCGTTGCTAAAACTCAAGTGACTTGAATAATTTATTGCCAACGAGGCTTTGAAATCTATTAACTCACTCACCGAATACGAGGGATGATTCGTGGCTGGTTCCACACCTGCGGTATCCACCATAACTTTGGAGACTAGAGACAAGGCAAGACACTTATCAGAAACCGTGGCAGCGTTATCACCCTGTGGTATAAACCCCCCATTCTCTTACCAGTAGATCAAGTTTCAGAAGTGAACCTGCTACACCGTCTATCCAAATTAGTTTGCGGAGAAATCAACGAGTGTCTAGTGAAGTAAAACTGCTCCATTACCGATGACAAACTGGGCCAAGTCTGACTTTGTCGGGACTAATACCCGTCCTCTTAGTTACCGTACAGACACTTTAGCTGCAGAGTATACGCCACCAAAGTATCTCGTTCCCCTTTGCGTGTCTTCCACATTCACATTCACATCCTCATACTCTACTCTACTCTACTCTACATATATCCGACACATTCAAAGAGAGGATGTGTATAATATAGCAGACTGCTCGGAGCTAAGGGCTCGCTGGCGGTACGAGACAAAGAGGAGCCGCAAAAACTACAAACCCGACCTCCTGCCACGATCTCAGAAAACCAGTCATGGGATTTGTCTTCTCTCTCTTTGGCTCTTAGCTAGCATGTTCCTCATGAAAGCCGCGGCAATTACTTATTTAAACGGACACTTGCCCCATTAAACATTTCACATACGATCCACTGGTACCTCGGTGGATTAGCTTGTCAGTTATTTATACGTCACTGTCTTCTATTACAGAATCATCCTCACAGACAAGGGATACATGTGTACTTGTGACAGTCTATGAATCTTAAAACTCGTCGTTCTAGTTCACTAATTATTAATTTTATCTCTTTCAACAGCGTCTCCAAGCTCTTAAATATATTTTTAAACAAATAACTGCTAATGGAATTAATTTAAAAAGAACGGTAATATCAATTATATTTTACTATCGACATTAAGAAATCTTGTTGAGAAACATTTAGTAGTTTTAGCTTGTAGATATCGTTACTTTAATCTTAAATACATATCAAAGTGCATCATATCTGAGCGACAATGTCTTTTCATATCCGTTAAATATTACTGGGACATTTAAGGCAGCACCATTATCTTAGATCTCTAGTTATAGTTTAATATCCAGCATAAAAGCTACCACTCTAACAGAATTACAGACCAAGACCAAGACCAAGACCAAGACTAAAACTCAGGCTATTGTCGAACTAGTGTCACAATGAGTTTAATTAAATAAATGCAATCTTAGCGCTCATGTAAAATATGTTAGAATGCTATTTGACAATAATGCGATTAATTATCACGTTGAATCCCTGAGGACAGTGTGTGCGTGTGACCTAGTGTAACGTGAGAAATACTCGCCCTTGTTAGAGACTCTCGCCGGTGATCATTTTACCTGGTCTGGCTCTGGCTTACCTCTATCTTCCCCAGCGTCTCGTTACTACGGTACGTGACGTGTCTCCGAGTGCCAACTTGCCAAGAAATATTTTCCCTCAGCAAAATTAAAGACTGGGTAGAAAAAAAAATCGAAAAATTTAACCAGATGATCATTAATCTTTTTTTCCCGAGCAGAGCAAACTAATTATTAACTATTTTTTATCTTTATACTAACAAGTGAAGGGATCGGAGAGTGGGAAGTGGGGAAGTGGGGAAGTGGCCAGCTTAGAGAGAGGAAAGATGGTAACGTTGGTACCTAAAACGCGTTCACGTTATTTATTTTTACTGATCCGATTTCTTGGGAATAAACGTGATCAAGTGGGTAACGGGACTAAACACGATCTTGGAGATGGTTAAAATAATATCATGATAATATCAGTTACGCTAATTGATTACTCGCTGAAAGGCTTCGCTGAAAGGTGTTTAAAATTAAATAACAACAGCATTTATAATAATGTAGATTGATAACATACCCCAACTAGAGATAACGAAACAAAGTATAATATATAATAGTATTTAGTGGGGAATATTCTCATCGAAATTAAAGCTAGCTGTACGTGATTTGAGCTGGCTCGATTCCAGAAATCAATGCGAGGCAAAATGCCACCATTAAATACTAAGGACACGTCCTAACGACCTGGCAATCCAAGAGCAGAGGGAGCTCTGGGACAAAATAAAAATAAAGTAACGCAAAAAATAAACCCAAGTGTATATCATGTCGACACAAAGTGGCAGAAATGGAACAACCTTCGTGTACATTAACGTACATTCAATGTATACACACATATCCAGAGCTGTCAGATACGCCAGAGCAACATCCGGCGTACGTGATACGGGGGCGTGATTAAAAGGAGGTGGCTGGTTGATTGCAATCAACTCACTTGACTACCTATTATATATATCAGTTTACGATATTGACTCATGACATTATTACCGCGGTTTCTTCAATTTAAATTGCACTCGAGTTTTTAACCTCATATTTTTACATCAAAGCAATCATGGGCTGATGAGCTCGCTGAAGATGCTACTTTTATTTAGTCGTTTAATTATTTAATATATTTTTTTACGGCAATAATCAAACTGAGGGCAGAGGGAATTGGAGAGCAGGCTTGAGGCAAGTACTTTTGATGCAGACATCGGAATTGTTGGGTTAAAATATATGACATGGAAAAGCTGGGTTGCGTTTTCCCTTAGGACAATCAAGTCGAGAGCGTTTCTTATCAGTTTGAAATGCCTCTAAGCATAATGCCTCGCTCTACTTTGCACCTAACAGACATTTTATCTTTTATCTATAAAACTTTTTTTTTACGAGTAAATCCAACATTTTCTATACCCAATACATAATATCCTCCCGAAGGCATGTTTCTTTTTATACCGCAAAAAGTTTTCCTTCTTAATAAAAAAAAAACAAATCTATATATATATATATTTTTTTATGTTACAGGTAAGCGTTCGTTTCATGGTAACATAAGTGAGTACTGGCCACTAAAATTAAATAACTCTTGAGAGATAAAATTGAAAACAGTGTTCAGTTTATTCGGTTGTTTTTGTTCGTACATGCCCAAACATCCGGTCAAACAAAAAAAATTAGAATCAGAAAAAAAGGAGACTCCACTAGAGCGAACCCACAACGTGACTCGGTTGTTAAATCAGTTGAAAAAGTAGAAGGTCTCAAAAACCCCAAGAGTGTAAAGCGAACCTCGGTACTAGCATTAAAAGTAACTCTTGAGCCAATTTACCGAGGCTCAAGACTCCCAGGAGTTTTTATCACGCAAGATGGAACACACCAGAGTAATTACCGTTCAGATTGAATATGCTAATGCTACTCCGCAAATGATTAAAATTAGATTATAACCTATTTGCAACCACGCTCGGCTCATATCCAAGCTCATTGATCTTAAAGCAAGCTATACCCCCAAGCATCGCATTAATTTCATTCCAAAAAGCCACTTTTCCTGCCACTCCAACCTGTTTATTACTCACTTCAAAAAAAAAAAATAATAATAATAATAGCAACACCAGCAGCAACAACGCTAATGAAAACAATCCGTACCCCGGTTTCCGAAGCGGTGTTTTTTTTTTTCTAACCAATATTGATGGTAAAGTAAACACAGCCAATATCCCTAGTATAAAAACGGGGTACGCGAAAAATAATAAACAAGCGCATCCTATCTGTCGGTACCTTGGTCTGTTCCCATGGTTCGATGTGTTGTAAAATTATTAATAATAATTTAATAACGAAGGTATTCTCCATCTAGCACGTCCGACAAACTCGGTCAAACGAGGATTAAAAAAAGTTTAAGGATCTAATAAGGGGTTGTTAGCAATATTAACGAGGTATACTTAATATAATAAAAAGTTGTTTTTCTCGTGGTTGAGTCGGTGATGCGAAGGATGGAGACCAGAATAATCCGGGTCCCAGAGTCCAGAGCAGTCCAGAGCAATCCAGAGGCGTGGGTAGTCGAGCGCATACCCAGCGGAGGGTAATATGGGAAAGGTATCATGTTTGATCGGAGATGCGAGGAAAGGGAATTCCGTTGTAAGATCTAAAGTATTTAAGCTGGTTGACCACTTGTTTTTAATAACTAAAAAAAGTTGTCTGACAGGCGGAGATACTGGCGGCATTTCGTTCACGCTTACGATGACAAGCTGGCTCCCGAGTCCAGAACTTGCTGTTCTGTAATTCTGTAAATCTCCCGGCCTCCTTCGGGGGCTTACTCACGAGATTATGGTATCCAATCGCCGCTAATGGTTACAAAAAATAATTATTATAAACCGCTTTTTGTCCATTACACGTCACCAAGAGTATTTAATCGGCGACGACGGAGGTACGAGCCGGAGCTGCTCATAATAAATAACTATACTTTTGGGTTTATTTTGTTTTAATTGTCGGCCGTTTTGGTGACGAGTTATGCGGTAATTGTTGTGAAAAATGTCTATCTTCAGTTGACCGTTTTTTTAATGCCTTTGTTGGAAGCTAATGACCAAATAAAGACGTCGTTTTTTTCTTTGTCCGAGGACCCTCGGAATTGGGTCACGGCTAAATTCATCGTTTGCATGTTTTCGCCTCGTTTAATTATATTATTATTTTATTTTTTTTATTTTTATTCCTATTTACTGTTACACCAAACTGTTAATACTTTGTTGTCCATACTCAACTAAAAGTAATTAAATGTCTTTTAATTGTCCTTAAATAAAATACTTTAAATTGCCATTTGGAGACAACATCGTAAAAAAAAATTTTTTTAATTCAAAGCTCCTAGATGGGGATTCGAACCGTAAACCTTGCATTTGATACCCTTATCTTCGAAAAATAAACAAAACGGCATTTTAAATGAAATGTTTGTCGAAAAAATACAGAATTTATAAAACGGAAATTAAAAAATAAATAAAATTTGAATCTAAATGTCAATAGTTATAACGATTGGCTCGGGGTTCGGCACAAATTGGCCCAGTCGGCCTCGAACGTGAAATCACTCGACACTGCAGCAGTATCGAAAGGGGCTAGATTGCATCAGAACCAATGTCGATACGTGTGTGTACAGTGTAGCGTAGTGTAGTGGTTACAGGGGAGAAGAGCCTCGGAGATACAGAGAGCCGATGAGAGTTTTGTGAACGAGTATGTGTGCAGAGCTCTCTAGCGAGCGGAAGCAGGACAACTTGGGATCAGCAGATCGCCAGATCGGTATTGGTATGCAACAGTTTTCGATGAGGCCAGTAGTTTGGGGAGGAGTGTTACGCCCTTCGGGAATTAGCGTTTGCTGTCGATTGGAACGATACCGGAAATAGCGAACCGATCGAACCGTAGGGCTCGTCACCCTTCCATTCTCTTTATTTTACTCGCCCTTTCACTTCCATCCCACTCGGCAATTATCGGCTAGCATACCATGTACTGTTATTGAGGGGAGAAGGAAAAAGTTTCAGTGGGAATCAACAGAATCAACAAAGCTGATTCAAATATTCCTACGTGACGATGGAAAAATATTTTTTTTATACTCGCTAGTGAAATATATATGTATATAAATAAATAAGAGAAACGGGATGGAAAAAAAGAGGATAAAGTAGTAGCGGAATTATTCGAAATCAAATTTAAACTCTTTGATATTGCAGCGCTCGTGTTTGTCTTCGATAAATATAAAAAAATGTGGGGGTCGAGCAAAGCGGATTTCAAGTGTTATCCCATGAATATTCGTTGTTCAAACAAAAGGAATCTATGGAATATAAAAAAAACAAAATGTTGGAATAAATTTTAATCAAAGGCAGCTTTGTTTCGTCTATTTTTTTTGTTTTTGTTGTTTGCCATCAAACGACAGATCAAGTATTTGTTTGTTAAGAAATTTCGACGTAGGATGGAAATTTTCTCTGAAGTATAAATAAAGTATTAGGTCGAAATAAAACATAAAAAATAGAAAATATCTTGACGAGAGATATAAAATGGATCTTGATGTATAAAAATATTTAATCAAAGCTTTGTTTTAAATTAACACGCTCTTCTTTGTGGCTTTGAAGGAGTAAAAAAATTCTCATCTTTCGTATTATTTTTATTACTAAGGCTCTTTGGGAATGCTTTGACGTGAACGAGAGTTGCAGTTATAGTTATAGAAACAAAAGCTATGTACACTTGAATTTTTTTAATTTTCAAATCTATTTATATTTTTAATTTCAGGCTTGAAATCCTTGCGAAAATTATATTCGCGTTTCCAAGCGTAATTGTTATTGTTACTTTTTTTTTTGTTCTATAGCTAGAAGAATTCATTTTCCATTCATTTATATTTTTTTCTACGAAAATTGATGATTTAATTTTCATAAAATTCAATTACTGAAATTTCCGTAAAACATAGTCGGACAGGAGTAGAAAAAAAATCGGTTTAAAGTTCGCAATACAGGAATTCCAATTCCGCGACGAGAAATTTACTAAACATTTTTTTTTTTATTTATCAAAAATAGAGTTAAGGCCATTTTACCAGTTTATTTTTTTAAAAGGACGAAAATCCTTTTTTTAATAAAAATGTCATTTTTCCATTCCAATACTAATCCAAAATAACAGGCTCTGAAATTTCGCTACCGATCGGAGTCAAAGGACGAAAAATTTTTTTGACGTCCAATTAAGAAAAAAAAAGAACAGCAACAACAAGCATTAATGCTTATAAAATTTGTATATCTGATCATTGGTTGTGACGCAAACCCTGTAAAGTTGTCATGTTCAGCTATGTAGACATTGTCCCCTAAAACATGACTGAAATCTATGTATATATACATATATATATGTATGAGCACAAACGGTCTAGGTGAATGGGCTAGCATTTATACATCCGATTACACAATGATACAATAGTGGTACTGGGCGGTGAAGAGTGTACCCTAGCTAGTATATACAGCTTTTGCTACATCGAATCTGTCACAAACAGAACATGAGTATCTCTTCCGTACACAGTTTCATACACAAACTGTTTTTGATATAAACACATACACACATAGACACACATACTCAGTTATATAAATTGGTAACGATAAGCATGAAAATAACCTGAGATAAATGATATAACTTTACCTTTTCCACTTTTTCTTATTCTTTATCTCATTCTTTATATTTATTTTTATCCATTTCTGTGGGGCAGAAAAGCTCAAATAGTATTTTTCAAATAAGATGTTTTCCAGGATTGTTACGATAAGAATGTACGTGATGGGAAGGTTAATTTATAATAAGCTTCATAAATGATAAAACATTTAATAAATTTCCGAGCCACCAACCGACTGAATCTGTTTTATTTATTAACATAAAATTAATTACCGCCGGTGGGGTACTGCCTTAGTTATTATATATAAAAGTGTCTTGATGCATGTTACATCCTATTTGGTAGGGTTTCGTGTTTGCTTATGCTCCCGGTAGGGTGTGGGTGAAAACAGAACGGCTGTTAAATATCTGGCTGAATGTCGACAGTAAAGAACGAGGGCGTAACTCTGTTGCCCCACAGGACATTACTCACAACTCCACTACTCGTTAGTTATATTAAACTTTTAAATCCAACCTTTTTCATCCTAATTTGCATAAACCTTTTTGTTATGCGGTATTTAAATTAATATTTACAGCCATTTGATCAACATCCAACCGCACCGATTTATTATTTCTCTCAGCGATTTATTGAACTGCAAATGGCAAAAAAAAAAAAATAAACAAGCAGAAAGTCCTTGGCCTGAAACCTATGAGGCAGTCCAGTTTTATTGGCAACAATAAACAGCATACTTGTGTGCGATCTCGAGATGAACTCACCCAGTCGATCCGGAAAATATCTCGTGCGTCGGATCACCCTCGAGGATCTCTTTCGCCGCAACGCTCTCACGGCTCATGACACTCTTGTGTGGTGCAAAAAAAAGGTCATTTTATTTCGCGAAATAACTTTGTACGTGGCATATCGCACCGCGTCACCCAACTGCCGAGCCGAGAATACTCGTAACTCGTTGCCGCGACATGTGCATATTATTGTTATTATTATTATGTGAGTGGTAACCGGAGGGCAATGCTATTTGGTATCATATTTCAGAATAATACTTGCGGTTATGCCTCTGGACTCTCATGCTGCCTGCATACTAATGCTTTCAAAACTACCTTGCACTTGTATCAGAGTCGGTTACACTTTTCGGCTAAAAAAAGTCTCATAAATTTTTTTTTAAATAACCGATTTACAAATTGGCCTCGCTCGGTCACAATAAACATCAGTTGAAGTTAAATTTACCTTGAACAATTCAAATATATTTACTACAACCGCCTCTGCAAGGCAAAACAGAAATATTAATTACATCGATGGCATTAATATCGGGCGATTTGGCTGCCGGGGAGTCAAAAGTGGGATTGTTTGTTGACTGATAGTGTTGATTAACTCTCAAAATCACTAAACGCGCAGACAATTTTATCAGACTGAGTAAATCAGGGAAATTACAAATACTAACGAGCCATTGATCCGAAAGGAATTTGTAAAATCAAGAGGATAGTTTCTAAATCCACTTTAGTCTGATTAGGGAAAGTCCTCGAGTTATCCATCTCGATTTAGATCTCAAGGGACGGGCGTTTGACCAGAGAAACTAGAGCGGCTAACTCCGACCATACTAACTGACCGTTTGATTAGCTTTGCAAATATATGTACATTTAAACCGTTCCGATAGCTCTGAGCTATAAACATAGTTTTAAATTAAATTATCCATCTGCATTTTCATTATTTTTTTTTTGAGTAAGCGTAAATATTAATAGCATTCAAATGTTTATCGTTTAATTTCCCGAGAAGCGAATGGAAATGAACGAAAAAAGTTATTTAGTGTAGCATTGGAGGAAATAAAGTTCAGTACAATTGACCGGAAGTGAGTAGTGTGGGAAATATATACATCTATACATAAGGGAGATAGCATATCCACTGGTCTATACATATATTTATATATAAAGAGAGAGAGGGAAAGAGTAGACTCGAGTGTGCTAGTAGATATGGGGTAATTCATTTACGATACGCATGACCCGAGACCCAAGAGATAGGGGCTTTTTACGATACGATACAATACAGATGATGATTCCCGTGTGAATTTCGAGCTAACGCTAATCCGCTGAGAAATATACACTTTCGAATGTCCTTTTTATCAACATTTTAACAATTAACTTACTTAATTTACCGCTACCACTTACAGTCACGTGTTTTATTGTCTGTTAAGCCTACAGAGTAATGCTCAGCATATAGAGTACGTTTTAGTAATTAATAACAAAGTTAGTTTTAGCGTTAAATTAGTTTACGATCCAGGGGTGACGTTTCTTGAAGCGACGCTGGCTTTCAGCTTTAACTCCAGCCCCCCACATGTTACATTTCTTCTCGGGATTCATCGGGCTTCCCTTGGGACAATTGAACGCTCGGGAAAATTCCTCGCTGTTCATTAGCGAACCCAGTAATCTTATACTACCTGGGCTGTGAGAGTCTTTTTGAGCTCGTTTTTTAACAAATTGTTCATTTACTGCTTCACACCATATCTGAAATACCAAAAATTTTTTCATGCAATGATTAAGTATTTTTATCATCATCATTATTTAAAACAGTTAATTACATTTCCGTAAGAAATGAACAATATTTGGTCATCAGTAAATTCTTCAAAGCCAGGCAATTTTACGTCAGTTCCGTGGTTTTTAGATACCGCCATTTTGTAAGCGTCGTACATTGAATGAACTCCCATTGCGTCTGACAAATTTTCTGCTAGAGTTTTGAAACCAGAACTCGGTTCCTATTCACGCAAAATCACTCGCTAAAAACTAACAATAACAACAGTAGAGGAAAAAAGTAAATTAAACTTACGTCTTCCTCTGTTTCGTCGGATGCATTTAACAATTTATTGTATTGCTGGATAAAGCATTCAATGCGATCTGTAAATGTGGCTTGCGTTTCTGCAGAAACTCTTATACTTTCAGCATTTTCATCATACAAAATGTCTTAAAAAACAAAAAAATCCCAGTTTTAATGTTTCTAATTACTTACAAAATAAATGCTTACCCATTATGTCGTAGCCGTGACCTATTTCATGGCCAATAGCCGACCCCATTATCGCATAATTTAAAAATCTATAAATTTAATTATTTATGAACTTATGATATGTTGATTATTTTGATTAATTATAATTTAAATTATTTGTATTATATAATGAAAGTACTCAGGTATATTTGGAGAGAAAAACGGAGGCTGGAACAGCGCAGCAGGTATTACTGTAAACAAATTATTTATTAATCAATTTAAAATATTCAATTACTTGATCAAATTGTAATTATACTAAAGCTCTCACAGCCCGAGCGCTGTGATTGGCCGGCCCCCCACCATTGACACACTAAATTTTAATTATTAATTGCAATATAAAAACTTACTGACTTGACCGGTCATGTAGCTCGCGTCGACCTTCAATGGATCTCTATCATTAAACCAGCTATTCAAAAAAATTAATTAACTGACTTATTAATTACCTAGAATTGTAAAAAATTTTAGCGAACCTTTCTCGCGACGATCCAGTTAATAATTTACGCAAATTCGATTTGACCACATATCTGTCGTAACTCAAATGATCGTCTAGCAAATCCGAACCAATCGTCAACTGAGAGAGAAATTGATAAATTAATTAATTACCAATTATCATTAATTAATTATTTACATCCAATAAATACCCCGTGGAATGCAGAAACAACGGCGGTCTTGTTTTTATACCAATCGGGAAACCCAATAGCGAACTTGATATTTTTTAATTTTTTTATCCAAATTTTCTTCAAATCAGTCTCCCCGAAATTTGAATTATCAATCATTGTCGCGATACTGTCGACTAGGTTATTAATCATCTCTCTTATCTGAATTAATTATTCAATTAATTTAAAATGATTAATTAATGTATTAACGATTGATCCGCTTACTAACCTTGTTTTCCGTTTCGGCGGGAAAATATTTTTTCATAAATGCGTAAGATAACGCATCGTTCATTTTTGTTGATCGCACGCACTCTATCCACCTGCGCAAATATTTACAATTAATTAATCAATTAATTAAGAAAAAAATCAATTTCATTTAATTATCTATGGAAATAAATTACCTCGGACTTCTCTCAGTAACTCCGTACTCTTTTTCCATGAGTTCGAAAATTAAATTTCTCATTTCATCAGTCGTGTGTTCAATCATATTGCTTACGAAATGCCAGTGCATGTAATTAACTAATAAAATAAATAATTAGTAGGGAATTAAAAGTATATTTTAATTAACGCACTTACTTATTACTTTTTTCGGTGTCTTTTTCAAAAGTTTTGATAATTTTACGAAATAATTTTTATCTTCGACGCTTATTTCCGTGCTATCATTATATTTGTAACCTATCAGGTCAACCAAGTCGGTCATCGACTTCTTAAAATCGATTTTAAAATCATCGTCATTTGATTGTTTCAATTGCTTTTCATAACTTTCAATGAACTCACTAATTACGCTCATCTCCAATTCTTGATCGTGGTCTTGAATCTGAAAAAATGAATAATCACAAACGAGGCTGATTAAAAATCAATAAGATAATTACCATGTACAATTTTTTTTCGAATTCAACCAAGTCAATAACGTCTTGTTGAATGGCATCACCGGGACTTTGACCTTTATTGTGTTTATAAAAAATTTCAACAACTTTATAGACAAATTCTTTGTACGCATTGTAATCATTTCCTGTGTAATTACGATATTGTGATGATAATTTATCTGCTAAAGGCAAATCACCCGGTGAAATCTTTAACAAATAATTAAATTATCGATGGGGCGAGATGAGCATCTGCTTTAGCAAAAAAAAAAAAAAAAAAAAATTAAGCGATGTCATTATTCGCTTACCGCAATGTCGTTTCTAGAAGCACCAATATACGAATATATTTTATACTTATAAAAAATATGAGAAGATGTTAATTGAAAATAATAATTATCTATTTTTTCCCAATTACAAGAGTCCGCATCCCACTCCTCAGGGTCCATTGTAATTGGCCAGCCTCCCACGCGCATCAGTATCGATTCCAATGTTCTTATGCCGCGACTATTAAGACCCTCTGTGCAAAATATTTCATTGATTACCTATAAAGTGTTTTTTTTTTTCTAAATAATTTTACCTGAATCCATGCAAACTTTGAACCACTTCTTAGCCTGCTTGACTGGCAAAATGTCATCTGGATGTTGGTCAGCTTCCAAAATTTTCTTCAATCGCTTCCAAACAACTTCTTGAAACATAAAGTGTCGGGCCCAAAATGGTAAATAAGCTGGGATGTCACTAACACTCCAGCCACCGCAGGTGAATTCATAAAAATCAACACAAGGATTCGCTGCCTTGTTCATGCTGCTCAAAAACTCGTTAGCTATAAATATATTGAATATTATATACAAATTTTTCATAGTTATGAGAAGAAATAAATAAAAAACATACCAATTACTTGGCATTCTTTTGTACGGCAAACTGTCTCAGTTTCCCTCAGCTCGTTTTCATTTTCTTGAACGTTATTTTCTTCAATATCAAATAACCATCCCATCGGATTTGAAATAGAGTCATCGGGCTCGAGTGATTTAATTTTTCGAGAAAATCCAATCGAGTTACTTACCAATAAAAATAATCTGCAGTTAAATTATAACGATAAATTATTTATAAATATTTTTTACTTGTTATGAAAATATATAACGAACCCAATTTTGTAAATAATCATCGTCAGCTCAATTTAATATCAATGAGGACGAATGAAAAAAAAGTATAATACAGAGTAGAGTAAACTCGTCTCTTTACAATAAAATAGTCCATAAGTTTTTATCTATGTCATATCTTTGCATACATCCTTCAGAAAAATCATCCGTTCAATTCAAGGATTTTTTATTGCAGATATGAATTATCACTTTTTTTTTTCAATTAATTATTGTAATGATTCATTTATAATCGTAATCATATTTACTTATGATTATAAACAAAACAAAAAAAAAAATATTTTTAAAAATGCCTCTACTCCGAACGGGGTTCGATCCGCATTCTTTGAGACTACGCCCGCCATTTGTGGCTCGGTTCAAAAAATTTATTTTTGTAAAGTCTTACAAATAATGAGAGTTAAAATAAAATAAAATAATTATTATGATGGATTGCGTGTATTATTTAATAATTAATATTTAACAGTTTCACCACCGTTGTATTTATAGTCCGTATTTATTTAAATAGAAATTTAATATTTTCCATCAGTTTGTTATCTTGCACAAGTGGACGGATATATTGTTTTATTTACACTAGTAATATTAAAATTTTCAGTATTTATGCAATCAACAAAATAAATAATAAATTATTTTACCTCCAGTGGGATTCGATCCGCGGTCTTCAGCACCGCGTAATGTATCGTTCGCCATTTCATTAAAACAACTAATTTTGACTCATTGTTTATGAAAAACGTGGATTGAATTACAAAATAATACATATTTCAATAAATCGCATTTATTATTATTATTTTTTTTACATATTCAATTATCAGCAATCGATAATTAATACATTGTATCGATTATTCTAGTATTTACCACTTAATAGTCCATGGATGCTCGCGTTTTTTCCTTTCAGAAACAGTTTTAGGGCCCGGTCCCTCCCAAAAGTCACATTTATTCTCAGGATTCATGGAACTGCCTTTAGCACAATTGAATGCGCGCGCAAATTCCTCAGTATTTGAAATACTTCCCAGTAATCTTATACGCCCGAGACTGTGTGTCGATTCATGGGCAAAAAGTTTTTCATATCGTGGTCGCATGGCTTCACACCATACCTACAACAAAAATCGAACAATAAAGCAATGAAGTATCGATAAATTTATGATTAGCAAGCTGATGGAGCCGAGTTCGAATCCC
The DNA here is from genome assembly GCA_964016945.1 of Microplitis deprimator. NCBI lineage: Eukaryota > Metazoa > Arthropoda > Insecta > Hymenoptera > Braconidae > Microplitis > Microplitis deprimator. The sequence goes on from OZ024709.1 coordinate 461,694, forward strand.
GGCCCCGGTAAAAATGATAATCCAAATATTAACATTTTTATTTTTATTTTATTTAGTTAATAAACTTACATTTCCATAAGAAATAAAAAACATCTGCTCATCAGTAAATTCTTCAAAACCCGGTAATTTTGTATCGGTATTATTTTTTATGTAATTCATATAACCAGAGTACGTGGACTGCAGTCCCGACGCATCTGCGATATTTTCGCTCACTGTCATCGCTCCCGGTGACTAAAAGAATAAAAAAAAATTATTTATACATTAATTCTCACAAATTATTATATAGTTTGAGTACGACCTCATCCTCGGATATATTTCCAATTTTATTTCGAAAAATTTCATCAAACTGATTAGTGAAACATTCCATTCGATTATTGACCATTTCAGATGTCGCTGCCGACAGTTCTCTCTCCACGTGATTCTGGTCATACAAAAGTCCTGTAAAAATAATTTTTTATTATAAATAGAATTCGATAATTGAAAAAAAAAATATTAAGTATCTATTAACCTGTATTATCAAAACCGTGGCTTATTTCATGGCCGATAATCACTCCAGATATTCCGTAATTCACTGACCTGAAAAAATTAATTGTTTTTAATTCAAATATAAATATTAATTAATAATAAATGAACTATTTATTTAATTACTGAGGAACGTTGAGAGTAAAAAGCGGAGGCTGCATATTAGCTACTGGCAGATCTGTAATTATATATTAATTAATTTAAAATGATTATTATTGAAAATAATTATTATCGTTTATATAAACCGACTTATCATATTATTTTGGTAGCGTGCATTGATAGTAATTGGATCCAAATCCCATCTGGAATTTTGTAAATATTATATTATGTAGCCAGTATAATTATTTAAATATACATTATTTACAACAAAAGAATATTATATTTTATTACCCATCGTATTTGTTTTCAGAGTTGAACATATTCATTAATCCCACTTTTAATGAAAATTTTCGGTAGCTGAGTACATTGTCCAAGTAATAATCCCCAATATTGAGCTGCATTAAATTGTTTAATAAATGCATTAAAACATTACCAAATAATTATTTAAATAATTCACTGAAACGTACACCTCTGAATAAATTTACAACGTGCGTCTGATTTTTATACCACTGAGGAAATCCCACGAAAAATTTCAACTTTTTCAATTTCGCTTTCATCTCTTCTCTGTTCTTATTGTCCAGCAAATTTGTCTTGTCTATCATTTTTTCCATACTATCACGTATTTCGTCCGTCATACTTCGTACCTTAAATTTTTTTATTCATTTAAATTATCGATTAATTATTGGCAATATAGAAAATTTACTTTTTTTTCACTGTCGTCCGAAAAATATTTTTGAGTGAATGCATACGCCGCTGCGTCACTCAGCTTCAGTTCTTGTACGCATTCGAGCCAACTGAAAAATTAATTGAACTATTAATTGAAAACGAAAATTTTCTTGCGCCAAGAAACCGTTTTTCTGTATATGTTTATGATTTTTTTTGTACCGCGGCTTCCGTTCAATTATACCGAGTTGTTGATCTTCTAAACGGAATAGTAAATTTCTTATTTCTTCACTAGCGTATATCATTACATTACACACAAAATGCCAATGAATATAATTAACTGAAAGAAAAAAAAATTAGTTAAGCAAAAAAAAATGAAGGAAAAAAAATTACCCCCTTACCGATTGTTCGCGGGGGTGTTTTTTTCAACAGAGCGGGCAATTCTTTTAAATAAACTCTGTTTCTAACGATGACATTCATTGAGCCGTCATAATCTCTACCAATCAAATCTAAAACGTTTTCAACCAATTTCTTAAAATTTATTGTTGCTTCGCCGTCTTCTGAATCCGATTGGGTATCGCTTGTTTTTGAGTACGTAAGAAGTTCATCGAGTGAAAGAGTTCGTTGCAGAGTCATCGTTTTGTGTACAGAGATCTATAAAAATCCATGTAAATAAAATCGAATATATTTAGAATCAAAAACAAAAAAAAATCAATTACAGAATTCAGAGCTTTCTCAAATTCAACCAACTCCTCGGCGTCTTTTCGAATCATTTCGTCAGATATATTGGCTTGGGTATGTTTGATAAACATCTTGGCTATTTGGGCCACAAATTCGATGTAGCCATCATATTTATTGTTGTGAAAATCTCGAAATGAGAATTCGGAATGGCGAACCTGTGGACCATTGGCTGGTTTAATCTGAAAAATGCATTAGCTGGCATTAATTCAACTATCAATCGAAAGGTTGGTCAATAGATGTAACAGAATACCATTAGAACGTCTTCTGTATTCTGACCAACGCCGGGTGGGTTCAAGTCATAGAAGACATAGGAACCTCTGATTTTGAAAAAATATTGTTCAACTCTCTGCCATGTATTTTCTACTGGGTCCCACTCATCGGGGTCCATAACCATTGGCCAGCCACCCCCATGCATCAAAATCGATCCTAATGGTCTCAATCCATATTTATTAATACTTTCTGTAACATTATTTGATTATAAAATGGCGCCTCTGAAAGATTATATTTCCTTACCTAAATCCATACACGAGTGATACCATTTCTTAGCTTGCCTTATTGGTAAAATGTCATTCGAGTCCACTTCTGTTTCTATTATTCCTATTAATAAAACCAATATTTCAATAACGGCTTCAAAAAAAAAGAAAATAGATAAAAACTCCCGGACAAAATAATGTTGTTAATTAAAAACCTTTGATTCTCTGAAAAACAACCGTCTGGAATAATTGTATACGGCTCCAAGAAGGTAAATAAGATGGAATATTGTCTTGCGCACTCCATCCACCGCAAGTGTATTCATAAAAATCATCACACGGGTCAGCAGATTTATTCAAACTCCTCAGTAATTCTTCGGCTAAAATAATTACACTGATCAATGATCAGTAGCTGATAAATATTGATTATAAACAAAATATTTACCTATTTGTTGGCAATCATCAGTCCGACAAACTTCAACTTTATCAACACTACCGTCAATTTTATCATTAAAAAGCCAGTTTAGTCGTTCCAATTCAACCGCCACTGCTTTATTTATCAGTATTATATACGGAATAAATACAAATTTTAATGAAATCATGTTCAGTTAATAATAAATTCGAAAATCCTCTCGATTTACATGAGTCTGTTTCACCACCGTTGTATTTATAGTCCGTATTTATCTAAATAGGAATTTAATATTGTCTATCAGCTTGAATTATCCCGCACAAACAAACGGATATCCGTGTTTTGTACTACATATTACATTATTGTTATTATCTTATTATTATTATTAATACTATCATTTTTTAATTATTTTTAAATGCATATCTATTTATATTCCTTGAATAATTATCTTTTTCAAAAGTTTTCAATGCTTTTAATACTTTATTGAATACCGAACAAAATTCATAATTAAATTTGAAATCTTTCCGTAGTTACTTCCTTAATTACTTCTATAGAAAGAACAGGAGTACAGAAGAATGTCTTGGTTATTTAAATAAAACATCAAATATTTAATGGTAATTACATATTTTATTTTTGGAAACATTGTACAGAATTAAAAAATTTAAACAGGTAGTTATAGAAGTGAGTTTTCACCATTGGCGAGGCCAGTGCTTCCGTTTACGCAGTTTAGATTTCCTGTTTGACATTCGCTTTGGTTCAGTTGACCAAATAGAGCATTTATTGTCTGGATTCATAGGACTTCCTTTTGGACAATTGAACTCTTTGGCAAAATCCTCGGTATTTGATACCGAGCCAATAACTCTTAAACGACCTGGACTATGGGAATCCCCTTCGAAATTTTCTTCAGCTGTTTCTGGTGTCGCTACCTCGCACCAAGTCTGAAAATAAACGCTTATTACTTTTCTGCGAAAAGATAAATTTATTTCTGTAGACTTACAGCCGCAAACGAAATAAAAAACATTTGATTGTCAGTAAATTCTTCGAAACCCGGTAGTTTATTATCTGGACCTTCTTTTTCGGAGGTTTTGAGATAAGCTTCAAATACAGACTGAATTCCAGTTACATCAGCAATATTTTCACCTCGCGTTCTTCCGCCAAAGCTATTGCTCTTATAATTGAATAAATATCTCAATAATCCTTCATAGAAAGATTCCGTCTCTCCAGCCAAATCATTGTATTGGTCGAGAAAACATTCAGCCCGTTTGTAATACAATGACAGCATCTGTTGAGATATTTCAGTATCGCTTCCATTCTCTCCGAATTTTATTCCTGCAATTGATTATTAATTACATATATATACATATACGGCAATTTATACCAGAGTTATAATTATGCAAAGCTTATAAATGATTTTATGTTAATCGAAATAATTCAAAATTACCGTCGTCGTCAAATCCATGTCCCATTTCATGCCCGATCCCCGTTCCCTGCATTCCATAATTAATATTTCTATAAATAGACATTTTTTAAAATTATAATCAATTATGTTTCCATCGACTTTTCATTGTTTCAGTTAATTTTATTACCTGGGTAACTGGGATGTGAACAGCGGAGGTTGAAAATTAGCCGCCGGCAATTCTATTTTATAAATAATCATCAATTAACAAAACTCATTTAGTTTTCAGTATTTTTTATAGATTTTTTTTCCTTACCTACAATGTTTTCCTCTGGAGTATAAAACGCATTCACAATAGTTGGATCGATTTCTGATCTAAAAGTTAAAATTTATCTTTATTAAAATTTTTTTCATAAATTTAAATTTTCCTTACGTACTGAGGATCAGCAGGGTCTGCCTCAGGATTCACTGCATTGTAATATTCTTTTTTTTTTTCGTATTTTTTGTAACTCAATATGTTATCGAAAAGATGAGACCCGATCAGTAACTTAAATTTAAATATAAGTAATTAATTATTGCAATTAATGAGCATAAAAATTATTAATTTCATTATTTTTCAAGTACCCCTTTGTAAGAATTGATAACAGCTGTCCTGTTTCTGTACCACTCTGGGAACCCAATAAATACTTTCATAGAATTTAGCTTTTTCTTGGATAGTCTTTTTGATTCTTCGTCCATCCAACTCGTTCTCTCTATAAGTTCCTCAAGTTCCTTACGAATGTTTTCCGTCATTTCATGTACCTGATAATTAAAAAAGATCATTTATTACCCATCTTATGAATTAATGAAACCCATAGCTGCCGAGTTTGCCGCGCAGGCCTTCGGCGCGTGTAGCAAACCGATGTCTTATTAATGTTTTATTGAGCATGTTTTGAATTTTTAAAATAAATAGGAGAGAGTGGGGCAAAATGGACCTATTTACATTACATATAAGCCCTCATTTCTTAAAAGGCCCTTTGTCCGACTCTTCCCTATATGAATTTGAGGTCAAAATAATATTTTTCTTACAGATTTGTCAATATCTTCAGTGTAAAATTTTTCAACAAATGCATAAGCAGACGCACGTATCATTGTCATTTCCTCAGTACACTCGAGCCAACTAAAAAATAGAAATTTTTAGTAAATACGGACTTAAATTAGAAATCAAAGTTCAAACTTCAGCAAATTACCGCGGTTTTTTTTCACTGGCTTCGTAGACAGTGTCTTCTAATTTACTTTTTAAACTTCTCATTTCTTTGGTTGTGTACTGAAGCATATTCCTAACAAAGTTCCAGTGTATGTAATTAACTGAAAAAATTGATAGCTAAATAGTCACAGTAATTAACAGTAAAGCGACAAATAAATTACCTATCGTTCTTTTGGGAGTTTCGTTGAGCAATTCAGTTAACTGAACATAATAACTTGGAGTCGCGATGGTAATCACCATATTCTCATTAATTTTATGACCAATCAATCCAAAAATTCCGTTAAATATATCTTGGAAATTAATCTGGCAAATTAAAAATTTGATATTCAAAATTTTCATTCGAATTATTAAATAAATAAACGAATAAAACTAAATACTTTTTTTACATCGCTGCATAGTTCCGCGATCCCTTGATCGTATTCCTCCAAAAAGTCCCCAATGCTCATTTCGTCGTACTCGTCATCAAGCTGAAGATATTCATGCAAAAGATTATTTGAATGCGTGACTAAAAAAAGTGATAAAGAATTGTACAAACTTCACGCAACGCCAATTCAAATTTGATTAAATTTTTTATGTCCTTTTGAATTGTTGTTTTTGAAATTTGGGCGCTGTTATGATTCACGAATGCTTTGACTACCCCTTTGATAAAATTAGCATAAGCTTTGATATCGTCTTCCAAGTATGCATCGTATTCAGTATCCACCAAAAATCTCGACTTTAACTTGAGCTAAAAAATTTCAAATAATTAATTCAGTCTTGGTTTGGACCAGGGTCATTTAATTTTTACCATCCTAGCTTCTTCAGTAGAGTTGTCAGGATTCGGATCAATAGAGTGAAAAATATAATTCCCAGTGATGTCAAAGTAATAATGTTCAATTCGTTCCCAGGAGTGTTCATTTTCGTCCCATTCCTCGGCGTCGATAATCATCGGCCAGCCTCCAACTTGCATCAAAATTGATTCTATCGGTTTCAACCCTCGTTTTTCAAGCGCGTCTGTAAATAAATTTTCAAATTATCTATTCAGGGAAAATTTTGACCAAAACTACTCCAATACTTACCAGTATCCATACAAGAACGATACCATTTTTTTGCCTGCCGCACGGGCAAAATATCATCTGGCTCAGGCTTCGTTTCCAAAATCTCTAAAGTACCAAAAATTCATTAAAAATTGTTAAGATTTTACTCTTAGTCTTAGAATTACAGTTAAAAATTTAATGAAACTTGACATATTAGTAGATGATGATAAGAAAAAAATCAAATTAAAGTTTTGAAGAGCTACAGAGAAAAAATAAATTCGATGAAAGCTGTGATTTTTCATGTAGCTCAATATTAAATGTATGAAAATCAAAATTTTACTGGTTCTCTGTAGCTTTTCAAAAATCTTATTTGATCTTTTTCATAGCATGATCTACTAATACATCAAATTTCATTGAATTCTGAATGGTAATTCTAAAACCGACAGTACTCTCTTAGACTTTTGCAATGCATTCATTAATTGGTTACCTTTAATTCGAGTAAATACCATTAACTGGTACTGCTGAAAAACACTCCAACTAGTTTCCCAAGAAGGAATAATCTCCTGATTATTCCACCCTCCGCAAACGTATTCATAAAAATCGTCACAGGGATCGACGGATTTATTCATGCCTTCCAAAAAATCTTTGGCTGTCCAATTAATAGAATCCCAATTAAAATAGCTTATAAAAAATATATATCTACTAGATAAAAAAACAAACCAATTATTTTGCATTCGGGCGTTTCACAAACAGCCGGTTTTTTTTCATTATTTTCTTCCGCATCAAACAGCCACCGATTCAACACTGAATCCTTGTAACTACCAGATGCATTTTTGTAAAATGCTGCGTTCAAAGCCAGAAACCTATAAAAAGTTTTTAATTTATAAATTTACATAAAGTAATAATTATAATATTGATATAATAAGAGAAGCAATACGTACAAAATTAATTTTGATATCATTATTACTGTTTGCTAATATAATTTGCTAACAACTGACGTCTATTGATCAAATTTTCCATTTTAATAAACCAGAAAACGGATGCGCCGTGAGTAATTTTTGATAATAATTATATCACTTTGCACCATATGCTTCCGTACAAAACAATTAATGATATAAAAATTATCATAATCAATAAATGAAGTGCAGGCAGATTTTATCTTGATAAAATAAAAGCATTATTAATTAAATTTATCGTTAAATATAAAAAAACAAATTATTCAAATTGCTAGAGATGGAATGAAAAATATTTTAAAAAATCTGAAAACCGCCAGACCCTGCGGGACAACCCCAAAACTTCCTGTTGTTTTCGAGCTCAAGGCGCTCGAAATTATTATTACTAGTAAATTTTTGAGCTCTCTGAGCAAGTGATTTATGAATTATACGCAAAAAACAAAGCAAAGTTTACACATATACATACGGACGTCCACCCGGAAATAGTCAGAATAGCTTCCTAGGACCTCAAAACGTCGACATCTGATGAAAACTCGATTTCCGAAAATCAGATCGAAACCAATAACTTCCCTTTTTTTTTAAATTTGCAATTTTCATAGCGGGGAGTTAAAAATGATTTCCACAACAAATTGCCTTTATTCAGATACATTTAATAATCGTTGCCTCTCGGGCAATTCCTAATGAACAGACAATTTACCCATAACTTTTTATTAAAAATAATGAATTATAAAAAAATACTTTTTACACGTTGGTGCGCTACTTGTTGAAACAAGAAAGGTCTAGCCCAAAATTATATCACTCTGCAAAAAATGCTTTCTTATAAATGATTAATTTTATAAAAGTTATCATAATCAATTGAAAAAATGCAGGTGGATATGATCTTGACTAAGAAAAGTTTCATTAATTAAATTAATCGTTAAATATAAAATAAAAACAATTATTTAGTGTTTGAAGGACGGGATTGGAAAAAAAAAATCAATCCAAGTAATAAATTGCCATTTTTTTAAATTTGTATTTTAAAATCATAATTCAACATATTTATAAATCAAAAATTCAATTGATAATATTTTCACCAATTAAGAACCCAGGGATGATGTTTCTTGTACTTGCGACTGCGGTTGGCTTTTTTGGGCGCAGTATGTACCTCAATACTTTTCCAAATATTGCATTTATTATCGGGATTCATCGGGCTGCCTTTCGGACAATTGAAAGCACGACCAAACTCATCGCTATTTGAAACTGCGCCAAGTACTCTTAAATTCATCGGACTGTGTTCATCTCGGTCCTCTAGTGCTTTTGCATACTGATCCGTAGATGCTGTGCACCACAACTGTTTACGAGCATAAATAAAGTTTAAGTAAAAAATATCATTTTTTTAACTCAGTCAGCCGAAGAATAAAAGTCGACGTACGGATCCAAATCCGATGAAGAACATCTGGTCGTTGGAATACTTTTCAAAACCAGGTAGTGTTCTATCAGGGCCGCTGTTCTCTATCAATCTCTTCCAGGCCTTGTAAACTGCTTGTAACCCTGTGGTGTCTGCCATATTTTCTCCTTGAGTTTTACGTCCTGGGCCCCCTTCCTTTAAAAATTAAAATAGTTAATTTTATTTATTTATTTCTACAAATAATTTAAATAAATACTCCGTATCCGGGTGTAGTTCCGTCGTATTCAGGCTCTGTGACCCCAAAGTAGTTATTAAATTGATCAATGAAACATTCCGCGCGTTTGTAATACATGTCCATTATTTGCTGGGATATTGTAAGGTTTTCTTCCTCTAGCCCTATTTTCAACCCTGTTAAATAATTAGTTATTTTAAAAGTTTTATGGGTTTACTTTTTTATAATTTGCATTAAAAAATACCATCAACGTCATAGGCGTGCCCTATTTCATGCCCGATCACTGCCCCAATCATTCCGTAGTTAACGTTGCTAAATAACAATTGTAATCATTATTTTTATTAATTCAGTAAATTTTTTAACTATGAAATATAATTTTTAATACTAACTGGGGAAGATTTACAGTGAAAAATGGAGGCTGCAAATCGGCAGCAGGTAGAACTAGAAATTTGGAAATCATATAATTAATGAAAAAGGTAAAGAATTGTGTTCATTTTCATAACTTAATCTTACCCATGAGATTAGCATAAGGATCGTAGTATGCGTTAACTACAAGCGGATCGACTTCATCACTAAAAAAAAAATGTTAATAGTAAAAATAATTAAAAACAATAATAAGTCATATATAAATTCAATTTTACTCTTGGATAGGTATTTCACCCGCCAGTGACTTGCGTAATTCTTCTCTGATTTCATATTTTTTGTAACTCAGTACGTTATCAAAGTGGTCGACACCGATAACCAACTAAAAATATTTATTGCACGTTAATATTAATTTATTAATTTATAAAGCTAAATTAAAAATTTTACCCCTTTGTAGGAATTGAGAACGTGGGTACTATTTTTGTACCAGTCAGGTGTGCCTACAAACAGTCCCATCTTTTCTAGCTTGCCCGTTGCTATTTTTTTAGTCGCGTCATCTAGCCAATTCGATTTTTCAATCTGCAATTTCATTTCGTCGCTTATATGGCCGACCATATTTCTAACGTTAGTGTCAACTTCTTTGGAAAAATATTTTTCAGCAAATGCGTATGCAGTTGCTTTGACCATTTTCATTTCTTTCGTACACTCGATCCACCTAAAAAATTTTATTTGCATTGAAAAGTCTCAAAAAATTCGATATCAACGCTCGCGTTTGCTCCACAGGCCGAAGGCTCTTCATCTCTACAAGCTTCAAAAATAAATATTGCATGGAAATAGATACCGTGGTTCTCGTTCCTTGACTCCAAACTCGTTTTCCATTAACGTAAAAAATATATCACGCATTTTCTCAGTCGTCGCCGCGAGTATGTCACTTACGAAATGCCAGTGAATATAATTAACTAGAATTAGTAAACCAAAAATTTGTTAGACCATAACATGGATTTACATAAATTAATTTTTTACCTATAGTTCGCTTAGGAGTTTCATTCAGTAATTCATTTAATTGAACAAAATAACCCATACTGTCTGCCGTTAAGTCAGAAAATTCTTTTACGTCATGATTTACCATTTCCAATAATTGATTTATTAATTTTTTCACGTTAATCTGCATCCGATTAATATTTTAGTTAATAAATTCGTAAGTAAAATAATAATTTAACATACTTTGTTGCCTTTATCGACTGTTTTTTCGTCGTACCACTCTTGAAACTCTTTAAAAGCCATCTCAGGTTCGTCGTCATATTTTGGAATCTTGTAACAAAATGATTCAAATAAATAATGATCAATAAATACATATTTTTTATCATTAAAATAAATATTACCATGGCTAATTGTTTTTCAAACTCAATCAAATCGCGGACATCTTTCTCAATCATTTTATGGGAAATATTTGCGCTGTTGTGTTCAACAAACATTTGGATTACGGACGAAATGAAATCCTTGTAATTTTCATATTCATCTCCGGTGTAATTTTGAAATTCGAACGGAAGCTTATTGAGGAGTGGAAGATCGCCTTTCTCCATCTACAAAATAAATTATTGAGAATCCACATAAAACATTAAAATTTAAATTACCTCGACCGTAGAATCTCTATACCAAAGAGGCGTAAATTTGTAAAAAACATAAGAGCCAGTGATTTGAAAATAATGCTGTTCGATTCGCTGCCACGGATGCTCACTTTCATCCCATTCTTCAGCGTCAATAGTCATCGGCCAGCCTCCAACTTGCATCAAAATTGATTCTATCGGTTTCAACCCTCTTTTCTCAAGTGCCTCTACAAATAAATTTTCAAATTATCCATTAAAAAAAAGGCCTGATCAAATAACATTCAATACTTGCCTGTATTCATACAAGAGCGATACCATTTTTTGGCCTGTCTCACTGGTAAAATATCATTTCGCTCAGGTTTTGTTTCCAAAATTCCTAATAAATACAAAATTTACTTACAACTTTTCTAATAAAATAATTAACTTTAAATTATGATAAATACCCTTCAAACGATGATAAACCATTTGTTGAAACATGTAAGGTCTTCCCCAAACAGGAGTATAAGGAGGAATAGGATGATGTTTTTTCCATGATCCGCATGTGAATTCATAAAAATTTTCACATGGATCTACTGACTCATTTACTCCCCGCAAAAGTTCTTTAGCTAAAGAAAAAAATTAAAATTTTATCCTGAGGGTGATATTAATGAATAATTAATTATAAAAACAAACCAAGAGCTTCGCAGTCGTCGGTATCACAAACAGTTAATTTTTCACCATCTACTTCATTATCTTCACCATTAAAAAGCCACCCAAGATCTTCAATGCCACTGTCATGGTGTTTCTTCCGTGAGCTTATGATCTTCCCGAATGTGCTGGCCGTTAGGAAAAACCTGCAGCAAAATTAATACGATACATATAAACGCATTAATAATTATAATAATGTACCGAAATACTTACAGGATTATTTCGAACTTCATATTTTTTACGTTTTAGTTTCCAGCGACAACTAATGAATGCGTCTGATAGAAAAAACATTGGAAATTTAAACTAGTTTACAGGACGGACATGAAATGATGTCTCATGATTAAATCTATTGTGCATCCGTAATGATTATTTTAATCATTTCCGCAATTGCGATCGCTTTACTGTTTTGAAAATTGGTTCAAGACCTAAAGCTCTATTTTTTTTAATATGCTAGCGAACGGATACGCCATGAGCTGTTATTGATAATAATTATATCAATATGCAACATATGTTTCCGTATAAATAATTAATTATATAAATATGTTGGAAAAGAGAATTTAATTAATTTAAGACAATAAAGGTTTGAGTTTATTAACTTTATTAAATATAGCAACGGCCTTATTATTAAACAAGAATCTTAATCACACGAAGTGTAAGTAATAAAGAAAAATTAACGCGAATTAAATCTAAAGTGAATACTTAGCTGATTACTTATGTATTTAATTCTCTCGGAGTGAAATTAACTCCGGAGAACTCATTTTAACTTTAAAACTCTGATTTAGATTAGAATTAATGCGGATTGAAGTAAAATTCTAAAATCCCGGAACTCCGAAGGCAAAAGTGAATTCAGGTTTAAATAAAAACCATATTCACTCCGGATTCCCTTTCGATTTTTCAGTGTATTTATCAAATATAAAAACCAATAATAATTATTCTTATTTAAATTTCTAAGGATGGGATTCAAAACTTAAAAAATAATTGAAGCAATATACTTATTTTATTCAAATATATGAATACATATATTTAAAAATCATAGTTAACATATATTGTATTTATAAATGTAATATTTCAATCGGTTATAATATTTTGACGAATAAAGAACCCAGGGATGATGTTTCTTATTCCTGCGTCCTCGATTGGCTTTTTCGGGCTCAGTATGTGTCTCAATACTTTACCAAATATTACATTTCTTTTCCGGGTTCATCCGGGTGCCTTTCGGGCAACTGAAAGCACGAGCAAATTCCTCGCTATTTGAAATTGCGCCAAGTACTCTTAAATTCGCGGGACTGTGTTCATCTTGCGCCTTTAGTGCTTCCGCATACTCTTCCGTAGATTCTGTGCACCACAACTGTTTACGAGCATAATTAAAGTTTAATTAAAAAATTTCATTTTTTTAACACAATCAGCCGAAGATTAAAAATCAACGTACGGATCCAAATCCAATGAAGAACATTTGCTCGTCGGTATATTTTTCAAAACCAGGTAGTCTACTTTCAGGACCTTTCGATGCTATCATTCTCTTCCAGGCATCGTAAACTGCGTTCAACCCTGTCGTGTCCGCCATATTTTCTCCTTGAGTCTTACGACTTAGTTTACTTCCCTTTAAAAATTTAAATTATTTAATTAACTATATATTAATTATTTAAATAAAATAAATACTTGGTCTTCGGAATCAGTTCCGTCATCAGAACCCGGCTCCCTAAAGTACTCTTTGAATTGTTCGAGGAAACATCCCGCGCGTTGATCATACAAGTCCATTATCTCCTTAGGAAGTTCAAGCTTTTGTTGAGCTAGACCTATTTTCAACCCTGTTAAACAAAAATTTATTATAAAAATCTTATTTTACTTACTTCTTAAATATATAATTTCCATTTTTAAATACCGTTAACGTCATAGGCGTGTCCTAATTCGTGCCCGATAACTGCTCCAATCATTCCGTAGTTAACGTTACTAGATAATAATAATTATTATTTTTTATTAACCCAGTAAATTTTTTTACGATAAAATATACTTGTTATATAGTTTTCAATACTAACCTGGGAAGACTTGAAGTGAAAAATGGGGGCTGCAAATCGGCAACAGGTATAACTAGAAATTTTTAATTTATAAAATTAATGTGAATTTCGAGGGTTATGTTTGTTTTCATGATACTTAATCTTACCGATTGAATTAGTATAAGGGTCATAGTATGCATTAACTTCAAGTATGTTTACGTCCGATTCACTAAAAAAAAAAAAAGATTCCAATGGTAAAAATTATTTAAGATCATAAGTTAATTAAATATTACCCGTCATCGGGTGCTAGGCCGGCCAATGCATGGCGTAGATTTTCTCTCATTTCATATTTTTTATAACTGAGTATATTATCAAAGTGATTGTTGCTGATAACAAGCTAAAAATATTTATTACGTATTAATATTTATTCAAATTATTTATTGATAAAGTTAAATTAAAAATTTTACCCCTTTGTATGAATTTAGAACGTATGTTCTGTTTTTGTACCATTCAGGAGTGCCTACAAATAGTCCCATATCGTCTATTTTGTCGGTAACTATTTTTTTAGTATCATCATCCAGCCAATCTGATCTTTGTATCTGTATCTTCATTTCCTCGCCTACATTGTCGACCATACTTCTGACATTAGAATCAACGTCTTTGGAAAAATATTTTTGAGCAAATGCGTATCCAGTTGCTTTGTGCATTTTTATTTCTTTTGCACACTCGACTGAGCTAAAAAAACAATTTTTTCATTAAAAAGTCAGAAAAAAGTCATCATCAAAGCTCACGTTTGCTCCACAGGCCAAAGGCTCGCGCGGCCAACGTTATGTAAATCATGAAACAGTTAATATTGCATAGAAAAATTTATACCGCGGCTCTCTTTCCGAGACTCCAAACTGTTTGTTCATTAACACAAAAAATACATTCCGCATTTCTTCGGTCGTTGCCGCAAGCATATCACTTATAAAATTCCAGTGGATATAATTTACTGAAATTAATAAATTAACAATAAGTAATAGTCTTCAATAGATAATTAAGATAAATTTGTTACTTACTTATAGTTCGCTTGGGAGTGAAGTTCATTATTTGCTGCAATTTAACAAAATACTCCATACTGGGTATTGATAAGTACTTGACAGTTTCTGGGTCATGATTTACTGTTTCCAATAATCTTCTGACTAATTTCTTCACCCTAACCTGCGGAAGAAATATTTTAATAGACGAATTTCTAAATAAAATAATAATTGGTCTTACTTTGTTGCCTTGATCGGTTGTATTTTCATCGTACCAAGCTTGAAACTCATCCATAGTCTTGACACTCTCGGCATCTTTACTATCGCTATCTGAAAGCTAGTAAAAAAATTATTTAAATAAATAATGACCTATAAATATTTTTTTTAATTACTTAAATTAATTTTACCAAATACAATAGTTTTTCAAACTCAATCATATCGCTAACATCCTTGAAAACATCGTCAAGAGTAATATTTGCGCTGTTGTGTGCAACAAAAAGTAGAGCTACGGCCGAAATGAAATCCTTGTAATTTTCATATTCTTCTCCTTCATAATTTTTAAAATCAAACGGAAGCTTATTGCGGAGTGGAACGTCGCCTTTCTCCACCTGCATAGATAATTATTTAGAATCCACATAAAACAGTAAAACATTTGTAATTAAATTTATAATCAAATTACTTTAATCACGGAAGTGTTGGAATAATCAGGCGTGAATTTGTAAAATACATAAGAGCCAGTAATTTGAAAATAGTGTTGCTCAATTCGCTGCCACGGATGCTCGGTTTCGTCCCATTCTTCGGCGTCAATAGTCATCGGCCAGCCTCCAACTTGCATCAAAACAGATTCTATCGGATCTAAGCCTCGTTTTTCGAGTGTCTCTGTAAACAAATATTTTGAATTATCAATCAGAAAAGTACTTAACTAAAAGCAGTTCATTACTTACCTGTATCCATGCAAGCGCGATACCATTTTTTGGCCTGTCTCAATGGCAAAATATCGTCCGGCTCAGGAGTTGTTTCCAAAATTACTAATAAATGCAAAATTCACTTACTACTTTTCATAAAGACTAATAAATTATGAATTATGATAAATACCTTTCAAACGATCATAAACCAATTGTTGAAACAACAAAAGTCTACTAAACGTAGCCATAGAAGCGGGAGTAGGATGACTTTTTTTAAATGATCCGCATGTGTATTCATAGAAATTCTCACATGGATCTGCTGATTTATTCATTGCGTTCATAAGATCATTAGCTGAAGAAAAAAATTAAATTATACTAAATTCTTATCATGAATGTGCTACAGAGTAAAAAATGGGGAGAGAATTCAGAGGGAATGTTTTACTTTTATTCGCATTTACTACAATCCAATCTGGAGTTTTAATGTTAAAATAAACTTTCTCTTGGAGTGAAGTTTGCTTTAGAAAAATTACAATAAATATAAAATTTAAACCGCGTTTAATCTGAAAATTTTTTACACAGTAAAAATTATTAATGAATCGTAAATACGAACCGATAAGTATGCAGTCATTAGAATTACAAACACTAATTTCTCTGACGTCAATAGTATCTTTTTCAGCTTCTAAAAACCACCTAGCATCTTCATTGCCGTCGTGACTTTCCCATGGGCTTATGTTATTCCCGAAAGTGCTGGCCGTTAAGAAAAATCTATGGCAAAATTTATTAAGTTACATAGAAACACACAACTAATTATTATTATGCCTAAAAATACTTACAGTATTATTTTGAACTTCATTTTGACTTTGCGTTTCCGTTTTCAGCGAAAACTAATGAGTGAGTTGACAAAAGCGACATATTATCTATTTATATTATTTTGCTGGATGTTTATGAAACCGCGTTCTCCGATTACAATATTTTTTCCGCATTTGTTATGATCATTGTGTAATCATCTCGTACAATGTCTATACTTTTATCACTTAAAAATAGGTTGATAGAAAATAATAACAAGGCTATGACAAAATTATATAACTCAAAAATTGATAAAAATTTATTTTCAATCAATATTTAACCAACTGACCTAAAAAATCGTTTTCAATAAAATAGTGGATGCTGTCTACTAATACCTGTCTTACACACATCATAAAAATTATTTATTGTTATGTAATAACAGATTGTAATCTAAATAAATAATTTTAAAAATAAACATTTATTATTAATTTTTAAAATGTTTATTATTAAAATTATTTTGCGTAGAATTATATCAAATAGATGAATAAAAAAAAAGTCAAAATATTTTTTTATTCACTTGTCAATAATTTTTTACAAAAAAATCACCGACTAAATTGCCTGATTTCATCTGAAAGCTTTAAAATGGCCAATCGATGGCTTTGACTTACTTCCTTTTTATTTTTCACAGAGCTATCGTAATTTTAAATCAATATCGTCCTTTGAGCTTTTGTCATTCGATAAAAAGGCGATTTGACGTGCTGTCAAAAAAATTTAATTCAACACAAAAGAACAAGCCTTCAGTAAATTCAACGACATTAACACACAATTTTTACCTCTCCCTCCAGGGTTCTCAACTCAACCTGCAATTAGTTCCGAAATTAATTTAAAGCTTGCCACTCAAAATTTCTTTGCCTTCATGAACACGCCATACAAAATCACACATGTAATTAAATTTACCCGTCAATACCACAATCATCGACAAAATTAACAATAAAGTGTAAACAATTTTCGGAGTAAACGTGGATTAAATCCGGAGTAAATTCAGAGTGAATGTGAAGCGAATGTTTATTTATTTGATCTCCTCGGAGTGAAACTTAATCCGAATGAAAGTTTATTTGAATATTAAAACTCTGAATCGGATTCAAGTAAAACCCGTAATCACAGAATTGACTCCCGATTTTACAGTGCAGTAATCAGTAAAAATAATATAGATATACTTGAACGGTGATATATTTTATAAAAGAATCCAGTGAATTGAAAATAACACAACAGAGCATAAATTAAAAATAAATATTCCACATGAAGAAGCTGAAACTGGTGTACAAGTAAGGATTTAAACATTAAATACAACCCGTACTTCTCGAGTAGTTTGTATCTTGGTATATTCTTCCCCTTGAACAAGTTTAACAACGAGAAAACATTCATTAGAATTTAGATATTCATGGAGTTGTAACATTATACACACACACATACTCACAAATACAACAGCCATCTAAGCTTACTGATTAAGCAATAGACTATCAAGTTTATCGCACAACAATATTAAATCCACAGTTAAAAAGTCTTACTGTCATCCGACCAACAAACTAACAAACTTAATAAATAACATCATTAAATGTTACTAACGTAAATTAGTATTACGTTTAATGACACTTTACCATTTTAAGCTAAAGTTGTTACACCGTCGGATAAAACAGGTATTAGCCCTTATAAATATATATATACAAAGCTAAACATATCTGGCTGGTAATCGAGTTTATCAAGATTTCACAGTTTCATTCTCTGGAACATTAAAGTAAACCAAAACATATTTCCACTTTTCTCAACTTATATACCATACGTTTTTTTTTTTTTCACAACTTTCCTCTTCTGACCTGACTTTATTTTTTATTTTCCTTCGGTTACTTTTCTTATTATTGTTTCTAACCCTTTTCCTCATTCTTTTACATCTGCAGCAGCAGACCGGCAGCCGACTGGTGCACGTACACGAAAAACTTTTTCGATTTAGCCACTAAGCCGTCCAAGATATCACCTCTATATCTATATGTATATATGTATATATACATGTATCTCGCGCTTATTACAAAATAACTCTGTCTGTGCGATCAAGGACAAGTATTTTAGTAATCTTGAAAAAATTGATAATAGAAATTTATTTATAAATAAAACTAACCCGCCGCAAATATCGGATGTAATTACAGCTGACTTATTAAATCTACGGTGTCGAGTTTTTCTACTGGGAAGTTAAAAAGTAGATTTTATTGTATTTGTTAGTCTTGTTTTCAAAATGAGCTCAATTTTCATAATGCAGTCTCAGTTTTCTGACACTAAGAATACGGCGGGATTTTAATCCCTTAATCTTCACTGGGATTACACTCTTGTTTTAAAAATATAAATATTTAAATATCGTACTTTTTTATATTTTAATCCTCTATTTTATTTCATATGTTATTTTATGTATTTAAATAGACATTTAAAATCTGTTCCATCAAATTTCAGTAAAAAAAATTTTTCATTTGAAATTTGAAATTTGAATTTCGCGGGGTTGGAAAAAATAATTATATAGTTACGATTTTTAAATTTTTACATAGCGGGCACAGTCAGCTGAGTAATCAAAAGTTAATTAACAGTTAAATAATTTTGATTACCGATAAATTAAATAGCAAGTGGAATTTTTTTTTATCAACCGGAACGGCTTTGGCTATCGAGTACCTTGAGTTACATTTAAAAATAATCCAGAAACACGTAAAAGGAAGCAGATAGATCTATCGATATCCAGGAACGCGGGACGAAGTACGCAAGCGATGAATCGCTGAACAGAATCCCTTAAAAAATAATGGATTAAATAAATAATCTCAAGCATTCTGCGGCCATACATTAAATTTATAGCCTTCGAATCTCGGGACTGATAAGTCGAGCAAAAAATATATTTAAAATTAAACTCGGTCTCCTAGCCACCTCAGCTCTTATTCTGTATCAACTCTACAGATACTGAGTACATATATATATACATATATATATAGTAAGTAAAGTAACAACTATTCTTACTGCGTTAAGGAATAAGATTCGCCGAAGGCTTAGATGCGTTCTTCCGATTGCCGGCTCCAAACCCACTAGATATTATACCCCACAGACATTCTTTTAAATCACAAAGTTAATTAAGATCGCGGCTAAGTGATCCGCCAGAACAAGATTAAATGCTAAATAACCTTTTTCCCTCACACTGACAGCTTATGCATTTAAAATTTTTTCAAAATCTATTGCGCTTTCTATTTGAAAAGATCTATTTTTAATATAATACCTGCGATACTCCTTATCGGATGACGTATATAGTGCGATAAATTTATATATACGTAATATATAATATGAAATTTAATAGCCTGGTGTATAAAAGATGGCTTAACGTTCTGTGTATATTACAATTACTCCGTTACGGACGATGTGGCCACTCTAATCCTGATTATAAGACATTTATATTGCTCGTTTTCGCAGCAGGTCAACCGAATACAATAGAAATGATTATATATAGATATATATTTTTTGGGTTCAGTATACCGTTAATGTGCGGAAAATTTTTATCTATATTTTCCACTCACATATTTCGCTTGACGATTTATTAAATGTCAATTGTGAAAAATTCTACATTTTACTTTTATTAAATTATCATTAGTCTGAAAATTAAGTATTCAAATAATGATCCGGAAGTTAGTAGAAAATTCACAATTTTTGGTTTTTTTTTTTTAACAAATCAATTTAAAAAAAAAAAAAATTTTTAATTGCACATGTAGGAAATTCAAAAGACTATAGGTGCAATTTTTTGAAATATTCTTTTTTTTTTTATAATTTATCATTTTGCCAAAGATCCGAAAATCGGCCAAGCGGCCGGTATATTTATATATATATATGTGTCTGTATGTGTATCACTTTTGCAGCAAAGTCTAACTTGAAAAGTTTCTAAAACTCTCTTTAATTAGTCACTCAACACGACTAGACTCTTGCAAGTTATTTAAGTCTCATTCATCTTTTCCCTTTATAACACTTTACTTATCTCGAGCAACAAAGTAAGTATATATAAGTATAATAATAAACTGTACAGTATCAGATAACTTTTACCAAAAATTTTATTTCATCTTTATTAGATTTAAATTTACTTCCAACTTGTTAAATTAATTTAAAATATTTCAAGTTTTTTAATATAAAATACCAAAGACCATTTAGTGACTGAAATTATTTTCCAAATTATAAATATTTTTATTTAATTTTCTTTACAAAAAAATCAGGTTTCTTCTCAGTGTCCCAATTCACCGTAAAAAAAAAATTATAAATTTACAATCGACTACGCAAAGGAAAATCTCAAGCTGAACTAAATTCAATATTTCTTTCACTACTTTTTTTTCTACAACATCGATACTCCATAAGCTACAACCCTAGATAATATTCTCGATAGTCCCTCGGGCCTATAACAATCTAATACTCTGATGAATCTGTCAGCTTCCAATCTCTACCAATAAAACAAAATATCAACGAAAATAAATTTTCCTTAAAAAAAAATATCGAATTTCCATTGATAAAAAAAATCCAATAACTATTTATTTAACTAATAATTATCTAGTTCAAATAAAAAATCGGCTATAAATAAACTCAATGGAAGCTCACAACTCCAGCGTATCTTGTATTTAATCTCTTTTCTTCTTCCCTCTTACTTTTTTTTTTTTTTTTTTTTAATTTTTTACTACCGCTGTACTCATCGCTCTGCAATTATTGCAACGCGGTCAGTGCGATATTATCTATAATCAGCGAGATAGCACTGAATTATTGCCGAGTCAGCATAAACCATAAATTAAATGCTTAAAAACCCATGAGTTTTTTTCTTAAATTAACCTGCTAATTATTATTAGTTTTAATTATCGATTGAATTAAAAAAATTTTTGGTAGTAAAGTAGATTTAAGTGTTCGACGACGGAGTTAACAACTTGTCTAAGTCCTAAAGCGGAAGTGATCTTTATTACGGCATTCTTGCACAAAGCGGCCATGACGGAAATTAAAATGCATTAGGGGTGAAAAGGGAATGAGTTGAGTCAAAGCCCGGGTAATAAGTATGCTGGCATGAGCAGAAGCATTATATATGTGATATATATATTGTAACAGGTTTCCGAGTATAATCAGAATTAACAATTCCGAGTTTGCTGTAACGTCTGGAGAGAAAGTAGGTGGCATAGTTGCAGGATGTAAATCCTCCCTGTGGTAGAAAAGGACCTGGAGGTGGCGCTGCCTCTCTCTGGTTCACCAGTGGACGGCTTGGATGGGTAACTTTTACTCTTGTCTGTAGCACTCTGCTCTGGGTACTCGCTACTATGTACTATGTACTCTGTACTGAGTATTCCGGTGAATACGCTACGAAATGATGCATAACTTGTGACTTTAAAATGGAAATTTAACTGGCAGATAACGTTGTGCTGTAGACAATGTACTCAAATAACTATTTACTTTGCCGCTATATTATTTAAACTTTTCAATTGTAGTTATTATTGTGATTGCTGTAAAGTTCTAACCATGGAGAATATTTTAATTTACTTTAAATATGCTCTCGGTCAAAAGTTTTAGATTAATATAATGGGAGAGAATTTGGATATTCGAATTTAAGGTTGTTGGCTTTTGAATTTTAAATTTTCTGACTTATGGGTAATGAAGGATAGGAAAAAAATTTTATGATGCCCCTCGAAAATAAAATCATCCAATCGAAGCCGTAGTTTTAGTCAGGATCGCCTCTGAAGGGATTCTCTAGAAAATCAGGACTTACTGGCTGATGTTAAAAATGGAAAAAATTTTTATGCGCACTCGTTATTATTTTTTGTGAGGTTTCTATGGTTTTTTTTTACTTGGAAATAAAAATAAAAATGACTCTATCCGTTGAATCATAAAATAAAGCCGTCACTATGGATAAAAATGAAAATAATAAATGAATGTATAATTTAAAAAAGCAAGTAATTGTAATGCGTGATGTATCCCATAATTTAGCGTATGAAATAGAGTGGGCCAAGAAAGGCCTCCCTTCATATCAGCAAAGTACAATATATATGTTGATATATGAAGAGTATTTAGCACCATCGCGTGCAAAGAGCCGATTATCTCGAGCGATCGTGGACGCTACTTGAAGCCCAAGTACTGCGCTCGAGGCATTAATTTTCGTGACGGCTCTCTCGCGCTCTATATTCACTTCCCCCCGCGCTGTTCTCTCCCATCCACCTCCCGGAGACTCTCAGCCGCTTTCAACCCGATTTCACAGGATCCGCATCCACACACAGCCCACATCTACTAGCATTATCATTAACACACATATCATGCGGGATGTGTACATACATTTAGAAACAAACCTATGGTACATATGTGCACTCCGAACTCCAAGTGCCGGAGCCCCTTTGTGCCTCTTTCACGAGCACTTCCATTGCTTCCCACGCTCAGCGATAATACTCTTATTATCACCATACGTGAAATATGAAAAAACTATCAAGTTAGGAAACTCTTTATGTCCACAGTGACAATATCAACTTTTTTATTCAAATTAAATCTAATTCCCTTCAACCTCACGATAAAAATTATTTCGTTTATAGTATAATGAAGTTAGCCATAGATTACTGAATTTATACCGAAGTAGACTAATACTGGGTAGGATCTCTTCATGCTCGAAAACAGCGAGAAGTTTTGGGGTTGGCTCACATAGCCAACCACTTTTTTGTATTTATTCGCAAAATTAACGGTCCATTTTTTTTCCAATCCGCCGATGCGCAGATAATAAAAAAAATCAACAAGACTATTTCCATGATCAAATATATAAACGCTATATTAAAAAAATAAAATCTGTTTCAGTAACAGCAAATCCACCGCCGCAACGACCCTGGATTCCCTTGACCAGGCCCAACAGGACGAGACCCACATGTGAGTATAAATTGATCTACAATATCTACATTACAACTTGCCTCACTCAGAGTGCCCTAGTTGTTGTCGACTATCAAATAATTACAGGCTAAAGCACATGCCAGTATAATCCGAGATTGTTCTGCTTTACAATTGGATGAGTGAGAGCCTCCCTATAATATATCAACAATCCGTATACACGGTAATAGTTCAAGTGGGCTATACGTTTTATGGAAATCCGATACCTGTTAGTTCACTTTGCCCCCCTTCCCTACTCCCTATCAGCCGCGCCACGTATCCGTGTGTTCATCAATTATTAATCAAACTTAATTGCCTTGATCTGATAATTAAATCATCAATAACAAACTCTGGGTAAATATTTATTAAATAAAATCGTAAAAAAGATTTTTTTTTTTCACTGCTTTGCATAATCAACTAGTTCGATGATTGAATAAAATATAAATTGGGTTTTGAGTTGTTTTAAATATGCATTAATGTGTCAATCAGTTTGCGGAATTACAATAGTGGATTAAATAACGCGGGACTGGGGGGTTCGGGCCGAAGAGAAACGAGATTTCCCAGTTAGATATCATCACACTTGTGTGATGAAGCTGTGACGTATGACTGTCCAATATCGACAATGATAATACACCTCTGAATAAGCCATAGATGATGAGAACGCACACCAGTACAGTTATGTAATCTGTGATTCTCTCTCTCTCTTTTACGCAGCAGTATTATATCGGTGCGGGATAAATTCAACGGAAATTAACAGCCTCATAATTCATGCACATTGATGATGCAGATGGAGCTCTTTCGACATATGTATTTATACATTATACACACATGTATTATATGTATGTTGGATGTCAATATAAATTATTATTGCTCAGTTGGAGTTACATTTAATGCCCACGGTTCAATGTACTCTGCATCTGTATTAAGATATATTCATAAAGACATTGTAATAGGTGTGAGAAAGAGCTCTAATGCTCAACATAACGGCCTCATTGAGTTGTTAGTTTTTTTTTATTTTTTTTAATGATGCCACGGTTCAATTCGTGATTAACAATCTGACCATTGCCGGTGGAAACGTTACGTTACGAAACCCGGGAGGTCTACAACTCAATCGATAACTCAGTTTATTACGTCTTCAGCTTCAATGAGACCGATAATTACTTTCAATTTAATTTCGCCAGCTTTAAAAATTTTTTTTTCATTTCATTTTATTTAATGACAAAGGAACAAAAAGATCCTCATTAGAAAGCTTCAAAACTTTCTGCCGAAGCTGTCATTTTTCTAATGCAATCGACAGCTTTTAGATAAAATTTTTTTTGAGTTGCAATTTTGGAAAAAATTTTATCAATTAAAAATATTGCGGATTGGAGATCAGAAGTTTAAAATAAAAAATTCCATCAAAGCAATGGCTTTTTTAGTTAACAGTTAAAATTTGAAATTTATTGGTGCAAAAATTGCAATGGAACATTCCGTAGCAGGGCGATGTTAACTTTGAAAAGTAAATCATCAATGTGCTAATGTAGATACACAAATGAATGTCTCACTAGTGAGTAATTAACTTGCAAATAGCATACGGCAGTTGATTTATTACTTTATTTAAATTGATATCTACCCATTGCCCATGCGATTATGCGCAGCACATTCAACCGATTCAAACTTTTAACAGCTGAAAAAGTTCCTTTCATTTCCCAGAATAAAATTGATTATTTATAAACCGTCAATTGGCAAGATCGTACGGAATAAATCCGATGTAATATCACCGTCGATAAAAAAAAACTAAAATAAAATAAACATATAAATAAAAGTAAAGTTGGACGAGAGTTTTGCAGGAGCCAATACCCTCGAGCAACAACGCACGTCGTCAACAGATTTATTGCTCAGACTTGCCGGGTTGTGGAGCATTCGTTCCTCGCTACTGTTGCTATTGCACTACCACTGTTACTATTATTATTACCATTATCATTGTTGTTATTATTGTTCTTATTATACTGATTATTGTCATTATTGGTATTGGCTGGAAATAAGGTAGGAAGCCAACTTGTCCCAAAAAAGCACGAGCTATTGTCAGTTATCGTACAAATAGAACCGATAAATCATTTCATTATGCATTTACGCTATTCATTATTTATAATATGCGTTCCTATATTGCCGACTCTCTAAGTACTGCGTACCACAAGAACTGCGTATCCACCCAGCAGGAAGCGTCCTTTCAAAAACATAACCTACGATTGTCTTTATTTTTTTACTCATTGGAAAAATACAACCAATGGCTGTTATTGTTATTGCTATTGCTATTGCTATTGTTATTGTTATTACAACTATTACTTTGAGCTTCAAAGACTCGAGAACTCGGTAATGGTAATAATTATAATGATAACCTTAACCCTAAAGTAGGTTTAGATGGGCTTTAAAATAACTCAGTGAGAGTGATATCTCGCAAAGTAGCCAGTCGGTGATTGAGTCGACAAAATGTGTATGTGTATGTATGTCGGAATGGAAATTAACGACTCCTATGTACATTTATATATATATACATATCTGTGTATATTAAGTATATAGAGGATACGATGCATCATAATTACTTGGACGCGTCTGGCGGCAATGGTTATTATCCTCAACCCACGTGGACGATCGTTTCGCAGCGAAACGATTATATTATTATTCGTATTATCGTCGAGTATCACTATTATCATAGTTTGCTGCTGGTGGGTATCCTCGTAATCGCAACCACGCAGAGATCATTTTTCTCTTTTAATATTTTGTTATTTATTATTTTTATTTTATTGTCATTATTGTTATTACTATTTTTTTGTCGCCATTTGTTGGCTGGTGATATGTACCACGTGCGAATGTATAACGCGTATGCCAGAAAACGAAAAGCCTTTTTTCTGTTGTACAGCAGTTTCCCTCTCGATAAATCGGACAAGATTTCAGCCGGGTCGATTTATTGGACGATAAGCGGGCGTGTGACTGGAAGAGCTACGATTTTGGTATCAGTTATATACACGCGCAAAGTCTGTTATTTATTGAGGCGAATTTGCTGTTGGTTTGTTATTTGTTTTTTTTTTTTTCTTTCAATTTACGCAGTTTGTCTGGATCCAAGGGTGATTTTGGCATAGCCGAGCTGGAGACAATAATCTTATGAAATGTACTATTTTATTGCTGGCTTGTGTTGTTGATAAAAAAAAAAACAAATAAATAAAAAAGCTTGAGTGGTAGATTATAATTGTATCCTGAAGCTAAAAAAATAAGATAAACTGCAGATACAGCTACGGAAGACATGGGAATAAAAAGAGTAAAGAGTAAAGGAGAAGGAATCGATCGTGACATACAGAACCCCCGTAGGTTCGAATGCGCACCGAGCCTCGAATCCTCGCTATTCAAGCATAAAGCCGTGATGGAGTGCTCGAGAGCATTCGACCTTTCCTCTTAACTTGCCTAGCTCGTGGCAGAGTTACAAATGCCTCGTAAAAAATGTTTTTCCGGCAAGACAAAAGCTCTACCTAAGCACCCACCGAACAGTCGCCTAGCGCCCTCAGGCGTAAAAAAATAAAACTCGACAGTTGGTAGAGTTAGCAAAAAAAAAATTTGGTCTTAAAAGCTGCGCTAAGCCCAGGGCGTTGTATTTCTCTACGGTAAACACTTAACAGCTCAAGTGATTAACGGGTTGGTTGGCTACCTCTAGCAGTCAGCACTATAGAGGACTTTGTGCTCGGAGGCATCAACAACCACCGTCGCTTCATCGTTCGGCCTCTGGACTGACCGCAAATATACTCTCAACAGTAATCGACGGCTACTTGGCTGCTCTCTGCTGTCATATGACAAAGTGTAGGCCTCTCTACAAGAGAGATACTCGGTGGGTCTTTGACACAGATCGATTACCCGCAATCGGTCATCCACCGGATCATCACAGGCACACGATTTAGATAGGATAGAATTCCCCCAGCGTCTGTGTGAACATCTCACCGGCCTTATCGCCTAATGGCACTAGCTTTGCAACGTTCTGACAGCAGGCAATAACAGACCTTGGCCTAATGGCTGTATCAATATTCCCTCTATGATTGAAACGCCTGATCCGAGGCTTGTCATCTTCTTCAAGAGTACAAGCCCCGACTCTCATATTACCAACTTATTAATCGAGTAAGCACTTTTTTTCTTCCTATTTGTTCCACGTCTACTAATTTTTGTTTCTTTTTCCGTTACCCTGCTAATTTATCTGGCAATCAATCGAATTTGCTGGTGGCTCTTTATTTTCTACGTTCACTTTGTTAGGGCTCTCCGAGCAAACTCCCGAGTGGATTCTTGATCTCATTAGCCTTTCTCGTTCCCGTTTGCCCAGTCTAGTGTACCAAAGTCTAGTCTGATTCTGTCAGCTGTGGCACCCTCGCTGTCTACTGGTTCCGCCGCTAACAAGATGTTTGTCGCAATGAACTGAGAAAAATGGATTAGCACCAGAATCATCACCGTCCATTCTCAATCTATGTCGAGGTACTTGATCAACTGGCTTCCCACTCCACTCCCGTTCCGCTAAGGGAGCTTTTGGTTCAGCTACGCCACTCGACACCGATGCGGTTATACGTGCGGATCGATACACACCCCCATCGGGCTGTTGAGAGTAACAAAAGCTCAATTTAAAGTCTGCGCTCTGCTATCATTTGTGCGGATTCTCACCCTCCTAAAGGGATTATATTCACATATCCTGTAAAATAATTTTCTTTTTTTTATTTTTCCTCCTTCTCGGTTTTCAATGGGGTAATGAAGTTCAGTGTGAACCGGTTAGGGGATCTAAATTAAGTGAAAAGCAATCTTGAACACGAGAAACAAGGTGATTAATCTCAGAAAAGTAAACTCTCCAAGTTGGATGCACTCAACGGGTCATCGGTGTCTACGTGATCGCAGCTTATCTCGATTTAAGGATATACTTTCTTTATCGTACATGAACACGTTTTATCGGCACTCCCAGAAAATAGTAACGATCTTTTAAAATGGATCAAACGCATTAGTGCTCCTACGATCCAATCTATATAAAACAAGATACATTGTGTAACAGAACAAAGTGTTTCTGCTGATAAAAGTACACTTTCAGAGCAGGCAATAATGATAATAACGAGCAATTATCGTAATTTATCATTTGTTTCGTTCCATTCTTGTTTTATTGGACTGAAATAAAAATTTAAAAAATGGTACTGCTGCCAAATGGTGAAATATTAAAACAATCGAATGAGGGTGAGTACACAGTCATTAATCGATGATATATCACATGCAAGATCGGACTGAAATAATGTCCGTAGCTCGTTGACACGATTGCTGATCGCGCAGCTAAATGAGTCTCAACAAGTAATTTTGATTCGTGTCAGCAGATTGTTTGTAAGCCATAGCTAAATTGCTCGATGGCTGAAAGAAGAATTGTTGAAATGAAATTTACAATACGTTGAGTCGAGATAATGACATTGGGGAGTAATATCGAGTATATATAATGGAGCAAGAGGGAGAGAAAGTGAAAGAGTCTGAGTTGACGAGGGAAGAAAAATGAATAGAAAGAAATAAAAAGAACGGAACAAATGAACGAACGAATCTTGGGGTTCTTGAGTACTCAAGTAATAATATATAAGGAGTAAGCGAGCGCGGAGATGGAAATGCCAGGAGAGAAATCGATGTTAAGCCATCTACTGTTGTTGGAAGACATGCATTACATTTACAGACATGCATTACACCGTGTAATCAAGCTAATGCTCAGGTGCACATCCGCTCGTTAATCTCCAAAACGAGGGACTTTACATCAAGTTCATCATACCCTGAAAATCCAATTACTGAACTGCTGGTATTTGCCAACTATTCACATACATCACATATTTTCTGGCGACTATTTTCGCCTAAAATCAATTTTAACCTTGCGCGCACATATATACAGCTGATGAAGCTGATGGAGCTATTGGAGAAGAAAGAAGGAAAATAAAATAAAATGTTGTGCTCTTTCATGTGCGATGTCGGATAATCGAATCAGCCAATTTACATTCAACAGAGTTTGATCTTGTAGCATTTTAGTGATGTGAAAATAGAGGGTATTTAGAGAATCATATCACACGCGCTGCATACATTAATATACATATGCATATACATGAATATCTATATAGACATATATATAGATATAGAGAGAGATCGGGGCAGCGGAGAAAGCCACCCAGAGAGATAAGGGATGAAAGAGCAAAGTTGCTATGGGTTAAATTTATACAGACGTATAACGCGACGTTAGTAAGACAGCTCACTTTATGCTGATCCTCTTATCCCCCTGGTGGGTAGCTGCTTCAGCTAGATACATTCACAGCGTAACATTAGGTAAAGTGAGACATCCTAGTATCAAGTTGGCTGTTCATTTAAAACGCAAAAGGATTTTACTTTTTCCTTTTGCCTCTTTTATAAAATTTCTTGCTTTTTACTTTTCAACGTTTCTCAAAATAATACTATAAGATATAATAATAAATGCGCAAGCATCCGACGAAATAAAAATAAAAAACCATCCTCTTCCACTTGATGAAAATTACGCGAACATTAATCTCGGGTTGATATAAAAAAAAACAACCGCCCTTACCCTTGAATAAAATACTGTGCATTAATTTTAAAAACGGGAATAAAATAACGATAAGACGACTCGTAAATGTTTGAGCGGATATTTCATTACAGCAGTAAAGCCAAGAATTACTGGAGCGAATTGGGGGCGATGAGGGCGGTGGGGGCTTCCAAAACCAGGAAGTTTTAGTTGGGTATTAGGTATATAGAGAGAATGAGAGTATCTTACATTAGTAAGTTGGTTGTTGGTAGAATATCAACTGGTCCGAGCGTTGAACCTTTGTGTGTCTTAACCTGCCCCAGAGAATACCACCAGCTGTAGAAACAGAAGCACCAGAAACGTTAACAAGTAGATGAGAATTTAATGCTGGCTCCTTTACTCTATTGCCTATTTGTAAGCCGACAGTTAACGTTTCCACCGTTTCCGAATTAAACCTACTCCTGCATTCCCAAATACGATTCCCAAGGAATAAAAGCCGAGTCAGGCAGCTACACTCATTTCCACTTGCCAGATTAAGTTTACTTATGACTTGTGAGCTCACAAACTTATCAATTGTCTTGTTTGCTATTATGTTTCAGGTATCTTCACGGTAATGTGTTACAACGTCTTGTGCGACAAGTATGCAACACGGCAGATGTACGGATACTGTCCCAGCTGGGCTTTGGAGTGGGAGTACCGAAAAAAGGGAATTCTCGAGGAAATCCGTCACTATTCAGCAGATATTATCAGTCTCCAGGAAGTAGAAACCGACCAATTCTACAATTTCTTCCTCCCGGAGCTGAAGCGCGAGGGATACGACGGTATCTTTTCCCCGAAATCCAGGGCCAAAACGATGGCCGAGAACGATCGTAAATACGTCGACGGGTGCGCCATATTCTACAGAACAGCCAAGTGAGTTAACTTTCAGGACACTGTTATCTCTTTAAAACAAATTCGATTTTACTCTTCGTGGAACCTAGACCATTGTCCCTCGAGTCCAGACTATGCAGATACCACTAGAATCCTAGATGCCAGAAATAAGACAATGAGATCCGTATCCCGAGTCCTCCCGATCTAAGACAATGATCTTATAGAATCAACTTTGAAAACAAAAATCGATCAGTAAATGGAAAATTTAACATTGAAAAATACGGAAAGTTTGTTCATCCGTACAACATGATCATCCAACTCAAGAAGGATCCCTCCCTCCCCCAAGACCCCAAGAGTTTGTCCTTGAGTTTTTCTTTTAGTCCCCTGCTGAAAGTTTATTGCACGAGAAAAGTACCGCCCGTAGAGACGACGGGAATCGTTCTGATAACACACATACACACACACATACACACAATTCTGTTTTATTCTCTCTCATATCCCCTAGTCTAGTTCTAGTTTCTCTTTTCCCCTTTCTGTCTTATATATTCCGACAAGACTTTCAAGCACCCTCGAGCACTCACATTAAGTTCAACCATTGTGTACTTTATCACCTGATGTCTGAATGTGTATTATACGCGATTGCATTTATATGTCGTCATGTACCAGCAAACTTTAGTTTATTTTAAATACGAAGATTGAAGAGTCCAGTCAGTGATATTTCGTAGCCTTATTCCTTCGGGTTATCAGAGTAGGCCCATAACCTTGATCTATGGCGCCCAGACGTACTCCGAGCCAAGCAATCTTGCTTTTCCTTAGTTCCTTCATAGCTCATTCAACTACTCCTACTTTACCCCTAATACTAACGGTTACAGCCAACTGTGGTATCAACTCCTGCTATTAAACACTCTATTAGATATTCTTAAACTATCGACATCCAGACAACAGATATGACCCATTTAATAATATACTTTTTTCGTTGTTCATAAAATCAAAACGTAAATGTTAGACTTGATAGTTCATCTCAACGATATCTAACATTTACGTTTTCGAATATAAATAAAACGAGCAGACGAGTTTTTTCATTCTCATTCAATTACATTTACAAATGAAATGGAAATAAAATAGGAAGACGCTGGAAAGGAGAATAAGAATAAGAATAAGAATAGGAATAAAAAAAAAAGCAAAAAGGAAGGAAGGAAGGTAAAAAGGGATGTAAGTCTTGGTAGTCACGGAGAAGCACTTGTACGCTTACGTGCTTCACATGACTAAACGAGATTGTATTCCACATAGTGGGAAACGTGATACGCCTGCACTCCTCATCTCTTACAGTTGATGTGGAAACCTCTTGGTACTTTAAAGCATGTGCTCGATAGTGTGGCTATTGAGTGCCAAGATTGACGTTCACATTATCCTTAAATATTTTACCAAATCCCTTTAAATATATAACCAACTTATATGTTTCCTCTTGTATATTTACTTTTTTTTTTTTCAGATTCACGCTCATAAAAGAACATCTAGTGGAATTCAATCAGCTCGCGATGGCCAACGCCGAGGGATCCGACAACATGTTGAACCGCGTGATGCCACGTGATAACATTGGATTGGCTGCCCTTCTTCGTACAACCGAAGCAGCTTGGGACAACGGTAAGAACATACTTTAAAAATAGTTTTTCGTGAAACTGCAAACGTTTCCGGGCAATGCTGCCTTGAATTAGATTATTATTCAGAAATTTTATGGATTATTCAGCTGCTGTAATCAGAAACAGTACTAGTATTCACGGATTACTTTATCGCTGGCTTAAAACCCACTAATTGAGTTAACAATCCAACTTGCTGGCATTGTTGCGCCACTTCAATTTGATACGTAATTTAAATCCCCGGCATCGGAAGATATTATTGAACCGATTCCAAGGTATTAGAGCTCTTAATGCTCTTACATCACAAACTAACTCATTCTTAGATACTTATATTTAAATGATCTATCGACATAAATATATACGTATATATGGACATAAAAGTGTAATTCGAAACAGATCTCGACAGCTAAATTTATTGACTGCGCGTGTGCTACTTTTAGCTTTATGTGAGACTATAAGATGGTTAATAAAACTGGAGCGAACTTGATCTTTCTCAATACGAGTACTTATTTTAGTACAAAGAGCCGCGGCGAGATTGCGTGTCGATTCGATTCCAGGATCCCCATCAATTATGCACGATCGAGCGTTAATTGGCTCGAATTACAGAAACGCGTATCCCAGCTTACAAAATTGTAACTTATGTGTTGCACTTATGCTAAAAATAATTATAATATTAATAATTATAATGGTAATAAACAAAAAGAGTTTTGCCACCAGTGGGAATGGTAAGTGATCATCGCTGAATCCCTTAGTACTTTTGCTTCTCATTTATTTTCACGATCGTTACATATACTATATATATCTGTATATTTATTATAAATGTGTGTTATAATGTGCATAAGTACTTGATGCGTTTCATTACTGACGAAATAAGAGCACTCATGATAAAATGATACACGATTATAGTACAGGTTTAACTCAGTTTGCCATTTATTTATCTTTTTATCTCTCGTTAAACACTTTGTGCATGTAAGCCGGACTTGAAATACTGTTGCTATTTGTGTTATTTATTAGATTATGACAAGATAATTGATAATATTAAATTATTATGATATTAACATATTTGATAACGATTTAATGTTTAATACTCTTAACGGAAAAATTAAATCCTACATGAGATATATTTTTCAATTCTTGCTTTTTTTACTTTCTGTAGTTATGCGTCCGAGAGAAAAATAAATTATTTTATTTTTAATTATCAATTTGTATGAAGGTGACTTAGAGGAAAATGTTTTCTTTTTTGACCCCACTCTCCCTTAGTCACGCTATGCCACATTTTTTGCGACCCCCCTATCAATATTGCGACACAAATGATATAAATCCCCCCCCCCCTGTACATGGTATAGTAATTGATAGTACACAAATTTATATGTTTTAAAATATTTATTATTTGCAATAATAAAACTTTGATAAATTCCTTTGATATCGGATATACAAGGGAACTGATTGTAACGGGTCGCAACGCTAGCGTCGATGTCGAAAAACAGATAACAAAAAAACCAAACGTGAGTAAATATAACAAATTATTGAACCATTATGATGGAAATATATACGTAGAAATATTAATATATTTACAAATATGAAACGAATTACTTTCTATCGTAACAAAAAAATTAAAAAAAAACCGAGAGACCCCCAACCCCCCTTAAGGGCAAACGGATTTCATGAACGACCCCTAACACAACTCATTTTTGGATTGCAATAATCAGATTTTAGCTGAAAAAATTTTTCCTGAGTTTCATTGACTTGAAACTTGGCAGTAAAATTTTTGAAAAAAGTCATAAATTCATTGCAGAAAGAGATTTACGACAGATTAATTTTTAAAAGTTTCCATAGGACAATTTAAAGGAAAGTTACGGGCTTTAAAATTAAAATAGTTTTTTATAGCATCGTTAATTTAACGAGTGTATTAAATATAAATATTTAAAACTAAAAGCCGGATTATAAAATAAAGTGTATTATTTATTTGTAATGAAGCAAAAGGTCAGTAATAAATAATAGCAACGGTACAATGTTAACTTTATGGAATAAACCGTAGACAATGTTTTACTTTAAAGAGTTTTGAGGATGAAAAACAACAGTTGTTATTGTAGTACCACACCTTGACAAGATTCAACGAGAATTATGTCACTGCGCTCCCATTACTGTACCGCAAGGTTCTTCAGACTGCACGGGAAATAAAAAATACTACGGAATTAACAGCAGAGCAAAAAGACCGACAAGACCAAGAAGAAGAAGACCAAGAAGAGGAACAAGACTAGGGTATCGGAGCACTTAATTAATTACCCGCTCGTGGTGTCGTGCAAATATTTTAAAACTTATCAACATATTTATGAATATTATTAACAAGAAATGAATAAACTCCGGCGGTTTCAGAGATAACCAGCCTGACATGTCAGTGTCCCGAGGTTCTGAATGAGGCGTCCGTTAGCTCGATAAAATTTATTATCGAGCTAAATACTTTTCGCGTTAATAAAATTAAATACCAAGCACGAATATATATCTTGATATTATTAGACGTGACATATTTGACTGCTAGTGAATTTATGACTCGGCTCTACTGTCAAACGAGCAGACAAAGACTGACGCTTGATGGTTTCCCTTAGGCGTTGCTCTATCGAGCTTTTCATCTCATATATAGAAGGCACATGGAGGAAAGTCCATTCATTTTTTTTTCTTTTCATCTTGCCCAGATACTTTTTTAAATAAATTTTTTTTTGTCATAGACTCGGCCATTCATCTGACCGATAAAAGCTTTCTTGTAAAGCCCACTCTCGTGATATTGATTCACTGTAATTTATGAGAACTGGGCGGTCGATCGCTGGTTCGCTCGTTCACTGGTGCGCTCTCAACTCTACTTGGAGATACTACTTCGCGACCGGTTGTAATACATTCGTGATATCCATAAAATACTAAGCGTAGTTTACTTTTTTTTTTACTTTAACTACTGGTGATTTATTTATACTATACTTTATAAAATAACTTTTTAAATAAAAATCACTTTCACGGATTTTAAATTACGCATCTTATAAGTGCGGGTAAAAGTGACCGATAAATTTAAATTTTTTATGGCCGATAAAAATTTAATTATTCATCGAAATGTCAGGGTCTAGGTCATAATATAATTAATTATAAAATTTTGAGTGACAGCCAGTCCAAGTTATTTTTTAAAAGTTTACCGGACATGAAAAAATGGCGGGAATTTTTCTGAGCCATGAAAATTAAAGTTTTCAGTGAAAATATTTTAATTTTATGAAAATGTTGAAAAAATTGATCAGTGAATCCCAAAAATAAGGAAAGCCCACAAAATAGACGTGGTACTGCCATCTACCTCAGGAACAACCAACTCCGTCAGAAGATAACGTAGAAATTTTCAACAATAATAACCAATGTCGTCATTTTCGTCTTGCTGTCAACAAAGTGAACAAAGCCGTCAGTGTCTGGTCTTTCCGATAGAAAAATCTCAAGTGTAACATAACAATAAATAAGATAATAAGGAGCAGGATGTCAAGGTACGGCGAGCAGGATAACATGTGGGCGCAGCCGCCCCAAGGGCAGTACAACTTTGAACCCTCGGGATTCGGGCAACCTAACCAACAATTCGAATTCCAAAGCTACAGTAATGATCAGCCAGCGGACTACTCATACTCCCAACCTTATCTGGACCCGACCCAGAACTCCTACGCCGGGGACATGATGTACCCGACCACGGACTATGGCAAAGGTAATTTATAAATTATAATTTCCCATCCCAACTCCAACGTAAATAAAAAAAATCCTAAAATAAATTTTTGAAATTAAAGCTCCAGGATTCAGCGAAGAGGAAGACGAGCCACCGCTGCTAGAGGAGCTGGGAATCGACCCCGACCGCATAATGCAGAAAACTCTGGCAGTGCTGAACCCATTTCACCGCAGAGGTCAGACAGACGACGCAAATTATCTGCTCCAGGACTCAGATCTCGCGGGACCAGTCGCCTTCTGTCTAGTCCTCGCGGCTTTTTTGCTCCTGGCGGGATCTAAAGCCCACTTCGGGTACGTCTACGGCCTGGCATCGACCTCCTGTCTGCTGATGTATCTGCTCCAGTATCTGATGAGCAGCACCGGGAACGTCACGCTCTCCTCAGTGGCCTCCGTCCTCGGGTACTGTCTGCTCCCAGTGGTCGCTCTCGCCGGACTCAGCATCTTCACGACCCTCCGAGGTCCTCTGGGTCTAGTTCTCGCGGGTCTCGCCGTCGCCTGGGCGACTCTCTCAGCCTCAAGACTCTTCTCCGCGATGTCCGGGGAGGAAAAGCAGCGTCTGCTTATCGCCTACCCCTGTCTTTTGCTCTACGGAGTGTTTACTTTAATTGTTATTTTTTAAATTGTCAATTGTACTAAATTATTTATCAATAAATGAATGAATAAAATTATAATTACTCATGTACTTATTTAATTACCGATAGTCGCAAGATAATTATTGACGGTCGATCTAAATTAATGAGTGTTTGATATTTTTATTTAACAGGGATACCATCAGACCCAGCACAAATTCAACAGCCAATATTAGTATGCACAGCACACATACACTGGGATCCAGAATACTGTGATGTTAAATTAATTCAAACAATGATGCTGAGCAATGAATTGCGGACGATGCTGGAACAAGCCAGTCAATCATTTAGACCTGGGCACAAACCTGATGCTTCTAATGTTCAATTGCTACTTTGTGGTGATTTTAATTCTTTACCCGACTCTGGTAATTAGTATTTACTATTTAATATTTATTTTAATTATTGTTCCCGGTTTGAATACTAATTTATTACATTATTTATCACAGGAGTGATTGAGTTTCTGACATCGGGACGGGTCGCGTCAGACCACCGCGACTTCAAAGACTTGGCGTATAAATCATGCTTGCAAAAAATATCCGGATGTGATAAACCCAATGAGTTTATACATTCATTTAAATTAGCTTCTGCTTATAGTGAAGATATAATGCCATGTACTAATTACACGTGAGTATTTTTAATTAGAAATTTGCTGTTGCGTGTAATAAAATAATTTAAATAATTTTATAACTTTTATTTTTTTTGTTTTTTGCAGATATGATTTTAAAGGAATAATAGACTATATTTTCTATTCGAAATTAAATATGACTCCATTAGGTATACTAGGACCACTAAGCGCCGAGTGGTTTAAAGAAAATAATGTCGTAGGATGTCCTCACCCGCACATACCATCTGGTAAATATAAAAAACATTCAATTTTAAAAGTAAATAATAAGGGTGTGCGATTCCTATTCGAAAATTTTTGAACTACTCTTTAAATTTGAAAATTTTGATCAGCTTTCAAATATAAAATTTTTATTTAACGGTCAGATTAGTTTTTTTAAGTAAACAAAAGTTATTATCTCGTAGATTTATGTTCGAATTCTATTTATCTTTGATAGAAATTTAAATTATTGGAAAGAAATATCACC
The DNA here is from genome assembly GCA_964016945.1 of Microplitis deprimator. Taxonomy (NCBI): domain Eukaryota; kingdom Metazoa; phylum Arthropoda; class Insecta; order Hymenoptera; family Braconidae; genus Microplitis; species Microplitis deprimator. The sequence continues at coordinate 499,631 of OZ024709.1, forward strand.
ATTTTAATTCATTCAAAAAAAGTTTCGAATAATTTGAAAATCTGTGAATAATTTTAAAATTTACACATAATTCGAATACTTTCGAGCAATTAAAAAATCTACGAACAATTAAAAAATTCGCACACTTTTAGTAAATAATAAAAAATATGGCTAATAAAAAAAAAAATTTTTTTTTGTAGATCATTTCCCGTTGCTAGTTGAATTAGAAATGACACCACAGGGAACTAGTAATGGTTTAATATCACGTAGGTAGCAGCAGCCACCGCGATCTAGGCAAAAATAACAACAGCAACAATGAAAAATGATAATAAATAAGGGAACGTTTTAATAAATAATTAAATAGCGATTGATGTCCGGTAATTATCTCACACTCTGGATCTATAATATCTTGTGTTTACTAAACAATAACAGTAATTATTATTATTATTATTATTATTACTGTTATTGTTTATAAAGTAACAAAAAAAATAATAACAAAATACTCCACATGCCGCACATTAAAGATCGATCAAAATCGATAGTAATTTTAATTGACTTACTAATAATTAATTGATAATTTAATAAAATAAAATAATAGGTGACGGGAGCGGTTGTAATGCGTTTAGCCCATGTATAGTGTATTGTATTTTAAAATAAGTAAATTTAAATTTATTCATTAATCTCAATATCATTTAACGTAATTATTAATTATATAATTATATATACGGTCACGGTAATTGTAGATACCTATTTTCCTACCAAATAACAAAAAAACTTAAAAAAAATTTTAAATAATTAATGGCTTATTTGTAAAGGCAACAAATTCAATTTATTACATTTTTTTTTTTAACAAATCAATCATTTTAGACTTTTAATAAAAAAAAAAAAATTGGACCTTAATTCAAGACCGTTAGGGAAAATAAAATTTATTCTGGGTTAAAAAAAAATAAAATAAATAAATTTTTGTTGCTTTTACAAAAAGTTAAATAAATAATAATAATAATAATAATTATTATTATTATTATTATTGTAAAAATATTCCGATCAAACCTCTGTGATATTGAGACTAATTGGAACAATTTCACATATTTATTAACGATCTATAGTCTACTAGAAATATAATAATAAATAAAAAATAAATTCTTAGACTTCCTAAATGTCATTACAACAATTTCCAAGCCAATTTTTTGATAAGAATGCTGCCATCCATTGAAAAATTGTATTTTTAAACGTTCAATACGCTAATAATAAATGACAAATATAATAATTAATAATAATAATAAATATAATTAATAATAAATAATAAAAAAAAAAAAACAAACACGCTATACTGGGCTGTGCGAAATATGATTGGAGTTGACTTAACAATTTCAATGCAAGTACAAATCTGTTCTTATTGGCCACGTATATTCATAATTATAATTAATTAATTAATTAAAATAATAGATAATTGTAGTTAATAATTGTAAGTACGTTCACGTAACCAATGCATTTTTTTCTCATTTTTTATTTATAAAAAAATATTTATGAGGTATTATTACTGTATTTTGTATAAGTATTTAATTTTCTACTATTTGATCATTCAATTTAATTTAATTAGACTTTTTTTATTTTAACTTCAGTGACTACTAAAAGGGAACAATTATTTTTATTGTAAATAAATTTTTAAATATTATAATTATTATTGTAATTTCATTGGATACAACGAACTTTTTAATTAATTTTTTTTTTGTAGTACCGGCAATAATTGAATGAAACAAGTAGTAGGCAGCTTATTGATTTCTGTAAAAATAACTTGGATAAAAAAAAAATAATCAATTAAATAATTTTTTTATATGGAAATTAATTTTTTTTTTTTCCAAGTTATTTTTGGGACTAATTATTTTAGTGTAATTGTAATTTGACTTAATATTTTTTTGCTAATCGTGAATAACAATTTTAATAATTAATAATAATAATAGTAAATATTGTAAAAAAAAAAAAAAGAAAAAAAAATAGATAAACGAATTAGATTTTGAGAATTTCCATAAAAGTGTCAAGGCAGTAAATAATTAATTAATTAATTACAGCTTATTGATCTCTGGCCTAATTGAGATGCATCATGTATTGTTTTATTTTTAAAATATTTTATTACTTAAATCAATTTGTTTTATAAATTATTTTTATAACTGCAATAATTATCTATTTTTATTTATTTACTCTGTACTAAATTATAGAATCTCATGTAAATTTAATTGGGGGCAATTTCAGAAGCTCTTCAATTTAAAACGAAAATGTCACCTTCATTTTTTTGTCGTGAAAAATAAAAAAAAAAAAAAGCGCCAAAAAATTTTTTTAAATGTCGGTTCTGAGAAAGTCCTCAAGCAGACAAAATTAATTTTTAAAAAATAGTCAATTGATTAAATTTATAAATAATAAATCGTGACCGCTGATTTGAATCGATTGTAAATTAAAATTTTTTTTGTTAAATTTATTGATTGTAATTAAAAAAAAAATTAAAGACAAATCGCTGGTTTATAAAAGATTAAACGTCTCTTAATAAAAAATTTTTTAAAGATTTAATTAATTATTATATATTAGTTGTAGTTATGACGTACTGCCTGTTTGATAATTATAAATTCATGGATTAAATAAAAAAAAAAATGTATATTGTAGGAATAAAAAAATTACCGGGTCTCGTTGGCTGATAAAAAAAAATTTAAAAATAAAGTATCGCACAATCAGAGATAATTATTACAAATATATAAAGTACATATTTTGCACTTTTTTAAATTTATTTATATATATTATATATATGTATTGTCTAAATATATTAAATATATTAGTTAATTAGACTGTACAATACAAGATGCATCCGATTATTTTATAAGATAATCGCATTTAATAAAATAAATATATTTATACGTAATAATTAATTTAAATATTACGAGTGATGTTAATTAAAAATAATTCTTTTTGTTACTTCACTTTTTTTGGTATTAATTAATAAAATGTAATAATAAATACTCGCAAAAAGTGCAAAAGTACAAAAAGCTGTGCGAGACCTGGTTGGATATTGAATACTAAAAAAAAAATAATAATAATAAATATATAAGTAAGTTGTAAAGACATATTACGAAGTAAGAAATTATTGAAATCTAGTAGATGTTAATTTTTAAATTTTTAAATTTATTTTCATTTTACGGATACAGGATTTGAATTATTAATTTTTTAAATTAATCATTGATACCGCGATTAATTATTCGAGTGCAAAATATTCGCGACTACATAAATATATATAATATTCAACTAATATCATTTTTACAAGATATATTTTATCAAAACTCGTAAATCATCTGAAAAATTTGAATTTTTTTTTTTCGCGGGTAAAATTTTACAGGCGCAAATTAATTTAAAAAATTTGTCTTTTCATAAAAAATCTAAAGATGCTCGAGTAAAAAAAAATCCTGTACCTTAAAATAAAAATATATTGAATTAAATTAAAAAGCAATTCGGTATTTAAATAAAAAAAGAAATTATTTAAATTCAATATCCATTCAGTCAATTGTCTGTACACAAATACTGATAAGTTTAATTTAAAATGCAATAAACTGTATGTGGGCTAGTAAGTAATTTCATCTATTGTGTGTAATAAATAAAAAATAACTGATTAATTTTTTTTGTCTTGTCTTATTATTATTTATTTATAATTAAATCAAAAATATTCACTTACTAGTAATAAAAGTTATAAATAAACGTAATAATTATATATATTTAAATATTACGTCCTCGCGACTAGGAACTGACTGGAGTTCCATTTTTACTGGACACTGGAGCCAGTAGCTCAGTAACTCCTGGGTGTAGCCAATTAAGAAATACAATTTTCTGGGCAGCGTTCGCCGCTCGATTACTCCCGCAATTCTGATGATGTTGTGCTGCCGTTTTATTATCAGGTCTGACACGAAAATGTTGTGCCAGGTTCCGACCATGAATCGCCGGATGAATTCGTCCTCGACTGCTGTTTCTGAAGGTCTGTTACCGCCCTGGATGTTTGCTGGATTTAATTAATTCAAGCTTTGGATTAATTTACTGGGAGATCAACTGAGTAATGAAAAGTTAATTTTAGTTATTTTATTACATGTGTTCCAAACGTTCCATGACTTTCTCATGACAAGTTGGAAGGGTTTTTGTGACATCTCGTATGTGAGTGCTCTGGTTCGTTTTATTGTTGGTCTGTAACGACCTGATCGACATTTTTCAACAGCAGCAGTCACATGAATTGATCTTTGCAATGTGTTGCAATTTAATTGAAATGCTTTTGATATCTAAAAAAAAAAAAAAATAAATTACCAATAAATTATCATCCATTTAAATAATAAATACTTACATTGTTTAAAATCAACGCCATTGTTGTTCACTAGTTACTGACTAATTATTGAAACACTTATTTATCACGATAACTTATGTAAAAAGTATATAAATACTAGTATTATTGTAATAATTTTTGTTATTTGTAATAATATACTATATTATTCATTAGTTTTTGAGGTTAAAAGAATGTTGGGAAAAATTTTCATTTCTAGTGCGCATGAGCGGATACATATATGCGGCTGCGCGAACGTTCAAATTCGGTTCGCGCGGGACGGATGTCTATTACACAGATGATGAACAAATATATTGATGGCAAATATTAAGTAATTATTATTATTACTTACGCGGTAAATTTAAATATTTAAAAAATAAATAATCAGAAATTGGAGAAAACTAAAATTCGTACGGCAAAATAAAATGGCGGCAGAATATGATAGAAAAATATTTAAAAAATTAAAAAAAAAACACTTTAGTGTTTGAACAAACCTTGGTGGGGAAATAATATGCAGAAGGGTGTCCTAATACACTTGGAGATTTGAATTAAATTGCTCCAAGTGTATTGCAGCTAAAAAAACGTCACTTGACTGCTATTTCCCACCAGACGATGCCAGATGATTTTGCTCAGGAACTTGGAAGTCATCAGCATCAGCAATTCGCAACACTTTACACTAGCACTGAACACTCAACACTTAACGACACCACAAACACTTTCCACAATTTAAATTTCACAAACACTGGACATTTTAATTAAACAATTACTATGAGCAATAAATTTTATGGATAATTCCGCGAATTAACTGCAATTCTTTGTTTCAATTTAACCGTAAAGAAGGATCTGGACTACTACTGCTGTTGTCGACGATACTGACTGCCGCTATTGGACCGTCAGTTGAAACAAAGCAATCGATTTTGCGATTCATTCTCCCACCCCCACTTTAGCAAAAATTTAAACATTGAATACAGCAACATGCAGTGGCGCCATCTTGGCGCGAAATTTAAAAATTGAAATTTAATAATTTCATTAAAATTTATTTGTGTCAATAATTATATTAATTAAACTAAAAAGTATACTTGAAATTCTTATTTTCATCAAGAATTTATTAATTTTTCTTATTACTTGCGCGGTAAATTTAAATATTTAAAAAATAACTTAATAGAAATGGGCGAAAAATTTTAAATTGTAAATCAAAATAAAATGCGCTACGCTACAGCTGCTTGCAGTGCATTCCGGAATGCACTCTATGTCTATATAGTATTAAAATTGAATTATTTTGAATCATTTTTTAAAATCAGGATTGTCTTTTTTTTTTTGCTTTAGATTGCGATTTTAAAGTTTTGAAATTGCCGCCAATTTTTTATTTCTGCGCGTGTTCTTGCGCTGGTAAAATAAATTTCAAAAAAGAGTACATTCAAAATGGAGTCTAGATCAACTTCCGGTGAGACTGGCGTTGAGTTTTTTTATCAGTTTCCGTCTTCGTGAAACTGCGTAAAACCACGTTGAGGCCAGGACCTTTCTCGTCTAACCTTCCAACGAGTGAGCACGTTATTGGAGTTAAAGATTTATTGCGTATTAAAGTAATTAATTAAATTCAATTAATTTAAGTGATTAAATTTATTTATTATTAAATATGAAGATTAAAAAGGAAGGTATTAAAATAAAAAAAGAAAAAGAAGTGAAGGAAAACGTGGTCGAGGTTAAATCCGTTAAAAATAATAAGCCGGCAGGAAAAATTAATAAATCTCTTAAACAAAATAAAGAATCTAGTAAAGATTTAATAAAATCTAAAAATCAGTCGATTAAATTTGAAGATTTAAAAAATAAAATAGAAGCGTCGTTAGAGAAATCCGCAGAAAAAAAATCAAAGAACAAGCAAACGAAAAGAAAACTCGAAGTTCCTGAGGTTGCTGTGAAAAAATTTAAAAAATCAGAAGAACAAATTGCCCAGGTGAAGAAAATCAATGATCAAAAAAATGTCCAGGTTAAGAAGACTGATAAAAAAAAAGTTGCCCAGGTAAAGAAGACTGAGGAAAAAATCGCGCCAGTGGCTAAAAAGTCACAGAAAACAAATCAACAAAAAATAAATCGAATAGACAAAAAATTAAAATTAAACGAAGAACAAATCAATGATGTGGATAAAAAATTGAAATTGAATGCAGAGAAGATGAAGGTCTCAGAAAAGAAAACCAAATCAGACGCCAAAAAACTTAAACAAGAAGACAAGAAAAAGAAATCGAACACAAAATCAGCAAAAGGTGTCGCGATAGAAGTAGATGGAGAAGAAAAAATGGTTACTGACCTAGAAATTAATAGGCCACATGTTTCTCAAGCTGTTGATGGAATCCTCCAACTTGCTGAGCAAGAAAAAAGTGACAAAACTTTATTTTCATCAGACGACAATCCGATATTTTTACAGATCAATTGTATCAAGATCCCAAAAGTTCCTCATCGTCGCCTAAGGATGTAAGTATTTTTAAAAATAATATTTATATATTTTTTTTTATTATTAAATTACACATGATTATAAACTAATTATTACCAATGGATCCTTATGAGTGTACCATGATTTTAAAACTTGTATGACGTAATTCAAAAATGTATAATTTAATTACTCGAGTTTGAAGATTAGTTATTAATTAAGATAATTTTTCCTGATTACAGAACGTTGCCGCATGATATGGTAGGACCTACAGACGACATTGCGTTGTTTGTCGGCGACCTCGGGAAGGGACGTCGCCAGGACTTCGAGAAGACCATCGAGCATTGGGAGACTAAATTAAATGAAAAAGGAGTCACGCGTATCAAGGAAATAATTCCAATGGCGAAAGTAAAAGCCGAGTACCGGCAATTCGAGATGAAGAGAAAACTCTCGAGGCTCTTTGACTTCTTTTTGATTGACGGAAAAATTGCGGGACACATGGCCCATCTTCTGGGCACGACTTTTACGCGCGCTGGGAAACCACCGACTCCCGTTAAGCTGTGGCGGGACAATTTGAAGCAGGAGTTTGACTTTGCGTTGAAGAAGACTTGCATGGACATCCATGGGCACGGTGGCACTCACAGTGTCAGAGTTGGCACGGTCTCAATGCCTCAGAAGAAGATTGTCGATAATATTCTAGCGGCTTGCGAAGCTCTGGAGAAATTATACCCAGGGGGATTCAATAATATCCGGTCTATTGGAATTAAAACTAGAAAAAGTCTGGCTATTCCTATTTATTACACAATGAGTGAGTATTTTTTATTGATAAAAATTTATCAATTTAAATTCTTGAAGATTAAATTTTATTAAAATTTCTTTTTTCATTTACAGAAGACAAAAATGAGGTCCAAGTACCAGTAGTTCAACCACTGAGACCCAAAGCCTACAAAACAGTAACCGGAGAACTATCAACTATCGAAGACGATGATGTCGAAGTAGCGGTAACTCCTCGTGGAAACGTCAAGTTTATTAAAAAATCAACCCAAGAAGTAATTCCCGAGCCGGTCGACAAAACGCAGGAACCAAAAACAAAAAAGGGAAAATTAAATAAAATAAAAAATAAAACAGCTATGAAAAATACTAAAGCTAAAGATAAAAAAATAAAAAATAAGTCTTTAGAAAAAAAAGTTAAAGTTGAAAAAACTAACTAATTTAATTAGTTAATTAGTTATAAGTTGTAAATATTTTTTGTAAATATATTTTTTAATTACAACCTGACTTTAATTATTTATTTATTTATTTATTTAGAAATTTAATCGCTCAGAAATTCTTTTCCTTGAAATTCAAAATTCCCGCAATCAGACTTCAACTGTCTGGTAATTCAAATAAATGACGACCGCTAATTATTTAAATTAAAACAAACAATTAGTTGCTACAAACATTTAAATAAAAGATATTTATTATAATGTCAATATCAAATCAAAATGATTCATTTCGGCTTTTACGTCTATGTAAGTTTTTATTTATTAAATTAAATAATATTTATACAGAATTTAGTTATTAAAGTAAATTAAAGATAAATTAACAATAATTATAATTAAATAACTTGGTCTTGAAAAGCTAAAGCTGTCAATGCTTTCTGGTGTCCTTGATACTCGCGTTCAACAGTCCCAGTGTTGACGTTCCACAATCTCGCGATTCCATCAGAGGATGCAGTAAAAATGTACTGGGAGTCTGCGCTGAAAGCTGCATCCCAAACCCAGCGTTTGGACTCATGCTGCAGTACAATAGACGGTGAGAAATCTGAAGTCTTCCATACCCTGGCAGTCTGATCAGCGGAAGTTGTCACCAGTAACGATGAATCCGGACTGAACTTGCACTTCAACGCGTAGCGTTTGTGCGCAGTGAGTTTGTGATGAGGATGGAGTTTGGTCATCTCCTCGCCGACGCCTCCGGTCAGTGTCCAGATGTAGCAATTTCCCTTGTTGTTGACAGCAGCCATGTAAGTGCCCTCGGCATTGATAGCAACGTCTTGGATCGAGGCCTCTGCTTCTGGGATCAGCTGCTCGTTCCTGTCGGACCTGAGGTCCCAGAGGTGGATGATCCCGGTCTGGTCACCGACGATCAACTGCGACTGGTTGGGATGCAGGCAAACGCAGTTCACTGGTGAAGATGCTTGGAATATTCGCTGGCATTGAAAAGTTCCGGACCTGATGTCCCATATACGGGCCGTGAAGTCTTCGCTGCCGGTGAACATCCACTTGCCGTCCTCTTGGAACCCAAGACTTGTTATGTTTTTTGATGCTCCTTCGTAGTTGAGTGCGGTGTTGGTGTTGCTGGCTGATAAATCCTGCATGAATATGTTCTGGTAACCCGCCGCGGCGATCGTGTGTTTGTTTGGTGAAATTTCGAGTGAGTTTACTTGGGACACCGTGTGCTGGAGAGTCCGCTGACAGACTCCAGTGTGTGCTTGCCATACTTTTATCGTATGATCATAACCACCGGTCACAAAAATCACCTGGTCATTTTCGTCAACAGTCATTATTATTTTTTATTTAATCAACACTTAAAAACGTGGAATGTATGTAAACAAAAACAATGCGCAGAAGTGATAACAAAAAAAATCTAAAAATATGCACATGTAGAAAAGTAAAACAACTATGGGCGCAATTATTTTAAATACTTTTTTTTTTTAATTTATCACTTAAAAAAATCCAAAAATTATTTGACGGCTTAAGTATCATGCGCAGAAAAATTATTGGAGGTTATGAATTGTTTACGCGAACTAAAACCACCAAATACTCTAAAATTTTGAGTAAATATTTTTTAAATGTCACCTATTTGAATAATTAAATATTTTTATATTAACAACAATTAACATACATTTTTTAATTATTTTTAGTTAATAATTAATAAAAAAATTTAATGTTACCTCAAAAAATTGAATTTTATAAATAAACTACATTTGAATTTGCGCGGTCGCGCGCTCTGGCGGGAGTTAAAAAAAATTCAAACTAGCGACCTCGCCGCCATTTTGTGGGGACGTTATAGTCCTCGTGTTTGGTCATCTTGTATAAACTTTTTCTTATCATCAACTCTGATTATCAGTTAACGTGTAACTGTAACGAAATTAAAACGCAAAAATATAAAAATCTATAAAAAATAACAATAAATAATAATAAATAAAAGTTAAAAGACTGGATCCAGTTCTCGAGCGCAATGGGAGAAGATTTTAATGGTGGTAAGTTTATAAATCCATTGAAATCAGCGTTCCGACGCCGCGATTCCGGCCATTTACAATGGAGTCAGTAATTTAATTTAATTTGTCAACTGGATAAAAAATTTTTCATTAATTATTTATTTGACGTTAAAGAAGTTTCTAGTTTTTACTTAACTGTCAAGTAGTTTTGTATTTGTCGATGTGTTCATTTATTTATCTACCCTCGTGATGAAAAATAATAATAATAATTATGATATTAAAAAATTTAATTACAGACAGAGATCGTCAAGATCGAGATAAAGACAGATCGCGTGAACGAGACCGCGATCGTGATCGTGACAGGAGACACAAATCAAGAAGCCGCGATCGTAGAAAGCGTTCCAGGTCACGTTCAAAAGATCGCAGAGACCGAAAACGCAGCAATTCACCTAAAAAAGGACGCAGTTCTCGCAGAAGAAAACCATCTCTCTACTGGGATGTACCACCCCCTGGTTTCGAACACATTACACCTCTTCAGGTACCAAATAAATAATAAAATTACTGACACTGCATTTACTAGTAACTAAATTAAAAATTTTATGTCAATTAGTACAAAGCGATGCAGGCAGCTGGACAAATACCCGCAAATATCGTCGCAGATACACCCCAGGCAGCGGTGCCCGTCGTCGGGAGCACGATAACTCGTCAAGCAAGACGTCTGTACGTTGGTAACATTCCCTTCGGAGTTACTGAAGAAGAGATGATGGAGTTTTTCAACCAGCAGATGCATCTTTCCGGTTTGGCCCAAGCTGCTGGTAATCCAGTGTTAGCTTGTCAAATAAATTTAGATAAAAATTTTGCTTTCCTTGAAGTAAATATCATCTTAATTATTTATTTATTCATTTATTTACTTGTTCACATATTTATAAAATTTATATTTATTTAACATTTTTAGTTCCGTTCAATTGACGAGACAACACAAGCGATGGCATTCGACGGTATTAATTTTAAAGGTCAGAGTTTGAAAATAAGGCGGCCACATGATTACCAGCCAATGCCAGGAATGACTGACAATCCGAGCATGAACGTTCCAGGTACGGTTCCCGGTATGTGTCACACATACTTGACTTTTACTATTATTATTGTTACTAATTAAATATTTAATTTTATTTTATTGAATTAAACAATTATTATTATTATTTAAAAAGAAATGGATTTGTATGAGGGTTGTTTATTAATAATTTTTCATTAGAGTTATTAATGTTTTCAGACTCGCCGCACAAGATATTCATCGGTGGGTTACCCAACTACTTAAATGAGGAGCAGGTATGCAAGGCAATACGATTTTTTAAACTCCTATTTATCATCCCATCCAATCACCAGACTCCTTGTCCAGTTTAATTTAATTACGGGGATCGTAATTATTTAATCCGCGTAATTAAATTCAGGATGACGGACTAAAATTCAGTCCAAGGAGTCTGGTAGTTTTTTAAAGTTATGAATTAAGTGACGTCAAGGTATGTATGGCCACGGTCTCCTTCCGCATCGATTAGGGCACGCGGTTTTACTTTAGAGCGTAGAAATTTTATTCGCATGCTCTCGAGCTCACGCAAATAATCGGATCGTTTGTAGCTCAGGCAAATCACGAGTATCTGAAACTCGACTTGAGACAAGAGTTTTTATATGAAAAAAAATAAAAATTGTCGATCGTTAGAGACGTTACAGGCTTTTAGGTGGCAGAGAGCAGTCTCGTGATCTTTTCTTTCTCTCTCAATTTTCTTTTGCAGCCTCTTTAGGCGCAGATTGGAGTAAGCAGTCCTTTCATCCCCCGACACCCGGATACTTTTTATTCAAAACACAGATTAAAATTTTTTTTTACATTAAAGTTTACATTCAGCGGGAGAAAGACACGGGTTTTTTTTTTATTTCAGGGTTTTTATTACAGCAACTTTTATTTTTTTTAGGACGCCGCTTTTTTTAGGTCAAAAAATAATTAAATTCACTTGTTTTTTTAAATATCACGATGAAAATACGTTAAATTTTTATCCTTGCAGCTATTTATTTTCAGGCTTGACTACGAAAAAAAAAAAAATGTAAAATTTCAGGAAAAAAAAAAAGAAAAAAAAAAAGTTTTCAGGAAAGCCCGCGTTTTTTCAGATTTTCAGATCATTCAAGTCCGAGGGAATGTTTTTAAAAGTAAATTAAATTTAAATGAACAGTTTAAAGTGTCTTAAAATAAAAAAGTGAAAAGAAATGAAAAAAGATGTGGACTGATATCAGTGCCCTTTCTCCCTTATTTTTCTTAGCTTAGGGTCGCGCCGATCAAAAGCATTCGCTTACTTCTACTACTACTACTACTACCACTACTACCGAACATGACAAATTACCACACTACTGCTCGGAGAGAATGGCTAAGCCCGGCTTTTCGAGGCAAGTACCTGTCCACAATCTCTAATCTCTCTTTTTCTCTCTCTCTCGATCACATGTTTGTTGTTAACTAAAATAAATAAATAAATTCTAAGAGCCAAGAAAAAATTTACTTGATGTAATTTTCTGCCTTTTAGTCATTTTTCGAAAATCCTGTAACTCGGTCAGTGGTAGTAGAATTTAAAAATTACCTGCGATCAAAAAAAAAATTCAAATTCTTTTTCCAGGGCGGGAAAATTGTGAAATTTAATTTTTAGCGACAATTTAATTTACTTTGGCGTAAATAATTATAATTTTCTTTTATTTTAATTAATAAATTTCATTTTTATTAAAACTGAGTTACAGAATTTTTAAAATAATTAAAAATTGAAAGAAATTTTAATCAGTTAATTTTTTAAAAGGCCAAAAAAAATTTATTATGAATATAAATAAACAAAATCGTTTTATATAAAGAGAGAGAATAAAAGCCCGTTGCTTATACCGTGATCTTGTACCGGAGTTTAAAAATATTTTTATCGGTGATAGATAATTTTAGTATAAAACTAGATTTAAAAATAAAAATAGACACGTTGTAGGCAACATGCTGTTGTTCTTAGCCGCTAAAAAATCGCTATTAACAAAATTTAAAAAGCCGGTAGAGAGAGAGCTAAAGATACGGTGATAAAAATGTAGGTAAGTATCTGAAGGTATTGATGAAGGAGAAGAGGGAGTAGAGGAATTAACAAGGCGTGTAATCAAGATAAAGGAGTTATTAAAAAGGATTATTTAAAAAATGATTAATTATAAATTTCCAACTAGTCGCTCGTTAGGTAGAAACTTTTCAGTATCATTAATGTAATTTTGATGAACAGGTGAAGGAGTTGCTGATGAGTTTCGGACAATTGAGGGCATTCAATTTGGTAAAAGACTCGGCGACGGGACTGTCAAAGGGCTACGCCTTCTGCGAGTACGTTGACGTCTCTATGACAGATCAGGCTATCGCTGGACTAAATGGCATGCAGCTGGGAGACAAAAAGTTGATCGTACAACGAGCTAGTGTTGGTGCTAAGAACCCGATGATCGGTACTCAGGCGCCAGTACAGATCCAAGTACCTGGTTTGTCTATGGTTGGAACCAGTGGTCCTCCTACGGAAGTAAGTTTAATTTTTTTTTTAAATAATGCAGTTCCAGGGCTCCACTTATTTTGAAAGTTAAAAAATTTTAGTATTTGCTTGTAAAGTCAAATATTTTAATAATTTTGACGTCTTACTGAGTTTATATTTAATTATCAAGTATTAGTCCGTAGTCTACTTGCTGATAAAATTTACTCTGGATTGTGAGTTGCTTATCAAAAAAGGTGGAGCTTCTTGCGCATTATTAATAATTATTTCCCTGACAGCCATTTTGATTGCAAGTTGACGTAAATAAGATGTCTAGTTGACTGCAAAAACCTGATGGTGCATAAAATTTTACTCATTCAAATTTTTTCCCGCAATTTTCTGTCAGATTTAAATTAACTTTTGCTCTTAAAGTTTTCTTTTTTTCCGCAAATTCTATTACGGCAGTAGATTTATGTCAACTCAAAGTTCATGTACTCATACTACAGTAAAAAGTTTGAACAGCAGAACTTGACCGAAAACACTGACCAGTAATTCTCTGAAAGTTACTAATAGTTTTTAAAAATTAAAAATAAATAGGTGCTGTGTCTACTAAACATGGTAACTCCCGAAGAACTAATGGAGGAAGAAGAATACGAGGATATTCTTGAAGATATTAAAGAAGAATGTAATAAATACGGGGTCGTAAGATCCGTCGAAATACCGAGACCCATTGAAGGTGTTGACGTTCCTGGATGCGGAAAAGTAAATCCATTATTTTTATTATTATTAATAAAAAATTAGTCCAAACGTTTGATTAATCAACTAATTAATTTAATATTTAAGGTATTCGTGGAGTTCAACAGCGTGATCGATTGCCAAAAAGCGCAGCAGACACTGACCGGTCGTAAATTCAACAACCGCGTTGTCGTGACCTCATACTTTGATCCGGACAAGTATCATCGACGTGAGTTCTAAACTCAAACAACAATATAACAAACTCTTTAATTAATAAATGACAGTATATTTATACAATTTAAATAATTAAATGATCTAAAACAATTAGATTTAATTGTAAAGTATATAAGTGATTTATTCCGTCACGATGAATGTCTTAATGTCATATCTGCTATTTTATGTTTCTTTTTTTCTGTCAATGTTACAATTAATTAATTAGATTTAATGAGGCAATATTGTCATAGACGGTATAAATAAGCATTACTACACTACTGAAAAAAAAATCTTTGTACAAATCATTTGATTTTGTTTATTGATGAATTTTTAATTTTCAATTAAATGATAATATTTAAAAAATTAGTTAACAAAAATTTATTTTAAAATTAGTGATATTTTTATTAAATTAATTAAACGTCATCTTGGATTGCGGGATGGTAAGAGTTTGTGGTTCCGTCATCAGAGCTATCGACTACAACTTTTTTTAAAACCAAATAAAGTCCGCCACCAACTGTCAGCATCGCTAGGCCACTCAGTAGCACAATTGTCCATGCAGGTATCGCAAGACCTCCTTCGAAATAAATTTATCAATTTATCATTTTTAAATTAATTTTCAATTAATCACTTGAAAAAAGACATGAAATTAAAAATTCTTACGGTAATACTGTCGTGTTATAGTTTTTCTTCCACGTAAAATTTTACGACGACCCTCGACCTCATTGATAAAGCAACCGAGCACCACTAAAATTTAATTAACTTAAGTAAATAAATAGATAAATAATTAATACTAGAACTTACGGAATCCGATGGCCAAGTAGAGAAGAATTTTTTTGTTAAACATTTTTTAAAAATTGCGGACGATAAGTTTGAGTGAACTGAGAAGGAAAACTGGATGGAGAATGATTCAGGAAGATAACGGGCTTGATAACAGGGAGGACGTTATCTTGATGACACATCGAGATAAAACTTTAGTGGAAAAAATGAGACCGGATGCCTAAATGTTACAAGATAAAATAAAAAATAAATACAGTTTTTTATCGTCAGACGATTTTTATTAAACTGAGGAACGGGATTACAGTCTAATCAATCCTGTTTAATTCTTTATATATTTATATATATTTATATAAATTTATTAAATAAAGCATTAACGGAGCACTGATTAGTGTTTATTATTCTTAACTTTCTTAGTTTTCAATTGCATTGTTTATTTAATTAATTAATTTATTATTATTATTTATTATCAATATAATTTGCGAAATGAAATAATAGCGATTGTAATAAATTCAACAGTTTTAAATATAATATAAGTATAAATAGCTGGCACAGAGTGTACAAGGCATCCCAATAAATCACATTCCATCAGTCCTTAACTTAAATAATTCATTTAAATGAACAATAATTTAAAGGCTAAGTACCCACAGAAAAAAAATTTCTTGGGACTAGAAAACATTTCTTGGCTCAATAAAATTTTTTTCTCGCCCAAGAAAATTTTCGTTTTCAATTCATCATGCAAAAAAATTGAGTGAGTAAAAATTTTTTTTGTCAAGAAATCTTTTTTTTCTGTGCAATAACTAGCCCCCAAATTATATTTTTTTAACATAATTATTTTATTTTAATAATTAGAATTTAAATTAAATTTCATTTCTAACTAAAAAAAAAAAATTTCAAGTTGCAGCATAAAAATTTCTAAAAAAAAAAAAATAACAAAAAACTGAGGGTAATTTACCCCAGTAATTAAATAAGCAGCATTATTTCATATTATTTTCTACTCAGCACCACATTCTTATATATTTTTGTAATTAAATATTAATTATTGTGCATATAAATTAAAAAAAAATCATTAATTAACAAATAATACTGAGTATTCAAATTAACATTTTAAAATTAAAAATGCACAGACATTTAAAATTTGAAACCTAGTAAATTTACCGGTTCAATTTAAATAATTTAATTAGTAAACTAAAAATACTGAAATTTGTCGGCGGTAATCTTCCGGTTGATCGTGACGAAAAAGCATCAGCTTAATTATTAATCAAACAAAATAACAAACCATCCGTTGACTTAATACTCACTAGACATATTTGCAAATCCTTTTTTTTATTAATATCTACTATTAGTTTATTTTCTTCGTCTTTGGTTGCTTATTAATTTTTTTCAAAATTCTTTACAAATATATTCACGTATACTCGCGTAATTAATAAATTAATTAATTAATATTATTTAATACTTTTATAATTACAGTCTAAAGCTATGCGCTAATCACTCTATGACACTCCACAGTATTCATTTATTTTATCGATACATAAATAATTATTATTATATTTTCAATCTTCATTATTCGTATTTGACAATTGGATGGCATCTAATTACTTCGGTGTATTTACGGTGTTGCATATTTTACCTTCTCAATTATTACAATTATCAGTTTATCAGACTGTAAAAAATCGGGAGTGAATTCGGAGTCATTATGGATTTTATTTAAATTTGAATTTACTCCGTCACTCAGAGTTTCGAAGTTCTTACAAAAATTGACTCCGTCATTCAGAATTTCGGAGTTTTTACAAAAATTTCATCAATCACTCGGAGTTTTGGAATTTTTACAAAAAATAAATCCGCATACGGAGTTTGTATTTTCAACTGAGTGATTTCAGAGTGATCTGGATTTTATTTAAATCCACATTCACTTCAATTTAGAGTTTTATTATTAAAATAAACTCTGTTTAGAAGAAATTTAACTCCAAAGGGATTAAATAAAAAAAACATCTGCTCGGTATTTACTCCGCTTTCACTCCGCAAATTTTTACAGTGCGGTTACAATAAATACTTAAAAAAAAAAATTAATTTAAATTAATAATAAATAAAACTGTAAATAGATTTATATAAAGACATGAGCCGATTAAATATCAAATAATTTATTGCATTTTTTATTTCCTCTATATTTATCATAATTCTTTTTTATTTAAAATTTTATCACCAAGATTACGCCCGCGGGCATCCAACGTATTGCTAAAAGTTTATTATCATTATTATTATTATTATTATTATTATTATTATTATTATTATTATTATTATTATTATTATTATTATTATTATTTATGTTTCTATAATAAATTTATTTGTATCATTACATATATATATTTTAAATATTTATCAATTTGATGACTAATTATCACTAATAAGCTTTGCGATTTTATTTATTTAATGACTAAAAATTTTTTACGACTAAAAAATTAATTAATTATTTTAATGCGCAAACTTTAATTATTTCTTCTAAAGTGTGCTGATTAATTTTAAATCTCTCAGAATAAAAGTCAACGGTTTAGTTATTGAGATTTTAATAATAAAAAAAGAGAGATTATTTTTTTTTCTTTCTAATCATTTAAATAATTCACTCGAGTGAATTTTAAAAATATCTAATACTTTAGCTCTCATTTTTTATTATTTATTTTATTGTTAATTTATTTATCATTATTATTATTGTTTAATCGGTTAATTATTACCGAATAGCCGCGTAATTTTTGTATTCTAAATAATCGAAGTTACCTTGTGGCTAGCTGGAGTTTTTATCCGCGACATCCGTTTTCGTTTCGCTCATGCTGACGTACTCGGTGGTAATAAAATTATTTATCGTGTCTTTGGTATCGCTCTTGGAGTCCGCCGGGGACTTGCTGTTACTCTCCTGAGTATTTTCCGTTGACGGTAATTTTATGTTACGGAGTATTCCTTCTTTAATTAATACTTGTTTGAATGTCGCTAGTGTTTTTCTTAACGTTATGCAGAATCCCTTTGATGCTGGCACCAATGGAAACTCTGGTAGAATTTTTTCATCTAAAAAATGGAATATTTTTTTTTATAATTTAACAAGAAAAATTTAATTATTACATTATCTGAGAATTTTTAATTTATTAAAGAAAAAAAAAATCAGTTAATTAATTTATTTTTTTTTAATATTTTTAAAAATAAAATTACCTATTTTTGTAAAGTCTTTAAAGCTGTTGGGGGTAAGTGGCGACAAAGGATGCTGATTATTGTGCTGCTCTGAAATTTCCATCCAGGTATCGAGTCTCTGAAGCAATTTCTCAGCATTCTTTTGAAAATGTTCAATAATTGCGTCTTTAAAAACCGAGGGTGGATGCTGGAGTAATTTTGTTTGCGCCTGAACGAGCTTCAGCACCACCATCTCATTGTACATCCTCGAGTTTTCGCGACCCTGCTGCGAACCCTTTTGTTTTTCGAACCCGGCTTCATTGAAGTACGGCTCGGAGACCAGAATCAGGCCCTGAATAGACACAATTACCTGAAGGAGAGTCGAGGCGCTGGTCCAGACTTCTGTTCCACGGCCGGCCCAAGTGCCCAGAAGACTCACGCAGACTTTTCCGTCCTCGTAGAGGTTCGGGTTCAGACGGTCGCTGCAGTAAGAGATGTAGTGGCAAAGCGGCGGCGCTGTTGGGTAGTCTGCGGACAGTTGGAAGTCAAATAAAAACAAACCGTCCTCGTAAGGAGTTTTTTCCGGGCCTCGGAACATGACGCTGTACAAATCTATCCGGTCTTCAAAACCTTTGACCCAGATCCCCGGTGGCAGTGAACTGCGCAGGAGCTTAAGTTCCTTGGAGACAGTGCGGAAAAAGTTTGCTGGATCTGTTGGCTGGAACATTGTCAACTTAAATTTATGACTGTCTGGTGCGTTTTCCTCTATCGTGAATCCCTCGCCGTCGGAATAAATCGGCGGTGGTATTTCAATGTCCGACGATGACGAGTCCAGAGCAATAGTTTCAATCTGCTGACCTTTTTCTCCCTTGCTCTCTTCCTTGAGTTCTTTCTGGGGCGAGCCGTTTTTGGCTGCGTCAGACAGTGACATACGACCTAGACCAAATCGCTTTGACACTTCGGCATGAGCTAATAGCAACTGAGCTTTTATTAACGTGCACAATTTAACGCAGACATGGGAGTTGGCAATATGAGAATTGGAAAATGTTTCGCGGGTCCTCTGTCCGTTTTCCTCTAGACTGACATCCGGTGCGGGTGAGCGATCATCAAGAGGAAACTCTCCACTGGACTCACTGGACCCGGATCCCTTCTTGGAGTGCTCTGCTGAAAAGAGTCCCGAGTCCTCTGTTGGATGAGGATTCGTTGGATTTCCAGCGCAAGCTTCGACGTCGCGTATCGTCGTCGCTATTTTTTCCAGTGCGCCCGCAGTGTTCTCGATATTGTCACCGTCCTCAGACTCCGACCCGCCTGACTGGTGAGTAAACAACCTGGTGACCTGGTCAGCCATCCTCTGAGCAACGTTAGCGCGCCCACGTTCTCTCACGCGCTCAAGCAGACCCTGGAAATTGCTCTCGTGAAAGAAACAAGTTCCCATTAATTTGTCCATGTAACGGCAGTCTTTATAAACTTCTAGCAATTTTCGCATCACTTCAGTAGTCTGCAGAGCTGGATTCTGGGTAAAAATTTCTTCCAACCTGGACATTGCGATCCTGGCCTTCTCGATATGAGCAGCTAGCTTCGGTTTTATATTTTCTGTCTGCTCACTTCCGTCATTGTCGGCAATAAAACAATCTTCCAGCTCCGTTTCCCAGGAAGCGTCTGATGAGACTTCGTCCCAGAGCTCACGCTCGTCGCTGTCGTACTCCCCTACTTTGTACAAATCCTGGGGCCAGCACATGCTGACATGTCCGTCGACCCACCAAACTTTAACGGAACCCTCCGGATAATTATCGAGCACCTGTCCAGCAGTACAACCAGCATCCTCCCCTTCAAAATTAGCAATTCGTATCACCAACGTCCCCGGGCGGTACTGGAAGTCCGGGTGATCTTTCAAATCGTAGACCGAAACTTCTCGTTCGTCAAGCAAAGTCGGTTGTGGAGATTGACTGGAGGTGTAAGTGCGGAACCACTTTATTTTAGCTGTCCTCCCTTGATGATCGACACTCTGGACAACTCCGTACATGCGCGACTCCTCTTTCTGGTCGACCACAAAGTCTCCGGGAAAAAATTCCTTGTCGTCTAGATGATGAATGGGGTAAAGTTGAGTGGAAGGTATCCCCAATTCGACGGAGCCGTCCTGCCATACAACATTGGCCTTGGTGTTGGTCGAAAGCGTCTCCACGACGATTGAAGACCCGGGGATCAAGGGAGCCGGTGGAATTTTCCTTTTGGCTTTTACAAGTTTTTTTTTCTTCAACACTTTGGTCATCAGAGCCGGTCCCTTTTTCTTTTTGCCCATCGAAGAAAGACTGGAAGCTCCACTGGACATTGACAAAGTGTCGCTCTGACTTCCGGTGTCCTCAGTGTCCCAGTCGTCAGAGCTTTCAGTATTACCTGCGTGGTTTTGATTGGGAGGCATCAAATTGTTACCGTTTTGTACACTCGGATCCCGCGAATCCTTCCTATTATCTAAATCTTTTTTGATCTTGTCCTCAAATTTAGCTCGGGATTTTCTCGGACTAGGCTTGGGGACTTGAAAGAGCTCGCGCTGCTGTTTGCGCCACTGCTCCCTCGTTATCACATTCTCGGTGCCCTTGTAGATATAAAAGTCCCGGTCCCCCACCTGGAGAGTCGAAGGCTCAAAGACATTGAGCAGCTTGAGCTTCTTCAAGTCGGCTCCCTCGACGAGAAACTTTGGTTGGGCCTGATCCGACCAAGCTCCGTCTTTTGAGTACGCGCGACACTGCCAGTGTACGCCGACCCAGTCGGCCTTCACTTCCTGGACAATTATCTTGGTCTTTTTCTGCGGCTTGAATTTACGTTTCGACAGCATCTCCTTCGAGCATTGAATCCACTCAGCGTCCTCGAGACACTGTATCGGCCCCCAGAGACACTGCCCCGGATAGAACTCCGACGAGTGAGGAAAATCGTTATCATGATCCCGTTTTTCTTCAAAGTGTGCCAGTCCCTGAGCGTCCATTTCATTAATCACACACTGGGAACCATCTGGAGTCGCCAGCCAGAGCTTAAAGTGGACCATTCTGATACCACCGACCCAGGAGTCCATACAGACTGCGATATCTGTCCCGAATTCCTGTTTAAAAAAACGAAACCGTTAAAAATAAACCTGCGAATATCAAGAGATCAAACTACTCACTTCCAGCGGTGTCAGATCCTCGCTCTTGATGTTGGTCAGCACCTGCTTGGTCCCAATTACTTGGACGCAGGCTGTCAGCTCGATATCCCGACAGTAACCTCTCTGTGTGTCTTTCCCTTTTATCATCCGTCTCACGACGTCACCGGGCATCAGTGATCTGTCTGCTAAATGAACCTGGAGATTTGCTGGGTATTAGAACCGACCGCTAGTGATAAATTCCAGGATAATATTAAATAATCAGCTGACCTTTTTGGAGTTGATGAGTTCCTTGATACCTGACGGGTGCCAGACGACCCTAATTTCCCCTTTCTTACGTTTAGGACCACCCTCGCTGTCCTCACTCTCCTCTGACATGTCCTGGTCATCATTCTCCATGACAATTCCAAACTCAACGTTACCTTTTTTGTCGACTCTGTAGACGATGTCCTCGTGAAAATATTGCGACTCGGTGATGACATTATTTGTTGCCATTTTTTTTAATACTTAATAAATATATATGTATCTATATACATATATATAGGTATATATATTTTACAAAACCTTTACGGAAATTACAGCTGACGTCTTAAATCGAAAAATATTTATAAATAAATTTAGTGGTAATTAAAATTTAAAAATTTTGTAAATTAATTTAATTACCTGGTAATTACTGTGTTATTTATTTGAATTAATGTTAAGATTTAAATTTAGATAAAATTTTACGACTGACAAGACTTTAAGACACTGGAAAATTTTTTTTTGTTCATCTGCCGACGACGACGACGTCGAGAGATTAAAGAAAACGAGAGGTTAGTGCTTGCTTCCTGCGCAGTGACAGATTAAAGTGACCCGCGAAATTTTGAATATTGAAAGATAATATTTTTTTTTTTAAATATTTTCTTTATTTACAACTTGATAATTTAATTAATCATGTGAATGTCAACTGTTTATAAATATATATTTAAACTAATTAAAGACACATATTTTTTTTAGCATTCAAATTAAAATTTTTTTTACCGCGCCAATTCAAATTTGAATTTCTATGGGATCAATAGAACACTTGTCATAAATAAATACAAGCAGTTATTTATTGATATATTTTTTTTATTTGCGAAGTAATAAATTATTTATATTTGGTGTTAATCTTTGGTATAGACAAAAAATTTATACTGATATGGTGTAATTATTAATTAAGTTAATTAATTTAATTCTTCAAACTGCATAATGCGTACGATGGAAACCTTGAGCTAGACTTTGTAGTATCGTTTGAACTTGACTAGAATCACGATGATGAAAAATAAATGCCGTAAATTTTGTTGATTTGTGACAATTTTTATCTCTGAAAAATTAATTATTTAATTAATCAATTAATTAATTTAAAAAAATAAATAAATAATAAATTACCCAGCGATGAAGGCAAAATAATCAGGAATGTTGGCAGTGCGACCACAAGATGAAATTTCCATGTAACATTGATTCAAAATCACCTATTAATTTAAATAATTAATTAATTAATAATTAAATTTAAAAAATAAAAAATTAACTTACAGAATTATCCGATTCCTGAGTGACTTTGATACCGATTTCCAAGCACTCGAATTTAACGTCAACAAATTTTATGTCCCCGCGTTTTATGAGTTTGTAAATTGCGGGCTCAATTTGTTTGACATCTCCAGCGGTGCCTATCAAAATACTCCCGCAGTACGTAACCCGATACCCTGGATTATCTACAGGCTTTTTTACTTCTATGTCGGCGGGTTTTTCTTCCAGACACACGACTGGTTTTTGCGGTTTCAAAATAACTTTCAGCCGATCGATTCCGCAGTTTTTTATCAGAGTCGCTATTGGTCCATACAAATCATTAGACTTGTAACGTTTCTGAAAATAATTTCAAGTTGTAGAACTTGATCAAATATTTAGTAAATTATTTATTTAAAAATTACTTTAATGATATGGAGGTTTATTGGTAAACCGGATGACTTTTTTAGCAGCTTTCCTAATTTTCCTCGAGTATTTGTCGTCAATACTTGGCCGTTTATTTCGTCTAAGACGTCTCCGATCTCTACTTTATCCTGGAACAAAGAAGTGAATTTAATTATTATTATTATTATTATTAATTATTAATAAAATATAAATATGAATATTTACATCTTCGGCGGCTACGGAATTTTCTTGGACATTTACAATTAATGCTTTTCCTTTAGTGAAACTGTAATAGTTTTAATTTCTTTATTTTAATCCAGAAGCGAAATTAATTTTTTTTACTTTATGTCAAAATCAATTTACTAAATTTTTTCGCGGGAAATTATTCGAAAATAATAAAAAATTAGTTGTCATAAAATTAAAAAAATGTATTTTTTACTTCTGAATTAAAATAAAAAAAAAAGTAAAAGTTTACCAAATAGAAACTCCTAGAGTTTTACAAGGCACTAATTCAATATTTCTAAACTCAGGTAATTGCCAGGTGTCATCAAGAAACCTTGAATTCCTAATATTCAAATTAAATTTCAATCTGCTGATTTGCAACAAAACTGAGAGAAAAATTTCCCCAAGAATCTCATCACCCAGAATACTCGTCGCTTCATAATAATTTCTAGTTAGCCCGTGTGTCCTCACGAGTAGTTGAACCGGCAAATGCAGACACTTTTTGACTAGACAAATTCTGATAAAAAGTCTCAGCTTCCCACCAGGCGTTTGAATTTTTTCATTCTGCGAAACCGCTTCCACAGCCAGTGACAGTGTCGGCAGCTCGCCTAGATGTCTTTCCACCAGCTCTTCAACCCAGTCCCAGACTTCTGATGTCTTGGACAAACTGAAAGGGTTCAGATGATGAATGATACCCTGCTGCAGACATTTTTCCAGACACTCGCAAAACAACAGCAGGTCTGTGCTCTTGTCAGTTATCTCAGCATTCGCTTCTGTCAGTTTTCTCGCCCATCCTTAAATTTAATTAATTAATTAGACCAATTATCAGTAATTGATAAATAATAAGTAAAATAACGAGTATGACTGTAACTGACAGTTAGAAATTTTTTTTTATTTTTAAATAAATAAAACGTGAGTAGAAAAAAATTTAAATATGCGTATTTGGATAATTTAAAAATCAGCGCGCATTTTTTTAAATTCTACTATTTTAATAAATTAATTACTTTATTTAAAATTTATAAATTGTTTCCTGTCTGTCACATTCACTCACAATAAAATAATAAATAAATATAACCTTAAAAAATATATAAAAATTTACCTTTCAAGTCTTTTATCAATGGATCAGAGACCGTCATTTAGTTTGTTATAAATAAATATATTTATGTTTATTATATATCATAAATTTATGACTTTAAAATCCTAATAGTATTCAGTTGATCACATAAAAGTACAACTTGCTGATAATTTAATTTAAAATAACAAGATAAATATTTTTTTAAAAAAATATTGACAGCAAACTGCGCACGTCAAATTTAAAATTATGAGCTCGTTACTCATTTGATAAATTATCAATTATAAATAATTAATTGCAATATTAAAATGAGTGGTGGGGGTGGCAGGAAGTTGTAAAGATAATTTACAATCATCAATGATGATACTAAAAATTAAAAAACGTCACAAGATAATTTAAAGGCCAAGCAGGAGGCGCTGCGCTTAATTGTTTATGTTTTATTTATTAAAGTAATTATTGTAATAAGCAAGTGATCGAGTGATAACTTGCTCGTCGTAACATAAAAGTCATTTTTCCTCACGTCAACTCATTGAAATATTTAATTGTCAAGTAAAATTAAAACAATGGCTCAAGTTATTCCGAAAATTGATAAAGTAAAAGCAGAAGCTATGGAGATATTCCGCAAGGAATTTGGTGATGATCCAGATATTTGTGTCTTTGCTCCAGGAAGAGTTAATTTAATTGGAGAGCACACGGATTATAACGAAGGTTTTGTGCTCCCGATGGTAATTTATATATTTTTTACTTGGACTTTGTGATATATTATTTTATGTTGATATTTAAATGACCTCTAGAAGTCAGTTACGTATTAAACTGTTTCATCAGACGGTCAGTTTAAATATTTATATTTTTCTAGGCTCTGCCAATGGTGACAATTATTGTTGGAAAAGTAAATGGTAATAAAAATTGCACTATTGTGTCAACAAGTAAATCCATCACGACGACGAGCAAACTTGAGTTTGACGTAAGTGATCGTAGCAAAATAGCACCTGGTGAACCCAAGTGGGCCAATTACGTAAAAGGTTGCATTGCCTATTTTCCAGGTAAGACTCATCATCATCATCATCATCATCATCATCATCATCATCATCAGTTAATTAGTCTAGGGTCTATAGATATGAACCAGTTTAAAATTTTATGAATATTGTAGCTGATGTACCAGGATTCAATGCGGTGATAGTATCGACTGTGCCGATGGGCTCGGGGCTGAGCAGCTCAGCAGCTCTGGAAGTCGCAACTTACACTTTCCTGGAAGCTTTGACGGGAGTTGAGTGCAAAGATCCACGTGACAAAGCTCTGATATGTCAGAAAGCTGAGCACGAGTTTGCAAATGTCCCTTGTGGTATCATGGACCAGTTCATTTCGGTGATGGGAAAGCAGGGGCACGCATTGCTACTCGACTGTCGTGATCTGTCCGTCACCCAAATTCCCATGGACGGAATTGACGATTATGTATTTTTAATTACGAATTCAAATTCACCCCACAAATTGTCCTCGAGTGCGTTTAGAGAGCGGAGAGACGCGTGTTTTGAAGCTGCCAAGATGTTGGGAAAGAAAAGTTTACGTGAAGTGACTCTGGATGATCTCGAGGGTAATTATTAATAATTAATTAATTAATTATTTGTTTATTTATTTATGAATTATTTTGTTAGTTTTGAAAAAACAAGGAGCTGGTGAAATAATTTTAAAAAGAGTCGGTCATGTGATAAATGAAAATTCACGTACACTAGCAGCCACTGCGGCGTTTCAAGCCGGTGATTATATTAAAGTTGGTGAATTAATGAACGAAAGTCATGATTCACTGCGTGATAATTACGAGGTGTCGTCTAATGAACTTGATACGCTTGTAAATACTGCGAGGAAAATTCCCGGTGTGTTGGGAAGCAGACTAACAGGAGCTGGGTTCGGTGGCTGCACCATTACTTTTTTGAAAAAAGACTCTGTTGATCCTGTTATCGCAGCCATCAATAAATCGTAAGTTATTAGTACAATAATTATTATTATTTATGACTTATTAATTATTTTAATTTTAGATACTCAGGGACTGCGTCATTTTATATCGCGAGTCCGTCAGTGGGAACCGGAAAACTGGATTGTAAATAAATTAAATTTAAAATATAAATATATACAGTTAAATGTATATTAGTAATAAAATAGACAATAATTTTATACAATAACTTGAAAAAAAAATAATAATAGTAAACACTACAAGTGTTTAATTATAAATTTAAAATATTTATCTTGCTGCAATTAATACTGAAACGTTTTTAACAAGTACTTGCTCAGGACAGTTATCTATTTCCTTCAGTGGATTATAGAAATTGAAGAAATGGCCGCTAGATCTGTTAAAAAATATAATTTATTACTTTTTTAAATTTAAATACTTTTTTTTCTTTTGCTTTACCTCTCAAACTCTGATTGAGTTCGTTTTCATTTGAACATATGATCATATTAGAGGGTTTTACACCCTGGAAGATGGTCGCGATGCTGGACTTTAGGTTGTAAAAAATAAGAGGCTGCCCGCGTTTAGCGAAATCCTCGATTATGTTTTTTATACCACGTGCTGCGGTGAAGTCTGCGGCTTGAATGTGCGTCGAGTCAATTACAATAGGAACCTGGACACCTTCTCGTGTTCCATATTTACCGATCACTGCTCTCACGTACTCGACACTGGGGAATGACAGACTTCTGTCTGGTGTTATCATCAAATACTCAAATTCTCCGGGCATCTATAATTTTTAAAATCATTTATTTGCTTATGGTTTAAAAAAAAAATAATAATTATATTGGTAGTTAAATAATTACCGTTATTTTGCGAACACGCAAAGAAGGTCTGGCAGACGCGTAAAGTAAGAAAAGCAAATTAACACTTATTCCAATTATCATGCCGAGCTCCAAGCCGACAAAAAGACAGCAGACAAATGTCACAACTGCCGGAATTAGATCAATTTCTAAAAAAAAATAAGTACGATCCATTGAAATAAATGAAGTTGAAGCTAGCGGTTAAGTTTGAGCAGCTAAAACACGAGGCTCAGTGACGTATAGTAGTGAAGCCCTAGAGTCATTAAAAAATTTTCTAAACAAATCGAGAGACAGTGAAAGTTTTTCGTAGCAATCGAACTTTTGAAACTAAAGCTGGCGACTAACACTGAGCGGCTAATATCGAAGACCCAGTACCGAAATGCAGAAGGGCCGCGTAAATGCCTTAAAATTATTTTTTACAAGAATTAAGACTGACACTACCTGGCACCCGAAACATCGTGAAATGGATGAAAGGTTCATACCGGAAAAAAAAAATTGCAATAGTAAAAATAGGGGAGCCTGGGGAACGACGGTCCCCTTAAGCCGATTTTTTCTTTTAGTGGCTTTTAACCATCAGGTTCGTTTATTTTCCGTCTATTTCGGAAGAATAAGTCGAAATTTTGCAAAAAATCGAAAAAAAAATTTTTTTTTTGGGGGACGACGGTCCCATCTCCAAAAAATTATAAAAAATTTTTTTTTTTATTTTCCGTCAAGTAATGAGCTCTATGATGTTTCTATCATATTGTAGGCCAATATGTGATATGTGGGGTAAAATGAACCACTCAAACAAAAAAAATGTAACGAAAAAATTTAATTTTTTTTTTATTTTCCGTCAAGTTATCACCTCTGTAATGTTTTTATTATATTTTAGGACAATATGTGATACGAGAGGTAAAATGGAATACTCGAAAAAAAAATTTGTAACGAAAGAAAATTTTTTTTCTCCTGGGGCACGATTAATGATACCCCCACCCTGCCCACTCCTATTTTTTAAAAATTTTTGAAGTGGTTCATATTACCGAAAATACTTGTTTATAAATCGCTTATAAATTCAAATTAGAAAAAACTTAAAAAAAAAAAAGTTTGTTTTCATTTTCAAAATTGGGAAGGGGAGGGGTCCAACATGCCCTGGCCTCTCCACTGTTTATAATTGCAAGTTCGATTGCTACGAAAAACTTTCACTGTCTCTCGATTTGTTTAGAAAATTTTTTAATGACTCTAGGGCCCCACTGAACCTCATGTTTTAGCCGCTCAGTGTTAGTCGCCAGCTTCAGCTTCATTTGAAATAAATTAAAATTTTTAAATGGAATTAAAAAAAAAAATTTTGATTACTTTTACTCTTCCACATGGGTTTGACCACGTGGAATTCAACCATAAAAATAACCGCTGCAATAATAACTGCTGCGAGAACAGACTTGGGTACGTAATAAAGATAAGGCGTGAGAAATTGTAGCGATAAGAGAACGAGAACTCCCGTGTAGACACCACCCAAAGTTGTTTTAACACCCGAGGAATGATTGACGGCTCCACGACTCAGCCCTCCGCTGACGGGAATCGATTGGAAGAATGATGACACCAAATTACAGACACCTAGTGCCAGCATTTCTTGGGTCGCGTCCACTGCTTTGCCATCCGCTATAAAAATATTTATTAAATAATACGCAGAAATATAATTATCTGGTGAATAATAAACTTACAAAATACTTTTGCCAGTGCGATTGTCTCCAGAATACTCAGAAGCGGAATGACAAGACATCCGGAGCCTAGCGATGAGACCAGATGGAAAAAGGTGTAAGTGTGGTTCCCGATTTCGGCAGAGAATGGAGGCAGTTGAAGGTTTGGCAGTCCTCCTTTTACGTGTCCCGTAAGCACAACTGGAGACGTGCCCAGATGACTTTCCAACATCCATGCCAGGACACCGCCAACAATTACAACTAAAATATTACGCGAGGTTGTTACGAACCATAAAAATGTCGTGGCTATTTTTTGTGTCAATGAAGGGACTTTAGTTTTTTTTGAAATAATTGGGATGTCTTTTAATTTCTGAAATAAATTTTCTAATTAATTGTTGGCCTTTGCTGTATGATCCAGGTCTTTGTCTTGGTATTTATAAATTATGTAAAAACACTTACGCGTAAGCAAAATAAAATAATCAGACAGACAGCTCCCATTACGGCGTCCCAGAGTCTCGTTTCTCCGATGTGTTCAAAGACACTGTGCCAGGTATCAATGAATTTTCCATTGCTGATACGGATTCCTAGGATATCTTTTACTTGGCTTGTCGCTATTATTATTGCGGCTGCTGATGTAAATCCGACGGATACTGGACCAGATATAAAGTCAATGAGAAATCCTGTTGACAGAAAATGTTTATTTATTTATTTTTTTACACATAAATTTTTTTTATTGAGTTTAAAAAAAAGACATTTAATGCTCGAATGATTTCTTCATCAGTTGCAATAAAAATAGTTTGTAATAATTGTTGTAACAGAAGAAATAAAGTCCTTGGTATGTCCGTTCGTCCTTTCACTGTAATATTTTATTTAAATATCCTTTAGTTATTCATTTATTGGTAGAAACGTGTCGCGGCGAGACTTAAAAAGTCTAAAAATACTTAGATTATAAGGTATTTAAATAAAATATGTGGTTAACATCAGACATACCTAATTGCAGGATCCCCATCAGCAACGATACGAGGCCTGAGATGAAGGTCAAAAGAACGGCATGGTCTAAAGTTACTTGGGCACGCGATAATGTTTCGCGTGTTAGAATAGCTACTAATGCCGTTGGGCCCACTGGTACATCTTTTGATGACCCGAATATCGTGTACAAAAATGGTGCCATGAATGATGAGTACAAACCATTCTGTCGGGTTGTTATTTCAAATTAGTACACACGAGAATTTTTATGGTTTCATTTTTATTATTATATTTTAAAGTATACCCGGAAAAAATATCATATATAAATACTTTGTATGATCAAATCTTTCAAATGGCTTTATCTGATCATATATGACAATACATTTACAGATATGATCCTTCTTGATCATATATGATCGTCTCTGATTACATGCCTGATCAAATATGACCACATATTTACATATAAGATCCTGCTTTACCACATATAATACTCTATATGATCATATATGATATCGGTTATGATCACGAATATCATACATGGTCGTATGTGGTAATGTGGCTAATCAGATATGATCATATATATCAGAAATGATCAGGTTTAAATGCGTACATTATCATATTTGATAATTTTTTTTTCAAAGCCTGTAATTAATAAATATTTTGTTAACGAATAAGTGAATAAAATATAAAATTACCTGTGGTGAAATACCAGCAACATTAGCATATGCGATTGCTTGAGGAATAATTGTCAATCCCACAGTAACACCAGCTACTAAATCACACATGATATAATCTTTTTGATACTTAGGCAACCATTCCAATATCGGCAATCTCTTGTACAGATTTTTTTTACGAAACGATTTTTTTAACCTCTGACAAAACCATTTCGCTCCTACTGATGGGTCTTCGTATTCATATACAACTAACGACAACAACAAAATAATAATAATTATAGAAGACAACAGGCTATTGACCTCTTGTAATTACATTTTTTTTAATACATTAGCTAGATATCAACACATGCATACACTGCAAAAACTAGTATATGAAGAAAAAAAAAATTTGCTGCGAATTTAATTTGGTCTACTCCGGGCATCTTCAATTCTACGCCGAATATTTTAGCATTTAGGGGTAACGGTTTGCTCGAGTCAATTAAATCTTGTAGCATATATTTTTTTTACCTCATATATGTACACAAAAATAATAAATCTGTTTAGTTGATTTAAATCAAATCCGCTGAGTTTCGCGCGTCAGCGGCTCAACCCGCCACTGACTTCCAGACTCAATAATAAAATATTCACGTCCGTATTATTAATAATAATAATAAATTACAAATATTTTGATAGATAATTTATAAAATTTTTTTTTCATTATTATTTATATAGAAAAATTATATAAATCCGCTCTGTAGTTTAGATTTTATTGCCAATTGCTAACAATATAATTTTACTATATAACAATATTGCGATTTTTTTATTTACACGGAAAAGTAATATTACATTTTATTATAAAACGACCTCATGCAAGGTCATTGACTAACAACAATAGCAATATATTATTTAACTGTCTTGCAAATATATATACCGTTTAAATAATAATTAAACATAAACGCAAACGCAACCGCAGCCGTACCGCCATTAATTCGATTCATAATTATTATATTTAAATAAAACTAATGCTTTTAAGCTGTCATATATTTACATAAATAAATAATTCTCAGTGGACTATATAAATATATGAGTTTGCCAATAAACTACTCAAGGAATCACCTGAAGGCATAATTTTATTTATTTTTAATCATATAATTTTAGCTATCAATTTATCGTTATTCAAAATAATTAAAAAATAAGGTTTAATTAATTAAATAAATTATCTTAAGCAAAGTAACATAAATTTTTTTTATCACCGATATTTCGCAACGATAAATAAAACTGCTGATAATGCACACAATTTGCGTTGCTGTTAATTTTATATTTTATTTTAATTATAAATATTTTTAGTTATTACCAAATTTGAATTTTATTTTAATTGTCATTTAAAATTTATTTAATGAATTTATCGGGCCTAAAACTTATGTTCCCTCAGGGCGGCAAATACAAATAGTATAGGAATAGTGCAAATTATTGTATGCATAAAAATATTAATATAAAATCTTAAAAACAACACTGATCCTAAAGTTAGTAGACAATTAACAATTTTCGGTTTTTTTTTCAACAAATCGACTACCAAAAAAATTAAAAAAAAAATTATGCACATGTAGAAATTTTTTAAAAACTATAGGCGCATTTTTTAAGTACTTTATTTTTTTTCATTATTTATCGTATTTAAAAAAATTCAAAAATTATTGACGTCAGCTTAACAGAAGAAAAAAAAGATTTCTTGGCGCAAAAAATTGTTTTTTTCTGTGTATATAAATATAGATAGTATGACGTAGAAAGTACCCGACATCTGACAATTTTATTGTTTTTATTTACCAAGTTAATTGTCATCAGAAAAATTAAAAAAAATAACCCAATAAAATTTTTCAAAATTTTTTGCCTGTCAGAATTCACTTCATTTATTGAAAATAAATAAATTTTTTCAGCGACTGCTATTTTCAGCGTCATTATATATTGACCAACTTGATATAAATGTAACAGATATCTATATTTATATATATAATCTTTAATAAATAAATATATAAAATTACCTTGATGGTTTGTAGATTTATTGTCAATTGTTTCACTAGGGCTTAATCGATTGTTTAAATCAATAATTGGATTACGTATAACTAAACCATCTCCAGTTTCATGAAAACTCGTAAGCTGGACATCGTGATTTGCTTCCGGTCTATCGTCCTTGACTTCGTACTTGGTCATTTCGTATTATATATTATTTTAATAACTGAACTTATTAGTCTTAAATTTATTATATATACGTATATATTATTTTAAAAAATGTCAAAAAAAAGTAAGTAATTAAATATGTGATAAAATAATAATTTTCAGTTGGTTGTGATTAAATGTAACATTATCACACAGTTTGAACCTGTAACAAAAAATATAAAATTTAATTGTGTCAATGTCTCAATATTTTTATATATGTTATTATTTATTATAATAAATATAATAGTATTAAATTAATACAAAGTCTTTAATGTATAAATTAAAATTTTAATTAATACAAGAGTAAGAAGTAGAGATCATATAACTGGTACGTGCTCGTCATCGTGAAAGTTTTTAAAATTTAAAATGCGCGAAGTTTGTTGTTTATGTAAAAGATAAATTACTTTGTGTACATCCTTTCTCCATTTGAATTAACAGGTATGTAATAAATCAGTTATTGTTATTTGTTAATGTTAAATATATGAATAATAATAATTTATATAATTGTTCAAGTGTTTGCTGAGTGATATTATTTTCACAACTGTCTTACCTATTTGTATTTTTTTAAAGTCATAACGAAGAATTAACACAACTACCAAGTAAATGATTAAGTTCTTTTTAAATTTAATAGACTTGTTAACGTTTTCACGGTAAATTTGAGCGCGGTCTGTTCGTAACAGAAGTTACCGGTCGATTAATTAATTTAAATGCAAGACGTTGGACTTATGGATCACAAACTGTTACTGGAGTAACCATACACAGTATTGCTGTGTTGAAAAATCCCTACCCTTGTTTGTACGGAACAATAACAATAATATAAGTATGTATGTGTATATATAATATATAGATGTATGTACAATAACAGCGTAGGAGAGGGGAATCCCCATACGATCCGCGAGTTATCAAAACAATGACACGTGCTTAATTCACGAATTATATTTTATATATTATCGGAGTAAATAATAAATTCCTGTGTTTAATATTTAAATAAATTTTATTTATCGATAATTCAATGGATAAATTTTAAAAATCGTTTAAACCTCACTGCGCATGAGGAAATGATCTGTAAATAAAACGATATTTACGCAGTATACTTTTCTTACCGTTGCTCTTATTCTTATTCTTGAATAATTTTGAACCCGAAAAAAAAAAAAAAAAAAAAAAAAAAAAATTACTACACGTGGTTGCACTTAATATTTTTACTCCCCTTGGCCTTGAACTAGAACGTATGAGGAGAAGAGTTAAGTTTTAAACTTATGTATATATATACATATAAGGTAGCGGTTATTTGTTTGGTCCTTAAACCTGTTTGATTTTATTTTCTTCTTGTAACTGAACAGGATTTTTAATAAATTGTAATTGCCAGTAAGTACACGTGTATGAACTTTAGGGTTCGAGGCCAAGGTACAAAATAATGAGCAAAACTTTTACTTGGCTTGCGGGTATGGTTTGATGTAACCGAGTGTTTTTTGCGTTAGCGATTCAGAATTTGAGACAGAGCTACAGTTATAAAATTGCATAAGTACATAAATGTATACGTAACAGGTAACGCGACATTGGTATGCATCGTTAACGATCATGAACCCGGTGAATTCTTTTCAGATTTTAATCTGTCTCCCTCATTTCCGGTTTTATTACGTCATATTTATAAAACCTAGTGTGGTTTTATAGTTTTCACTAGTTTACCGAACAGTAAAGTCAACTGGAAATTTTACTTCAATTATTTTTGTTTTTTTAATTTCAAGTGAATAAATTAATTTTCGAATAAGAAGTATGAAAAATAACTAGGGTATTTTTGGAATTCAAATAAATTTTTAATAACTCAAATTTATGGACTGATAAAAGTTAATAATTTTTTAAATTCTGAACTCTTCATCTTAAATACTTTTCATTTCGCAGTATAAACCGATCAATTTATTGATTTGCTACAGCAATAAAAAAATTTCAAGAAACTTCTTAATTAAAAAATAAAAAAAAATAATAATTAATTATTTTCATAGTAGATTTAAACTCAACCGAAATAATAACTTATTATCTTTTGTAAAATAAATTTATAATTTTACTATTTATTAATTGATAAATAGAATTTTTTATTCAAAGGAAAATTATTAGCAGTGAAAAAAAAAAAAATTAAATTCCCTGTAGGCTCCGGGGGGATTCGAACCCCCGATCTCCTGTTTACTAGACAGGCGCTTTAACCAACTAAGCCACGGCGCCGTTATATTCACGGAAAATTTATTTCACTATATGAAAAAAATCTTTGAAAATAAATTAAAAAATTGATTAGTTATTGAGTTTTTTTCTTTTAGAAATTTAAAAATTTTTCATATGTACGATTCTGATAAGAATATAATACAGATGAAATTCTTTAACGAAAGGAATTTAATTTACATTTACATTTACATTTACATTTTTTTTTTTTTACGAAAATTCAATCAAAACTGACAAAATAAATTCTTTTATGAAATTTGCATCTATTATCTTAGAAAAGATGGTTCAGGTCGATTATATTTGCGGTAACTCTTAACGCAAGCGTACCAAATTCGATTAACATTTGTGTTTGCAATTCTAATATTGTATAACATAAATTGAAGGCTACACGCGAAAACAAATTATTTTTTTATATTTGTTTGACAATTATATCCTCAAATTAATTTTATCTATTGTGATAATCTCATCGTTATAAAGGAATTTAAAAAAAAATAAGTGCTAAGTAATTATTGTCACACTAATTCTAGTTGTTTTTTTTATCAGTTTTATTATTCTAATTTTTTTTATTATAATAACGGTAATTATGATTGCAAAAAAGGGATGATTAATAATATGTAAAAAAAAAAAAAAAAAATGATGCGTAAATTTTTTGGATGCCGAGGCAATGACGAGGTGGCCGAGTGGTTAAGGCGTTGGACTGCTAATCCAATGTGCTCTGCACGCGTGGGTTCGAATCCCATCCTCGTCGAAATTCTTTTGATAATTATTGTAAAAAATTTATAATTATTTATATATGTGAATAATACACGACAGTACACTCCTAGATGTAAAAAAAAATACCACCTACACAAACTATTCTACAATAAAAGATCCATAATAATCATTGTTTACTAACTCGAAAGATTTTTTGTACTTAATTAGTAAGTCTACTTAATTACTTTTTGTTTTAATGTTAAAAGTCGTGTATAGCGACATAGTTTACATTGTTAGTGAAGCAAACTTATCGAATTAAGTAATTACTAAGTGATTATAAAAAAAAAAAAAATTTAATGATTGTTTTTTGAATTTTTGAGTTTATTGTTACTTGACTCTTCATTACTTATTAGTAATTTAATTATCGAAGCATTTTTTGAAATTCGAAGTAAATTTACCATTCGAAATCTGAGATATTTTAAATCTAAGTTTAAAATATTAACGTGGGGAGCAATGGAAAGTTTGCATTTCAGATCATATCGGTACTGATTGTGTATTTTTTATAAAAAAAAAACCTTCTATCGAAGCTTCTAAAAAAAAAAAATTGATTGTGAATGAAGAGATACTATGCGTATTTAAAAAGAAATAAAAAACAATGCAGTTTGATATTTACGTGTTAAGATTTTCAACTGATAGAATTTGACAACACTGTACGCCGCAACTGCTGTACTATTTGAGCGGGAAATTTAAATGTATATCGTTGGTGATGCTGCAATACAGTGTAACTAGTTTAGAGTAATGTTTAATTACGCGATGAACCAAAATCGTGGAAAGAAATTCCAAAAAAACAGGCCGTCACATGGAGGAACCGCCTTATCTCGCTAAAAGATTTCTATTTTAGCATTCAATAGCTACTGAACTCTATATTTCATTAAGATTAGATTAAAATAACCCGCAGGATTGATTACTCGGTTGGTAAATGATCTCTAGATGTCTGCTCTGATGATATCGCAGCTGTACAACGCAAAAGCAACAAAGAGTAAAAAGTAATAACAAACATAATAAAGGATGATTGGAGTTAATCATTACGAGAATATTTAAAAACGGTATGAACATAAGAATCAATAATGACGATGAATCGTCAGAATCAACTCCCCTACTTCGTAAGTAGAATTAATTATCAACATTGTATTTAACGAATACAATCGTATATTATTATCATGATCCATAGCATTTCATACCGTTTTTAATATCTCAAGTTACACAATCAATATTATTCCATATTATGTCTCTAATAACGTAATTAGTCTATAAATTATTATTTTTCACCGTCAACTTGAACGGAAATCATTTTCTTCTATTATTTCGGTAAAAAAAAAGTAATTATGCTGTTGCGCGGTTGTTGGAATTTTTTAAAAATTTCATTCCAAGAATAACATAAAATGGATTTCAGAAATTTGACCGAGTAGTTGCAGTCGTGGCCGAGTGGTTAAGGCGTCTGACTAGAATAAATGAACACTAGAGATCAGATTCCCTCTGGGAGCGTAGGTTCGAGTCCTACCGACTGCGAATTTTTTTGAGATTCAAAATAAAATTTTTTTTTAAAATCAATAACACAAAAAAAAATCATTCTCATGGTACTTTTTTCTTGCACTTATAATGAATGGAAAATTTTTAAATTTAATTGTTTGGGAGACTATAAAGAAATTTACACGTGTCTTTACACTGAAGAGAGTCAGATCAAACTAACTTATAGCAAGGGGCCTTTTACGTATGATTCTTTCCATTTAAACTTTCAGGTGTTAACTTAGGGTACTCATAATTTTCTATATTTTTTTCTCTACAACTTTTATACAGCACTTTTCACCGAAATTTATTTAATTCTTCAATAAAACACTAATTAAAAGTGATTTTTATTTTTTTTCACCTGTCTAATTTAAATTTTGCCTTGATTTTTTGGTATATGTTTTGTAATCATGTTCCGAAACTTACCTCAAAAAATCAGACCTGGCTGGACCTGTTTCCGTTTATCAGATCTATTTGACTGGACTGTTATTCTTTTAATATTATTTAACAGTGAGACCTAACAATCTCTCCTTTTTTTCTAAAATATAGATGTATAAGTTCAAAATATATATATGAGTGCAATATGAAGACAAACATATTGGCTTGCAGTTACTTAGAATTTGGGCCTCAATCCATCGAATCCATCGCCAACCCGAGTACCTAAGGTCATAAAATTAGGTCTATACTTGTTTACATTTTTTTTAATAAATAATTATAATATTTTAAACTCAACATATAATACATACTACGACTTGAAATATAATTTTCTTTACGTTGTCCAAAACAATATTTAACAGAATAATATATTAGAATAAAGATCAAATTTTGTATAGAGAATCTGACAATTTAAAATGCCCACAATTTCTAAACTAATAGGCCGATTTAGCTCATCCTCGAACTTGGTCAAGGTAATCCATTAAAGAAACAGTGTAGCAAATTTCATAATGATCCGATAAGAATTGTAGCCACAATCACTCGGACGGCGCGTACTATCTCATACACATAAACTTTTGAACCGAAGATATTTTTCGGCATTCCTCGACAAAATAAAACATATTATAATAAAATTTTTAAAAGAAATATACCTGAAAATGGATAAAAGTATCGGAAAATCTGTATTGTATTAAATTGCATGAATTATAAAATAAAAAGTTGCAATAAATAATTTATCTGACTACTAATTAATGATAAACTTGCGAGGTAATTGAAAGTAAACTGTTTTTTCTTTTTTTAATCAATCTAAGATTATTTAAAAAAATAAAACAAACCCTGACCCATAGATCTAATTCCAGTACGATAATCGTTTAATTTTTTTAAACTATTTTTTTAACTCTCACTTTTATATAAAAGACACAAGTACTCACTGTTTATTACTTGGATTAATTTAAAAGCATGTGAGGCTCATGATAAATAAAAATAAAATATTTTTGCATCTTTTGTATATTTAGTAGATTATACCAAAAGATAATGTACAGCTGTTAAAATTTTAAATGATTGCCAAAGAGTTAATCATTTTGCATTAAAATATAAACATATAAATAAATTTCCTGTAAAGTGTCCGACAAAAGACCTACAAAATTAACAAGAATAACATAATGACTTAAGAATAAAAAAAAATTTAAGCGGAATTGCTTAAAAAGAACGACGTTTAATTGGAAGAAAAAATTTTATTGGAGCTGTAAGTATTTTATTCCAACACTAGAGTCTTATCTGCCGACAAATTCTACCGGCTTATCGTGTCAATACCCACGAACTCTACCGAGTACTTGAAAAATCCATCATTAAAGTATTTCTATTTATTTCTCAATCAGTAACACGACATCGTTCAATCATAGCAGTCACGTGTATTTAATATTTTACCGTTTTATTGAACAGCTGTCACCTAAACCTCAACGCAGATCCTCATTTTGAATATTTACAAGCGATCATGATAATTAAGTAGTTAAAAAAAAATTTCTGATTGTTAATCTGATTAGATAAAAGCCATTAACGTTAATGATACTAATTAAATATAAAATACTCATGTAGCCTACAAAATAGTCATGATATAGCTACGGAAAGTTTGTGTTAAAGAACTTATTAACTCAGTAACAAAATACCCGTAAATATTTATAATTTGATTCAATACACGGTATTATATTTACGATAATAAATAAACTCGGCAGCTTATCGGTTATAATTTAAAGACAAGTAATAATAAGTAACGAGGATCTAATTACACTTGACCGACGATACTCGC
This sequence comes from Microplitis deprimator, assembly GCA_964016945.1. Taxonomy (NCBI): domain Eukaryota; kingdom Metazoa; phylum Arthropoda; class Insecta; order Hymenoptera; family Braconidae; genus Microplitis; species Microplitis deprimator. Next base: position 539,327 of record OZ024709.1, read on the forward strand.
CGATTAGTCAGACAGAATTGTGCAAGGACAAACAGACATGCAATAATAAAAAAAATTATTGTAATATATATTTAATATTACTGTTTTAAACCCAATGAAAAGGTAATAACTTTTTGTTTCTACATCTGTTTTATAAATTACTTTAAATCGTTGTGTTATTTTTACTCTGACGTATCAAGTTTAATAAAATCTAAATAAAAACTAATCAATGTTTATAAATTTTTTTAAAAAAAAACAATAACTTACCATAAATTATGAGATATCACGCCGTCCCCAGTGAGATCCTAGAAAAATAATAATAATAATTTTTTTATAATTAAATGAATTATTCATAATCATCGCATATATAAGTGAGTAATGCAATAATTTTTTTTTGTTACACAGATAGAGACATGACAGTACCTGCAAGAGTTCGTGTGAAAGAAATATTGGTTAGAAAAATTCCAATATTAGGATGGCTGCCACTCTATACCTGGGGTAAATTTCTGCAGGATGCGCTGGCAGGAATCACGGTCGGATTGACGGCAATACCACAGGGTATTGCATATGCAGTTGTTGCTGGTTTACCTGCTCAGGTAATTAAGATAAGAACAAAATAAAAATTAAAAGAAAATAATATCAGGAATATTTACATATATTTTAGTATGGACTGTACAGCAGCTTTATGGGCTGCTTTGTTTATCTAATTTTTGGTAGCGTTAAAGACGTAACCATTGGACCTACGGCTATTACGGCTTTGTTGGTTCAACCTTTTGTACTTAAATTTGGTAATGATTTCGCGGTAAGTTTTATTGTTACTCAAGTACTCAATCAATGATAACAAATTATTTGTTATTTATTATTTATAAGGTTTTGATGTGTTTTCTCTGCGGATGCATAATAACACTGATGGGACTACTGCACATAGGATTTTTAGTTAATTTTATAAGTATGCCGGTAATTTGCGGATTCACAAATGCCGCGGCATTAATTATAGGGGCTTCCCAATTGCATACATTGTTTGGTATCCAAGGAAGAACTGACACTTTTATTGACTCTTTAGTTAAAGTTGGTAAAAATATTAGAGAAATTAAATTGTGGGATACTGTGCTGGGAGTTGCGTCGATAATTACTTTAGTTTGTCTCAAGGTAATTTAAATAATAAATAATACGTATTAAATTATTTACCTGATTAATTATTGATAGCAACTACCAGGCAGTAGATCAGGATCGCCAGTGAGAAAAATAATGTGGCTGTTGTCCTTGGGAAGAAATGCCGTGGTAGTGATAGCGGGAATTATTTTAGCATATACATTGTCATTATACGATAACAATCCGTTTCACATAACGGGAAATATAACTGAAGGACTGCCAGCAATAAAACTCCCGCCTTTTTCAACGGAATTCAATAACACGAGGTATGAATTCGCGGACATGGTGAGAGAACTCGGTGGCAGTTTGGCATCGGTTTCTTTGATCGCTATTCTTGAATGCATTGCTATTGGCAAAGCTTTTGGTGAGTTGATAAAAATAAAAATTAAATTAAATTATTTCAGTAAATCAAGTTAATAATGAAATTTACTTTTAGCTAAAGGAAGATCACTGGATGCTAATCAAGAGATGATAGCGTTAGGTCTCTGTAATTTATTCGGTAGTTTTGTGAGATCGATGCCAGTTACTGGAAGTTTCACAAGAACTGCCGTTAATTATGCGTCGGGAGTGAAGACACAGATGGGTGGGATTGTCACCGGGTCTCTGGTACTTCTGGCATGCGGATTATTGACATCGACCTTTAAATTTATTCCAAAATGTACTCTCGCTGCTGTTATTATTGTTGCCATGTACTACATGCTGGAGTTTCACATTTTCCGCGTGCTCTGGAGAACTAAAAGTAAATATATAATTACATTACTCAGTTTTTACTTATCTGAAGAACGTCTTTGCAACTACAGGAAACGTTTATTTTTAGAAATTGATATTTTACCCCTATCGGCGACACTTGTTTGCTGTCTGCTGATAAGTCTAGACTACGGAATGATAATTGGAATCTTAATAAATCTTATTCTGCTCTTATACTTCGCTGCAAGACCAAATCTGGCTATCGAGGAACGCAACATCGAAGGAAATGAAGTTCTTCTGGTCGTTCCCGAGCAGTCATTGAGCTTCCCAGCCGCTGAATATTTACGCGAACGTGTCATCGAGTGGTAATTTTGATTCTGCTATCCAGTAATCACACTTTATAATAATTATTATTTAATATATTTTAATTACAGGTGCGAAAAAAAATCCACTGTCCCAGTTATCATTGACGGGAGATTTATTCACAGGATAGACACCACCGTTGCCAAAAATATCGGTCTCCTTCAAGCAGACCTAGAAGCCAGAAACCAAAAATTAATATTCTGGAATTGGTGCGATAGCGCTAAAAATACTTTGGTAAATTATGACAAAAATTTAAGTATTTACTTCCGGAGCTCTAGTAACGTAGCGCAATTACTGTCAGGTAAATAATAAAATGTTAATTATTTTTTAAAATTTGAAACTGAAATTTTTTTAGCGGGAATTTAAAAATTTACTTTTTTCAGATGAAATTTGCGACACGACAATAATATCAGCACTTTGATCAAACAATTATTTGAAATTTATATTAATTAAGTATTTTTTTATTGAATAAAAGAATTTTTTTTACACTAGCACTAGATTTAAATTACATTTCCTAACCTCACTCACAAAAAAAAAAAACTAAACTCGTATTGAAATAAAATAATCAGCTTGCGAGCGCAAGTTTTTAATAAAATTATTGACAGCAACCCATTGAATTGGTTTAAAAATAAAAGTGACAGCTGACAGCTCGTAAATAAATAAATAAAATAACAATTAAAAATTACCAGATAATTATGATATTTTAAAGGTCAAAACAAGTGAGCACAACTGACCAAGATCAACATGATGATCTATGAACAACCTAACAACGCAAAACTAACCCACAGTCAGTAAAAAAACAAACGTCGCGTGTGTGTTTGTATCAATGACGCGAATACGCGGCAAATGTCAAGCCGTAACGTGGCGCCACCTTTAAAAATTTCAACCGCCAATGAGAATTTTAATTCAAAAAAATCTGCCAATGGGCTTGCGCAGAGATACCGAAACCTAAAGGCTCCTCGGTCCTGGGTTTGTTTATCGACCAATGGGGCGAGTGGAACGGGGCATCGTGGCCGCAATGGGAACATCCGGCTTGTGCGCCGCAGTATTGGTCGATCCCGCTTCGCCAACGGCTAACGGCAACGACCAGAACATTTTACTTCTACCATTATTATATTATACCATCGAGCACGTTCGTACATGTCCGTTCCTTAATAATTATAATAATTAACAATTTGTAAAAATGATATTTGTTTTAAATAATAACAGCATCCAGGATTTAAAATAACCGCGGATCTAGTTATTTTGAAATAGTAATGTGCAATTAAGTGTCGATTAATAACTAAAAAATAGTGACGCGGTAAGCTACATTTTTTAAGCTCTTCAAGTCTAGCTGCCGTCTCTGTCTACCACCAGCGAGTGTAAGAGAGGAACAAAGACCGAGTTCCGCCGCTGGAGTCGGCTAGAGTGAGACACCCAGTGCAGTGAGTAGTATTTGTGAATCAGTAATTGTATATATAAATATAAGTATACATATACATATATATGTGTGTGCGTGTGTGTGCGATAGATAGGAGGGAACGAGAGGTATCGTAACAGCGTCAGTACTGCGAAAAGCACCAGCTAAAGCAGGAGCAAGCAAGCAACCAAGTAGCAGCAGCAGCAGCGTCGCCGTACCGAGTTTTAAGCGAATATAATACACGCTCAATTCTTCCCACCGTGCGCGGTACGTTACGTGTCCCCGTCGTGACCGCTTGGGTGTGACGGAATAGTCTAGCGTTTTTTTTTTTTTTTTATTTATTTCTCTTTTATTTTTTTTGGTTAGTTGTTTTTTTTTTTTTTTTTTTTTTAAATTTATTATTAATATTATTTATATACATAAGTATATGTACATATATATGTGTGTATATTTATGTATATGTATGCAATTTTATTTGGAGGAGTGGAGTAAAGTTGACCTGGTGGAAACAAAAAATAATTCGAAGAAAGAAAATAATAGAGGGCGAGAGAGACAAGAGGATTTTATTTAAAATTTGTTGGAGTGTTTGCTGAGGACTGGGTGGTAAGGTGGTCACTATCATCTTGGATTGGGACCGGGACGGGATTTAATCCCTCGTTGGTTTCGTTGCGTCTTTGTACCCGCGGTCTGTGTGTGCTACCGCGACTGTACTTATACTGAAGAGGAAACTAACGCGGTGATCAGTGTCTGTGTGCTCTGTGGATAAAGATATGAGAGAGTGTGAGTAATGGCAATGCGTATAAGTAAAGTGAGTGGAGTGAAAGAGAGAGTAAGATGGAGTGACGATATAATGATAGATCGAGAGAGAAGGATCACTAGCAACCCGAAAAGGATCTGTACCGCTTGCCCGTCGCGTTTTTACATTTTTAACATTTTTTCGTCGCCATTTACACTCTTTGCTTCACTTACTGATGTTATTTAAATAATGGAAATATTACTGTGGTTTTTAGTGGTAATGTTATCGGAGAGGGAGAGAGAAATACTGAGTTTTTTGTAGACTGAGTAGTTTATCAACGATCCTCGAACGAACGTTGCTTTTTAGCCGTCGCCATCTCGCCACCGCACCCCTTGGCTGCTTGAGAATTCAATTTAATTTTTTTTTATTTAAATCCTGACGAGGACTCGGATTATGTGTAACTGAAGAAGAAAATTATTTTAGTTTCAAGTATAAAGTCATCGTTGAGTTTTTTTTTTATTTCTCCCGCGTCATTATGCAACGGACGCGCGTCCGCGTGTAACGACCCCGGAGCGCAAAAAAAAAAGACAAAGTAAATTATTAGTTTGTAAATTTGGAGTAATTAATTAGCTGGACAGTTTTTCGACAAGTGAAGTAGTTATTAGTGATCGAGCTATTGCTACTCCAATCACGTGGTAATGCGTCAGTCGGTTGTTGAAAGAAAAAAAAAACTAAACTGCATTAAATTGAGCCGACGCCCTTGAAGCCGGTTATTTATTATGATTTTTAAAAACAAAAAAAAATCCATCCCTTAGGTACTCCCCGACTTTCTGTCTCTTTTGTCGGATCTCTCACTCGCTAGCCGGCACTCCCGGTATTTAAATTTCCTCCAGGTTAATTTCGAGTCACGATTTAGTGAAATAAAATTGCGGGACTGTAATATTTAAAAAAGTTTAATAGAAAGTTGAATAATTGGTTGTTTTTTTTTGCCCGCAGATCAGGACCGGGTTACTTGGGAGTTGAAATAATCAGCGAGTAGATAAACGCCCTCGTCGACAGTAGTCAGTTTAAAATCGATGAAAATAATACGTTATTGTTGGTAAGTTGATATTGTAAATATTGTAAATAATGTCTTAGTGATCGGCTTGTTAACTTTTGTTTATTTATTGCAGACAATAGTGCAGAGGAAAATGATTACCCAGGAACTGAGGAAGACTATAGACACAACTTAACTGGCAGAGAGTATCCGAGTGCGTGGTAGTGTGTTAAGTGGGCTGTAAAATAAAATAAAAGTTTATAAGTAACTGAATCAGCAGTAGCGGTAGCAGTAGCAGTGAGGAAGAATAATAAGATTGGGAGGACACACGAGGGTAGAGAGAGTAATGGATGAATGGGAGTAAGCACGGCGCCTGAACAGCACAGGCGCGGGTTTAGGTACCGGTGGGAGCCTCTGGATGTCGAGGCAGTGGCACCAGCTGCGTCAGTGGCAGTGATGGCCCCTGCTCTGACGGAAGGTGGTCCTCAAAAGCCTGCCGATTTAATAAACCCTTTACCGGCTAGTGGATTTTTATCTTCGGAGCAGGCTGCGCAGGTAAATATAATTATCGATTATTTAATTTATATTTAATAATTATTATTAAAATATAAAAGGATATTGTTTTTAATCAGACAGTTGTCTTAAAAGTTTTTTAAAATTCAGGTCTGCCAGAATCGTGAGGTCTTGGCGAAATTCGTAGTGTCAGCGAACGTACAGCCGAGCAAGATTGACGAGCAGTGCCTGCGCGGCATATCCAAAGATCTGATACGCGATGTCATTAATTCACAGTACGTTAGTAAATTTGGAAGCTTGTCGATGTTTACCAATGGTACTGACTTGATAGCACCGCGTGATAACAACAAAGATTACAACGACGACCAGAAAATTAAGTTTACCGAATTGGAGGAGGAGGAGGAGGCGGCTGCGGAGGAAGAAGAAGGAAAAAGAGGAAGAAGAACAAGAGGGAGAACGACGGAGAAAGGTCACGTGGCCAAGAAGCAGCAGCACTCGGTGATGCCGAACTGCAACCAACCCAAGAAGATCGACATTATAATGAGTGATCCTTCTTCTACTGCTGCTAGTGCTGCTGATGACGCAAATATTGATGCTAATCCTGGTACTCATCAGACCGACGAGCAAATGGGGTTTTTAAAAGCAAACGATGCCGACGTCTCGATGGTTGTCGATGACGAACTACCTGCAGACGTCAAGGACCTCGATATGACGCGAATGATGGAGCTGAATACCGAGCTGCCGGTGAACGTTGTCGGTGACATTGGCAATGATGTTGGTGACATCGGGCATCATGTCGATGACATTTTTCAGGTTATCAAGTCAATGGAGGGCGCCGACCAGTCCATCGAAGACCCCGGGGACGCAATCATACCCACCGGGTCCAGCGAAACCGGCGTCCCCTGTCCCGAGATATTCCCCATCTCCGAGACAGCTCTCGCGTCGTTCAGCAGCGAAATATTCACCGAGGAAGTTATGAATCTCGTCAACGACAACATTGAGATGAATTTAAATATGAATATCGTCGAGTCCACTGAGGCTCAACGCACCATCAACCTCCAGGTGCAGCAGGATACCGTCGAGCACAGGCAGTACGAGTTGGAAAGACGATCGGCCTTTTTACTGAGACGTCTACGCAAACTCCAGACCAAGTTCGTCGGGCGTCATGCTGCTGAAGAGACGATCGGTGTTTTGGAGCAGGCTCACCACAGCGTTAAAAAATATTTCCAACAGGAGTTGTCGGCCTTGGCGCCCAAAGGCACCCAACTTAAAAACTTTCCCGAAATCGGCGGGACTCTCAACTCGTTTATACAAAAAATAGAAAAGTCTTATTCCGCACAGAGCAACAGTGTCAGCCGTCAACGTGGTTACTGTCGATACTTTGGAGGCGGCTCGCGTGATAATGCTACTAGTATTAGTGTAGTAGGTGGTAGCGGTGTCAGTGGTACTGGTGTTAATAGTAGTGTTGGTAGTGGTATCGGTAGCGCCAGTGGCTCTAATACAAGACATCCATTGTTCGGCACAGCCCAAGTTACTGTTGATAAAGACGAAGTGGAAAATGTCGCCGGTTCTCTGGCCACTCAGCTCCACACAATCGAAACAAATTTCGATTCCGACTGCACCGTTTCCAGCAGCGGTGGTGAGAGCTGTGATGAAATGCAGACATTTAATAATCCCCATCAGCAGCAGTTACCCATGTGAGTTGTTATTTTTACTCCTCAAATCCTATAGCAATTTAACAAAAAAAATATATACATTGAATTGATAGCCGTTAGATAGACTTGGCACAATTTTATCAACTATTGCATCATGTTTATGACTCACTAACACGTATCTCCTTCTGCATAACTAAAGATTAAATACGATTGTATACTTGAAATTAATTGGTACAATCACCTGTTAAAATACTTAGCTAACATCTAGTTTTCAAATATTAGGTAATTAACAACTCTGTAGATTAAATTATGATACTTTGATCACATCACTTTTTTTTTTTTTTTTTTTTTTTTTTTTTTCTTTTTTTTTACAATGAATCATTTTTTATCGCATTGATAACGAAAATTTGATCATAACAAGTGTTTAAATTAAATGTATTGTGTAAAAAAAAATTATTTAAAAAATCCTACCATGTAATTTTCCGTATTATTGATTAGTATAAATATAGACTACACGGAGCATTAGCTGGCAATCGTTACCTCGGTCTTTGACTTTTTTTACTCACAATAACTTCGCAAGTACTCCCGGCAACTGATTATATATTTGGGTTCAGTTCTGGTTTTTTTTTTATTAAGTAATTAATTGAACCAATCAATCAATCAATGAAAGTAAATTTATAACGATGTTTGTATATTTATTTGTAGATCTAAAAGAGCGTCGTGGAGATATTCCCAGGACCGGGCGGGAATAGCGTCGAGGTGGACGTGGTTGAATGCACAAATATCTGATCTCGAGTACCGCATCCGGCAGCACAATGACTTGCAGCGGCAGGTCAGGGCGAACAAGGGTCAGGTGGTGCTGGAAGGCGCTGAGACGGTCAATGGGTACAGTGGCGTGCTGCCGGGTTCGTTGAACCGTTACAATTTACCTGAGGCCGAGCAACAGTCGGCGAGGACACGGCCCTTTGTCTCAGAGAGCTACAGGAAACGTAAACTGTTGCGCATTGATGGCCTGCATGAGTTATCTAAGCGCGCGGCGAGACCCTCTACGGTGAGGTGCGACTGCGAGCATGTGCTGGCACCATGCGGACTCTGCACTGGTCGGGTCGATCCGATGCAGCCTCAGGAACCCTTCGACCAGCTCTCGGTCTCCGAGAGAATCGCTATGGTGGATCCTTGCTACCATCCGGTTCTTTCATTCCCCGATGAGGTTCAGCACAGCACCCACTTGGATGCCATCATGAAGACGACGGATTGGCAGCAGAAAATGCTGAGGGGCAGCACCAGGATACCCAGGATCAAAGACAAGGATACGATTGAGAGGAGAAATAAAACGAAATTACCACCTGAGCATCCTAAGCCCAATAAATATAATACCCAGAGAATTAAAAAGAACTCCTCGGCGACGGTGATGTCCGCGAAGATAAAGAAGAAGATGTTGAAGGGTAAACGTGAGAGACTGAGCAACAGTGGCACTGCTGGTGGTAATTCAGGGCCAGGTGGTAAAAATTCAACTGGATTGAGTAGGAAAAAAGTTAATAAATTGTCCCAACATAATGACGATGAGGATGACGTTAGTGCGCAATCGAGTTCTAGCAAACATTCCTCTCCAGTGCCTTCACCTTTGCAGCATCATGCTGAGAAAGTTACTGTTAAAGAAAAAACTTCTATTTCTCATGGGTAAATATAATTATTCATACATTTTTTTTTTTTTTTTCGTATATTTAATTGTAAATTCTTTTGAAAAATTAATCAAGATAATTTTTTTTTTTAAATCTTGGGTAAATATTTTTTTTTTATATTTAAAATTAAACAGTCGGTCAATAAATTGTTAAGATAAAATAAATAAATTGCGAAATAATTTTTACTCTATAATAATAAAGATTATTAAAAATATATATTATATATTCTTAATAATTTTTACTATGCGAGAATAAGAATTATTAGAAATATATAATATATATTTTTTTAGTCGAACGCGACAGCAGTCTTTTGATATTGACAATATTGTCATACCTTACAGCGTTGCAGCGGCCACTAGAGTAGAAAAACTTCCTTATAAAGAAATATTAACACCAAAGTAAGTATATTATTATGATTATTGTTATTTCTCGATAAATAACAAAAGATATTTAATGGACGTAATTAAATTTAATTGTACCTTCAATTAAAGGTGGAGGATTTGTGATGATATTACCAAAACTGATGTTAAAAATGGTGTCATGCACAGGCCTAGTCAAGACAGTGATGTAAGTAAATTATTATTTATAGGGTAGAAGTATCGTTTTGGTCACTTTTGGACACGAAAAATTTAAATATTAAAATTTTTTAAGTACGCAATGACATGATTAATTTTTAAATTCTTGCTTGTTAATTAAGGCCATTTTCAGACATTACCCCTCCCCCCCCTACTTTTTAAAAATATTCAATGACTCTCAACTGTAATGATGGTATCAAAATTTTAATAATTAATTTAAAAAAAAGCCAAAGCATTAATTTAAAAAATGGCTACAAAATTAAAATTTCGCTGAGATAAATTTAAAAAAAAATTATTTACAGTTGACATCAATTAGGAGTAAAAATTTTATGTTAAAATTATACTTTAAAATGTCAAATTTTGTTTAACTCTTAATTGATGTCAACTGTAATAATTTTTTTAAAATTTTAATCTCGGGTAAATTGTAACTGCGTTATATTTTTTAAAACTAATTCTTTAATTTTTATCCAATTAATTGATAAAATTTTAATACGGTCGGCACTGTCTGAAAACGCCCTTAAAATAAAGTATTAAATGTCCCAAAATGGAACAGTGGCCACAAATGGTACTTGTACTCTATTGTTAGCTCAATAATTGATAAATTTGTTATAAAAATATATATGTTTAATATTTAGGTTGAAGATGTATCAGATGAAACAATAGCTCTTAGACATGAGCGCAGTGAGCGTGAAGAAAATAGACGATTTATGACTTATATAAATATGGTTCCACAAAATCGTCTCCGTCATAGTCGTAGGACTGACAGTAGAGCTGACAGTGGTGCCAATACTCCAGGTATTTATTTTATTTTATTTATTTAAACTAAAAATTCCGTAAATTAATATTTTTATTTTTAAATTAGATCCAATGTCGCCGCATCCCAGCGAACTTGGAGACGTAACGTCACCACTGACATCACCACCAGCGACGCCGATGAGCGCTCATGACACCGAGCATCATAACACACTAGACAGTCATAGAAATTCTTCGTTACAATACGCAATACGTAGACGTACAATATCGTCTATAAGAACGGGAAAAGAAGAAATCAGTTGTTCGAATGTTGAAGATGATAATGAGGTATTTTAATTTAAATATTTAACTCTTTAATGGACTGATTAATTTTTTTTTATCACGACATTTATTAGCAGCACGTGTTGTAGACTAAAAGTATTAAGATAAAAAATGATTTATTGTATTTTATTTAATAAGAAAGGTTTAATTTACTGTAGAGTGAACTCGAGATCGATTTATTTTTTTTTTAAATTATCGTATTGTCGTTTATTAATAGTATTAATTTAATTGAAAGGCATAACAAGATATTTATTGTTATAATAATTCACCCTCTAAGACTACGTCATTTGTCAGCAGGGTTCGAAGGCCGGAGAATCGATTGACGCACTCAGTTTTTTTTTTAACTATAGAAATTTTATCTTTGAAAATTCTTATATTATACAGGTTCCAAAATAATAATTATTATTTTTTTTTGTTTTAAATTTTAAAGAAATTTAATTTCTTTTTATTCTTATGGCGCAAATTTAAAAAAATTTCTTATTATCTTTTAATTTATTAAATTCTAATAATACTATTGATTCAAAATTATATATGTATATAAATACATGTGAGATAACGCCCACAATTTTTATCTTAAATTTATAAAAAATTAAAGAATTCTTTGTATTGGCCAGAGTCTAAAAAAAAAAGAAACCAAAGCGCAAGTCTAGCTTTTGTAGATTACGAGAAAAGTATACCGGAAGTTAGCACGATTATCGATTTAAATTAAAAATACAAAAGATGAGGTCATAAAATCTAAACTAATTGTATGTCGAACAAATATTTTACATGTCTTGTAATAAATATGTAATTTTACACTAATTATTAAGTAATTAAATATATAAATTTAATAATTATTTTTTTTTTAGGTTTTACCATATGACCCTAGAATATTTCCATTAACGGAAGAAGTGTATGATAAAATGATCCAAAGTATGCCCGATGGACATTGGCAGTCAACGACGTCCGCTTTGTGTCCACGGGTGACGGATAAAGAACCCGATGATGTAAGACATTTATTATTTATTAATTAATTACTATCATTATTAATAATGTAAATAATCGTAATTATTTTTAAAAAAATTATCAAAATATATTTTAATAATCAGGATATAGATCCACCGTCGCCGGGATCAGATACAACAGAGTCAGCATATTGTGATGCCGATGGTGAGGATCCAAATGATCCCGAGTGGACAGTTGGGGATGAGAGAGATAATGAAAAAGAAAGAATACGCTTAACGACCAAGAGATAGGGGATGTTTATAATAATTAATATTATAATTATCATTAATACTTATCGTGATTAATTGTCTTATGTTTAATTTAGAGAGGAGAGAAAAAAAGAAAAGAAAAAAAAGCGTTACTATATATTTAAAATTTAAAAGTATAAATAAAGTAATTTAATAAATAGTAACAAAAAAAAAAAAAAAATTGAAAATAAAATTTAAAAAAATTGGATACCTGTCAATTGTTATATAATGTCTAGGTAAAAAAAAAAAGTAATTAAAAAAAAAGTGACATGCACCTTAAGTTAGTATTAATATGTAAAGTGTATTATAAATATAAATTTTATAACTTCATTTAATCGCTTAAATTAATAAGAGAGAAGGGAGGATCAAATAATTAAATTTAAATTTAAATATATGAGTATATATAAATAAAATTATAAATATTAATATTAATAATTATAATATTGATAATATGCCGCGGGCTTATTTTTCTTGTCGTAATGTGTTAAAACGAATAATAATAATATTAATTAATAATTTTAAAACAATTAATTGAATAATTAAATTAAAATAATAGTGAACAATATGAGTGTGAATGTAGCTGACAGTTGTTAATTTAAAAAAATATGAATTAAATAAAATTTTGAAAAATTCACTTTTATATAATTTGAAAATCAGTATGTGCATTTTTTTTATTTTCATATTTTTAGTTGTTTAATTCATTTTTTTTTTTAATTAAAAATTTTTCTCACATCTGCTACATTCACACTCATTGAACAATTGCTGTTTGTATAAAGAAAAAAAAATACCAATGTTTACATTTATGATATTGACATTAAAAAGAAAAAAAAAACGGTCCTGTCTTTTTTCATTATATGTAATTAATACTATTGCGCTTAGAGAACACTCACTATCGTACACATTATTATTATTATTATTATTATTATTAATATTAATACTATTATTATTATTATTATTATTACTATTATTATTATAAAAAAAACAATTGCATTATTTTATTATTATTGTTATTACTATTATTATTATTTTACACTGTTTTATTATTTGAATTAATTATTACCCACTTTAACGTATAAATATTTTTAATTATTTACTATTTAAAAAATACTGAAAAAAGTTGCGGTCGATGAATTGTTCTCAAAGCGTATTTATAATTATTATTATTATTATTATTATTATGATGATTACGATTATTAGAATCTCAGTCATTAAATATATTGTTTTTTTCTTTTCATTGCCTTTTTTTATTGTACAAAAATGTAATTTATATATTTCGGATAATACATGATAATTTAGAATAAAAATTAAAACAAAAAAGTGCCAAATTAATTGTTGTTCTTTTTTTTTTTTAGGAAATTCATTATCTAATTAATTTTTTTTTTTTTAACATAGTCGTTTTTATATTGAGTGATTTAATCTCACTGAAATGAAAAGTGAGCGGATGTAGGGGCTTTCACCTTATTTGATTTGAGAAACTTAACTTCTGCTTGGCGACTTTGATAACATTGTCAGCAGTTTTATCAGAAACATTTTAAATTATATCGTTCATGAGAGCACGCGTTTGATAAGAAAAAAATTTATGTTATAAAATCTAATGATTGTGGCATGAAAAAAAAAAAATAGAACTGAATAATTAGCGAGTACTTGGTACTTAGTATCCAGAACGGGTATTTAAATTAAAAAGAAAACTTTTTTTTTATCAAAAGTACAAAAAATTTTATTTAGTAAAATTATAATTAAAAATTGATAAGAAAAAAATCTAATTAATTCCAAATGATATTGGAGTGACATCAAGTGTCTTGAGGTCAACGAGGACAGCTGTACTGGTGGTAGAAAATTTCGGGACACATATGAGTCTTACTGGCTCATTATCTTGATCTGTAAGAGAAACAATTAACCGGTTAATGAAGTTGATAATTAATTAATTAATATCAAGTATAAATAAAATTTTACTTTTCCAGATCTTGGTTTCAAATTTTTCCGTGTTGCCGGCGAAATAAATATCAGGGCACTGCTGCATGATAAAAAGATCTTTGTCGTGGAACGGATATGAGGGAAGAGTATCAGGGGCGGTGGGACAAAAATGCCTCCAGTCCAGAGTTTTTTCTAGGTAGTGAAGAGCAGTACGATATGATTCTCCGCAAACGCGAATAATGTCTTCGATGGGTTGCCCACTGGAGCCGCAGATCAACCGGTTGCCGATTACACCTGACCAGGGATTGTTCACTCCTTTGAGATTCTCGAACCCGCGGGATTCGCGAAACAGCAGGCGGTGAATGGGTTTCTGAGGCAGCATGACGTTGGAAGGATCATACTGACCTGGCATCAGAGTAACCGAGCAGTGATTTAGTATTTGGGACAGCAATTTGTCGAGTTTATTTATTCCGGCAGAGAGCTCGCGGGTCGAAGCCATCTCCAGTGCTTTTGATTTTATCAAACCGCGACTGTGCTGCTGCTCTGAGTCTGTTGTCTTGACACTGTTGCCAGCAATCACCAAATTAATGACAGACGCAGCTTCTTCCTGAGCTTTGGAGCTTCCTGCCATGCCGCTGATCCACTCCAGCAGGAGGTCGCGTGCCAAGCTGTTGGTGTCATTCGCCAAGTCGAGTCCCGAGACCAACAAAAGTTTTCCTGCCACCGGAGCTCCCAGTTGTTGACGCGGTGGGCATCCAGGAAAACACCAGTCGTCTATTTTGAATGACCCGTCCTCCAGGGTCTTGCCCATCAGAGCACAAACGACTCCAGTAACGACTTCAGAGAAGTCGACATCTCCAACAATTTTAATCCTCAGCATCTCGTCTTCCAGGTACAGCTGGTCCTTCTCCCCGGCATAGTGAGCGCGTTTTTCAGGAATTACACCCGAGTCTTCAATTTCGTCGCTCAGCTCACGTAATATTGAAGGTTTCCATACCTGGTGTTTGAAAAGTGTCCCGATGATGACGCATTTTTCATCCTCCAAATTTTCCAGCTCCGGTAGCTTAAGAATTTTCGCTTCAGCTAAAGTGGATTTTTTAAAAATTAATTTTCTATGAAAAATAAATAAAATTTAAATTTAAATAAATGATAATAATTACGCCATTTTTTTGATGCCTTGTCTTCCAAAATAATTCTCAACTCTCTCAATCTGCTGGAGTAGACATGAAAAAATTGTTTAGCATAATCTTTTGTCTTTTGCAAGAACTTAGACCCGAAATCCTGATAGTCGACAGTTTTTCTTTTAAAAATCTTCTGTTCACTATTTTTATCATCAGAACTACAAGTTTCGTAATTTTGAACCATTTTTTAATTTATAAATTTAATTTTTTATCACAATCTGTAGATCTACGCCGCAATAACTTTTTTTTTACGAGGTTATAATTTTACGCGGGACATTTTAATCCAACCGTTCGCGGCGCGCATTTCAGTGAATTCAAAAAGCGCGCCATTATAGAACCAGAGCGCAGCGCCCTAAATTAGCTGTCAGTCGGTAAAGTTGAGGAAAAAAAAAAAGTTTATAAAATAAAAACAGAGTGTTGAGAGCAGCCATTACAGAGTTTAAAACACCCAGACACAGACACAGACACGGACATAACCCTCTGGACATCCACATCCAGATCCGGCATTTTGTCGCGTCAAAAACAATTGACATTGATAATAATCAATCACATCTTCATCGTACTCCAGCACCGAATAATAAATAAAAATAATATTTATAAAATAATTATTAGTAATTAATTTGTGTCATAATTAATTTATAACTCGGGTTTTGTATAAATAGTTTGTGATTTTTTTTCTACTTGTGACCAAGAGTTTAATATTTAATCCATTGTATAATATATATATAGTTTATTGTGTGTGTATTTTTTTTTCATAGCCAAGCACCGACATGTTTACGAATTCACAGTTTTCGGACTTGGAATTAATTGTCAAAGAGTCTTATATTTTTTTTTAGCTCGCGAGTTTTAATTGTAATTAAGATAAATTTAAATATAAATGAGCATCAGTTTGCTCGGCAAAAGTCTAGTTGATTGATTCACTTGTTTATTTATTTTAAGTAATTAAATAATAAATAAATGATGGAGACTGCTAGTGAACAACCTAGTGTTGTTACCCAGGAAGTACCGGCAGTTAGTACTGAGCAGCAGGAGCATGTCGAAGAACCGATGGAAGAAGGAGGTGAAGAGTACGGGTTTGAAGGTGACGAGTACCGGCATTATATGCCACGAGGACGTGGTGGTTTCAGGTAAAATTATTTATTATTTGTATTTTTATGTGAAAAAGTAGCAGGTGATTTTATTTAAATTTTTTGTAGCCCTCACGACCGCGGGTTCGAGTATGGGATGCGTGGAGGCGGAGGAGGAGGCGGAGGCCCGAGATTTCGGGGCAGAGGATTTGGACCCAGAGGCCCGATTTACCGAGGAACTAACAATGGGTATCCTTACGAAGGACCACCGCGACCTAATTGCCCTCCGGGGCCTACGGGACCCAGGTACAGAGGACCTCCGCCGTTTGACCCGAGCTGGGGACCTATGGGCCCACCAAATATGATGGGACCTCCTAATTTGATGGGCCCACCAGGAATGGTAAGTTTTTTATTTTTTTTTATTATTATTGTGGGTTGGTGATGGACTACAGTAACCGTGATGATTTTTAGCCACCTCCGCACATGATGAACGGACCAATGGCTTCAGGAAATCCGTACGGACCTCCTGGAATGGGTCCGCCCAACATGAACAGCGTAAATATTTATTTTATTTATTTAGATTATAATTTTGAGGATATTTTATTTATTTATTTCGTTATTTAGATTCCAGGCCAACAGCAACCACAACAGCAACCTCAGCAGCAAAACAACATTCCAGGATTGGACCTTAATGGCGAGGTATGGGTCGAAACAAAGACAGCGGATGGCAAGTCTTACTTTTACAATATTCGGTCTAGAGACACTACGTGGACCAAACCCGAGGGCCCAAATGTTCGGGTTATGGGTCAAGATCAGGTAAAGTACATCAACATAAATTTTATTTATTTATTTATTAATTATTTAAATTATATTAGTTGGAGCAACTGGTTCATGGTGCAGCTAAACAGCCAGCCAGAGAATCAACACCAGTGTCAACGGCAAATCAACAACCTCAGCAGCAACAGCAGCCACCGCAACAGCAGCAACCGCAACAACAGCAGCAACAACAACAGCAGCAGCAGCAACAACAGCAACCACTTGCCGAACCTAGAACACCAGGTAATGAACAATCACCTAATGCAGATACAATGAATCAGGCAAACACAGCACCACCAGGTACTGGCCCACCCCCAATGCTAAATGAAGCTCAGGAAGTTGTCAGCCAACAACAACAGCAGCAGCAGCAATCGGTCGTTGAAGTTGCTCAGTCTAATGGTAATTTTTTTGTTTTACTTGTCTAGTTAATTATTGAATTAATATGAATTATTTACTGATGATTGATGATTGATGATCAGGTACAGTGACAAATGTAAATACGACAGCAGCAGCAACTCAACCAGTAGCTACAAATATGTTACAACCGCCACCGAACATGGTACCAATGCAGCACCGAATGCCAAATCAATATGGCGCTCCCATGGCAACTCCATTTGGTGCGGCACCTTTTGGAATGCCACCGCCAGGTTTCCAGCCGTTCGGTGGGTACGGGCCGCCGCAAACTGGATGGGGAATGCCGCAGATGCACGGCGTGATGGCTCCCCAAACACCGGCTGAAGACCCAGCAATTATCGCTCAGTTGGACTCTGAGCTGGTGGCGGCAGCGATGCTCTGGAGCGAGCATCGCTCTCCAGACGGCCGTCTTTATTACTACAACAGCAAAGCTGGTGAGTCTGTGTGGGAAAAACCCCAAGCTCTCAAAGATTTTGAGGCTGCTAAAATAGCGGTCAGGCAAAAGGCCGAGGAGATGGCGGCCCCGGATGTAACCAATGCTGTGCCTGATGCTGTGAAGCAGGACAAAGCAGGACAGCCTGAGGCTGCTAACGATACCAAAGACAGTTTTAAAGAACCGGAGGCTGGTGGTAAGAAGAAAGAAGAGACTCCGAAAGAATCGGCCAAGCCCCAAGACAAGTCGCGTCCGATTTCTAGCACTCCAGTGCCTGGTACTCCCTGGTGCGTCGTCTGGACTGGTGACGGTAGGGTCTTCTTTTACAATCCTTCGTCGAGAATTTCCGTTTGGGAAAGACCTGATGATCTTCTTGGGCGACAGGACGTTGAAAAGATGATGGCCAACATGCCAGAGGCTGCAGCTAGTCAGAAAAACCCGAGGCCAGATGACTCCAGTGACAGTAGTGATGATGACCAACCTGGTCCTGCTAAGAAGGCCAAGCAAGAAGAGCCTGAAGGTAAAATTATTATTTTATTTTATTTTCTACTCCCGTTTCACTGAACCTGGTCCAGTTATTTTATAAATTTACTTTTGTTACTCAGAACCAGCCGCCGCGGTTGTAAAAGAAGAGGAAGAGAAAGAAGGTAAGAAAACAATAGACATCGGCAAGGAAGCTGCCATCGAAGCCGAAGTTCGCGCCGCCAGAGAACGAGCGATTGTCCCACTTGACACCAGGATCAAGTCATTCAAAGAAATGCTCGCTGAGAAAGACGTAAATTTTTTTTTTATTTTATTAATTTATTATTTAATTAATAATTAATTAATCAACTGGTTTAATTTAATCTCCAGGTATCGGCATTCAGCACTTGGGAGAAGGAACTCCACAAAATAGTATTCGACCCCCGGTATCTGCTGCTGACCTCCAAGGAACGCAAGCAAGTCTTTGAAAAGTACGTGAAGGAACGCGCGGAAGAAGAGCGACGGGAAAAAAGAAATAAAATGAAGGAGCGTAAGGATCAGTTTCAAAAATTACTTGAAGAGGCAAATTTACATGGAAAGTACGTGGCGGTTTTTTTAAATTTTTAAATTTAAATAAAATAAACAACTTGTAATATTTATATATATTTTGTTTTTTACATTCGCAGATCGTCTTTCAGCGATTTTGCGCAAAAGCACGGGCGCGACGAGCGTTTTAAAAACGTCGAAAAAATGCGCGAGCGGGAAAGTCTTTTCAATGAGTGGATACTGGAAGTGAGAAAACGGGAAAAAGAAGAAAAAAACGCCAAACGAGAACAGGTATCAATTAAATTTATCAGCATCACCATTAATAACACTATTTTTTTTTTAATTTTAGCAGCAAAAATTATAAATCGTTAACAATTAAGACTAATTTTTATTATTCTAGGTAAAGTAATTGCATATAAATATTTTTTATTTATAAATGAAATAAAATATGCAATTACTTGATTAATTACTTTGTTTTCAGCATTAATTATTATTTATTTCAGATATACTAGGTATGTTATTATTTTGTTCAACTTGTAAGCTTTAAAAAAAAAAAAAAAAAAAAAAAAAAAATTCTAAAGTTAAATGATAAAGATAAAATCTAACGACCGGGAAACGTTTGTTGTAATTTTAAGGAATAATAATAATGATTATGATTAATTGAAATAAGAGAATAATTATATAAAATTAATTAAAGAGAATGAGAAAAAAAAAAATTGAATGAATTGTTAGTTACTGACTTATGTATTCTGAACTCTCCACTTCAGTCAGGAGGCAGACAGGACATTATGTGGATGGTTGGCTTGGTGTTACCGAAGCTGGTTGGTGGCATGGGATGATGTCTGATCTCCATCCCCAACTACACACTGCGTGGCACCGTTGGCACACACCCTCGCGCGCCGCATTCTTAACTCCAAAGCAGAGTCATGAGAATGAAAAAACCAACTCGGTATTTGTATATTACTCGTACTCCTCGTTACTTCAAAGCAACACAAATAAATTAAATACTTAATTCCCGCCGTTAAGCTTTTAATTACATATATAAATATATATATATACTTGTACAAATTTATATATATTTGTTTATTAAACAATTAAATGTACAGCTTGAGACTTAACTTGGGGATGTAGACGATGAGGTAGCGAGTCTACGGATTCACGGTCGTTTATTTTTTTTTTGTTTTCTTTGTTATTATTTTTAATTATTTCATTTAAAAAAAAAATGGGTAAATTATTTTATTTTAATTTAGTCATTTTTTTAAAAACAATTTTTTTTATTTACTTATATTTTGAAATTTTAAATGGTCTATTTTTATCTGAATCGCGTCATCGTTCACCGACCAATTACCAATTAATGATAATAATAATTAATGTAATTAATATTTTTTTAATTTTACAGCAAGGCCAGCCAGTTAATTAATTATTTCAGATAAATAATCGAATCTCCTCTAATGAATCGAATTTAATTTTTTATTTGTTCTAAAATAAAAAAAAAATTACAAGTTTTTTTTTTTATAAATTAGCGGAGGTACGAAAAATAGATTAAATAATAATTTATTTTTTCACAGCATAATAATTAATGATTTTATTTCAGAAAATTAATAATTTCCAATGAATATATTTTTTATAAAAAATAAAGTGAAAAATAGAAATAAATTTATTGGAAAAAAGTAAATTTAAGAATTAGCGCTAATTGTAAAATAAAATAAAATATTTATATAAAAAAAAAAAAGAAAAAAATTAATGTATTATAAATGAACAACCGTTTCAGGTGAAAAAGGATTTCATGACAATGCTACGGGAACACAAAGACATCGACAGGCACTCGCACTGGGGCGATTGTAAAAAAATCCTGGAGTCTGATTGGCGGTATCGCGCTGTCGATTCCGCGAGTATGCGCGAGGATTGGTTTCGCGATTACATAAGAATACTGAAGGACGAACGGAAGCGTGAGAAGGAGCGCGACCGGGATAAGGACAAGGAGCATCGACACCGGGACAAGGATCACCACAAATCCGACAAGAAGGACAAGGACCGCAAGGAGGATAAGCACAAAGAAAAATCTTCCAAGGATAAGGACAAGGACAAAGATAAGGACAAAGATAAAGACAGAGATAAGGACAAAAAAAGGCGCAGCGATACTGCCGAGGAAAATGGAAAGGATAAGAGGGATGATAAAGAGATTGGAGAGATTGAAGATCACGATGATAAGAAAAAAGATAATGTACGTATTTTTTTTTTTATGGGGTTTTTTTTTTATTGACTTTTTCTTTTTTTTTTTTTTTATAGAAGTATGAAAATAATGAACACTCGGACTCAGAAGAAGATCGCGAGAAACAAAAACGCGAACGGGAACGGAGAGCTGAAGCGAGTTTACGTGAAAGAGAACGCGAAGTTCAGAGAACTTTGGCTACACATTTAAGAGATCGTGATAAGGAGAGACAGCACCATAGGCATACGGAAGCTGTCCAACATTTCAGTGCACTACTCGCTGATTTGGTAAATTAAATTTTTTTAAAATGATTGGGAAAATTTTGAGACTTTTTTTATTGATTGTCGATTAATTGTTTGAAAACCAGGTGAGAAATGGAGACTTGGCATGGCGGGAAGCTAAACGTCAGCTAAGAAAAGACCACAGATGGGAACTCGCCGACAGCTTAGACCGGGAGGAGAAGGAGCGACTATTTAATGAACACATTGAGCAGCTGGGCCGCAAAAAGCGGGACAAGTTCCGGGAGCTACTTGACGAAGTCGGAGCCTCCACTGAGCTCACGGCCTCGTGGAAAGACATAAAGAAATTGCTGAAAGATGATCCTAGATACACCAAGTTCTCTTCCAGCGATCGGGTGAGTGTCCTTTGATATTTCTTCTAGATTTTTTTTTATAATTTAAATATTTTGCTTCAGAAATGCGAGAAGGAGTTCAAGGAATATATCAAAGACAAACTGGTAGCCGCGAAAGCGGACTTCCGCGAGCTGCTGCAGGAGACTAAACTGATAACCGACAAAACGTACAAAAAGGTCCAGGAAAACAGCGCATGCTTGACGGAAATAGAAGACATTTTGAAGAAAGACAGAAGATTTTTAGTGTTAGACGCCGCAGCTGCCGAGCGCACGAGATTACTTATGGGTTACCTTGAAGAACTGGCACGCAGAGGCCCACCTCCGCCTCCTACTGCCTCAGAGCCTTCTCGTAGACCCACGACCAAGTGAGTTTGCCCATCGACATTTTCCTCAATATAAAATTTATATAAATTACTTGCTAATAAATAAATAATTTATTATTTTACAGCTGATCTACCTGTCAAACTCCCGACACCAAATTATCAAGTTTATACATAGACAAAAATTAAAAGATTAAAAAAATAAATACATTTATTAAGTAAAACCCCCACCATTGTAATGTAATTTTAGGTTCAATAATAATGCCTTTAAATTTATAAATCTATTAAATTTATATCATTGATTTTATTTATTGTGCTTTTATATTAACGATAAGACTGATTTTTAAAACCTTGAGCGCCCATTCCCTTCAAGTTCCACGAACTGTCGCGACAAACAGGATCCGGGAGGACATCAAAGTAAAAAAAATAAAATGCATTCCGTTACTTTTATATCCAAGCGACTTTTGAAATTTTTATTGCCATCGATCGATATTTTATTTTACCCAAAAATTTTTTTTTTATTTTCGACCATAAATTTATAAAAATTTTAATTATTTATTATTTTTTTAATTCTCAAAATAGAAATTTTCATAAAATGGGTAAATTTCAATGCTAATTATCCTTAGAAATAAAAAAAAAAAATTCTAAACGTAACCATTAGCAGTAACCAGATCAACAAAGACCGTTTTCACTTTTAATTCTCACGCCCATGGAATTTTCCACTAGGAATTGAAAGTAAAAATATTTTATAAGAAAATTCCAGTTAGATAAAAAAATCAAATTAAAAAAAATCTTGCGATGCCCGCGGGAGTGGATGTCCTCGAGGAGGCCGTCGAAAAGGATTTTTATCACCAAAAAAAAAATAAAAAAACCCAATACTGGAAAGGGTGAAGTCGCGTGGGTGAACGAACTTCCGTGCGATGCAGTCTTGCTCCAGGTCAGTCCAGGTTGTCCTTAACAGATAACCAGCAGCGAAGAAAAGTCCGTGGGTTAAATCTACAGCATGCGGACACGCGACAATGTGTTTAGTTATTTTTTAGTTGAATGTAAACCCAGCGATCTCCCACTCGCGACGATGCCGACCAGTAAAAAGAGTCAGAAGCCAGAGCTGGATTGGAGCCCCTTCTACTTTTTCTCCTTGTTGTTGGCTTATACCCACACTAATGCACCAACAATTCTGGTCCTGCTGGTGGCCTCGGAATACCTCTCGCAACAACGTGCCTGCATAGCTTCGATACTCGCTGGTATCCACGAGTGAAAGTAGGATTTTGCTTTCTACCTATCAGTTTGTTATATACCAGCGACAAATATGTTGCTCTACACTAAAAAATGCACTCGCGCTCATACATTTTTATAACTTACCCAAAAATTTGACAGCCCGACTACCCGCCAAAACATTTTAAAATTCACCCCATCGGACTCCAAGTGCTAGAGTGTAAAAAAGTCAGACGTGAGTAAAATGCGCGAGTAAAGTTGGTCTATTAAGTGTCAAGTTGGGCGGTGACAAATTTTAAAATAAAGCCCGGGTGTTATTTTTTTTTTGAATAATTTCCAATAAGGGAAATTATGAAGCTGGTAATGCATGGAGATGTCATATTGCGAAATTTAGCTTTGGTGTTGCTGGTGTTTGTTGTCAGCAGTAGACAGCAAGGTAATTTATTCATTTATTTAGTTTTGATTATCAGTTTGCTGGGAGCGAAAATTCGGTGGTGAAAAAAAAGGGTTTTCATGGGGTGCAAATTAATAAATTGATGGATTTATTTTTGACAAAGAGAATAATATTGTTGGACGGGATTGTATGAACTGGGTTACGTGGTAAAGCGAAGGCCAGCTGAAAAGAGAGTGGCTACGGTCTCGCGTTATATTTTCTGTAGGCCGATTGCAAGTTTGTTTCTTAATAATATTGTTAGAAATTTATTATATTTATATTTATTTGTTTGTTTGTTTGCTTGCTTGCTTGCTATGATGGTCGAAAATCGGGTTCTTTCTTTGGAAACTGAGTTGGAAGGTTTGCTACTGGAATGGACATACGGAGTTATAAATAAGAGTGTGACGCTTATAAGTACATGGTGTACAGTTAGAAAGCACTTCCTGCTCAATATTTATGATAATTTTATACGGTATATTTAGTTTGGGTAATAACTTTTTTTTTGGTAATTATGTGCCGCGGGACGGGATTTTTTTTTCAATGGAATGTTATTTTCTTTTTATTATCAATAATTGGAGTGATTTATTTCGGAGAAAATCTTGGAGGCTGTTTTATAAATAAAATTTTTATTATTCTAGTTTTTTAGAAAATTTATTTGAATTTTTCGCGGCGGCCCAATTTTAAAATTCAGTAAAATGAAATTTGTATTTTTTTTTAATTATAAATAAATAGAGTGAAAATTTAACTTATTTTTGAAATTTATTTCGAAGAAAATATTTTTCCGTAGTTCAGTATTTTGAATTTTTCAAATTAAACTAGTCATTTTTTTTCCCGCCAAAAAGTTTGAAATTTAAAAAAATAGGAAAATTTCCGCCTGAATTTTTAAATTTAATTTTGATCAAATGTTGAAGTCTTTGTATGTAAATATTCATAAAATTAAAGTGAAAAAATATCCTTAGAATGCTGCGAGACCCAGTAAGAGCCAGTTCTTACTTTATTTTAAATTTTTCACAAGAAAAAAAATTAATTTATTAAGACATTTTTATTAAATAATTTTTCAGAAATTAGACCATGGAATCGTTTGTACCCAACGAATTCTGTCTATCAACAAAATCAAGCTGCTTTAGTCTCAGCACCAACTGACAACTACAATAATAATAATAACAATAATAATAATAATAGTAATAATAATAACAATAACAATAACAGTAATGATAATAAAACAAGTAATGATGTACGTACAGCAATTGAAGTAAATGAAGACTACCAAGACTACGAAGAAGCTCCAAGCAAGGACGCAGTCGAAACTAGAGAGATTCGTACGTCATTTTTTAATTTCCTAAAAACAAATAAAAATTGTTGACTTTTTGTTAAAATTCAAGTTAACAATTAGTCAGTGATTACAAATTGTCCGCTTGAATTTAACAGTCAAATTTTCTTTGTCCTTCGGACTGAATCTGAAAAAAAATTTAATATATTTTTTTTGTTCAATAGATTATGAAACAAAAGAGGAAGTTCCCGATGACTACGAAGCTGAATATTACGATGATTATGATAATGCGACAAATTCTCAAGCGGCAGGTAAATTCCCACGGTTTTGTTTTTATAAAACTTTTCTTTATATTTTTTTTTTTATTGTATTGCGCGTATCCGGTAGTAAGTCATCAGCCGTACTCATATATATATATATTTAATATATTAATTGCCGTTTATTTTGAGCCTTGGCAGTATCCGTGACATCAATACGAATTATTACTAAAAAAAAAAATCGATTAGTTATTTATTTAATTAATAAATAAATTAATTTTAGATGAACATGACACATATGATGCATCAGCTAGTGAAGAAATAATAAATAGTCATGAACAAATAGTTCAGAGTGAAGAAATAGTCAGAGAAAATTTAGAGAGTAAAGATAAAATAGTTAATGATAAAAAAATAATAAATTTAAATAAATCGGATTCGGGTGAAGACCAGGATGAAGATGACGGGAGAATTTTGATTGGTGAAGCTGTCGTGTCGGTGGTGACGACAAAGAGTGTTGTAAATGGCACTTACTCAGTACCTACATCATTGCCGATGACAACTGAACAAATGTCACCACCGCCGACAATTTATTCATCTGAATCATTTCCATCTGCTGATGAGACAACTGAAGATGCGATGATTGTTGCCTCTGTTCAGACGAGTCGGAGTATTTCCGGAGCACGTTTTTTACCTTTTAATTTAAATAATTACGATAGCGTTGATAAAAATACTAATGACAAGGACGAAGCTAATGGTGGTGGACAAAAGTCTAGTGACAATAAAACAGTCGCCGAGTCGACTGAAAGTATCATCGACAAACTGGACCGGGTGCAGTCTGAACTCTCGAGCGGGTTTCTTACCGGGGGATTCAGAACTGCTGGCAATGCTCTTCAGCTTGATGTCCTGAGCGAGCAGAGACCTACGCGGAAGACCTTCACGACGACCTCGAGGACTCCTGTTATTAGTAAGTTCGTTCCGAGGCGGAAGATGGTAGAAACCAGCGGGTCTGCAAAATCGGAGGAGAACTTGGAGACAAAAGAAGCCAAGAGCAAGACAGCTGACAGTGGTGAGGTGATGAGCGACCAGACTGAGAAGCCTAAAGCTTTCCGCATACCTTGGCCAGGTTCCGCGCGGACTAGAATCACATCTACTACTGAGTCTGCCAGAAGAACTACGAGGAAGCCGTTCAGCAAAGTTAGGAGTGAGGCTCAAGACATCAGTGCTTTCTTGCCACCAGGCTACAAATTGAAGAAAGAAGACCAGACCACTGAGAAAAGTATTCTGGGTGATATACTCGCCAAGTCTAAGGTCAACATCTCGGCCCTGCTGCCCAAAGACTTCAAAGTTGGGAGCAAAGAACCTGAAAGCAGCGAAATTACTAAAGAGCTGCCACTGCAAAATTTATTCGCGAAACCTGTTGACGTCAGCAGCTTCCTGCCTCCGAACTTTAAGCCGAAAAATGATACCAAGAGCAACGTCCTGGCGACGACTGCGACTCCGATACAAAAAAGTCTACAGGAATTATTTTCAAAATCCAGTGTCGACATTTCGGCGCTGCTACCTCCTGGTTTCAAACCTGTAGATAAAAATGACAGTAAAGACAAGGAAATAATTACAAGTACCACAGAAGCTAGCAAGGGTGGAATAAAACTTGTCTTTCCTAGCAGACCTGGTGGCAGGAAAGCGATTGCTAAAGTTGCCACGACAAGTCGGCCTGCTGATGCACCGACTGTTGGACCTAAAATTCAAAGGGGATGGCCAGTTAGAGCCACTACCGAGTTCACTGGGTGGCCGACGCCCTCGACGACTCCGATCTCCATTGAAAAATTACTTGAAGCCGCTAGAACTGCGACTGTAAGTTCGGTCAACAGTTCGATGATCACTTCGACTAGTGAGCCTTCAACTACTTCGACTTCGACGACCACCACGACGACGATCCGACCCACGACACCGGGACTTTGTGAAGAAGATTGCGAAGTCGCGGGTACGATCAGGATTATTGGTAATGCGACTTGGGTGCCGGAGTTGCTGGACCGTAATACGAAGGAGTGGCAACTGCTGGCTGATGAAATTGAAAAAGAGGTTTGTTGATTTTTTTTTTTTTTATGTGGTAATTTTATTTGGGAATTAATTTATGTTCTGTCCAGATGAACTTGGTCTTCCTGAAGTCTGCGATCCTGAGAAAGTGGTACAAAAATATACGCATTGACGCTTTTAGTCAGGGAAGCATTTTGGTGGACTACTTTGTCGAGCTCCAGGACTTGAGCCAGAAGATAAACACCCAGGAGTTGAAAGTCCTGTTCCATGACTCGCTGAGGGCCTACAACGCCCACAGGTGGAACGAGACCAAGATCAACAAGGGCCCGGTGAGACTGGGCAGCTTTGAGATCGATCCAAAGTCTACGGACTTTGTGGTGATACCCAGAGTTACTTTGCCCCAGCAGCTTGACAAGGATGACAGACTGATCCCACAGTGGGCTATTGCTGTTATTGTCATTGGCGTTGGTGGTTTATTGTTTATTATTATTTTTGGTGTTTCTGTCGTAAGTATTTTCAATTTTTTAATCAAAATTAATCACTAAAAATTATTTTTATACTGTGGACAGTTTCCAGGTCTTTAAATATTAATTTTAACGAAAAAATCAATGAGTACTTTTTTATAGAAAATTTAAAGATCTACAAAAAAGTATTCTTTAAATTTTCACGTAAATTCAATATTTAACGAGTTATTTGTAAGTAATTGACATTAAAATTTTTTGGTAGCTGGTGAATCGTCAGAATGCCGCAAAGTTGAAACCACCGACAGCCGGAATGTACGGAGAGGAAGCAGCTAAAAATATAATACACTCAAGTCATGTTGCGTCTTCCCATAGATCATCCCACGAGTATCCCAAGTCGGAGATCTCCACGATCTGGAACGAAGCCGACGCTTGGAAGGAAAAATCCTTTGAGTCAAATTCAAATAAGGTAACAGTAACATGACATTACATTACGTCACATTACATCTAATCACCTCATTCATAAAACAAAGACTACAAATAATACGAATGCATTATAATTTTTTTTTTTCTTAAAACTGGCACTTAAAAAAATACAATCCCCAGATTTTAATGGACGGTATCGTGCCCGACAATGAAAAATACAACGTCTATGACAGCTGGAGATCTGACTGGAACGGGTACTACTATCAGCCATCTCACACAAGCAGCAAGTTCGCCGGTTACGAAAGTACTGCTAATTTTTCACGCCATCCGCCCGATTACGACACCAATTTTTAACAAACTCTGTCTAAAAAAAAAAAAATAAAAAATAAAAAAAATTAACATACTAAATAACTAGTATATAATTTAAATAAACTACCTGTCGCATAAAGTAAAAAAAATATATTCGAGGTACTTTTACACTTAATTATTATTGTCGGTTATCATTTTGTTCAAAACATCAACAATTTTACGGTACAAGAACGAGTGCTTGCTCGCGGGTTTGCATATCGACAAGTGATCCTGGGGTATCTCGTAAAATTCTCCGACTCCTGGGTCCGCTGATTCCGGCAAAACAAATTTTATTTGCAGAGGTACTTTGAGCGCGCTAACGAACGTCGATTTTGTTTCGCTGAAGCTCACGATCTCCATTTTGTACTGATCCAGCATTTTTTTGAACTCTTCGTGGAGCTTCAGCAGCTGGGGCGACTCTGAAAATTTAATTGCGATAATTTGCCATTGAGAAGTAGATGCGGGTGACTTGGACAGGCTACTGGGGCCGTCACTTGACGATTACCTTCTCGCAGCTCCTGGACTTCAACAGAAGGCCACAGCAGCATCTGAGTAGTTTGTTTGAGTGTCGCGACATGGGATCCGCGATGCGGAGTACTGTAAAAAATAATTCCTTTGGTATTATCACATAGACGATGTTTGTCCCCGGTCTTAGACTCCTCGACGAGCATCTGCTTCACCAACAGACCTCCCATTGAGTGGCAGACCCACATAATTGGACGTTTTCCTACGCCCGCAGTGACTAATTTTTTGGTAAACTCGAGACTTCTCTCGCTTATTGTGCTCCTAAAATAAATCATCACTTAAATAATTAATAATAAATTAATTCAAAATAAATTACCTTAAAATTTCTATAGGACACGGAGTACTCCACCAAGACAGACTGGTGTCATAATTGATACCAATCACGCGAACTGATGATACGTCATTGGGTAACCAGTCTTTTGGCCAACATTCTGTCCGAGTTAAATAATTTTCTTGGTACTCGGTGCAGATTTCGTAGCTGAAAAAATTAATCATGTTGATTAACCTGTTGACACATTGAGTTTTCGAGCCGATGAGTCATCAGCTGATCATTACCCAGGACAAGTAAACGGCCCGGAGGCTAAAGAGTTCATGGAAACCGGACAGTCATGCAAAACTATTTCGTAATCGTGGCCCATTTTTTTCCACTCTCTTATCTGGAGATCGTGCGCCAGATCTTTTAGAAATTCCTGAGGGTATTCTTTTACTATATTGATCAGAAGGTCTTCAGACTCTTTGCTGCGAGGTTCTAAAATAATAATAATTAATGACTCACGATAATTTATGGTGAGGGTAATTTTTAATTGACAAGTTTTCAATTAATAATTAACAAACCTACGAATTTTAGTGATGGGTCAGGGTCCCGCTGTCTCCAGGAAATAAAAATCCCTCCGAGTAACCCGTGAATGAAGACAACATCGGCCTTGGGTTTGGACCTGGTCCTGTTCATCGGGTGCAGCAGGTAAATTCTCCTGGGAAACTTCTCTCCGTTGTTGGCATCCTCGTCCAGGTTGAACAGAGCCCGAGCAGCGGGTCCAGCGAGTCTGATGTCCTTGTGCCGGGACCAGGCGGCCAGGACTCCGATCCATCCTGACTGGAAGATGACATCCAGCAGCTCGGAGTGCATTGACAAGTTTGATATTATTTTAGCCAGCAGAACACACACGTCGATATTGTCAGCGAATTTTTTTTTGACTTCCATCAGAGCTGAGAGTCCATGTGCGTCTGCTAAGTTTCTGCTGAACTGCTCGATTGAGGTGTGATGATAAATAGCTTCGATGCACTGCATCAGCAACTGCTCGTCCCAACTTATCGTTGGAGTTGCTGTGAAATCGGTACTTGACAATTCGTGATCAAACTCCAGGTTTTTCTGTCAGTAAATTTTCAAATAAATTACGATTTATAATTTTTAAATTAAATCATCAAATATTCAAATCATCAGGAAACTTACTCGGGAACTGTAAAATTTTTTGTGTAAAAAATGAATGAGACATGAGTGAGTCGACTGGCAGAGCTTGTCCATGTCAACGAGCAACTGGTAGAGCTGATCAATTATTTCGTACAATTTTTTATCAACAAAATGATAAGGAGGTTTTAGAAAAAATCGTAGATCGGAGTCTGATATTCTCGCCAGTGCTACGGCTGTTCTGGAGTCCATCATCTGAGCGATATGCTGATAGTGCCAGGACTGGAGATGCTTCAGAGTTCCTAGACAATAAACCGCCCTTATTCTCTGGTTCTTGGTTCCATGCTTGGCCACATTGAAGTATCGGTATGCGATCGACTGGTTCAGGGACGTCCACCACTTGGTCACGACATTCAGGAGACTTGAGGGCTTTCCTTCTGCTGGGTATTCACTGTTGTAGATGTAAACGTCTAGATGATGAATGAAAAACACCAGTGAGACAACAAACTATGATTAGTTTTGATGAATTGACGCGAGATCACCTTTTTGATGAGAGTCCAGGTAAATAAAGTTGGCTTGGTTTTGCTCCAGGTTCAGTACATTGGTGGCGAGGGTCGATCTCAGGAGGTGTGAGGTTTCACGCACTTGGTAGACCAGCCAGCAGCCTCTGGAGACCAATGAGTTGTTTCATTAATTTAAAAAATAAATTTATACGTAGACTTTGTGTACGTACCCGAAGATGAAGATGCAGGTCCCGAGTGATTTGAAATAGTAGACATACTTGGAGTATGATTTTATTGCCATGTTTAAGGCATTTTATAGGTGAGGTGTCACTACATCGTTGGCTGATAAACGAACTGTCATTTGGATGATAAAGCAAGCAATTGATTGTGAATTATAAATATGTATTAAGAGATCAAGGTTGATTTGATTAATTAGATTTATATATAAGTGATCTGATGTTTACTGCCTTCGGTGCTGAAGATAAAAATAAACAAGTTGGGTTTTGGTGTCGGTAATGAAGAGAGTGCAAATAAATTTCAATAAAATTTTAAAATTTCAATTTTTAAATTTCGCGCCAAGGTGGCGCTACTTTTAAATTTTTGCTAAAGTAGGGGTGGGAGAATGAATCGCAAAATCGATTGCTTTGTTTCAACTGGCGGTCCAATAGCGGCAGCCAGTATCATCGACAACGGCAGTAGTAGTTCAGATCCTTCTTTACGGTTAAATTGAAACAAAGAATTGCAGTTAATTCGCGGAATTATCCATAAAATTTATTGCTCATAGTAATTGTTTAATTAAAATGTCCAGTGTTTGTAAAATTAAAATTGTGGAAAGTGTCTGTGGTGTCGTTAAGTGTTGAGTGTTCAGTGCTAGTGTCAAGTGTTGCGAATTGCTGATGCTGATGACTTTCAAGTTCCTGAGCAAAATCATCTGGCATCGTCTGGTGGGAAATAGCAGTCAAGTGACGTTTTATTAGCTGCAATACACTTGGAGCAATTTAATTCAAATCTCCAAGTGTATTAGGACACCCTTCTGCATATTATTTCTCCACCAAGGTTTGTTCAAACACTAAAGTGTTTGTTTTTTTATTTTCTAAATATTTTTCTATCATATTCTGCCGCCATTTTATTTTGACGTACGATTTTTATTTTTCTCCAATTTCTAACAATTTATTTTTCAAATATTTAAATTTACCGCGCAAGTAATAATAATAATTAATTAATTAATTAAAATTAATTATACATTCAAATAATAGGCGTCTGCGCACTAACAAAATTTGCGCGCGGCAACTGCGGCTATTTCAAATTTCCTCTACCGATAACACAGAAGTTTTTTTTTTTGTAGATAATACAGATTTCTTCGTACTCATAAATATTTTTAAAAAATCATTTAATTAAAATGGCCCTTCTACGTGGTGTTATTGCGAAATATATTTCATTTCAATAATAATAACAATTACTTAACTGACGTGTGACATATGTGTTGATTAACTTTATCATTATTTATTTCTTTTTTTTTATCCACAATGGCCTTGGAAGTAAATCCGTATTTATCTTAAAACATCCAATAGAACTGCAGTCAATGTTTTTATGAAAACTTATTAGTTTTCATTTTTCCTTTATTCACATTTTTTTTGTTTTTTTTTTTTGTTTACCAATAATTAACAAGTGTTTTTTTGTGCAATTATTAATTTGTTGGTAAATAATAATGGCCGATCCCATTAAAGAAACTCACGAGATCCGTAAGTATTTTTTTTAGGTTATTTTTTTTTTATAATGGAAAATAACAATAATTTTAACTTTTTTTTTTTTATTAGTAATTAATTGATAGTAAAAAAACTAAAAACTCCAATTATTGAGATAGAATTTTTTTAGCAGGAAAAATGAAAAATTTAAATAATAGCAGCAATGGATCTGACAGTGACATGAAATTGGAACCGTCAAGTCCAACAGAGAGATATGTATTTTCTAGATGTAATAGCACTGGTTCATTACATACACCATCATCATCAGCACACAATACTGGTAATTGATAATAAAATATGAGTGTGAATGCGGCAGACATCAGTCAAATATAAATTATCAATAAGTAGAGTAAATAATTTATAAAATGATATTTATAGAAAATGCACTTATTAATTTTTTAATTTTTTAAATGCGCATTTTTTACAAATTGTACTTTATTAATTATTTACTCTATTTATTATTAATTCTACATGTGTCTGATGTCTGGAACATTCACACATAATAAAATTATATAAAACTGATTATAATAAATATAAAAACTAAAATTAATTCCAGAAGATGAAGACAGCGATAACAAAAATTCAACGATAAGTTACAAAGAGCGTCGCCGAGAAGCCCATACCCAGGCCGAGCAAAAGCGCAGGGATGCGATAAAAAAAGGTTACGACTCTTTGCAAGATTTGGTGCCCTCGTGCCAGCACTCGGACTCCTCCGGGTACAAGCTTTCGAAAGCTTCCGTTCTGCAAAAGTCAATTGACTACATCCAGTTTCTGCTCCAGCAGAAGAAGAAGCAGGAGGAAGAGCGGAATGCGTTGCGTAAAGAAGTCCTGGCTCTCAGAATAATGGAGGCCAATTACGAGCAAATTGTCAAAGCGCATCAGACTCAGCCGAATCATACCGAGATGCGGGTTTCCGATGAAACTAAATTTCAAGTGGTAAATTTTGAACGCTCCTATGGTTTTTTATCAATAATTAATTTTTTATGGTTCGCGATCAGTTTCAGGGTATAATGGATCAACTGTTCCAAAGTTTTAATCACATCTCAGTTGCTAATTTTGTTGAACTATCAGCTTGTGTCTTCAGTTGGCTAGAGGAACACTGCAAACCTCAAGTAAATTGTTTTTTTTTTAATAATTATTAATTGATTAATTGGTTAATTGATGATTTATTGTTTATTTATTTTTAATTACAGACATTACATGAAGTTGTGATTTCTGTACTCCAACAATTGCACAATAGAATCAGCTAGTCGTTAAAATATAAAAATAATATTATTTTAATCACTAATCTTCCATAATTAATTTATAAAATTGCCTTAGTGGGGAAAAATTAAAGTTACCAATAAAAATTAAGATAGCGAATAAATCAGGGCGCGGTTGTATGCCGCTAGAAATAAGCGAAGACCAAGTCAATTATAAATAATAATAATTAACTATTGATTGGAAAATAAAAATGTATTTGTGTATAAAAATATATAGTTTAAATATTGTTAATTTGTTTTATTATTTTACAAATACAGGATTCGTTTTATTTTTTAATTATAATTAATAAAGAGAATTAATGGGACGGTGGGATGGGAGTTAAATTTTTTCAGTCTCCGTGGGCATGCTCTCGCCCTGGGTGATGTCGTTGAGCTGAATCACGTCGTGACGATTCCGTGTGACGTCTCCAGAGCCTCCGGCTGCGGGACTTCTTCCGGTCCGTCGTCGCTTCGCGCGGTCGACTCTTTGACAGCACAAATCCCGGAAAATGCACGCGTAGCACGTGAGTAAAGCTGTTATCATTATTCCTCCGATAACTAGTATTATTACTAGAGATATTGACAATTCTTCATCCATTTTCTTTTATTTTATTTTCTGTAAAAAAAAGAAAACATTTTTTAGCGATTTCGCTTTTTTTTATTTTCCGCGAAAAAAATTCTTTAAGTGTTTTTTTTTTAAATCTTATCTACGCGCCGAAATTTTTTTCACGTTTTAAATCACTTGGAAAAAAAAATCATTACATAATTAAGCGCAACGACTTGCCATCAAACTTGCGAACTAGATGTAATGTGTCGAGCTTACGTAATTCATTACTACGCAATTTACCCGTTTAAAATTATATTGGGTGAACATAAGAGCTTTATTCTCTTGTTCGTATAAAATATATAAATTACTGCATGACCTAGATTTATCTCGTCATATTTATTTTGTATTATTTTTCTATTTTATATATTTTTCATTAAATAATAACAACCATCGGTTCCATTTAATCCAACAAAAGATTACGTAATCCTTTTAATTATTTTGATTGATTTTAAACGAGATTATCTTATCAAACAATTCTGCAATTTTTATTTTTCCACTCGAAAAAAAAATAGAAAAAAAAATCCAATCTACATAAAAAGTAAAAAGTAAATGAGACTAAAAAATAAATTGCACTCAGGATATGTTTGATACTTATAAATATATATATTTGTCTGCGTGTGACGTCGACTTTTTGCTTGTCATCAATATTTTAGTTTTTATTATTCGATAAAAAAAATACGATCTCATAAATCATACGTTATATTTTTTTATGTTATCGCCGCTACCTCAACGTGTTTTTTTTTTATTTATTTATTTGATCTATAGAGCTTCTTGAAAAGAAATGCGTGTCCTTTGCCCGTTGAAAATGAGACATTACACGAATCCGTTTTTATCTTTCCTTCATTTTTTCTCACTCCTCCCTTTTTGCTTCCTATTATTTTTATTTTTCTTACTCAATGATTTTATTTTCTCAACCTAAATGTTGTTATTAGACTTCATCTTAACTTCACTTCATTTTTCTCTTCAATCTAAAATTAAATCATTTAATTAAAGTACTTCAGTCGCTCGATAATTAATTTGCTGTCAAATAATTTAATTTTCTATTTTATTTTTAAGTTTAATTTCTTTTTTTTTTTTTAAACATTGAAAGCACAATTGAATTTATTTACTCTTCACTTAGATTAAATTTTATTTTTTTCTCCTTTACTTTTTATTTCATGACCACTTATATTATATCAGTGTGCTCTAGTGGAAAAAAAATATAAAAATATCCAAAAATAGTCTCCTGAGAGTACGAAAAAAAAGTTTTATCGTGCTTACGTGATATATATACAGAGGGCAAGTGAAATTATTCACCAGGGCGTATCATTCGATTTTCCAAACTAGAAATTTTCTTTGGATCATTTTATTTAACTTGCAATCGTTTTAAATTAACTGACCTTGAACAAGAAATAGTTAATTCGCTTTGAAAATAAATTAGTTAAAATATCGATGATAAAATTAATTGACAAGTTCAGTAGATAATTGAAGGTAATTTAAGTTAACCGCAACTCTGTATCTAGTTTGCTGATAATTATCGTGTAGTAGACTCTCGTCCATCTTCATTGGGTCAGATCTTAAACTTGCACCCTTATTGCCACTCTAGAGACTCTACCCACCTTCGACCTCTGTCTCTCTATCTCTCTCTCTGGCTCTTTTAAACTCTTGCTGTAGGAGTCGCTGCCTAGAGCAGTCTCGGGATATTAAAATGTGAAATAAAATATCTATTTGTTGGAATATTAATTAATTATTTGTGTAATTGCGGAATTGTTTCAGACAGTTGAGAGGTTTTTAAATTTTAATTAAAGAGTTTTAGTATCAGTTTTAGTTCTAGTTTTACTAAATACCAAGTCATTATTTTTTCTTAGTTGAAGGATGAAATAATAGAGATAATTATCGTTGGACATTTATGTGAATTAATTTGAAAGCGGTTTGAATTCGCTAGGATGTGAAAGCTTTGTATGTTTGCATATACATGGTGGTTTAATTTGATCGCTTATTAATGCCAATGAGGTCATACGGGTCAGATCGTTGAGTAATACATGTTTAATGCTCTTAATGAATTATGATAAAATCATTTATAATTCTGGGATTTATTCTGATTAAAAAATTTTTCGACTTTTTTGGAGTAATTAATTCATAACTCGGTAATTAGTCGATTTATGTTAAAATTGCTCATTATAATTTTTGTAGCTTTTTCAATTCCCTACAAAATGTGTTAATTACTTTTTCACCTAAAATTTAAACCTCGCGAGATATCATCAATATAAATAAAAAAATTCACAAGCTTTCGAAATTCAAATTTTTATTTAATCGCAACTCAGCTTAAATTAAAAATTGCGGCTCAAATATCAATAATATGAAAAAGTACTACGAATACTTTTTTGTAGAAAATTTAACGAGCTCCAAATAATTACTTATTACTTTTTTATATAAAATCAAAAGCTTGCGAGATATTATCAATATAAATAAAAAAATTCACAAGCTTTCGAAATTCAAATTTTTATTTAATCGCAACTCAGCTTAAATTAAAAATTGCGGCTCAAATATCAAAAATATGAAAAAGTACTACGAATACTTTTTTGTAGAGAATTTAACGGACTACAAAAAAGCACTAATAACTTTTTCACCTAAAACCAATAGTTTGCAAGATATTTTAAATCTAAAAAATGTCGTACTTACTTGCACCCTTAAATATAAATTCAACAGAATATAGTTTGTTATTTCATGGAGTTGTTATTTTCACTCGACAATATCAACTGTATCTTGTTAGAGCTAATCACCTCTCACGAGAACGATATCGCACTGTCTCTAGATATCCCGCCGAGACACTGACCGGTGAGCGCGAAATTGAAACTTTCCGTCGAGCTCAATCGTCCAAGGGACTCGTAACATTTTATATATCTCCCTATATATTTTATAAAGGATTCCTATATTCTATTTTCCAATGGCATTTCTTCAATCTTCACACACCACTCCAACACTTGTACATACTCGTACCCATGCATCCGTTTTTTCATTTTATACTATCACTTTTTCACCACCGGTTTTTATATCCACGTAAAATATTTTATTTTTTACTATACACCTTCAGCCTTTTCATTTCACTCATGTGCAATCACTCAAGCAGTTAAAATGCTTCAGCGACAATTTTCTTTTTATCTCGACTTAAAAACCTCTTATTAATTTTATATAATAAAAATAAAAATGTTTAAGAATTCAAAAATTTAAATGAATTTAATTTTAAAAAATCATTCCAACGATCCAAGTTAATATTTTGTAAGTTTTAATTTTATTCCCGCGTAATAATAAATAATTTGAGTTTAAAGAGTAATAAGCACGTTATATTACGAGTTGAATAAGAGACTGAGGGCTACAGAGAGAGCAACTCAGTAAAT
This sequence comes from Microplitis deprimator, assembly GCA_964016945.1. Lineage (NCBI taxonomy): Eukaryota > Metazoa > Arthropoda > Insecta > Hymenoptera > Braconidae > Microplitis > Microplitis deprimator. Next base: position 577,256 of record OZ024709.1, read on the forward strand.
CGTACTACTCACAAACACCCTCGGTAACCCCTTCCGCGAACGGAGGTTCGTGCGCGTCGGCCGGAAACTCGTCGTCGCTTTCATCTCCTCGTAGAAAACCCTCTGGTTACAATATATATGTATATACGAATAGAACAGAGTACAGCAGAGCAGAGAAAATTCTCTCAGCTTAACGTTACACCTCAACCTCACATCGTATTTTTCCCGCCCTATTTATATACTTATATTACGCTTTATACTTATTTAATACCCTTTACACTTTTGTCCTTTTATTCTTTTTCTTATTGTCTGTTGTACAGTAATATAAGATTATTTTTTTCAAAGGTGAAAATCTCTTGTAGGTTTTTATTAAAATCGACTTTTTTAGTGAAAAATAAAATTTATGTCTGATCACATGAAAGTGCGACTACTTGACTTTTTTTTTTTTATAAATTATTGAGTGAAAAGAAATTAGTAGAGGATTTTCAAAATTTCCAAACTATAATTTCATGCATGAGGTAAAATATGGCGGGAATGTCTGACTATGGTGGAATTTATCTACTGGAATTATTGGGAATTTTTTTTTATGCGCTAGTGAAGTTGGGGATGGAAGTTTAGGAGCCAGTGATGGTTTGTTGCAAGATTGTGCAGATTATTTGCGATTTGATATTTTGAATTTGCGGGGGTGGGGTGGGGATGAAGTTGGTCCCCGGTGGTGATTTGGTAAATGTACCGTGATTAAGTGTCGAGATTAGGAGTTACGATCGGTGGGCTGGAAAAATGGTGGAAAACGATACTGAGGTCTTGTAAACTACCGAGGTTTATGATCTTCTTATCAGATTACGTCGTTTTCCTCATTTTACTTTTCTTAAACATCTTTCTGACCATACGCCGGTATTTCGTTTAATGAACAAGTCGTTATTTTTACAAGATTAGTTACAAATAAAAAGGGTTTCACTTAAAAATGGAGTTTATTTTTAATGAAAATTATTTTATACGATCGCCGTAAGATGGACATAAAAATTCAAATTTTCAAGTGTAAAATTTTAAATTATTTACATAACTATCAAAAATGTCTTTATTGCCGTAGGATGGATGGAAAAGTATAAAAAAAATTTTTATGACAGAAATGTAAGAAAATACTTTGGTTTGATTTATTATCGAATTATTAAAATTTTTGATAGTAAAATTTGGTGGATTTATTTAAATGAAAGCCGTAATAGTATAACTTTTATAAGATTTTTATTCGAATAGCCATAAAACGCGAGTAATAAAACAACTGATATTCTTGTTGAGGAAATATTTAGTAGATAAAAATAAGATCAAGTAGAAACATTGAATTAAATTACTGGAAAAGCTCTCGAGTTATATATCTTTTATATTAATATTTACATTTTTAGTTATCGTATTTTATAAAACTCCCCTTTATTACTCTCTTTAATTATTTTACCTCATATATCTAAAAATACCGCCCCTCGTATACTTTAAAACCCACTCGATTGAGTACTCTTTCATCTTTTTTTTTATAAATTCTTTAAACTTTTTATGAAATTTCATTATTTTATTAAACGATAATTTTTTGTCTGTTCACTTTTAAATAAATTTACTCATAAAGTAATGAAATAAATTGTTTGACAATAAGTTGCTATAAAAAATAATAAAACTCATTAGCAAAACGTAATTGCAATCAATTATGATAAATGGCTACAATTTTTTTTATGAGAGCAAATGGAAATTTTATTGGCCAGTTTGAAAAAATAATTTTCCCGCCGGCATCAAATTAATAAAATAAAAATTTAATTGAGTATTAAAAATAAATAATTACCCTGATATTAATTAATAATAAGAGTTTTACTCTAGTGAAAAAGAGAACTTGAAAAATCATTAGCATTAATAAGATTTTATCATTTTTTCTCGGAAAAGATTTCCAATTAAATTTTTTTATTTTTGAATATAATTGTGATAATAAATATATACATATATTTATATTTAAATATAGAAGATTTAATTTAAGATTCCAATTTCTTTGAAAAAACTCGTGACGTAGCAATCGAATTCGTGATTACCCGCAATTTCATTAATTATAACGATTGTACGTTGTACCGAGCGTAACGTTGTGGTTTTAAGAACATCTGAAACTCACTGATTGGCGGTAAACTTTAATCTATAATTGACTTCAATCTAATTAATATACAAATTAAAATTAAAACCACAAAAAAATCTAAAACATTATTTTTCAACTTATTAATTTATCAATAACTTCTAAACAATTGATTTTACGGAAAAATTACCCGAGTACTTTTTTGTAGCCCGTTAAATTCTCTACAAAAATGTACTCTTATACTTTTACCCTAAAATCGATATTTTAAGCTCTAGCATCAAAAACTCCATTTTTAAATATTTAAAATAAACAACAAACAATTTAAAAATATAGATTACGAGTAATATATCAAAAATATCAAAAAATATGTCTGATACTTTTTTGTAGCCCTTTAAATTTTCTAAAAAAAACATTTAATTGATTTTTATCGTAAAATTTATATTTCACCAGAAATTCGCAATTAAATCATTTATCATTAATAATTTGATTGATTGGTTAATTAATCGGAAGTAAAATGAATAAATAATTAATATCATAATCAGTGATGTAATAAATAAGTAATTAATGAAATAAAAATTTTGCAAATCATTTTTAAATTACTAGTAAAATAAATAAAATTGAAAATTTTTTTTATCGTAAATGTAATTTATTTTAACGCGAGTTAAATTAATTAATCTCCGACACACTTCATTTATTTACCCACAAATTATAAATATTAATATATTTATTTATTATATAACAAAGAAAAAATAATTGTTTCATCTCAGTGATATTTTAACAGTTGGAACAAATATTAAATAATAATTAATTATTATCCAGCAATTAAAAATAAACATAACAAAAGATTTATTTGTTTATATTACTGCGACATTAAATATTTATAAATGATTATTTAAATTATTACTATGTCTTTTTTTCGTTCTAATTAAAAATTAGCGCAGTAGATCAATTATATTTGTAGGTTAATAATTATTAAATATTTACATTAAAAACGATGTCAAAGCCAAAGTTAAAATAAATTTTTATTTCATTATTTTAAAAATATAATTCATATAAAAATTATTATATATCATTCTAATATACTTTTGCTATCGCGGTTTATTAATTTCCCCTGAGTTTACAATAGTGACAACTATCGGATATATGGTAAATTATAATTATAAATACAATAGAAATTAAATTAACTATTAAATTAAAAATAACTAATTTTTTTTTTAATCTTACAATTAAATTTTGATATTTCCCGTGAGTTTTAAATTCAAGGGGAAGACAGCGCGTCTTTTAAAAGATACTTTAGTTCGCTTATGTCTTTTCTCAGCCCGCGGATTTCGTTGGTCGCTGATTCGATGTGTTTTTGACGGAAGTAACGCATTACCAATAGTCCCATTATTTCTCCAAATTTTTCGTTGTCATTTTCCGCAATATTTTCCTGAAAAAAAAATTTTTTTATAATTTTCCGGAGCGGGTAAAATTGCGCGCCAAATAAATTTTTTTTTTTTCTAAATTATTTATAGTAAAATTTGAATTTTCATAAAAGAAAAAAATTGGGAGAAAATGGGCCGTCAAAAAAATTAAATAAAAAATTTTAATTGACCTTAGAATTCTGTTTTTGACCCAATTTACCCCAGAATGTAAATTTTGCTTTGAAAAAAAAAATTAAATAGGCCCATTTTGCCTCAGGGGGCGCACGCAGCCCCTCTGGTTTCTTTAGTTGATGAAAAAAATGAAAACTTACAATATAGCATCCGTGTTTGAAATTCCATCGCGCTCGTTTAGTTTTTGTCGGTCGAAATAAAAGTTTTATAAATTCTACAATCGTGCGATATTCACTACAAGTTGGCAGAAGATTAAAAGGGGGTGGTAATGCATTTTGCGCCATAATATTGACATAAACCTGTCAAATAAAAGAAAAAGAATAAGGATAAATAAAAGTTTTGGTTTGAGTTTAATTTAATTTGAAAGTTTTCATTTTATAAATGTCAGAGTGGAACTGGGTACTTCTGTGCGTCCGAACGTCCATTCAATGTCGACATTACGTGTGAATGCTGTGAATGTATTGGACATGCAGGCTATCAACATGTTTAGTACTACTATTACTGAAATACACTCGAATCCTGGAGAAAGTTTTTTTTTTGTTAGAATTTAGTAGATTTTTATTTTATTATTCAATTTTGGAGAGTTTTTTTTTAACTACCGGCAAAGGCTAAATACCCGACGCCTTCGGTGAATGAGTGCTGGTTTATGATTGTCTCGGTGTCGCTTTCACCGGGTAGATTTTCGATTATCACGTCAGCGGACTCGATAGCGCTCATGCAAAAAATCGCCCAAAATAGAGTTTTCAGTGTTGACAGAAAATCAACAAATGACGAGACTTGTTGGGTTTTTATTTTTGACTCGTCATCGATTTGGACCATTCCGTCGTAATATTGGTAAAGTCTCGCCAAACCTGTTCAGAAAATTCAAATCAATGAGCAAAATTTAAAACACTCAATTTTTTTTATACTTCACAGATTATTTTTGTTTTTTAAATTATTACTCATTAACTATCAAGTTTAAATAAAAATTGAAAGAAATCTTTTTTGTAGCTCTTTAAATTTCCTACAAAAAAGTACTGATTGATTTTTTTGATAAAGTTAATATTTAAAGCACTAGAAGCTTTTTAAGCTTGATAATTAAATAAAAATTTGTGTTCAAAAATTCGGCTGAAATATTAAAAACCAAAATTCTCGATTAAATTTCAAAAATACCAAAAAATTCAGTCAGTACTTTTTTTTGCTCTCAAAATTCTCTACAAAAAAGTATTTTGGTATTTTTTATCTCAGTGATATTTAAGGCTCTCAGAGCTTTACAAAACTTTATACTAAAGAAATTGGAGTTGAAATTTTTTTTTTCACCTGCAGCAAAAGCAAAAATAATGATAGTAAATAATAATAAAAATTTAGTAGCATCTTGTATCATTCTTCCCAATGATACTTGTAGTTGTCCGAGATTGTAATCAAGTTGGCAAAGAAAAATAAGTTTGAAGAAAGCCATTATCGTGGCGATACACAGAGAGCCCTCGGCAACGAGTGTCGGATCGTATTTGTGCCAATATTTTCGTTCGAGATCTCGTTGGTCGTGAAGTCTTACGTCTATTGCCGACGCTATCCAGAAGATGAACGTCATGATAAATAATACAAGCATTATAACTTCATACCTAAAAAAATAATAAATTGCTTGAATTATTTCTTTTGACGAATAGATAACGTCTATATTTTTGATTACCAGTTCCAACGGGAGCGAAAGTATCTACTGGGCCCATGAATCATACACAGACGTATCGCAGCCCATATAAATGATATCACATAAATAACCAAGGGTATTTCGCATCCTAAAAAAAATTTACAATTTACAAATGACACTTCTCTATTAGCTAAATAATTTTTTTTTTACGCTGGTTTATTTTACCCGTATTAGGCGGACCACGCAGTTGGTTTTTTTTGTTTATGTTCGATTGAAAAAAACAAATTGTAAGAAATACCAAATAGCTCGCGACAATTGAAATGTAACGATGAACAGGAATTTGCCATTTACGTCCGCGTTTTGAATTTGGCGCCAGCCATACCCACAGAGCCATGAACCAAAATATGGGAATTCTCAAAAAAACAGTCCCTATTTTAGTTCCTCGTGATTTTTTTTTCCATCCGTACCATTCTCCCATCCATTTGTTTTCAATTATCTAATTTGGAAAAATAATAAATTAGAAATTTTATTTTTACTGAAATTTATATTTCAAATTTGACCCCAACCTGCTGAACGTTTGGGTGGGCAACGAAAGTCTTCTGCTTGCACTCAACGGCCAAAAGTAATCTCGGCAGCGTGAAATTCATTGAAAAAACCATTCCAGCTTTTCTTTCCAAAATATGTTCGACCTCGTCGGCTTTTCTCGCGCAGCCAATCAGTTCCGCCGCAAATTGCGTTACGTCCTGAAAAAATTTATGGATTTTTTTAATCGAAAATTTTTATTAGTTGACACATAAAATGGCAGGTAGAATTTTTACTAAAAAAACCTGCGATAGTTGTCTGTAAGATTTGTGAAGTTCTCTTTGAACGATAGCAGCCCTGTCGAGTTCAACGGAAAGTTGAAAAGCTTTAAGAATCGGATCTGAAGATACATGACAAATGTGCGCGGGATTTGAAAATGCTTGATACCGGGCCAGGCGTTTTTTGTCCAGCGTCAGTGGGTCCTCGTTTTCCCTTTCAGGTCTGAAAGATAAAATAAAATTATTTTTTGACATCAAATTGATTTATTGGATCAATACAAAGTGGCTGTTAAAATTACTTGCAAATTTCTTCACAGTAACAATCAGGCGGATGTGGCTTTCTGATAAAATGTCCTCTGGAAGCCAACAATTTTATCATATCAAAGTGGCCGTAAGCCGCAGCGACATCCATCGGAGTGGTTTCATCCAAAAATTCCGAGCTGTCAATGGCTCCCGTGAACTCTGAGTTTGGACTCTGTTCCTCCATTTTGTTGAGTATCATGACGGCCATTCGCTGCTGGTTGTCTCTGATTGCGTGTAGTGCCGCGTCACTGCAGTCAATATTTGGTACCGAAAGTAATAATTCCAGCATTGGCAAATCACGTTCTGCTACGGCGACATGAAGTGCCGACAGATTCTGGATATCGGGATGAATAAGAAATATTTTTAAAGCCCACACATTCTGTTGTGACATAAAATTAGTTAATAGGAAGATGGAATAGTGGTAGCGAGATAGAGCGAGCGAAAAATAACAAAATTTTGAATTAAGGAACAGAGAAAGAAAGAGAAAAGCGGGATTTGGGTACAGATAGCTGTCGGGCCGACAAAGAAATTGACGCCATGTTTTTTATTGAGGGCCTTGGAGTCTGTTACATCCTTTAGGAGTTGACAATAGATGACGGCATGCCAAGAAAAAGAGCAAGACCAAGTGACAGAAGGCGAATAACATCAGAAATGTGGCTAACGGAATAACCCCCGTTGTGACGGCTGAGGTAGTTTATAGGCCACTTAAAGAATCCTCGGAAAAGCCGCTCTTTTCAATAACCGCCGCTCCAATCTATTGGTTACGTGAATTACTTTACTACGGGAACACTTTTATATACATTTTTTTTTTTTTTTTTTTATTGAGAACCTTCAATGGGTAATTTAATGTGCCCCGTCACTTTTTCCCGCACGCGTTTCAATATTTTTTCTACCGAGTCATTCATGATCTTACATCTGGATCTAGATCTTCCTTTTGGGATGTTTACAAAATATTTGATTTTTATTGTATATTAGTAGACATTTTTGAAGATTAGTTTGAGTATAAAGATGCCGGTTTTCGGGATAGGATTCGGGTTTCGTAAAGATGAATTTTACTTTTGTTGTGCGATCGTTTTCAAATTATTGTCTTGTTAGGTACTGATTTATGACCGGAGATACACTTTAGTCATTTTTTATTAGTTTGTTTTCATCGGTGGTGTAATAGCCGAAATAAAAATAAGAATTCTATTGAAATGATATTTTGACTCCGAAATTAGGAAAATAAAATTTGTAATAAAAAAAAAAAAAAAATACCTGATAATTAACAGAATTTATTCTAAAGTGCGGGTTAGTTTCGATAAAATTTTTGACGCAGTTCAAATTCCCATTGGCGACAAAATCAAAAAAATGTTTCTCGACACTGTCCAGTTGCGGCAAAATAACTCCGTGACACTGTCCGATAAAAGTAAAATTTTTTAATGAAAAAAAAAGTTTGATAAAACTTATAAAAGATTTTACAATTTAGGGAAACTTAAATGTTAATAACCTTAACTTTGTCAAGTTCTTCGTCCGAGGAAGCGTCTGGCGCCTCAGTTTCTTCCATTCTCTCATTTCCTCAGATTAAATTTTTAAAATCCATCCTCACTGTACTGTACCACTAAATCTCATTGGTAAAATTATACTTATTTTACAAAAACAAATTCAAATAAACAAATAAATAAATAAATATAAGTCACGTTAAAATAAATATACGTAACAATAAAATATTAAACAAAAGAAAGGTAATAAAAAAAAATATCATGTGTAATATATATAATTTAGCATTGAATCTATTTCATCACTTCAATATATACATAATTTATAAGATTTTTACTACGTACAAATAATATTAATAATTATATATTTCATGAAAATATAATAATAATAAGAAGGAAATTAATAATGTTGCAACTTGAGCTTTACAAAAAATAAAAAGCGAAAAACTCTAGCCTTTTTATTATTAATTTTTTTTTTTGCCTTTTTAATTAACTTAATTTTAACAATAATTATAATAATAAAAATATTATCAGCATTAATAGCAATAATAAAAATAAAAATAATAATAATAAAAATATAGTACAGTTCCTTTCAGTGATAAATACTTTTTTTTTATTTAAAATTTTTTTTTTTATTTTTGGGTTCTCCAAAAACTTAATAATAAAAGCAATTAATTAATTTTGTTTACAATTAAATTATTTACATAAATACGCACGTATATAAGTCAATTAATTAATTAATTAATTAACTGAAAAAAGAATTAAGACTGGCCAACATTTTGTCTACGACTTAATCTACGACTTTATTATTTTTGAATGCATTTTTATATTTTTTTTTTTTTTTCTATATAAATAATTAATATTAATATTTTTATATGCATATATATACTTATGTATATTTGTATATATATAAATATTTATAAAATTCACTGTGAATTTTTACTCATTATGTCTAGGACGTAATCGATTTTTAAATTTAAATAAATTTCTAAATCCCTATTGTTAAATTTTTTAAGTGAACACTCACACCGGTATCAAATTTTATAATTTACTTAATTAAATTAATTAATAGATCATTGAGGACGGTAATATATATGATGATATTTTGTAGAGGAATGACGCGTACCAATGAACACCTTGAGGCTGTGAGTCCTCGCGGGTCTGCTCGATTTCGTTGCTCAGCTCGAAATCTTCCGCCTCAACCTCAAACTTAATATTATTATTATTATTATTATTATTATTATTATTATTATTATTATTATTATTATTATTATTATTATTATTATTATTATTATTATTATTATTATTATTATTATTATTATTATTATTATTATTATTATTATTATTATTTTTATTATTATTGTTATTATTATTATTGTTATTATTTCTATGCTTATATTTTTGCGAGTGGGGTAGGATAAATGTATGGATGCTTTCAAAGTACGATTGGATTGAATGAATAAATCTAAATGGCATAAACGCGTAGTGCGCGATAGTTTGACTGTCGACGACTGCGTAACACGATGCGACGACGTCGTCAATTAAAACAGTACCCTCGGAAGTAAGTGGAGCATAGACCCCACTATCGAGAATTAATTTCGCCTCGATTACGGTGTCCCAGCGTAATCTAGACTCGGGCAGAGCTGATGACGTTGACAGAATGTTATCCTGGACCAAGATACGGTCCCCGATTTTAACACGGGCAGAGAAAGTAACTGTTTCTACGTCGTTTTGCTTAATGGGTACTAAATGTGCGGGTGTTAGGGTCAAATATTTTCCTGATGATGTTGTCAGTTTTATAAACTGTCGTTTTTCCGTTGGCTGACGGTCCATAAATGCCAAGACCTCGCTGTAGATAACGTTCCCTCTTGAATCCAACGCTGCTATTTTCTCACCGACTTGGAGATCCGATAATGATTTTTGGATACCATCGGAAGTACGGATTTGACTTTTTCCTGGGAAACAACCACCAGATTTTCCAACTGATGATGATTCTGTAAAACAAATAATAATTATTATTTTAAAAACTATTAATTTATTTCTTTTTACTTTAAATTTAAATTGTGTCTGAACTATTGAATTTGCGAACAAAGTCATCTGATACTTTTTTTTAGAGAATTTAATTTCCTACAAAATTGTACTGGGGTATATTTGTCGTATTTTCAATAGTTCAGTCAAAATTTGGATTTTAAAGTCGCTCCATTATTAACTGGAGTGAGATTTTTGAAATTATAAACCGGGAACTTCAAATTGATATTGTGAGTTATTTATCAAAGATATGATAAAAATGCAAAGGAAAAAATTTATAGAGAATTAAATTTGCTAAAAAAAATAATTCTTTCGATTTTTTTGTAACTCCAATAATTGATGAGTTATTTCAATTCAAACTTTAATTTGAATTTTATTCAAAAAAAAATAATTATTATTATTACTATCGTTATTATTTAAATTGATCAGATAATTTGACCGTATTATCTATTGATTTTTTTCTAGTATACTAGATCAAGATAAACCATAATAACGTGCTATAAAAATTTATATTAAATAATTTTGATCGCGAACTAGAATCTTCATATTTAATAGGGCAATATTTTTTAATGATTATAGACCGTTTAAAATATCAGACAACTTTTCAATTTTAATTAAAACGGAGCATAGAAAATAAAAAAAATTAAAAAATTAAAAAAATTTTTTTTTTTACTAAAAACGAGGATTTTTTTTTTTTAAATCGAAATATATTTATATATATTTGATATTTAAATATTATCAGGAGAGTATAGAGAAGAGAAACTATAACTTTGCAGAAGACTACTCGTGATAGTGCCGTTAAAGCAGAAAATTATTTAATCATCCGCAAACAAATTTAATAAAAAAAATATTATTTTAAAGTATCATTGATATTATTATCGCTTATCGCTATTTAAATCTTAAGAATGTTTAAAGATTATGCATATCGTAAATCTAACGGGACTACCATTAACGCAATCGAAATATTTTTATTACATAAATATTTTTTTTTTAAACTTAAAACTTAAAATCACACTTGAATTTAAATCGCACCAATTTGCTTTAATTATTTATTTATTTTTATTTTTATTATCAGCAAAAACCAACTCGACATGATTTTTTTTTTTTTTTTAAATAAAATGTAAACATTTGTTGCATTAAAAAAATAATCTTTATTCGTCAAGATTTCCCACGCGATTTTTTCGCTATTAATTCTCAATAAAAATTTAATTTTTCGTTGCAGCAAAAATTATTTTCAAATAAAAAATTAAAAACATGAAAAGCCAGATTTATTTATTGCCGATTGAAAACAATAAATTTTTAAAGGTTAAAAATAATAAATTTTGTCTTTTAATTTTTCTTATCTCTCATTTAATTTCATATAATCTTTGAAAAAAAAAAAAAAAGTCACATTCTTATTTTATTTCCCGTATATCCGACGATATATTACACGCGGCAGTGTCATCAATACAACCGCTTAAAAAAAAATAAGTTTTTTTAAAAACATATTAACGCGTCGTTTTACTTCAGAACCTTCCGCTTTCAAGTAAATCAAAGATTTAATGCCCGGCGCCGACTGTATTCTCCCATCCGTGACTTCTTAGTTTAGAGCTTCTTATTTTCACCTTTTCTCTTTTTTATTTAACACTTTACAAACCTTTTTTTCAAGTCAACACTCTGGTCATTGAATTTACGGAGGGTTTTTTTTTTTTAAATACTTATGATTAATTTTAATTTTATTTTAAATCATGTATTAATTTTTATGAAAATAATTACCTGATTTAACGGAACAGTGAATGTGAGATCGCGATTCGTAGTAGACCCAGTCGAAGCCAGCTTCAATCGCGAGTCTTGCGAGCATTCCATATTTAGATCGATCTCGATCACTTGTCGTTACATCGACGGCGCGTCCTTCGTAATGAAGTGAATCAGTCGCGTGTTTTCCGTCTTCATCCCAGCCTTCGGTAACACGTAATTTAACTCCTGGCCATTGATTCATTACAGATATCGCTAATGTATTCAGTCTCTCTTTACATCTCTGCGAAAAAAAATATTAAAAAATCCATTAATTATTTTTAGTTTCGGATTTCTCACGCTTTTGTAAAAATTTACATGGCATTACTTTAAAATTAAATTCTTTACAAAATCAGTATGAGGTACTTTTACTATACCGCAAATAATTTATGAGTAATTCCAATTTTTATTTTTACATAAAAGACAAAATTTTTTAAATAACATTTTTTGATTTCGTGAAAACGCTTCTCACGCTTAAACTATTAATTTTAGATAAAAACTCAAAGAAACCTTTTTTGTAGGAAATTTAATTTGCTACGAAATTGGTCATATGTATTTTTGAGCTACGACTGATATTTTTTGAGTAATATTTATTTTAATATTCCCAAAAAAAAATAATCACTCAAATTATATGAATTTTCAGTTTTTACTAAAACGCGTTTTACAGAAAAACTATAGGTTTTTCAAAAAAATGTATAGAGACCTTTTTTGTAGAGAATAAAATTTGCTACAAAGTTGTTTGGGGTATTTTTGACCTACGAGCCATATTGAACGAGTAATTTTATTTTTTCTAAAAAAACTGACTAAAGGCAGGAATTTTTGGAGTAAAATTATGAATTTCGTAATCCTGTATTATTTGGTGATCAGTATATACTTAAAATTCCCAGAATTGTTTAAAAAAAGTATTAAAGGGGATTGGTAATGCGATTTGTGGTCGCGATTTGAAAGATAAAACAAAATGTCGAATGAAGAAAGGAAAGAAAAAATAAGTGTAAGCAGGTAAATAGTTTAAGTATTTAAGAATGAAAAATAAATGGTTGTTATGACCGTTTGTTTGACAGGAATGAAAGGTATAAATGTTAAATATGTGAAAGAAAAAATGACTAGTCGAGTCTAGCGGTTAGTTATTGAGAGACTCAACTTGTGTATTTGTGTATTGAGGAGAATTATTGTAGAACCAAAAGGTCCATAGCGAATTGGGGGCAAACACGAGTATAAATACAAGATGGAAGAAAGCCGAGTAAAAAGGAAGAGGCTTTTATAGTTGTTGTGGACTATCGTTTAAATATTTTTCCTTCTTGTCACTTTGGATATTTTACCTGAAGGATCAGAGCTAAAGAACCGAAACGGGATCTACGGTAAAAGAGATGAGGGTGTGAGTTTTTTTGCCCAAAACTTATTCATAATGTCAAAACTTGGAGGCTCTGCTCTATACGATACTTTCGGACGCACGGGCTGTGTGTGATCTTTTTAAAAAAACCGATCGTGTGCGAGAAGCCAACGGAAAAACTCGTTGACTTTGTACTTTGTACCGAATCTTTTGTTAAAATATGTACTTGGTATTTCGCTCGATACTTTGGCTTTTACGCTGTATTATTGTCAATGCACTAATTTTTATTGTATTTAACTTTTTCCACAGAGTTTATATTTTTACAGTGACTTGCGTTTTTATTCAGCTTTAATTCAATTTTTATTTTTTTAAATAGATCATTGTGTTTTTTTTTTTTTTTTAAAGGAAACGATCTATCATAAATTTTTTTCAGTAAATTAAAAAATGTACTTTGAATTTTGAAAAAAATTCTTGGAAAAAATTTTTTATTATATCAAAATTTTATACCGACAAAATAACTTCTAAAATACTGATTTTATAAGAAAATTCAATTTCATCTTTTTTGTAGAAAATTTAATGCTCTACAAATTTGTATTCATTAATTTTTTTCGTATCTTTAATAATTAAGCTCAAATTTAAATTTAAAATATGAATTTTAAAAAATCGGAGTAAAATATTTAAAATTAATTTCAATTGAATTCTAATTCAAAATAACTCGCCGGCTATTGATTTTACAAAAAAATTCAATCATATCTTTTTTATAGAAAATTTAACGCTCTACAAATTTGTATTCATTCATTTTTTTCGTATCTCTAATATTTAAGCCGGAATTTAAATTTCAAATCTTCAGTTCAGAAATTTTGAAGAAAATAGAGTCCATTATTAATATTATTAAAATATTTATGACTCAGTTATTTAATGCGACAAAAATATTTGTACGAATGAACAAACATACAAAAAGTAAAATGATTAGCCTGTGACAATAGATATAGTAGAGCAAGATATCGGTATCCTCTTGAAGTAACAACTGTCTCATAGATCACCAAAAAATTTATGTCTTTCTCCGAATATTTATCCAATATATTACCCCGCCAACGTTAATTCCCATGAGTGTGATTTCCTCTAAAGAAATATACCAACAATATATCAACGTACTTTCGAGGTTGACAAAAAAATGTACACATAGAAAACTATACAGCCGTCATAATAAATAATAACCTGAGTGTTTATTCGGTTTTGGGTATCGCGTGGGCGTAAATGTCGGCCACTATTAAATTATTATGCACAATTATTATAAATATATATCTGGCATATTTAATTTTTGTCACAATCTCAGAGGCCTCGGATATGATTAATTGTTAAAAAAAAAAAGAAATAAAAATGGATTTAAATAAAGTTTGCTGAGCAAATAATTCGATAAAAGCCTTTTTGCTGGCGTAGTCTTTTAAATAAATACATAAAGTATAAGTTGTATAAATAATAGGAAGAAGATATGAGAATAGAATGGAACAGTGAATAAGATAAAAGGTCCGAGTATGTATAATTTGGTTAAAAAATAAAAAAATTTATATAATACAGACTACACTAGTGTATCGGATACATAACAGACGAAAACGAATTTAAAGTCTGGGGTTCTGGGACTTTACTATGTATCTGTGAGTCTAAAGACTCTGGGGTTTCTTTTAGAGTCTTTGGGAGTTCGTATTGCACCCGATGGGGTTCCATGTTCGCACAGCAGGTAATCGTAATGCCCCTCCTTAAATTTAACATCTATTTACAAACATTTTGTTCGTGAGCTGGACAACAATCTTCCACTCCATATACACATTTATATATTTATATATATATACTGACAATGACCGACAATAAAAAATTACCCGACACGCCGGTAGATGATAGAAACCAATTCTGAAGATCATGTTCCCAAATATTTATTATAATTATTTTTATTTTTTTAATTATTTTAATTCTTTGTCTTATTATTTTATTTAGATTTTCAAAAAATATTTCTCACGGTTAAATTATCAATTTTATGGTAAAATTCATAAGGACTTTTTTTTTTATTATTTTATTCTCTACAAAATTTAACTGAGGTACTTTTCTCGTACAGTCAATAGTTTATGAGTAATTTTGAATTTGATATTCTCAGAAAAAATAATTTTCTTCATGGTAATTTTTTATTTTGTTCATGCGGTTCTTACACTTGAACTATTGGGTTTACATAAAAATTTACTGATACTTTTTTTGTAGGAAATTAAATTTGCCTAAAAATTGGTAATCAGAGTTATTGACCTGGGATCAATAGTTTACGAGTAATTAAAATTTGGAAATAAAATAATTAAATTTTTGAAAATAAATTACAGCTGAGTGTTTTATCGCAGGGATAATTAAAAAATATAACATATATGTTGGTAAAAAAAATATGAAAAGACAAGATGAAGAATCAGCCATTGCAAAGACAATGGGAAAGACTCAAGCTCTTGTTCATCTTGTCCACCTCCTCGTAAGTCTCTTGACAAGGAGGCGAATGGGAGGATACAAAAAAAAATTTTAAGCCACATAACGTCTAGCAAATAAAAAAGTTATATAAAAGAGAGGGAAGAGAGTCTCGGAGATATATTCATGAGGAAAGATCTCAGAGGGAGTCCCGTCGCGCACTTTCGTACGTGGGAATGGCATTTGTGTACAGCAACTAACAAATAAGACGGAGCTTCGTATCGTCTTTCTCTTAATCCTTTATCATTATTATTACAATTATTTATATCTATATATATGGATATATGGATAAAAATAATTTAAGTTTTGCATCGAGTGAGAAAGCGTCAGCTATAAAGCCTACAGCTAATTACAACGTGTCAATCATCCACGTATCGCAAAAGGACGCCTACTCGAGCGCATATACTCTCTGTCTAACCATGCATTATCGTGGGCTTGCATCGAACCGCCAACTATAATGTATATACCGTCCTGCCGGAGGATTAAACCTGTATTACTTCCTTTCTCATTCCTACCATCGCCATTTTTTAACCCTTTATTCCTTTTTTCATTACGCCGCATCATCCCATCCGAACACCATATCACCAACAAGGGCTTATTATTATTATTATTATTACTTTTAACATTATCCGACCATTCAATTCACTCAATTCATAAATATCTGATAATAATTATCTCAGAGTTTAATTTAAGTAAAACTCATAAAAATTAAATTTTTTTAAGTATATAAATAGAACGTTTTGCGTTGAGGTGTGCAATCATCAGTAAAAAAAATTTTCACTTAAATATGTCGATTTTATTTTTTTCTTTCAAGAAAAATTTTTAGTGCACACCCCGAGTACAGAGGGCGTGCTTGGTATCAATTTAATAATTTTTGTATTTAAATTTACCGCAAAAAAATTATATTGCACACCGTAGTCATGATGGTGTGCAACAATTATTTAGTTGAAAGTACCAAAAATTTTTTTACCGCACACCCCAAGCACAAAGGGTGTGCTTAGTATCCATTTAATAATTTTTTTGTTTAAATTTACTACAAAAAAAAATTATATTGCACACCGTAGTCATGATGGTGTGCAAAAATTATTATTTAGTTGAAAGTATGAAAAATTTTTTTATTGCACACCCCAAGTATGAAGGGTGTGCATTAATTTAACTTAATAAATGAGTGTTTAACAGGAGTTAATTATAAAATTATCGGCCGAGAATTAGGGATAAAAATGAATAAATAAAAAATATAAGTAGAGCACACGATGGTGTGAATAGAGTGACTGCTAGGCGATAATAATGGAGGTGAATGTGGAATATACCTCTCGTGACGAATAATCTTATTAAAAGTAAGGAAGATGATGTAAAATTGTAAGGTGGGCCGGCGAATAGGTCCCTCGTGAGCGTGCGAGGGGGTTGGGTTTAAAAAGAGCCCATGGTCCATGATGGTTATAGCCGCGATGGAAGATGCTGCCCGGAGAGAGGGCAGATCTCTGTGTGAAGGTACTGAAGATCTCGCGGGGCAGATCTTCGAGCCCCGCCTTCATCTTCCCGACTTATTCCCCTTCTATCTTCATCCGCGTTTTTGTTTCGCTCTTCGGTTTACTCCGCGCTTCCATCCGCCGAGCCGCGGGACCGCGAGCGAAATTCAAATTAGAACACGGGATTTACTTTTTTCAACAGCTTCAGATTTGCATGCTACCACTTCATTTTGTAGCTTTACATTTCCACGCTTCACTTACTTCATTCGCTGACCTCAGCTGATTTTATAAACTCATTCAGTAGTTTCATGAATGAGTTTTTAATTTATTTTTAGTTGTAATTTTTTTTCCCTTTTATCTCGCTCGGATCTTCAAGGAATTATTTCAAGGGAATTACGCGTATGAAGACGACAAGTTTAAAAGTAAGATGACGAGGCAACAATAGATGCGTTCAGTAGTGAGTTGAGTTGACTGTTTGAGTGTTTACTGAGCTCTCAGTTTGGTACTTACGTTATGGACAAAAAAAAATATAAATTCCGGTGAGAATCTCAATGGACAAAAGCTAAGAGGATCTAAGTGAAGAAAGGATGACCTATCTCACGAGGTCTTCTGTCCATTTTTTTTATTTTTTTTTATTTATAAATATTTAAATACTTTTTTTTTCACTGGCGGAATAAGCCGAGTAGTAAATTTGTAAATTTATGAAATAAGAAAAAAAAAAATGATGGATGTAATCAATTGAGAATAAATGGATGGGAAAGTATCAGACAAAAATCAAAAATTAGTATTACTGTGCATTGGCGACACTGACGCCTCCTCGTGCCAATGAATCACTAGCAACAGGACGATAAATCTTTAGCGCGGGCGAGAGCATTTAATGTCAGGAGATTTATCGCCTGGATATAAAACCAGGCGCTCTGCATAGCGAAATGTCACCGAAACTAAAAAAAGACAGTCCTCCGGCAATAACAACAAGTCGAGTGTATATAAAAAATTGAAAAAAAAAAAAATATCGATTTTTCATTGAGTATTTTAGTTTGTAATATAACAGAGTGTCTCGTGTCTGTTATTTATAATACACACGATGATAATGACGATGAGGAGGTTTCCTGGAAGACCGAGAAGGTGTCTCAGTGTCTCGGGTTACATCCTTATTACCTGGAGTGAGAGTGAGTTGAAGAGATGAGTGAACGATGAGAAATATCGGACTCGACATGCCACGAATCCTCTTTTGTCTGTGGGAACGGATTAACCGCTACAAGCGACACAAACACCCATCAACTTTTAACTAATACATTTTGACGCACATACACACTATCTACAAATTTTTTGATAAATGCACACCATATACATTTTTAACATTCACACCATGCACACCTTCCATACAAAGCCAATTCTATATATTTTTAGTACACACCATTCTTTAAAATTGTCATCATATGCACACCATACACACCTTTCACATCAATGCCAATTCTATATATTTTCAGTACACACCACTTCTGTAAATTGTCATCATATACACACCATACACATTTCTAACATTCACACCCATATACACACCTCCCACATAAAAAAAACTTAATACATTTTTAGTACACACCATTTTTGAAAATGATTATTAAATGCACACCTTAAAAAAATTTTGAAACATCTTATTTGCACACCATTCATATTTTTTTAAATATTATATGCACACAACATACAATTATAATAATCACACCATTCAAATTCACACCTCATCCATATAAATTAAATGCACACCCTCAGTTAAACTAAAAAATTTTTTCCCGCAAAAAAATTCTAATTTCCGAGAGCAAATAATCATATAATTGTTAATTTATCGAGTTATATTAAACTGCTGATGAGTGAAACTGTTGATGAGAATGTGAGTGTAGTAGGTGAGGGTGAAGTTGGGTGATGACGTCCCGTCGACTTGAATTTTGCGACGCCTCATCGCCCTTGGCTGTCTCAAACGATTTCACTCACTCACTCACTTATTCTCTTTATTTCATTATATTATATTATATTATATTTTGTTATTTTTATCTTCCTCTTACTGATATGTATTAATGTAAGCTACCCGGCAGACCAGTTCTCTCACTTTAAACGTGTGGTAAGTGCCGCAGGTGTGAGCGTGTAAGACCCGATTCGTCAAGGTCGATCGCGAGAGTCGATACACTTGACTGCACCGACATTGCCGTCTATATATTATTGCATACATCCCAATGCCCATATCTATTTAACATTACTATTTTATTACACTAATTATGTACATATATACATATATATTTGTTTTATCTAATCATTACATATATTTATATTTAATTAACTTGTTACAAAACAATCAACTTTATCTTCACTATATAATTCAAGTAAACATTTTCCATCTCACTTCAACTGCCTTTCGCGCCCATACTATCCCACTTACATAAAAATTCATTGATACCTTTTTTGTTGCCAATTAAATTTTCTACAAAATCATTACCGTGCATTTTTACCATACACCCGATAGTTTGCGCGTAATTTTAATTTTTATCACAAAATAATTCATCAGATTTAATATGCATATTTTTTATTTTTCTTCGATTGCTTCTTACACTCAAACTAATGATTTCACGTGAAAACTCAAAGAGACCTTTTTTGTAGGAAATTTAATTTGCTAAAAATTTCTTCCTCATAATTTTTCACTTAAAGCGCCTAGTTTACGAGTTATTTGAATTCCAAGTTCGGAGGAAAGTCTGAAAAATGTCTCACATTAATAAATTGATGAATAAATATAATAATATATGTAGATATGTAAATGATACATATATATATTGAATGAGTATAATTTGTTGGTGTGCGTAATATAAAAAAAAGCATATTGTGACGGGGGTTGCACGAGCGGTGGGTATCGTGTTCCAAATCGCGCTCCAGGATCTTCGGATCGGGTTATTAGGATCAAAAATGAATGTAAATCCCCTTAACACGATCCCTGGGCAAAACACGGCTACCCGGGCAGACTTCGGGCCCTCCAAAGTGGTCAGATTAGCTCGAATCCACGCGGGTCCACCTACACCATTCACTACAAGCTCCTTTTTATTCTTCCTTCTGGTCACTCTCATCTCCACACTGCCCACTACTACTTTCGTCCTCCCTTCCCCCCTCTTTCTTTTTTCATCTCCACTATACAACACACAGCCATACCTTTCATCCCGTCCAAGGATCAAGTCCCAGATCCTATCTCGTCTTTTTATCCCTCAGATGTCCAGCTCCAATCCAACTATTTACAGCAAATATTTTGTTCTACACCCAGTAGAGCCCAACAAATAAAATGGAAACTCATATTGTCTACAAACCGTTTAGTTAAGTAGTTTCATTACTCACAAAAAATATAAATCTTCTCTCATTTTTATTTTATTTTATTTTTTTTATTTTTTAAATCAATTTATAATCTCCCGGGTAATTGATACGACTAATTTATTTTTGACTACCTGACCTCGATATTATTTCGATAAAAAAAAAATAATAATTAAAAAAATAAAAATTCATTTATTTCAGCAGCTATGGCCACGATTTTGTTATCAAATAAAAATACGCTGACGCATCCCGCCGGTAAAATATAAATTACTGTAGAATTAATGTTCCCTAACCCGTGAGCTCACCAAACTAAAGCAACCAGCTTGGCCTAATCCACCTAAAAATAGACCCAACATCAATTATACCAAATTAAAACAAAGCAAAGCGTGTAATAATAATTATTAATTCAAGTGTAAACATATAAGACGTTTATTGACGTTGACTCGAATTATATACGATAATAACCGCGTGTGTAGATGTGAGTATCGGCACGTATACCATCCACCTCCGCTTATAACCATATAAACAATTTACTATATTTATAAATTTCCAAGTCTCGCGATCGAAAAATTACAATACATATATATATGTATGTGTATATATATATGAGAGCGTAAACACTAAACAATTGGTCCATTGAAATGGGAACAGTTTTTCATCTCAAAACACTGGGTAAAGTCCGCGGCAATAAATTACAATAAATATACGCGTTCATATATATACATATATGTGTATAGTGGATTTTTAATTCCGAGAAAGACAAACTATAAAAAATTAAATAATTAGCCGGTAAAAAAAAAGTTTATAATTATTTTTGAACGGTTAATTTATAGTTTGGTAACGGTGTTTAATTTAAAATGGTTACGTTTAATGATTAATTAAGAGAAGGTAGATATATGTATATATTTATAAATACAAAGATGATGACGACAACGAGAGTACGATGACGAGTAAAAAACGGTTCGCCAGACGCGCAACACATTCAATATAATCCTGTCAAACAAGTTATATTGTTGAGTATATATATGTATATAAATATATGAAGAGAGTGTCTTTGGTGTGTATATAATATATATGAGGCTGGATGATTAAGAGTCCCCATTAAACCCTCGTAATCGACTACTCATAACCCGAGTAGGCTTCCGCATCACCGGAAGGAGATCATCATCACTTACAGACACAGAAAAGCCCATCGAGATATTTGTCTTGGGCATTATAAATATCCATCGATTCATCGTCTGGCTCGAGAAGAGGACTCGCATCACTGGGATAGACGGGAATAAATAATAGAGAACAACATACAGAAGGTGGAAGAAGCCGAGTTGAGTCGAGTCGAGTCGGGCCGGGTCAGGTCGGGCTGGAAAAATAATAAAACAAGAGGCCGGAGATGAAAATGATGAGCGAGGGACTCGAGTTTTAAAAATAATAAAAAACGATGGAAGATAACCTCTGGCTCTTGTTTGCTCCCTTCCCTCCCTGCCCGTACTGGGATAGTGTGTACGTATACACCGGGACCGAGAGCGTTATTAATCTTCCTCGATATCTCCGTGCCTGCCGTGAATGGAGGCCGGAGCTGAGGAGGATGCATGGGTCCATGGGTGCATGGTATGGATGTAAGCTGGAAGCCACGGTGGACATGTTTTCCGAGAGGTTTTAAGTGTTTTTATCTGGTAGCTTTGTTCGGGGCAGGGGATAAATCGATAAATCAGTTCAAAATTCAGATAGCATTTGGAAATTAAATACCGGATTAAGCCGGGCAAGATGGTTACAAAAGTACGGGCGATTCCGTGCTAAATCCGCCGCTACTCGAGTGTTTACGTTATCTCGGTGGCTATTAGTCTCTCGAGGTGTGTGGCCCTTGCATGCCACCAAACACTCCATTCCGATGACGCGAGGCAACAAGAGGCAACGAGAGGCTCCCGATGCACTTTTGTGCTCGCTGCCGAGCGACCCCAAGGGTTAACTTAAGTAGCTATCGGCAATCACCATCTACTCCTTGCTTCATCCTTAACGACCTCGTAGCCTCGCTAAACATTTTTTCCGCAAGCTTTTTATTCAAATTAATCTCGGAAATTCCCCTAAACTGGTTTTTACTCAATTTCGTTATCATTGGAAGTAAGTTTAGTTTTTTTTCTCAGACCATCTTGCCCAGCTTTGGGTAATAAAAATATGAGACGGCTTACTGACATAATAATTTAATAAATGAGCTATTAAGATGATAGATTATTATTATATGGACAAATATAAACATTTATATTTTGTCATCTGACAAATTAATCATTCAAAATATTTATGTATACCTAGTATTTACAGAGATCTCAAGGGATCGATCGCTCATCATTGTGTAGCCTACAATAGATTGATGATCACCATTTTTTACCAACCAATAAAATTATCTTGTAGATAACCCAGCTCTCTATTATCAAATTTTTCTAATTTCGAAACTTTATATTTTTTTCATCAACAACTTTTGAAATTACCTAGTCTACGCTGGGGTAAAATGGACACCTAGAAAGTGTAAGAAAAAAAAAACAGAAAAATCGGACTATTTAAAAAAAAATTTTTTTCTTCAAATTTCCATTTTACCCCGACCCAGATTTTCAGGGGACGGATAAAGAAAATAAAAGTTAAGTTCATAGTTTAAAGTTTGGCGAGGGCATAAATGGAGACGGGAACAATAAAGTCGGGCTGTTATACGACCGCCAGTTAAATATTACGAGGATCGTAACGCGATTATTATGAATGTAACCTCGTGGTTGGTTTCTTTAATACTTTTAAATACTCGTACATTAAATACGCAATAAATTTTATTATCTATTTCCATTTAAAATTTATTTTTATTCAAAATAATTATAAATATTTAATTTAAGTTAATACTTTTTAAGTAAAATCACTTTTCGAAAATATTAGACGGGCTTTTTTTTTCGTTTTTTTTTTTTTTTTTTTTTTTTCCAAGTAAATAGTTTATGTTCAGTCAATGGGATATGGAGATTTATGTTTATAGAGGAATGACAATCTTGTTTTTTTTTCTTTCTCTGAATCTTCGAGCGTGAATAATCTAAACGCGTTGCTACGGGCGCGTAACTAATCGCGATACAAATATTTTTCGGTTAAAAATTTTTTTTTATGGTTAAATTCTGTTTACTATTTTCGAGCGACTTCAGACCAACGAGGAGGCTAAAAAATAATTTACTACGTATTTTTAAAAAATTTATCGGATAAAATAAAATTAAAAAAGTAGATCAGGTGATAGTGAAAACAAATGCTCAAAAAGAAAAACATTTACGAGATTTTGGGTATCGATCGGAGGCTTGTAATGACCAAAAACAGTTTCTCAAACCCGTCAACACGTTTGGAGTAAAATTATCAGAATCAAAGATGATAAAAATCAGGGACAGTTTACTTTAAAAGTGAAAATATTTATTTACAAAGCCCGGATGCACAAGAAAATACCAGCAGTTAACTAAAAGCAACAGGAATATTCCTGGCGAATTAGTTACACCGTTTTTGATTATTTACGGGTGAATAAACAGAATACTTTTTTATTTTTCTCAAAAGAAATTCCATCTTCATCTTCATTTTCCCAGCTCTGGTTCCCTCTCTTCCAATATCACACACAGGAATTTGAAATTCTCGGTTTGTTTATAAAAAATCGTGCTAACACCCAAGATTTCAAAAAATATTTTTAAATATTGTGCAGAATAGCTGATTAGTCTCGGACCCAGCTATTTTATAAGCTTCCTCTTCAGCTCACTGGCTTAAGTCTCTGAAAATTTCTCCACGGGGTGCTCGCCCCATAAACAAACTTAAGCCTAGACCAGAACCAAGACCAAGACCTAGACCTAGATCTAGACCCAGATCTACGGCACTGACTGTGAGCTAACCAACTTTAAAAATTCGTAACACTGTTGCTATATATAGCTACCGATACGCCAATAAACATAAAACCATTCAATTGTCACCTCTTTTCACCAGCCTGCAGTTAAAATTTTTCTACAATAGGCTGGAATAATAATTTATAAATATTCAGTCAGCCCACGTACGTTCAGTGCTGCTATAACTGTAATTAGTGTTATCAATAAAATATTTAAACCTTGAAAAATAGTCTACGCACATGAACGCACGTGTCATGTTTGTGAACATCTGTATCTATAAAACTATAAATTAAAGTTAATTCTAAAAATAAAAATGAAAAAAATAAAAAACTATTTGATAAATTTTTAAAAAATAATTTTATTAAAATCGACGTATAATTACAATAATTTAAAATACTATATAAAAAAAAATATCATCTAGTATGTAAAAAAAATAAAAATATTATCTATCGATGAGGTATTGCCAGAACTACTCTAATGAACTTTTTGAGCTTATCGTCGTTCGTTTTCAAGTTGTCTGCCGGAAAAATAGGAATCTTGCAGTCATTGAAGTCCACGCAGTCGTAATCTCTGGCTAACTTTGGCCTGTAGATTTCAAATATTTTAGTCACTGCTGCTGGGTCCACTGTCCAGTCGCCACCTTCGAATCTATAGCAGTAGGTCGGCATCAAAAAATTAACCAGCTTGGTCTGGTCCTCTGTCTTGTAGCCCCATTCCTCAATATTTACGGCCCGCGAGTCAGCACAATCCCAAAGGTCATCAAATTTGTTCTCGGTTAAGGGTGCACCTGGATAGAAATATTTATTTATCACAAATCACTGATTACAACAAAATACCTCGGGAAATAAATTTTTAGCCCAAGTTCGCTACGTGACGGAGGCAACAAAGTGCCACGTACTCGGTTTTTAAAAATATACTTGTATGTAAAACAGCTAATTAATATATAAAGTGACAACTTACATGATGAATAATGGACGAGGATGATGAGGAACACTGACAGTAATTTATCGTAAGACATTTTAACAGCAAGTGCTCTCTACAATTTTTTTCACGGTTAATATATACCGACTTGATAACACACATTAAACATTCATCTTATCAGTAATGATCATAATTCTTATCTAAAAACTTATATTACCGTTTATTTCCTTCACACAAATTTCAAATATTACTAATTTACGTCATAATATGTGTCAACAATAAGTCACTTTAAATAATTTAAACGTAAATTAATCCCTGTCACATAAAATTATAATTATCAATGAATGTAATCATCTTTATTTTTTTTTCGCTTTCTCTGTCGCTCTTAAAGCGCAAATCAAACTTACAATATATATTTTCGCTGGTGTTTACATTAATTAGTAAACAATGAAAATGACGCAAGTCGATTTCAATAAATGCTTGTTTTTATGTTTTATTTTTTTTTTTTTTTTGACTATTTACACACGTGTGTTAAAGTCACCGAAGGTGATGTTACTATTGTAACCTACATCCGGTATTTGTTTTTTTA
Organism: Microplitis deprimator; assembly: GCA_964016945.1. Classification (NCBI taxonomy): domain Eukaryota; kingdom Metazoa; phylum Arthropoda; class Insecta; order Hymenoptera; family Braconidae; genus Microplitis; species Microplitis deprimator. The sequence continues at coordinate 602,959 of OZ024709.1, forward strand.
AATACGTCTTTCAAGTCTTTGAATTATTTATTCTCAAATTAACCAAACTACCGGTTTTTTTATTTTTCTCACGAGATTTAAAATTTTCCCTTTTTTTCTGGGCCATAATGAAAAATTTTTTTCTTGCCCCAAGAAATAATTTATTTCTATGAATATAAAAACAAATAAAATTTGTGTTTAACGTGAGAGCTGAGATTGTTTCCGGCGATCGGCTCGTTAGCATCATCGTGTTTCTACTGACGGGAACGATAACCGCTCGTTAACGGCGATTAAACGGCAAGCAAAACATCGACCACGCGATGAGGACGAAACAATCTCGCCGTTGGAATACAATACAAGGACTAAAAAAATACTTTGACAGTTTAGTTTTTAGAACAATAGTCAACTGGAGTTTAAATATACTGACTGCTGAGTTTTTAAAAAATTTTTAAAAATATCAACTTGATAATCGACTGGAGTTATTTGCGCTGTACTAAATGCCAGTAATTAGGCAAAAAATATGAAGGCTCGAAAGGTCATTGCTCTTCAAGACAAAGGGGCAAAATGGACATGGGACGAATTGGACATAATTTAAACTCACATGTAATTTTTTTGTTTTAAAATAAAAATTTAAATTAGTAAGAAGGCGACGAAAGATGTCTAAGATAAAATAAAAGCTGGTACGCATGAGCAAAAAGTTAAATTAATTATTATTACGACGGAGGTTTGGAGAACGCTCGGCACGTCACCGTATTAACCACCAATGGGTTTTAAGTTACCGATTATTGGTCAGCTGAGCCCTTATTTTCTATACAATACCTCGACTTTAAAGTCTCGGCATTCCGTCGCGTCGACTAAACGTCCAAGTATTAAATCAGAACGATAAATAACTTGCCCGCGACGGAATCCTTTGCCCGTACTCTTTTTTATCATATCACCAAATCGTAGCTACTCGTGTTCTGTCGATCTTGCTCGTTTTTGTACTCACCTGATTCTTGTTCTCAAACACTGGCCAGCTCTCGTTCACCACTTCGTCAATCCAAATCTCGATCGATCCTCTCCTGCGGTCACTCGCCGACTCTCTGCCCCATCGATGGCCACCTCCCGCATTCCGCGTCCTTACTCATCTCTCAAAAGATGCCAATATTATTCCTGTACCACGAAAACCCCGCAGAGTTTTTAGAAATACCCCTTAGTATCCCTCGCCGATACACTCGCGGCTAAATTATTTTTATTCAAATAACATCATCATTTTTTTTTACTCAAATATAAAACCGCGGCCATTGTTCTGTGCTATGGAAATTAATTGAATTTATTTGAATAAAGGAATATAATAATAGAATATTCATTAAAAAAAAAAACACATTATTATTATTTATTTAAATCTCCCGCGTGTATTTATTTATAAAATAATAAATAATATATATTTTTATTATTTTATTTATTGTTTATTAATTTTCGTGTGTTAAATATATGAATAAGAAACTGGGGTGCATTACTTTTAAATGCATTAACCGAGTAAGGATCGTAAATATATAAAAGTATGAGTACAAGACAATGAACAATGGAATGTCGCGACATGAATTATACAGTTATTTATTTATCAACATTAAATCTGTATTATTTAGCTCGGTAAAATAAATCTACCGAGTGAGAGGGAGAGAGAATTATGTGAATTTTTTCATACCGCATATGGAGTTGTTTTATTTTTTAAAAATTATTAACAAAAAAAGAAATAAATAAATATGATATCGGTAATATTGTATGTGATTCCGTGTGCCGGTTGAGCATGAGAACAATTTGACAAAAGAGAAATGTCGGCATGTGAGCAAACCTATAAATTGTCCGGTGTTTGCTCAGTGGAGAAAGGGAACGGTGAAACTGCAGTTAATATTTTTGTTATTTATCGATTGTGTTAATTTGAATAATGAAAAATTAAATAAAATATATTGAAGTTATTTAATAAAAAGAGGCATTGAAGGAGAAGAGAATTTACGTTCCTTTCCCACGTCGGTCATTGTCGACCTCAAACTGGTCATCGGATCCCGTCGGCCATGGAGGAAGGAAGTGGTCGCAAAGATCACTTTACACCGGACTAAACCCCATCGGCCTAGTTTCATTATTTATTTTTAATACGCCAATAAATATATGTATATTATATTTTATCAAAATTCCTGGTGATTATTATTTCAGACTAGAATTTAAAATCATATTTAGTTTATAAACTTAAAAGTCTTCGTGTGAGAAGTTTTAAGATGAAATATAATCTCGAAGCAGGAAGAAAACTAAGAGAAGGTCCAAATGAGAACTTAAAGAAGGCGTATGGATGAGAAAAAATAATAATAATAATAATAATAATAAAGGTCGGCCATGACGTTATGCAGAGCCTTTGACCTTACGCTCGATCTCGCGGTGGATTATGGCGTCGGCTGTAGAGAACCCTCTTGCTAATTTTTTTTTCTTTTTCTTTTCCCAGCTCCCCAGAGCAAACTATAGCCAACCAGATGATGTTTTCTCAATGCTCATAACCTCCTCGGGCTCGCGAATCTCGGACCCAGCGACACCTACCCCAGCGTCTCTATTTTTGAGGTTAACTCAAGATGGCAGAAAAAATAGAGGAACGATGATAATTAAAATAATAAAAGATCAAGTCGAGGTTGAGGTTGAGGTAGAAACGGATAAAAAATAACCTGGGTTAGTTTAGTTGGTATAACACCGTGTAAAACCGTTTTCGCCCTAAAAACATCTCATCCCCCTTGAGGGACCTTAATTAGCGGCGGCACGGACGCGGAGATTCTTACATGTAGACAAAGGAGCAGTATATTGCCACTCGTTTTAATATACCTCATTCATTTTTATTTTTATTCCCATTCTTATTTATTCTTTTTTTATATAAAAACTATTTTTTGCGTAAGCGAAACATCATTAGCCCGACTTTGTTTTCATTTGTCATAATAGTCGGGCAATTAAATAAAGTGACCGCTAATAGCGCGTCTTGCATTTTTTTTTTAATTTTTACTCAAAAAATTATCCAGGGGATTTTGGATTAATTTGTTTTTCTGTAATCGGAGCTCGGTTTGTTGGGTCGGACACTACATTAAATTTAAAGCTGCACAACAAGCGCATGACCTCCAAAACTTGTTTTCGCTACTTCTTCGGCACACATACACACAAAATGGCTTCATTTACATCATTATGCTTCAATAGATTTTAATTATTTTAAATAAAGGATGTTTCATTTTTTTTCTACGGCTTCTATTTAGGAATTTATGGGTTTTAATTTCACTCAGCTTTCCCATTTCCGTCTTTATTAATTTATTAAAAAAAAAAAAATTAGTAGAAGAATAAAGAAAAAATTTTTTTAATAAGAAATACAAGCTGACAATAATAACTATTGAGTTGCAGATTTAATCAGGAAGAAACTCGATAGTCGCACGTGGCAACACGTGATACCGGGTTAAAACATCAATGTGTCACAATCCCATCAATAGAAAAATAAAAAAGAGATCAAGCCTTGCCTCTATAAGTGAATTTAACTTAAAATAATCTTATACATATCTATATATATATATTTATATATGTATCGAGTAGAGTGCGAGGCAGTATTATAAAGAGGATTAAAGATGGTCCCCTGATAGAAAACGAATCCCGAATAAATTTAAAAACCCAACAGTGACAGTGTGACACCAATCAAGTGCTACAATTAATCAACGATATCCGTCTCGTCTCGATTCGGTCAGCTTATTATATTAATAACCCCCTTATCAGGATATTCAGTATCACAGCAGCCAGCGCGATGTGATCCGATGTTATGAAAACAAAAAGTTATTAAAAATAAACGTCATCGATGGGACATCGATCGGGGGGCTCCTAAGACAAAGGAGTAACTGACGTCATTTCTAGTCGTCAGTCGTCAGGCGAGAACCCGATGCTTTATGGTCCGAGAAAAGATGAGTGGCTTTATTTCTCCTCTCTAAAAATTGTTTTTTATTTATTTATTGATATTTTTATTTTTTCCCATTCTTTTCTCGGTTAAAAGTCAAAAACTCATTTCAATAAATTTTATTTTTTCCCTTTTGTTAATACACGTAAAAAATTTGCGGAGTAAATGCGGAGCGGATGATTTAAATAAAATCCAGGCTACTCCGGAATCATTCCGCTAAAAAGACAAACTCCCTATTTACCCCGTATTCGGAGTGATTTTTTTAAAAAACCCCAAAACTCCGAGTGATGGAATGATCCTCAAGTTAGCAGACAATTAAAAATTTTCTGATTTTTTTATCAACAATTTAATTTAAAAAAAAAAAAAAACTAAAAATATGCACATGTAGAAAATTTAAAAAACTATAGGTGCAATTATTTGAAATATTTTTTTTTTTTATAATTTATCGTTTTGAAAAAAATCAAAAAATTACTGGTTTTAATAAATAAATAAAATTATTATTATTTTCTCTATTTTGGTCTCGGGTGAAAAAATCAAAAATTCATTTCAACAAAAATTTTATTTTTGTCCGTTATCGATTTTGTGTAAATATATTTTAGTTTGTTGGTCGTCAAACAAAATTTTTTAGCCGACTTTGAACAAATTAACCGTGATTATGAAAGACAGTGGTTGATATAGTCATTTTCTAGGAATAGTAAATATATATATATATACTTTTATACTTCTAAATCTCGAGACAGCTCGCAAAGAGATCCTGTAAATATTGTTTCTCGATCTTTATTTTATATTTTTTCTATGTACCCACGAAATATTTAACCATTTACTTAAAACGTCTGAGTCGATCCACCGAATTTTTTTTTTTTTTTTTTTCAGCCTCCTCTCACTTGAGCTCAAAAAAATATAAAACAAACAGTAAATAATTTTACGAAAAGTAAATTAAATAAATGGAAAATAAATAGCTAATGCATTTAAATATTTATAAAAGGTAATAATAAATAAAATATTTTAAAACTAAATATTTTAGCTGATAACAAATTAAATTTAAAATAAATTTGTCGAGATAATAATAAAACAAAGATTATTTAAATAAATAATAATTAAATTAAGTGAAATAAAGTATTTAAAGTCGAGTGGCAAGAGACGATTGTCAGAAAAATTATTACTGCTAATGTATTACATGCAAAGTTCCTTTATGATGTTAATTTAAGTATTTAAAAACCTCTTACACTCGTCATATATTTTATTCCGATTAATGAAAAAACACCTTACACATTTAATTGACAATTATAATATTTTTTTGAGTAATTTTATTCTTAAAATATTTAATAACAAATAAATAAATAAAAAACACTTGTCGCGTCTATGCCACACCTGTTTTTTAAAAAAACATCTATAGATATATATTACGTATTATCGCCGACAAAATGTTCTGATGAAAAGGCCGTCGGCAGAAAAATAGAGTTTTTTTTTTTTAAACAGAAATAGTAAAAATTAAAAAAAAAAATAGAATTTAAAATAACATTTAATGCTGAGTAAATAAATTATAAAGATAAAATAAATTAAATTATTTAAATTGCGTTACTTTATCTTGGCAATGTAATTCTGCTGCAATTAAAACACGTGCTCAAACAATATTTACAACATAGATAAATTTTAGATCTAAAAAAGGTAGATCTGCTCGATCATTCATTTACTTTAATCACTATCACTATGCGTCTTCTACATACTCGCAATATCTCGAAAATAATATTTTTTACGGATAAATAGTGACTCTGGTGTTTTTAGTGTAATGTAACTTATAAGAGTGTTAATAAATTAGAGTACAAGTTACTGATTTTTTTTTTGTCAGTGAGAGTTTTTTTTTATGGTGTGAAAAAAACTCCATACAAAAATTAATTAGTTTTTTTTTTAAATCTTAAAATTTCAGAGTAAAATAATTTTTGTCTACAAAATTTTTATAAAAAATTGAATTTATCAATCGCTCATATATTTTATATATGTACATATACTAGACTGTGTTACAATATTTTTTATGCTCTTTAAATTATCAAAATAAAAAAATACTCCAAATTTAATTTTTGTTTAAAAAAAATTCTGTTTGAAATTTAAAAATTTCCCGCGTTTTGAAAAAAATAATTAATTATATAATTAGAAAATGAAAACTTTTGCTCCAAATTTAAGTCTCCATATTTTTCAGTGACATAAATTTTTTTTCGATCAATCGATGGAATTTAAAAAAAATATACGGCTAATAATAATCGAAGTTGTTATTAACACAGTAGTACAAGCAAGGTGTAAAGTAATGTATAAACAGCAATAAATGCATATGAATAAAAGTCTAACGAGCGGCAATATAAACAGATAACTTTTATATACATATATATCTATATAGATGTGCCCACGCATTTAACCGAGTCAGTGATGTTAAGTCTGTAAACACACGTAAGTTGAGCGCAATAACATGTTTATAATAAATAAATAACCATAACTAAACTCGTTACTTGTTGGGTTGTTACGATTAATCATCATCATCTATAATTACATGGGTATTATCACTACTTAGTATCGTCGTTTGACGTAACGCAGGCAATATATAAATATACATATGGTGATTAACAAAACTCACCTGTGTCATGAGTCGATCGGCTCCGGTGCCTTCCTCATCTTTGAAAATAATGTCCGCGTTGTAATTAGGCACTAGATCACGGAACCTCGAGTCATGCCGAGAAACGCGACCCTCGGCGAGTCCACTCGCAGTCAAAGTATTTTCACTTACATTCGGCACATGCTGTTTGAAAACTAAAGGGGTTAATTTACGTAAAATGGGTCGTCGGCCGCCACCCCGTCCGGGACCACAGGCCAGGACCCCGGGACTGTCTAGTGCCGGTAGCCAGAAGCTCAGCAGAATCACTAATAATATCCTTGGTGGCGGTCTGGTACGTTTTGTTGTGCGACAACGCCCGTGTTGGTTCTCATTGTGATGATTTTTGTTATCATTTTGGTTATTATTATTGCTATTATAACTATTGTAATTATTGTTATGATGATGGTGGTGATGACAATGGTGATAGTGATGATAGTGATGATGACGCAGGTACGAGACCGGCCGCGCCGTGTCTCTTTGGTGCACCATAATCACGTGGCTGATGGACTCACCACTTTCGGGCAGTTGCAATTACAATTATCCAAGTAGCCGTTATGGGAATTCAAGTTATTGTAGCAAAGATGATACTGGGGTTTGATGTGGCTTATTAAATATTTACTGCAACACACACTGAGCCAAGGTGTCGAATAAAACGACCACCTCTGACCTCTTTCCTCACTCACGACGAACCATGATAACCAGGGCATCACACCCCTTGGTTCAAATATCTCCAACAAATACTTAACACCACTATCAATTCACTTTTAAAACCAACATTTAAATATACATATATATAAATATAAATATAAATATAAATAAATAAATAAATAAATAAATAAAAAATACACAAAGCAAGAAAACACACACAAAATAATCAATAGAAACAGCACAAGTCACTTAAATAAATAGACATCCCTTGGAGTAATAGTGTAATCACTGGCAGGAGTGTCGGGGGATTTAATCCGTGAATTAACTTTGGGTTTTAAATAACGGACTTAAAGTAAACTTTGTTTAACTTAAAAGTGACGTTTACCTGACGGTCAGATGCCGAGAAATGACATGGGTTCGGATTGCGAGCCAGAGATGCACGTTGGACATTGAGGAGCAACACGAAAACCATAGGCTTAGATGCGGGCTAGAGTTAACGCGATTTCTCCCACCAGGAGCGAGGACATCAGTGGTCCCCGTTGGTCCCCACCAGGCCCGCCAGGACCGGTGACGTCACGCCTGAGGGCGCTCGTCGATTGGTCGTGGGCGTGTCCGGGCCAGCTAAACGAGGACAGGTGCCAGCAACTGGAGGTAAGAAAGCTCCTACGACTAAGCAACTTGAGCCGACGAGAGAATCCCGAGTCCTGTACTGAGTTAACTCTTGAGTCTGATAGAGTAAAGAATAATCGTACGAACAACCACACGTTCTCCTCTTACTCCCGCTTAAAAGAACCTCCGTCCACTTTCTTACTCATACTCGTACTCGTACCAGAGTTCCCTTACTCTCACCGGCCACCAAACCGCGACCCCTTCTACGTCACCAGAATAACAACAACAATCATAAAGAGCCAGCGAGTTTCAGTATCGGGATTAAAATTTCACTAGTTTTATTTTTTCAATAGTAATACTAAACTTGTTATACATATTTTTATTATCAGCTTGTAGTTATACTTTTTAGTTTTTCATGATGGCCATCATTCAACGGCGTACGAATCACAACTGATAGTAACCATTGGCTCACTTGATTTACTCGATTCGGTCTACACTACACGCTCTTTCACTCTCTTTCAATATCAAGATAAGATACCCTCGCTTGCATCAGACCAGTTATATATATATATATAGTATATACAAGGCTATGGAATACTATGTAGAGCTTTGTAGAAGTAGTAGCAGTCAACAACACGCGTATCAACGTGGGATCAACGCCGTGTACATTAGTAAAGAAGGCTGTCAAAGTGCGGCGGGTTCGTTGACGCAAAATTAGTGTTCCTATTCGACGGGTTCTATATCTCAAGTTTTTCTTATCTACACCGTGACAATTCCATTCTTATCCTCGTCACCGATGTCGAGCTGATGAATGTATAGAATAAGCGTGCGTATTGACACGTGAACAGCAAACTCACGATACCGGCCCGGATAGAATAGCTATCGATTTTATTTTCATTGATTCATAACAAGTTATAATATAAAGTAACCGATAAAAAAAAGCATAATAATAACTTGAGGATAATGAGATGCGATAACGAGGAAAACGAACGTCGATTGATTTTTAAAAAACAGAGACGCTCGTAAATAACCCGAGTGTAAGACAATATATGCAAATCGGCTGGTATTCAATTATGCCCGGTAAGAAATACAATGTTATATATATATGAGGCGTATAGAGAGACCGGTGGCGTGGATTCTTATGAGGATGAGATATTACGAGATGGTCATCTTTTAGATTTACCGGATGACCGTCGGTTGGTAATAAAATTTAGTTTGGAGATTGGATCCATGCATATATTAAGTGCTCATGATCGACGAAATGACCTGGCATGTGCTGTGTACCTTATAATGTTTAATAAACATTATCGCAAGTGCTAACTTTCAATAACGAGCCAATATGCAGTAAACAATTTGCCGGACAATTTACTCGGAGGACGATGGGCTGTAAGATGGACGTCTTTAATAAAACGACCGATGGTTTACACTGGAAATAATTTATTATTTTTTACAATAAGCTTTAAATGGTACAAAATAACAGTAAGAGTGCAGGCTGGGCATCGAGCGAGAGTGTGTGTGTGTGTGTGTGCGTGTGTGTTGAAAGAGACTGGATCCTCATCTAGGAAGACGATCGCAGATGATATCAGGTTATAAACGCGGCTGTATAAGTTATACTGGTTGTTTACTAAAAAAAGGCATAATGGGCCCAAATATTTATCATTGGGCAGCGTAATTTTAGGTGTAGTGCGTTTAGTAAACGAACAAGAGGGAAAACAAACACGGCGGCAGTGGCGACGGGAATGAAAGAAATCAAAACTCGAGATATACAAAAAGAGAAAGAGAAAAACTGAGAGTCGATGCAGCGGCAAAAGTAGGAGCTCAAGACCCTGAAAGGAGCAGAAGCAGCAGGATCCACCGAGTTAGAGAAGTAGCAACCGCTATGGGACGAGGGAGGAAAGAAAGAGCGAAACTGCCGTAGAGGCGGAAAGACCTCGCGTCAAAGGATACCGACTCGCCGAGTTAGAGGGTGATGAGGGTGGCCATCGGGGGAGGGAGTCTCCTGTGAGAAGGCCCAGCAAACCCCAATAATAGCACCAGAATTTATATACCTGGACGAAGAAACACAGTGGAATGGACCCGGGACTCTGGACTCTCTTTTCGGTCATGTTTTTCAGGTATGGCTTTTTAACGGTAGGGGGAATGTCGGGCGCCTGTGGTTGCTGGCTTGCTCGCTTCCTTCCTCCCTCAGCTCTTTTTCTAACAGAGACAACCAGAGACTACAGCCTGCAGTCTGCAGCCGGTCCATTGATTCACAAACGATACCAAGCTAACTCTGCTTTTCCTTGTTATGTGACTTTTAGGGACTTTGGGTCACAACCTCGCCAGCACAATGAAATACAACATAAAACATTAGACATCCTGGTTAAAGTCACCAGTCGTCTTTGTTAGTCACTCGTTCGGCTGGTCGTGTTGACGCAAAATAGCCCACCCGTCTCTCTCAGGATCTACGAGGATGCTGATTTACGGGGTTTTGTTTTAGATAATAACGCACCGAAGACCCGAGAAAACATTTATTGTGTACTGGCTAGTACCCGTGTAACACAACACGGTCTAGTTTTCTGTTGGGTGTAAGTCAAACATAAGCATCAGTAGGAGCAGCCTGAGAAAGGAGAATATGTAATAATGTGAGCTGGCTATCATCCATCACCGAGGAATCAAAGCCATGGTCATCCAACTGCTAAGTATAACCGACAGCACACAGAGGACTGGCTGGACCGGCCACGTCGTCCTCCTCCTCATCGGCGGCAACCGTCTGTTCTTGTGGATATAAAAGACTGCGGCCAAATATTGTGAAAGGTCTAGACAAGCTTTGAAATATATACGAAATAGATTTTTGGCGTTGCATACCACCCATTATAGACACCAACGAGTTTTAAAAAATCCTGAGAGTGCGTGTGTGTGCTTGCTTGTGGAAGTATTGAGAAAGCAGATAGAAGATGCTGCTGAAGGCTACTAAAGACAGAAACGGTGTGCTGAGAATGTACGGTGGACAAAGATCTTGTTTGGGATATCGCGGAGTTACTTGCCACACGAAAAGTGCCTGATACAATCCCTTCTCTGTAAAAATACTCTCACGCATGAGGATGTGTGTGCGATGCGGGAGCATGTCTGTGTATGTGCATATGGGTGTGTGTGTGTGTCAGAGAGAAAGAGAGACTATGGCTCAAACGAGAATTCGAGTAGGCTCTTTAACAACTGGCGGCTCTTTGAACTCCGGTGCCTCTCTCCGCGGCACGAGGAGCCATTTACATTTTACACGCGAAAATACAGTTTATGGCCCGGGCCAATCATCGCGCGAACCTCATTCCGCGGTCTCACACACGCTTATTCATCGCTCCGAGTTGTTCTTCTTATATACCTATAGATGCTTTTTTCTTTGTTTTTTTTTTTTTTTTTTTATTTCTTGTATCCATTTCTCTTTTTTTCCCATCCAGCCATCTCGCTCGTGTGAGAATACACGCGAGGTTCGCGTAACACACTCGACACGTCTATTCTCACACACGTCATGTAAATTCCTTGATGCTTATTAATCCAATCTCAATAGCCAGTATTTTAAATGAAAAATGGTGAGGTCGTGATAAGTTAACACGTGGTAAAAAAAAAGACTGACTTAAGAATAAGTAGAATAAGCAGATGAAGAAGAAAAGGAATGCGAGTGTAAAGAGCAAGTGGTGGAAGAGAGCGTATAAAAGAAACAGTGAACGTGTGCGCAAAAGTACAACAAGTTTGAGAGATGAAAGCAAGAAGTTGAGCCAGCTGAAGCAGGAGCACCAGCACCAGCAGCCACAGAGGCTGAGTAGAGGCAGTTGGTGTATATGCAGTAGGAACAGGCCCCGAGAGCTCCGAGAGGACCACACAGGATGCGGCACGCGCGCGCTCTACCGGGTGGCCCAGCACATGTCCCGGTCGGGAATACTCGGGTACTTACGCTGCTGATCGGGCAACTTCGGTTCGTCCCGGTGGTCGAAGATCGCCGAGGCCACACAGATCGCGCACGCGCGAACGCTTCCTGGGTGGCATTCACTCGCCGGACGGGCTGCCGGCAGGATCTCTAAACACTCGTGGTAGCTGGTTTGCTCGCGAGCCACTCTACAACCTGTTAGTGTCGAGCATCCACATATTATGCCCCTCCACTGGTTCCCTCCGCGCAGACCGAGCAGACCCAAGAGGCCCATTCTAAATACGTGTCGGTGTGTGAGTGTGCGTGCGTACCTGTGTCTTGTTGTGCGAAAGGACCGAAATATATATGAGAAAATGAAAGATAAAAAGAGATGATAAATAACTACTACGCTTGGATGGCTGGATCCTCTCACTGAGAGATCCGTCGCCTCGACACTAACTCGTACCCACGGGCCCCTACGGCATCACGAGCTTCTAATAAGATTCCAATTTGTCAATTAAAGGGAGGACGGGCCCCACACACCCCATTCTCAACTCGTCTCTTTTATCACTTTCTCGGGCCGGTCCTCTAATATGCTTATCCACTTTTCCACAGTGACGCTCAGCTTATCGTCCTACACACTCGCGCCGACATGATGAGACAGGAATATACCTTTCATTTATTTTTTAAATCTGTCGGCACGAGTGGCACGTATCATAACTTTTGTTTTGTTCCCTGCGTTATTCACGATCCCGGATCGAATTTCCGGTATTTCACGGTTGTAAAATTTCCTGCTCCTCATTATCTTCTTTACTTTTTATTCATTTATTTATAATTTACTTTTATTATTTATTTTCCTTCTCATACAGTTGTTGTTATTTTCCACTAACTTATTATTTTTCCTCATCGTCTTTAGTCGGCAAACTTATCGTCATTATCGTTTCTCTTCATTTTGCGGTTATTTTTTTAAATTTAGCTTTTTAACCCGCGGAGTTTATAATACACATTCATAGCACGCATCCCATTCAGATACACACCATATCAGCATCTTCATACATATACATATGTAACAACTCTCAGCGATGCCGTCATACAAGAAAGTTAATTGTCGAGTATAAAACCTTACAAAGGGCCAACCACATTTTATTGCGTGTCATACGCAACATCGTTACATACTTGCCTCAAGTAATGAGCTCTTACAGATGCTCCGGCCTTTTTTTATCTCCAAACACAGCATTAATCTCCGCTAAGACCCGACCATCCCTTTGTCTCGACCCCAAAAAATCATAACCTACGTCCTCGCTAAGACAGGGACCCGAGGGCGCGGGAAATTCAAACTGACCGACCCGGGGCCACAGCCCGAATCGGTATTTAGACGAAAAATAGGGCGAGCTGATTATCGGATCGGCTCGTAGGTTGTAAAGCATCGGCAGGCATTATCTTTTCTTAGCGAACGCTTACGTCGTAGCTCGTTTCTCCTCGTTTTTTGTTTATTCACCAAGCGAACTGGTTTTGCGGTTATATTCCTCCACACAACACAACATTCGACATTCTCTCTTTCTTCCTTTATCATCCAGCGAGCGAAACTACGCTAACTCATTTCATCCCGTCCAGCTCGTGTAGTATCTCCAGCCTCGTCCAACTCATCCGTCTGTTCACCTCCGTCGCAGGTTTTGCTCGGCACATAGACCAGTACCCAGAGCGAGCTATCGGAGCAGCCTCACTATGGGAATGGAAACTACAAACTCAACACCGAGTTGTAACCAAACCCAGCAAGATATTTTTCGGGTACGCAATACAAATATTACAGCGACACTGAATCTCCTCTTACAACAGCGATATCAGAGTTTAGTATCAATAAATCTTAACATTTGTTCTCCAGCTATTAAAATCCATTACAACTGGTTATTAGCTTATTCATATGTGGATACGCACTGATATTTATTGCTGCTCCGACTGGTCATGTATTTATATTCATATTTATATTTGTCCATTACTGTTAGTTAACTAAATAATTCGGACACTAAACAAAAATAAACTACGATCGTTGTACCAAAAGATAAATTATAAATAATCACGGTACCAAAGTGGTAACCATATGAATATGATTTATAGCGTTCGCGCGTGGAGACAAAGGAATGCTCGTCTCTCTTTCTTTCTCAACATTTTTTTTTCCTTTTTTATTCTCGTTGGATTCGCGGCGTCCACCTTGACTCCCGCGATCCTCTTGGCCCTTTCCCGTGTGTTGGTACCGCGAGACAAGGACACCAAATAAGAAACAGAGTAACTGAATAAGCCTATACCTATACATATATACAAAGAAAAGAATAAATATATGTATGTATATATATAAAGAGTCCAAGCAAAAGCCAGAGTCAGAGTCAGAGCCAGAGAACTGAGAGCTGAAGGAATAGGCCATTCCACTTATACGCTGCTCAGATTCAATTAACTCTCCACCTTCTTCACTCTCTGTTTCCCATCTCAGATTTACCTCCTTCCAGTCCTCTCTTTTCAGCACATACCATTTATTTGTTGTCTCCAGAGGACAATTCTCGCGGTAACTAATAAAAAATTGAAATTTTCTACTGTTAAATTTGTATCGGAAAAAAAGTTTATTTATTTTTGTTAATTATGGCGCTGGCCAGTTGGCGAAAAAAAAAAAAAAACCGAGAGTAATTTACGGTAAAGTTTGTGTTGAACCAGAGGATCATGAGACGCATTAGTTCAAAGGAGAGGAAAGAGATAATGATAATTCGGGTCTCGATCACGTGAGAAAGCGGCTCTGCGTGCGATAAGAGGGTAAGAATCCTCACGCCTGACGGTTTCGCGCCCAATTCCCTCGGGCTTACTTACTTACTTACGTATTATTTCTGATGTATGTTGCCAGCTTTTGTTACTTTTATTTTTTTTAATTATAATAAATAAATAAAACATGGATTTGCAACTGTGTCGGATTAATTACAAGATTTCTGCGCTGGCGCTCAAGTGGGGAATTTAAGTTTCGGATTCGTGAATTTGAATAAAGTCAGAGTGCTCGTGTGCAATAACTCGTAACTTAATACGATGTGTGTAAATAGTCAGGGATAACTTGAATTTTCGTAGGAGCTAAAATGACGGAATGGTTAATAACTTTGATAGTTTTAAAGAAATTCCGTAAAACATATATCATCAGACACCAGCGGTGAGATTGCGAAGCGAAAGAACGAAGCTCTTGGTCCAGCATGTGAGAGAGTCGAGAGTTGGTAGAGTTCTCCACTCTCATCTGCGGATGATTTCTCTCTCTTTCTCTTTTCTTCTTTCTCTTTCACTCGACAATAATTCGATCCTTAGCCTTTTGCCTATAATACTATCTCGCTCTTTTGGTTTCCCACGAGAACCACCGCCGCCGCCTTCTGGAATGTCGCTCGCCCCTCTCACCCCCACAGCATCCCGCGTACTTCCCCGCGCTCTCACTCCAATAATTCTTACTCTCTTTCTCTTGTTTTATTTTTAACGTAATCCTTATTCACTTGCACACCATCTTTACCCTATAAGCTCTCACGATTCTCATTCTGCTTCAACTTCTTTTAATATCTAACGGGGTGTGCATTTTATTATTAAAGGTGTGCATTTATTATCTTCGAGTGTTAATTTTTTTAATGAAAAAATTTTAATCTACGTTTTGTTACAGGGTGTGCATATTTTATCTGGGGGTGTGAATTTTTTTTTCAGGGTGTGCATTTTTTATTCCAGTCTAGATATTTTTTACATTTGTACTCATTTGCTGTTACAAAATGTCCATATTTTACTTCAGTATGGATTTATAATATGAAAGTATCCAATTTTCCAGTAAGGGTGTGCATTTTTTCTTAGAGAATGTGCATTTTTGTTTACAGGGTGTGCATTTTTTATCTCAGTATAGATTTGTAATTTCGGTGTAATTATTTGTTACAGGGTGTGCATATTTTATCTTGGGGTGTGAATTTTTTTTCATGGTGTGCATTTTTTATTGCAGTCTAGATATTTTTTACATTCGTACTCATTTTCTGTTACAAAATGTCCATATTTTACTTCAGTATGGATTTATAATATGAAAGTATGCAATTTTCCAGTAAGGGTGTGCATTTTTTCTTAGAGAATGTGCATTTTTGCTTACAGGGTGTGCATTTTTTATCTCAGTATAGATTTGTAATTTCGGTGTCTTTATTTGTTACAGGGTGTGCATATTTTATCTTGGGGTGTGAATTTTTTTTCATGGTGTGCATTTTTTATCTCAATCTAGATATTCCTGTATTTACGTCGGTATTTTATACATCAGTACTCATTTGTTGTTACAGGGTGTGCATGTTTTACCTCAGTATAGATTTATAATTTGAAAGTATGCAGTTTTTCAATAAGGGTGTGCATTTTTAACCTCAGTATAGATCTGTAACTTGAGTGCCTTTATTTGTAACAGGGTGTGCATAATTTAAAAAAAATTTCAATAAAATAAAAAAGCCGTTTAAAATTATTTTACAACGAAAAAAAATACCAGAAACGAATAATGAGTATATTTTCATATATTTTTAATATGTGGAATTTAAGTATTAAAAAAAAATATTTTCGTAAGACTCTTGTACTAGTGATGAACTTAAAAGATTTATGACTCTTCAGGTGGTTATGAATGGGATTCTTTTTTATTAATGGACCCGAAAAATTTAACGTTTAGACACGTTGGGCGCTTATTCACGTTCCGTGACTAATTTCTCTACTAATTGTTTAAGTCACCTCCGTTACAACATTGAGCATTTGTAGTTTCACACTTTTTAAAATAACTCAACAAACTAAAATTAACAACTAGACGACCCACCAGATTGACTTTAGCTCAATTTTTTAGTAAAAATTTACCGCGAAATCGCCAACAGACCAAGTAACCGTGGACTTTATTGCCTCGAATCGAGAGCAGAGCCATCGTGTCGTTCCACCGTCGAATAAATTGCTTCGAGAATCCTCTTGCCCGAGTCTTCTCGATCTAATCGCCGTTTAAACGAGTCACGGGAAAATATTGTTGCGACAACCCGCTCCATTGTATATATATTCAGTCCTTTTTTTCATGTCATTCTCAAACTTTTTTATTTTATTTCTGCCGTTTAGTTGTATCTGCACCTACTTGCTACCATACACTCTCACATTACACGCCGGCTAATAATAATAGTTTATATTTATTGCTACCTGATGCATTACTGCTGTGACTAACTTTATAATAAATATATTACGGTTACAAATAATGTTATGACTAATTTATACAATAAATTTTTTTATTAAAAACTTTAATACCGTTTTTAAATTTAAATTTTTTAAATTATTTATGAGTAGAAAATTTTAAATTATTACCGCTGGTAATTAATATTTAATAAATGTGTTAACAAATAATAATAATAATTAAATTTGTTTGCATCACCGTAACATGTTTTCTCCAAGTCCAGACGTAATACGAAACCTGTGGCCATACGAAGCGGTTCTTTGCTTATTAATAATAATAATAACAATTTAAATAAAGTAATAATAACCGTGATTGTATACAAGAATATTTATTTTCATGTGCACTTGCACTCGATGCACTCAGTGTGCACTTGGTTTTAAAAAGATGTCAATAAGTATTTTGTCTACGAAAAATAAATTTTAGTTTTTACAACTGAAATTTGTGATAAATTTCATTATGTGATTTTTTTTTTTAAATATTTGAGAGATGGAAAGAGGAAACTTATGGACGGTAAGTAAGGCAGGAAATTATTTTTCATTAGGTCAAGGAAGGGAAGTCAAATTGATACGAAAAATAAGTGGCTAATAGTCAAGTTAACATCAATTTACTAACACAGGTTGACATCAAATTGATGCTAATTTTGCATCATTTAGATGTCAAGTTGCAGCAGTCAATTGACGTCAAATTTTTAGTACAGTCTTAGCTAATTTCAAGCCAACAGTTCTAAAGTATGGAATTTCTGTCAAGTTGATCTCAACTAACTGACGTCAATTTTCTGATAAAAAATTCTTGCAATCAGGGAACTAAGTGGACGTTTACTGTCATCTCTGGGCAGTCAGAGTAACTAGTGTGTCTCATATCAGAGATAGGTTTTTGTTCCACTCTTATCGGCATAGCAGGTTTCAAAATTTTGTTATTTTGGATAAAAAACAAATATTGCAGTTTCGTAACTTATCAATAAAATTAAAAAAAAACTGATATTGAAATAAATGTGATAAATAATTTCAATTTAGCAAATTGCATGCTAAGAAACAAATTTTTTTTAAGGAAGGAGGCAAAGAAAAATTTGAAAAAAATCCAACTGGATTTTTTTCCAGATTAATGGGAGTTTAGCGTTTCTACAGTTCAAGTTGCAAAAAAAACTTTCTAGGAATCGTCGTAAAATATTATAGAATGACAATGACTGCTAGTGATTAATCATCGATGTATGGTCAATTAGGAAAGAGCGAACACAAAATAAAATAAATTTATTACTTCCATAATTCAAAAAATATATTTGGGAAGATGAGGAAAAATGAATATTTTCGAGTCTACCGAAATTTGTACTTTTCAAGTCTGATAAATTATGTCGTTACACTAAACGATAATCAATAACGATAAGGTACACAACCACCTGTCTGTCTAAACAAAAAACACTAAAGAGCTTGCATGTCATACAACAGCAACAAGTTATAGATTTTGTAAACTATACAGATTAGTATCACTCTGTTATCAACTCTACTGTCGGTCACCGGGGCAAAGTGACCATCCGAACTCTACACTGAAACTTTCTGTAAAAAAATTTAGTCGCAATATAAAATTCTCACTCAAAAATTGAATTTTCAAAAAAACCGCCTTTTTTCAAATTTTCTTCCGATTGAAAAAAATTAATTAATTGTCCTTTTAAAAAAATTTTTCCAGCCGCTCTAATTTTGATGACTATCTAAGTACGAAAAAAAATATTTTTCGAAAGAATTTGGTCTAGATAACCTTCGACAGCTCGTCAATTTATCATGACATTGATTTTCCTTCGCAACTCTACACAAAAATAAATAATTTACATAAAACCTTGTGGTCAATCTAGTAATTAGAGTTCACGGTTCTATCAAGGCTCAATTCATCAATCATTACTCATTACTCATTACATTACTCTTCATTATTATCCACCCATATATCACAAATTACAATTAATAATTACAATTTGAACTTTCCAAAAATTATCACCACATATATAAAATTATTAAAATAAAAATTAAAAATGCACACCGTCGTATAAAAATATTTACCGTGATTTAAATACCAGCAGATCTGTCTAGTTTACCTATAACGCGGGTGTAATATATATACACATATATATAGATAGGTATATATTTAACAAGGAGGGGAGAATATTATACCGCCGCTGTATGATAACTCAGTCGAGTTTCAGTATTCGTGGATGCACCTCATTTTATCTAAATCATCAATTAAAAATATATATTTATATAAAATATATCACTGATTATGTCCAATAGATAATTGACAGCCTAATTACCAATTTTTATAACGCATCTGTCAAACTTGACATTTTGTCACCGGACCCAAAACAACAAATTTTAAAAAAAATTATCAGTGTTACGAAATTTTGGTGTTGAATTTTTAGAAAATATTTTTGAAAAAAAACCAGGTAAGTAATTTGTCAATCTTTTTAATGTCAACTTGTTAAACGTGTTTTGTAATAGTAAACTAGCTGTCAAGGACATTTTTAATAAATAAAAAAAAAATAATAAATGCGCAGGTCAAATATTTTTTTTGAGTCAACAAAAGAATAATTTGAAATTTTAATAATTAAAATTCTTACTGTCGAAATTTTTCTCTTCCATGGGATCGATAAAACACATGCGCTCTTGTGCACAAGCCCAGATTTAGTTTTTTTTGTCTATTATCTCAGAATGACGCGATACAGCTGTTGATTATACAATATATATATGTATATAAATAAACAAACACGTAATA
Organism: Microplitis deprimator; assembly: GCA_964016945.1. Classification (NCBI taxonomy): domain Eukaryota; kingdom Metazoa; phylum Arthropoda; class Insecta; order Hymenoptera; family Braconidae; genus Microplitis; species Microplitis deprimator. The sequence continues at coordinate 622,637 of OZ024709.1, forward strand.
AATAATTAACTCGAGTGATTAATTGTTTGATTTAAAATAAATAACATCCTTGGATTGTAACAAAAGTGGCGATGACGTAAAGTAACGAGTAAATGGCGGGATTGAAAAAATACAAAATGTAAAATCAGTTGAACTTTGGAGTAATTATTTGAGAGAGGGTAACAAAAGTGGAGAAAAAATATTGATCGTGTTAATAGTTTTAACATCCAATTCACGTAACAGCTATTTATAGGTATGAAATAACTGCGGATGAGCACGTGTTGGGCGTTTACTTGAAACAAATATAGAAAATTATTACTTTTTTTTTCCCAGTTTTCTTTGTTTGTATTTGGTTTTTTTTTAGAACGATAAATTATGAAAAAAAAAAATATTTTAAAAAATTGCACTTATAGTCTTTTAAATTTTCTACATATGCATATTTTTAATTTTTTTTTTTGTGTAATTGATTTTTTTGAAAATGATAATCCAAAAATTGTTAATTGTTATTGAAGTTAGCCGACATCTAATAATTTTTGAAATATTTTCAGAACGATAAATTATGAAAAAAAAAATATTTTAAAAAATTGCACTTATAGTTTTTTAAATTTTCTACATGTGCATATTTTTTTTTTTTTTTTGTGTAATTGATTTTTTTTAAAATGATAATCCAAAAATCGTTAATTGTTATTAAAGTTAGCCGACATCTAATACTTTTTGGAATATTTTCAGAACGATAAATTATGAAAAAAAAAATATTTTAAAAAATTGCACTTATAGTTTTTTAAATTTTCTACATGTGCATATTTTTTTTTTTTTTTTAATTGATTTGTTTAAAAAAAATAATCAAAAAATTGTTAACTGTCTGCTAACTGCAGGACCATTTTTTTACGCGCATTAAAAACTGAGGTAAAGATTAATGATAAATTTTAATTTGTTATTGTGACCTTGGCCGAGTGTCTGACTATTAAAATTTTTTCTACTGATTTTTTTTTGACTCGAATTTGTTTTTAAATAAAAGAATTAATAAATTTGATCGTCTATTTTTATAAACAAAATTTAAAAGTAAAACGTCGGGATAAAATTTTATTCAGGATTCAAAATTTTAAGTAAAAAACAAAAAAAATCAATTAAATTTTTCAAAAAAATCTTTTCAAGTGATTTGTTATCAGAATTATTTATCTTATTGATAGTAAGAAATATAGATTAGGAAAAAAACACAAAGATGGAAGTCGAATTAAAAATAAGACAAGTATGTGAGATAATTAATTTAATGAGTTTCATTATCTGACGATAGTTATTTTGTTGGCCTAGATTCTGAGGCGTTGATTTGGGTAATTAAGTTTTTTTTAAGGCGATGGAAAATATATTTTTGATTATTTGCAGTTAAATGTCTGAAGAAACGCAACAGGTTGAGCTGCAGAGCGAGACGAACGGAGTGGACCCAAAAATGGAGAAAAGTGAAAAGAGTCCGGAGAAACCGGCGGCCAGCGGAGCGTCTTTTGGAGCGACTTTCAAAAAGTTTTCGAAATTCGGAGACACTAAGAGCGATGGCAAGACCATTACGCTGAGTCAAAGTGATAAGTGGATGAAACAGGCCAAGATTATTGATAAAAAAATAACCACTACGGACACGGGGATACATTTTAAGAAACAGAAGTAAGAGAAATTTTTTTTTTGTTCATGAAAAAAAATTGAGTCGATAATTTAATCAGGGGTGTGCTGCACACCCCAGATTAAATTCATCGCTGTCGTGAAATTTTTATCTGAAGAGAAATTTATCTGTGATTAGAATCAAGAATTTGATATTTTAATTATGGGTGTGCATTTTTGGGTGTGCATCGTAAGTCATCTTTTATAGATTTTTTATCTTCAGAATTTTTATCACAAAATAAAAAAGTGGAAGTCTGGATTAAATATTAGGGTGTGCAGCACACCCTGAATTAAATTTATAACTATAAAAATTTTAATGATAAAAAGCAAGTATCTAAAATTAAAATTCTGGGGTGTGCATTTTTTGGTGTGCAATATAATTAATATTCAATCACTACATTTTTATTTTAAAAAATGCATTTAAATTTAAACTATAGGTGCCAGATTTAAATGCCAGGTTGTGCATTTTATTTTTGGTGTGCAGCACACCAAAAAAAATTTTCATAGAAATCCACAGTAATTATAAGTTTTTATTTTGACTTGAAAAAGTTTCCGTAATAATAATTAAATTGGAATCTTAAATACTGGGGTGTGCAATTTAATAAAAAATGAAATTAAAATTTAAAAATGTGCATATTTTTCATAGATTGATGAAATTAAATATGGAACAGTACAAAACATTCCTCGAGGACTTGGCGAAAACCAAAAAAGTCGAATTATCTGAAATAATGAACAAGATGGCGAGTTGTGGAGATCCTGGTGTGAGTTCTTCCGTAGCCATCGCCGTAAGTTACCCCATTCATTACCTCCCTATCAACCGATGAATACAAAAATAACGGGGAATTTTATTTCGAAAGGGAAAAGCTTCATCGACCGTCGACAGACTTACCGACGTCTCGAAGTACACGGGCTCCCACAAGCAGCGTTTCGACGAATCCGGAAAAGGCAAAGGGATTTCAGGCCGAAAGGACGTTCACGATGGCTCCGGATACGTCCAAGGATACCAACATAAAGACACTTATAACAAACAGTAGTCTTCTCACCTTAATGTTTTCTTCATCAATCACTCACACTTCCCATCAAATTTTCCATCTATCAAAATATATATAAAAATAGATATATATAAAAAAAAAAAAATCAAATGTCATTTTTGACAGTTAAAAATAAATTTTCAAATTCATCATGAATAATTACTTTTTTTTTACAATAAAAAATTTTAATGTTTCAGGTATGAATCATACTGTTTAAATATATACATATATATATTATTATATTGCACAAAAAAATTTTAATGCATTTCAATAAAAACATTTATTTAACATATTTTTTATTCGACATTTTTTTTTATCGATTACAATTTTTTTTTTTTTCAATAATCAATTAATCAATTAATTAATTAATGTACTAAATAAAATAGAGTACAAAAAAAAGAAAACAAAGTTTTCAGACAATCGATAAAAATGATATTTTATTTTTATAATTAATAATTTATTTATTAATAATAATAATAATTAAATCTGGCAAGATATCATCTAAATAATTAAAAAAATACTGCAATAAACAACGTCCGCAAAATCCATTAAATTTTTTAATTTAACAATTTATAATTATTAATTAATTAATAATATACTTTTTTTTTTATATATAATCAATATAATACACAAAATTGTTTACATATAAATAAAATAAATCTATGTATAAATAAAAAATAAAAAAGATGAATTTTAAACTAAAATAATGTAACAATAAGTGATATTGAGATACAATTGCACCGACAGCAACATAATTATTATTATTAATTTATAATTTATAATAAAATATTTTGTAAATTTAATAATTTAATTTAAACAAAATGCTTTGGAATTAATTTGAAGCAATAACTAATAAATTTGTATTTTAATTACAACATTACGCAGGCCTCAATAAATTGTGCGTTCATCGATCACTTGACCGCAACTTGCCCAGGGCCAGAGCCTAGAGCTCAAGTTCACATTAATAATAATAATTATTATTTATAATTCTGTTAGAGTGTCAACGGACGCTCGGAATCGAGACCTCGTGATATCGGCGACAGTTTTACTGCACCCGATACCGGTGCCCTCTATCCTGGATACGATTTCGTCTTTGAGGGCGCAGAGGACGCGGCGGTCCTGTCGGTTATTTACCGGCGCGATCTGCAGGGCGTCTTGGACGTCGACCAGAGCGTTCTCTAGCTGACCGATGTCGACTTTAGCCTTTGCACGGGCGTAGAAGGCTTCGTAAGACGAGGGTCTGGTGTTGAGGGCTTCATCTGCAAGCTCGATTGCTTCTTCGCATTCCTGGAGAACATCAACGGATTAAATAATTAGTAAGAGCCGGTTGTTTATTAATATCTAGTAGGAATAAAAGTTATTGTGTAGGAGACTTACATTCATTTTGCGCTTGCATCTGCTTAGATTAAGCAAAAAGTTGAGCTTAAGTTGGTTAAAAGACTGCCGATGAAGCATAACGTTTCCATGCTCTTGATTCTGAGCATCGTGAAGCAGCTCTGGAGCGCCGGGAAACTTTCGGAGAGCATACGCGTACCTGTGGGACGCTTCTTTGAGCCGGCCTTTGCGGTAGAGCACGTTGCCGTCTTCTAGAAGTTTGTTGAGAAGAATGAGAAGAACGTCTGGTTTGCCCTGGGCCATTGCCCAGGTAGCGGGACCTAGTTTCGCTCCTCTGCGCAAGAAACACTGAACAACTGGGACATTTCTGCAGCCGATCGCACGGTCTAGTGGCCTCATTCCGTGCAAATCGACGTGTTCGATTGCTGCGCCACGTTCTAGGAGTAATTGGACTAATTTTGGGTTTCCTTGAAAGGCTGCTAAGTCTAGAGGAGTTCTACCAGTCTTGTCATTGGCGCTGATGTCTGCTCCATGGTCAAGAAGATTCTGGGCAGCTGCTACGCGGCCACGGACACAGGCCCATCCTAAGGCAGTCAATCCTTCTCTGTCAGTGGCCTCTAGGATGGATCCTTTTTCGAGGAACATGTCTATTAGATTGGTGTGGCCTTCACAGGCAGCCATCATCAGGGGAGTGCGGCCCATTGAGTCTCTCTGTTCCAGCAGAGCTGCCGCCTCATCAAGATTCGTCTCCGTTGATGTGGAGAGTGAGGACTGGAGAAGACGTTCTGCGGTTCCCCAGTGTCCTTCACGCGCTGCTAGCATCAGTGGTGACAATCCTTTGGCGTTGGTAGCAAGTGGACTGGCACCACGAGCAAGCAGAGCTGATACTGTGGCCGTGGACCCGTGAGCTGCGGCTATTGTCAGTGCAGTCTCGCCGATCAAACTGTCTGGACGGTCTACTGTTACTTCGGCCATGTCCAAAAGGTACTCGACTATCGCTTCGTGGCCTTGAGAAGCTGCTGCTACTACTGCCTGCTGCGCTGCCTCTTCGCGAGAAGTATCAGAAGCTGTGTCTTCAGAGTCTTGGTTTGGTAGCACCCAATCACATGCCAGAAGATATCCGACAACAGAAAGTCTTCCTTGGCGAGCTGCGTGGACCAATGGACACTGTCCAGCCATGTCAGCATGACCCAGTGAAGCTCCAGCAGCTGCCAATCGTCTCACGACATCACAATGACCTCGCGACGCAGCCAAAGACAAGGCCGTGCAGCCTTGACTGTTTGTTAACTCAACATCTGCGCCGAATTCCAGCAAAAGTGATACCATTTCTACGGAACCCTCGTGGGCGTACATACAAAGTACTGGAGCATTGCCCAAGTACTCGGTAATATGATTTGGAGATGCTCCTGCCAGCAGGAGTAGTCTCGATACTTTGACATTGGGACTGTAGATGTTCCGAAGTGTACAGAGTGCTGATGAGACGCAAGATGTTGAGGAAGTGATCCACCAGGCTTGGAGATCTCGGGATGGCCAACTGGAGGTAACGCCTCTGTAGACGTGGGCTTTCAGCACATGGTGTCCTAGTTCTAGGACTCGATCCCCATCGAGTGGCGCTTCCAGCCGAGACAGGCGGAATGCTATTGCACTGTGACCCAGACGTAAATCACAGAGGAATTTTGTTGACTCTCCGTCGTCACGTCTGATCAGCCATTCCCTGAAGCTGGGGTGAAAGAACATGTACGTGTCGTCCAGACGTTTCACGAGGAACCCAGAGAGCATCTGCAATCAAATTCATTCCATGTCATTACATTGGATTTTTCAGAATTATACAAAACTTACTCAAGTTTCCAAAGCAGCGTAAACATTCATCAGTCATTATTATGATAATTATGTATACAGATTGATATTTATGGCAAATTACTTACTTTGAATCTCTGCAAGAAGTCTTCCCATGAAACAAACTGGTCAGTGTAGAGTGAATTTACGGAGTAGAAGATTTCTGGCAAAGTCAGAGGGTACAATGCAGCCAAACAAACGCCTAAAAGCGGCTGAATCTTCTCAAAAGACGTGGCAGTGGGGAACCGAAGATTGAAATGCAACTGGAAGATTTGAGCCAGCGACACTGGAAGCACCTGGAAGGCATAAATTCTATAAGATATGAACCTTTATTCATCTACTGATGCCAATCGCGGGATAATGAACTGCGAACGTACCTTGTAACTCGCTGATTTAGCGACAAGATGGCCACTTTCAATGAGATCAAGCGTTAATTTGGCAAACAGAAAGCTTCCGCCGGCAAGCGAAAGCAAATGCGAAGCGAATCGCGTTTGATTCGCACCGCAGGAAGACTCCTTTCCATTCACAGATGCCGTGACGTTGGCCTGTATTGCAGGGTTCTGCGCGCATCTGTAGTTTATGTAGTCCGCCAAATCCCGTGAGATATTGCTGCCAGCCGGGTCGTTTGTGTTTCTGTCCAAGGAGATCCTCGTGTACGGGAACTGTTTGGCGCATTCGCGCAGTTGGGTCCTGACACTGCAGACGATTTTGAGCCATCCGGGGAAATTGGGCGCGTGTCTTGTCAAGAATGAAGCTATCGTGTCACCCCGATCAGGTCGATGGTACTCGGCCTCACAGATGGCGTCAATCAGGATCACCTACAAAGCAGCAGACGGTTGTTTAGTTCAAGGCGAAATGAGGTTGCTAGACATAATAACAAGAAGAAAACGTTTATGAATAATGATAACCTACCATATTGACTTCTGGCAGTCTTCCAGACTTTCGGAGACTCAACATCGGTTCAATGATGCCACGTGAGAGCGCTAAATCCGGATCAACAGTGCACTCTCGTTGCGAAAGAGAGCCCTGAAGATGCGGTTCGGAAAGTAAGTACTCACGGTAGGCAATCAATTGCGGGGCTTGGCACAATTGCGCGGCCAGCGAGTGAATGAGATCTGGTACAAGGCACGTGCTATTATTATCCGCCTGGCAAAAATGATAAGCGACAACATGCGCAGCTAATTGTCGGATTTTATCATTTGTGTTTTTTATGCTCTGCTCAAAACCAGTGACTGGTATCTGTTTATCTGGAAGATCTTCGTCACATTCGGCTATTTCGGCACGGAGTGACTGTTCTCTTCGCCGACCAAAGCAGCTGTACTCAACGAGCTGTAGAATCAAAGCTGTCTTACCGGTTCCCGGAGAACCGGTCATCAAAACTCCAGGACTGGATCCTTTGATGACTGTCTCCAATTCTTGAAGCAACCAATTTCTGCCGGTGAACAAAGGCTCCCTTTCAATCAACGGTACTTCAAAGAACAAAGGCTTCAGGGTAAGTTGAGCTGTCAAGTGAGGAGGAACAAATCGTAATTTTGAATCGATCGGTTTAACATTTCCATTACGGGCACTTCTTCTTGCGCAAGACCGACGTTTATTCAGACCGGTATTGTCATCTGGCTCTTGATGGGCTACATTTGAGTGACGGCGCGATGTCAGGGGACTCGAACTGCTGCCATTAGAAAGTCCAGACACCGAAACTGACATGGACATTGACATGGAGGTCGAAGCTGAAATGGAGGTCGATATCGAAGCTAAACTTCCTGCTGAATCACAGTCACGTTTCCCCTTTATTTTTGACTTTCCTTTGGTTTTCGAACTGCTAGTTCTCAGCGCCGCGGCTACTTCTGCCTCGCTCGAGGTCCCCGTCAGCGTCGACACCGGACTGGTGTTTGTGGAGGCCATCGTCTGCTGGTCGAAACTCGTCAGGCTGCTGAACGAGGTGTCGTGACCCCGTGGGTCCAAACGGGTCGCGGGTCGCACACACGTGGCCCCCGAGGGTGGCCGATTCGATCCAGGGAAATCTGTCGTATCGACCGCGGGGTTCGGCCGCAAATTACTTGACCCGAGGAGCAAACCCAACCGCATATAGAGGTCAGACTGCGAAGACTTTCGCGTTTTTGTAGACAATGGCTTGACGCTTCCTCCTTCATCGTCTGTAATCACAATAAACAACATCATTGTTATTATTTTATAGAGTGAATGTTAGAGATTAGATGCAGGCAAACTCCATGATGCACATAAACAAAAGTTATCAGTTCCCAATGATTTTATTCTGATAATAATGTGATTATTCTCTATAAAAATAAAACAAACAACAAGAGCTCGGGTGATTTATTTTCATGCTGGTGCTGGTAAAAATATTAAAGAAAAATAAAGAAAAAGAAAACAATGCTGGATGAGTAAAATAAAATAATCCACACGATGAATAAATTATCCTGCCTGTAGCTCCGCGGTTGGATGCAAATTGCTGGCTGGCTGCTACATCGGTGACTTTTCTAGTAGGGGTCACGAGTCGCGTGAGCCTGTCATCTTTGGTTGGTGGATCAATCAGCTGATTTAATCCATCACTGGCAGTCCCCTGACTCGTGCTCCAAAGTGACTTTATTTTACCGAGCACGACTCCTGGCCATCTCGAGGTACCCTCCCAGGAAGTGGTCATCCACGCTAATTCATTTAGTCCATTATCATGATATTTATAAATTACAACTTATATCCGACTAATTGTCAACTTTAAACTCAAATAAGTGATGAAATGAACAAGTTTGTTACCTGATAGCGCTGATGGATTGTCGACGTCAACGGGACTACATTTTTTGGCTCTCTGTGATGCAAAGGGGCTGCGAAGACCTTTGGGATTGAGAAAGAATCTCCGTCGCTGGTTAGGTGGCGTCGGGCAGCCTGATGGAGCAAATTAAATACAAATATGAATTGAGTAAATTAGATAGCAGGTGTTGGATGATAGATGAATAGACTTGAGTATACGGTATGTGCAAGATGATCTATGATGGATATTAATATACGGACGTACACTCAAGACCGAGAGGTTTAATGATAAATTGATGAGAAAGTAATAAAATCATCAGCAATTTAAAATAAATAGTAATGATAATAAATAGCCGGTATTGATATTTACTTGCTGCCATATGTGATTTGTGCCTCGACGTCACTGACTCCGGGAGAGCTGGTGGCTTGCCCTTAGGACCTTTTCCGGTTATGTCTTGGCCCTGTTGCAAATTAAAAACTTTATTACATCTCTCAGCACTGAACGGATTTAAGATTTATTTCAAAGCCTCAGTTGCTTGCTTATGGTACTTTTTTTTTGTTATTGATAATAGTTTTTTGTGCAAGCTAAGCAGATGTGAGGATTTGAGATGCTGACGGGATAAAATCGAGTCGACAAGTCAAGAGGCGTCATCATTGAATGGACCCGCCAACACTAACCGATCTCGTTTGCTAACTTTGTGCTGGGGATTTATACAATCGTAGGCTGAGCTGTTGAGGATTTAATGTCCTCATTGGATTATATCAAGCTTTTATGCACACACACACTTGTACTCAAACGCATATATGGTATTTGCGTGTAGGCGTATAAATATTTCGTTTTTGAATCTTGATGCGTCATTCAACGCCTTCAGATTTACTTTTTACTCTTATTATCGGGTGAACCAACCGTCTGGGGACATATTTCCGAGGCTTAAAATGGTACTTACATGTGAGCGGTAGACGATATTCGACCGGGAAAACTTTGATTTTGGCAGCGGACTGCTACAGAGTGAGTTGATGGCCGATGGATCCTCGTTGTCATTCCAGTCGTCAATGGCAATCATGGATACCGGTTCGGATGAGCTGAATCCGGTGTCGTAGTGAGTGACGTCGTCCCGTATTTGACGATCTGGTGCGTCGTGACAGCAAATGGGACATGCCTCGCTGCGGAAGAGACAGGAGTAGCAGCGTTCGTGCCCGCAGGAATCAATCAGACGTCGCTTCTTGCCCTTATCAAATGGCATCTCGCAGGAGGGACACATTGAGCCGGCCAGCATTCCCGTGGACTCGACCAAGGCGCGGATCTGTGCCAGATCTTTAAATAAACAATAAATCCATTATATGCTATTTGTTTGTGGATGTTTATTAACGGTACGGAGGATGGCTTTAAAGTTTAAATGGTCGTGTTGATTGTTGGCTCTGTTGTTGTTGTAAAAACATTATTATATTATGAATGGCATGTAAGAATAATATAGGATAGTGACCTGTTGAAAAATCACGGGGTCATTTACTTAAGTTTAACTCAAAGTCTACCTAAGGTTTATAATCCTCCTCGACTTCTCACGATAGTATCAGAGGCTCGTGTAATTTATGATTTACGATCGAGAGGAGCCAGTACTTTCATACCAAACGACCAGCTAGAAACACTCTATTCCAACTTGTATAACCCTTTACTTTTATTCTATATATATTTATACACGTGATCCATAAAATCCCGGAAGAAAACTGTTCTTAGAGTTAGTTTACTGGTAATGTCGATCGGCAAATTCGACAAGCAGTGTTCGATCCTTAATAAATAATATCTCGTATTATTATTACAACTATTATTTCATTTTTTACTTTAATAAAACTCTTATCGCTCTTTTTATCTCATCGCGGTTTACTATTTCACCATTTCAACAAAAATACATGCGCTGTTTTTTCTTCAGAGTGACTTTTTACTTGAACGCTGTCTTAATGGAAAAATTCCACCGCTTGCTTAAAGGTACGAGCCGATAATTTTGTAGAAAAAGTTACCCAAAAAATTTGAGTTGTGTTCCGGCTAAATTTCGAATTGGGCGATGCGTTTCCGTGACTCAAAAAAACTACTTCTGGGAACGTATATGTGGAACTCCTTTACTTTGAAAGAAATTATTTTTTTCTGTGTACATTTGCATGCAACGACAACTGTGTCTCCATAAAAAATGACTATTATGAGTATACTAAAGTGAATTTTGCAGAACGGTCGGCTATATGTCCGACAAAAGACATTCATGGAACCATTCAGCTCCAGACCGACACAGTCCACAAAAAATTTGGTATACTGTAAAATGACGTCGGTCAAAAATATTAATTTCAACTGTCCCAAGAAAAAGTGCAAACTCGCATCGCGAGTTAATAAATTTATCAGCTCGTGATATTGTAGCTAACGTGACAAGTTACAAGATTCTTAAAAAACACCTTTTATTACACCAGTTTGTAGGAACGTTACAACAAATTGATAAATTTTCTCTCCAGTATTCTACTAATGACGCAATCCATAAATATAACACAAGGTTACTAGAAAGGTTTGTAATTACCTCCGGCGCCTGTCAGTCTATCTAACCGATCATACGAATTCCTTAGACATTACATACACTAAAATATATATATATATATATATTATACATTATATATATTTGATACATTAAGATTTATATCTACATCTACATCTACGCATTTAAATCTTTTAAACTAAAAACGTGGGAATGCCTGCGCGCAACAGTAAAGTTATATATATATCTATATATATTTTTACAATATAACAAAAGATCGGTAAGGCTTTAGACAGACTGTAAGGCACAGCTTAAAAGAAGGGAATAAATACAAAAGGAGAGTTAAGTTTGAAGTAGAGAGTTGGAAAATAGAAACGAGTAAACAGGTGGTAGGTAACTCTTAGCTCTGTAGTATTGCTTTAGGTCGAACATTCGCTTAATCGTGTTCTCGCTCTCTCGCTCAAACTCGGTCTTGTAGTTGGGCGGTTACCAGACAATATATTTTACTCTTAAGAGTAGTCTACAACTGCAGACACATTGCAAGAGGATTTTAACGAGCTCTTTTTCTTTCTCTCTCTTCTCTCTCTCTCTCTTTAATCTCAACTGAGTTGAACTAAAGATCTGCCAGAGAATACTAGAACTACTACACGGAGAAAACATTATTCTATAGCAGAGATTCAGAGGCTGCTCAAGTTCGAGATCAAAAAACGTAACGGTCGGTCTACACTAACGATCACCAATTTATCAAATTTACCAGACTGGGACAGCAAACAAATGAATTATTTTATTCAAACAATTGACGGTTGTTGTTAATAAAACAATGTAATGAATATAAGAGAAACAAAGTAAGACAAACAGCGAATTCGAGCTTCAAAAGGAATATAAACTCAGACGTTAGTCAGTTATATTACATCGTCAGTAGCGTAAGTACCGAGAAGGAGGAGGTCGACATGAGTGCGTTGACCCAGGTCTTACGGTAACCCGCAAGAAACAACTGCACACTGGAAACTGAAAACCTTGATATACCATTCTAAATCACTTTGTGCACTCCATTAACTCGCAAACTCGCGAATTGTACAGCCAACGCGGGCGCAATAAAAAAACAATTCAAATTTTCGCGCGCTTGGATTCAAATGAGCCCGACAGGCGGCTACGGCTGACTGCGCCTTCTCGCACCCGAAATTTGCTAATAGCCTTTAATAACAGGTCCGTAATTATGTTCTCTGCTCACTACAGTGTAACTGAAAGGCAAAACATAAAAAGCAGCTGTCTAACGCGCTCTATTTATTCGCAGATCATAAAAGATTAATATTTTAAATTATCTGACGTCTATTGACGTGCATTCAAGCGAATTAAAAATATCCTTTGAGTATTTATATTTTATTTTATTTCATTTTATTTTATTTTATCGTTTCTCGGAGCGAGAATTAAAACCAAGAGAATTCCGATTTAAAAGTTAGGAATGAGTCGTTAATTCGATCCATTAGTCCACTTAGTATTTCACCTCGCGATTTGAATTTACAACCGGCGGTTCTCGGTATCTTGACATTATAAAAATGTAAATAATGAAATATTATAAAAATAGTGTTTTTACATTCTTGCCAGGTAAAATATACGAGATAAGACCAGGGAGATAAAGAAGAAGGCGCCCTGGTATTCCTCAGATTAAACCAAAGAGAATTTCCTAGTGAGTAAGACTGCACGGTGGTGAGAGATAGGAAGCTCAGATTAATCGAAATTGATACCGGCATATCCTCTTATATAAACATATATAGATATAGAAATAACATTGTCAGTAATCTTTGACCTGAAGAAGAAATCGGATTGTAATTTTAAGTCCGGAGCTGCGTGTAAAGCTTCTGGATACCCATCGATTCGCGGCGAGCTACGAGTGCCATTAAACTTTACCGCGTATTTTTAAAAAATTAAGGCATTTACAATAAATATCCATACATATGTATATATATTATTTATAATATATGTACGTTGAGAGCAAGGTCTCGTTATCGTGGCTCGTAAAATACCCGATTGGAATTGACGCTCATGAGAAAGCGAGATAAGTGTGACTATTTGTGTGCTCATGGACTCGGGCTCGATCTTGTGTGTTATATTACACATGTGTGCAGCACACAGATTATGCTCATGTGTGTATATATTTATTTCTCGTTAACCATCAGCATAACATACATTCAACTATTCGGTATCCAACACAAGTGGAACACTGAAAGATTCTTTATTTTCTCAAAGTAAACAGAGTTTTTAGTTAAATTTGCTGAATTGGATAATAATAGTCGTATATATTTATAGTTAATATTTGTGTACAGCATATCCTGCTTAAAGGATTACAGAGATCAACGGCTAATGTGTACATGTATATAGATATATAGATATATGTATATATAAGCAGTGAGGTTTGAGTTATTAATGGATTTGCTGAGTAGCCCGATGAAAATGTGAGAGATAAATCTCGGATCGACAATCGCCGGTTGTTGTTATTTATTGGAAGGCATATTGACATAGTTAGAGGCCAATATTGACCCTGACCTATGTCATAAATAATAAAAGGAACGTACTGGTGGGTTGGGACCTCGTCGAGTCAAGTGCAAATATTTCAGCTGGCAACGTTTCTATTAATCAATACTTTAATTTATTGTTTTAATTCGAGTGATTGATTTCAATAGAGCTAACTGTTGTCTTGATAAATTTCTCACTCTTATTTAAATTCTTTTGCTGAGTAAAGAACAAACATTATGCGAGATGCTCATTAATTTTCACGCGTAAAATTTTTTTTTTTTTTAGTTAGGAATTTATTTTAGTGGAGTTTTTATAGTGCGCGCGACACGTGTCGCTTTTCATAAATTTATTTTAACTTTACATGCATTAAATTTTTAAAGATTTAAAATGGGGTATGATGGGCATGTTGGGTGAGAAAAATTTTGAACTAAAAAAAATTTTTTTTTTTTTTTGGGCAAATTGGGATGCTACGAAATTTGAAAAATTGATTTGAAATATTCGTCATAAAATTTGAGTCAAGAAGTGTAAAAATTTCTTAGTGCAAAATTCCAGAAGTAATTTTGAACTAAAAAAAAATTTCTTTTAATTTTTGGGCAAATTGGGATGCTAAAAAATTTGAAAAATTGATTTGAAATATTTGTGATAAAATTTGAGTCAAGAAATGGAAAAATTTCTTAGTGCAAAATTCCAGAAGTAATTTTGAATTGAAAAAAAATTTCTTTTAATTTTTGGGCAAATTGGGATGCTACGAAATTTGAAAAATTGATTTGAAATATTCGTGATAAAATTTGAGTAAAGGAATGGAAAAATTTCTTAGTGCAAAATTCCAGAAGTAATTTTGAATTGAAAAAAAATTTCTTTTAATTTTTGGGCAAATTGGGATGCTACAAAATTTGAAATATTTGTGATAAAATTTGAGTAAAGGAGTGAAAAAATTTCAGAAGTAATTTTAAAATAAAAAAAACATTTTTACGGGTGACTTTTTTAAAAAATTCAAATTTTTTGTATTTTTGAATATTTTGTTTTGCACATAAATTTACCAAATGTAAAATACATAAATTTATTACCAAAAAGATAAAAATTAAAGAACAAGAAGAAGAAGCAGAGGTAGTTTATTATATATTGTGTAAAAAAAAGTTAAACAAAAAGGGGAATATAAAGTTGCGTGACTAATAACTGTTAATAATAATTCCCATGGAATTTACTCGGGGTAAAAAATCCTCGAGGAATTGATCTGGCTTATTAACTTGGATTAATATAATATAATAGTGCGTGTACATGCCGGCACTCTTTTAGCCAGCCCTTGGCTCCGGAATCCGTAATGCATTTAAATTTAATAAATTAATATTCATATATATCTGTTCGTATTAATTACTCTCTAATATTAAATTAACTTAACTTAACTAAACTAAACATTACAACCGTGTAATTGATATTACTCGCTTTTATTCCTCGTGTAATTTCTCACATTCAGTTATTTTTCAACCTCCAGCTCGAATCTGCTTTATTTTATATATATGTTGTATATTATGTCAAAAACTCGTTCTACATCTTGATAAGAGAATCGATTCATCAGTTACTCGTAGGTCCGAGTTTAATTTTTAAAAATTAATATGAGTAAGGTACGAAATAAAATAAAATAAAGCAGAATGAGAACGAGAACGAGAACGAGAATGAGAACGAGAACGAGAACGAGAATGAGAACGAGAACGAAATAAGATTTCTCGTTTCGCGGTTGATAATTAACCAGTTTGAGGTATATAATTTTGAGGCAGTTAAATCTTTAGCAGTTGAACGCTTTTGTAAATTATTATTACAAGTGTGCTAAGTGTTCACTAAAAAGTAGAGTAAATGTACAATATAATTATTTATTTTTCAAATCTATATATATATATGTATATTTAATTAGGCTATTAGACTATTGTTTGTTTTTTAGTAAATATATATCATTATTGTGCGTTTATGGGATTTTTTTAAATTATTTGCAGTGAAAAATATCTATAGATAATTATGCTGATGTAGTGTAGAAAAAAAAGCAACGGAAAAAAATTTTAATGAGTAAATTTATTTAGTTAAGCGGCTGTTTGTAAATTTTTTAAGTCGTCAGATTATAGAGACTGGGTAATTTTATATTTTTTAAACTTGTTTTGAATTATTTATCGGAATTGCAGATTAATAAAACAAATTATTTAAGTGAGATAAAATATATACAGATATATTTTTCATAATTACGTTGTTTGTGAAAAAATTTTGAGTTGTGTTAAAAATGGGGTTCTGTCACTTTTGGCCCGCGGACAAAATAACCGTTTGAAAAAAAGCGGTAATTTAAATACTATAATTTTAATTTGTAAATTATAATGAAATTTATTTTACGGCCATTTTGTCGTTCGATTATTTTTCCATAGACATTTCATTCGCGGTTATTAAATCGTGTCACTGAATATGAACCTCATGGAATTAAAATTTTTTATTTATATGAAATGCAGAAAAAAAATTTATCAGACTTTAGATTTTTTATTTACTTTTTTTGAGCAAAAAAATAATTAGCCAATTAATAGACTCATAAAAAAATTATTTAAAGCCTGGGAATCAAAATTTCTAATTGCCCTATAATTAAAAAAGATGTCAATTTAAAATTTGTCACACTAAAAATTAACATCCATTTGAAAGTAAAAACAAATAAAACTAAAAGTTGACTATAAAAAATGAAAATATAAATTACCATAAATTACAATAATTTTCCGAATCCGTCAGAACAACTCGGCTACCACTAAATGAAAGTGTCCAACAAATTAAAATCCAACTAGTCCACTGTCAGGTGTCAAGCCGTCACACAAATTAGCCCTTCGCATCTCCAAGGTTTTCACACCAACAGCTTGTATATATAAGCCCACTACATCCTCAACTACACAACAACTACATCTCCAACTACACAACAACCAGCCGGCTCACATAAAATGAGTACAACCTAAACAGGTTTGGTTCCATGACCAGCCGAGACGTTTCGAGACGATGCACCCGACTGGATGTGAAAAATAAAAATAAATAATAATAATAATAATAAAGAATAGGACCTGCGTCTTGTCGTATCCTTGGTATCCACGAATCTCAGCACAAGCAGAATCCCCGGAGAGTAAAAACTCTCTGGTCCCTGGCCCCTACCTGGCTACTATACCACTAGAATAATTTTACCTGCCGTTTCTCATGCTTTCGAATGAACAAAATAAAAAAATATCCTACTCAATCCGAGTTAAGTCTATGCAAATTAAATCTACTATTGTACTTTTCAATGAGAAATCTCTTGCTCTGTGAATTTAAAAAAAAAATTAAAAATCATCGAGTGGTTCCTAGAACCTAAGACTAATTGTACACTTGGGCGCATCAGACCATTAGTTAAAAAAAATTTTTGGTAATTACTTTGAGTCAGAGATTAATTTCTAAATTAAAAAATTTGTCACGTCTAATGACGGCAATTTGTAATTTACTTTTACTTAAATATTTTTTGTGCCGGGTCGGGCGAGTCGGTGTCTGGGGAAGGTTAAAATGTCTCGACAATTATTTTGAATCATTACGAATACTATAGGTCACTCGTCGCGGCTACGATGATGATGATGATGATTATGATGATGAAGAAGAATCGAGGCTTTCGATCAGCTTTCACCGTTACATTACACGTACAAATGTATTATACCCATTACAATGTACAATATAATACTGCGTGTTATATATATATATATATTTAAACCGTAAGGTTTTTTAAAAGAGTAAATATGTTTTTTTTGGGTCCCTGAGTCACGAATCGATTTGTAACGTGTCCAGTTGGAGATAATCGATGTGTGGGTTTACACTTGAGACGGATAAAAATAAATATCGGTGATGTCTCAGTTATGCCCGATGCGATTCTTTTTATTCATTTGCTGCCTTTTTTATTTTATTTAAATATTTAATTACTCTCATTATTTAATACCGAGTTCAAAGGTCACTAGATTTTTATCTCCTTAAATTATATGCATTCGGACATTTTTTTTTATTTTTACCCAAAATAATTACACGGTTTTTTAATTTATCAAAATTTCGGTGTAAAATTACGAGTAATTTTTTTCAGTAAAAGTTTGAGATTTCTAATTTTATTTGGGATAAAATTATACCGGAAGTAATAAAAATTAAATTTATAAGTGTAAATATAAATTATAAGAATCATAAAATCGCAATCATACAAAAAATAAAAAAATGAATTAAATTTGTACCATAAATTAATAACTTTAGTACGTAAAATAAAAAAATAAAAAAAACTGAGCGCGATAAAAAGTCGGTGGTTTAAATAGATAAAAAATGTACGAATTAAAACTGTATAGAGATAGAATATTTTAGTGTCTACTTAAGACATTAGCAAAAAAAAAAAAAGAAAAAAAAATTATGATTAATATTAAAAAAAAGGAGTAACGAATCGTGACTTTCGATCTTGGGCTTTCACTGGATGAATGATTTCATTGGAGATGTTCGCACGGCTCTCGAATCGATTAGTCACGTGCCAGCGTACCGATATATCGATTTCCTCGTTTCGATTGAAATCACATAAATGTATAAATAAAATTAAATTAAAAAAAAAAGCAATTGTTGAGTACGAAGCGAGGAGCTAAAAATTAGAGAATACGCATGACATAACCGTCATATCTGTTGTATAATACGTATACATATATATATATATTGGATCCCTTTATGTTTGTGTACAAGCTCAGGGGCTTTTATTTCTTATAAATAACAACAAAACCGGTCTTTAATCACTCGCTGTGATTTAATGCCGTCTCGTGCACAATGTTAAGGGTCATTATCTAAATTAGTCGAGTTTTAATATCTTTTACTTTTTACTTTTAAGCAAAACTATTTTATAAATCATACTTTTTTTTTTAATAAATAATATTTATCTTTGTCATTACATTCTTACATATCTGAGTATTGATATCTGAGTAACGTCAATCGGAAATAAGAAAAAATTAATGATAATAAAATTTTATCACAACTCAAAATTTATTAGAAAAAAAATTTGGAGCAATTAGACTTTGAAACTCTTATAACGACCAAACTATTGACTTTACGTAAAAAGTCATTGATATATTTTTTATAGGAAATTTAATTTCCTACAAAAAAGTTTCTTATCATTTTTATCGTAACTCGAATACTTCAATCAAAAATCCAGTTTCTAAATTATAATTACTGGAGCAAAATTTTTTGGTGTGTATTAATTGGGTCGATTTCATCAAAACTATTGAGTTTACGTTAAAAGTTAAAGAATACTTTTTTGTAGAAAATTAAATTTCCTAAAAAATCTTATTCATACATTTTTTTTATTTCTGCGATAGTTTAGCCAGAATTTAAAAAAATTTGTCTAAAATTCATCTAAATCAAAAATACTCCAAAAATTTCTATTTATCTCATATATTTTTTTATAAAAAATTTTATCAACAAAAAAAATATATGACTATATATAATAAATTAATATGAACCATAATTTAAAAATTTTTCTTACTCCAAAAAATTTATAACTAAAAATCTCATTATCCACTACTATATATATTTATATATATGTATATATATTTAAACCTCATGACAAAGAATCATAGACTTAGATATTACAACTCAGTCTTCAAAGCTGTTTTTAAATTCCAAGTTACTTTTTAAAGTGACGTGTTCACTACATACATTCATACATATATATATAAATATATATATATGATGAAATACCTGTTTCCTTAGATATTATTCACAGGTGTATTTGTAACATTGCTCGTTTTACATACTCACATATATTTTATTGCCGCTTAAATACTTATTTACACTCGAAAAAAAATCATCCTTTCCCCCAACCCAATTAATTAAACCCCCCGCCAAATTTAATTCCGATAATTTATTTTAAAAAGAGAAAGTGATAAAAAAAAACGCCAATAGATAACTCTGTTATTAATACCTCATTAAAAATGATTCACGTAAAACACTCTGACAGATAAAATACCGTCAGCGTGACGTCTGACGTATAAAAATAATCCTTGCTAACAAAATATAATAAAAGTAAATAATAATTACTGTCCTGGCGGCAGGACTCGTATCGTCACGCTCCAGAAATAAAAGTCTCAATTACATTTAATTGGGTTCAACATCTACAGGTGGTCTATAAAATTTAATTGCAATTTGAATACCGTCTATTCAATGAATAAAAATAAAAAATAATAATAAATTTAAATTTATTTTGAAATTGACATTTTAAAAATAATCTGGAGTCCGGCCAGTTCGCGCGCGATGCAATTAGATGACCGACTCGAAATAAAAGAGCTGAATAATTCGAATTCAATTGAAGGTAATGAGTATTGTTACGGGTAATGTAATCCTTGATAAGCACACCTAGCTGGTATATCATCCTCTCGAGACCTCAGGCGCCTCATTGTCGGGATTATTCCTAGCCCACGAGCATTACCCGCAATACTTTCTTACTCTTTATTTATTTTTAAAAAATTAAACAGGAGATTGCCGAGACCAAGACCAAGACTGAGTCTGGAATTGAACTCGCCTGGATTTGTTAGACTGAACAAGATGATGATGATGATGAAGAAGACGAATAACAGGAATTAAAATAAGAAGATGGAGTTTGAGAAGAAGAAAGAAAATGACACTCACCAAGAACCGAATGACTAAGACCGGATCCAGGCCGTGGAGGCGAACATCTTCTCATTCTGTCTGGAGGCGCCATACCTTGCGCTTTTACCTTTTATATATATTATATATTATACTGTTATATATTTATTTATGTATGTATGTATGTATACAAGAAGAGTATAGAACACTGGAAAAGACTCTACTGGTTAAATCCAGTAGCAGTCGTCAGCACTCCCGTCTCATCGTTCACGTCTAGATCACTCGAGGCATGCAGTCACGTTTAAACTTCCCACGACAAAGATCCTCTGATATTTATGTACTTGTTTTTATTTGTATTCAAATAATTATATTAGCACTAGCACTTGGATCACTGGGCGGGTTAAATAAATCCTTGGGCCAGCCATCGGTGATATTTATAAATTTCGGAGTCGAGTCCGAGTCGGAGGAGAAAAAAGGACAAGTGTACGGCAAGAAAGCCCGCGGCGAACTGATTGCTGCTGAGAGTGCGAGTACTTGGGAGTACGAATGGAAGTGAGGAACCAAGACTGGCTGGCGGTCGACTGATTGGCTGAGGGGCCGGTTGCCGTTCAACGCCGTACAATATTGCTTGTGTATATTGTACGTTCAACTGAATAATTATTTACTATGTTACTGCAAACTGGAGTCTACTTAATTATTTTATTCAAATTTTTTGTAATTTTTTTCTAGATTTTGAGTTTTTATTTTTGAATTTGGTGATCGAGTTTGAAGTGGGCCAAAAGTTCGAGCGAGTAATCGGAGTAAGGATGCCGTGTTTTTTTTAAAAGTAGATTGATGTACCCCCATGGGTACGTTGACATGAAGAATATAAGAGTACCATGGCATCATGGGTTAATGTCAGGCTGACGATCAAGTACTTGTTCTTGTTGGACGTTTCCTTATCAGACTAATGACACTAGACCTTATATATAAATATATATAAAAAACGTAGCAAAATAGGCAACGGCATTTTTTTTTTTACTTGCACTTCTTAGTCATCAAATAATTATTTAATGTCACTGAAAAAAAAATCTGGGGTAAAATGGGCCCTACGAAAATTAAAAATTTTAAATTACCCAACTTACTCCTCATATTTTCTGCTCTCATACTTTCAAGAAAATTTTTAAAGGCCATTTTACCCCACAGTACATTTGGATCTCTGGTATTTAAAAAAAAAATTCTGCAGACTATTTTACTTCCTATATATCTATGTATAAAAGTTGTTAAATGTTTTTATAGAAACAATTATTTAAAATCGTTTCGTTTTATTTTATTTATTATTGGAAACAAAGAAAAAAAAATAAGGAAGAAGTTAATAGGCAGTATCCTGCTCCAAAAAACAGAGATCTCGATCCATGAGAAAATATATACGGTGGTGTTGTAGGATGTGTGTTACGGTGTGTAGGCTCGCGTGACGCGACGCCTTCGCATGGGATCTCTCGGTCTCACAGGTGCCTCTTTGGACTCTTGGTTGTGCATCGATCCACCCAAAGTAGAACAACTTCCGTTAACCGTTTGTGCATATCGCTTTCAGTTGAATACATTTTTTTTTGTATCTGTTTATTTTAATTTACATACAGGGGAGACGACGGCGCCCTCAAAAAGTTGCCCGCCAATGACAATAAAAATATTGGGCGCAGTGTGAAAGAAAAAGTAATTGACCCATAGACACCTTGAGTTTCGGTCACCAGAACTAGAAACTGATGGACTAGAGACTAGAGGACAAGGAGCGGAGACTGGAGTTTATGGTTCGAAAACCAAAGGGCAGAATTTTATTGGGGATTACCGGCAGTAAAAATGTCTCAGAGCCTTTGGTTGGGTTGGGAGGTTTTAAAGAAGGCTGTATATATTTATACTCGTGAGAAATAATGAGAGAGGAAGTGAGAGAAAATAATAATAAGACCTGATTCAACTGGAACGTGACGATTCGTAAGTATGCCCAGAGGCCTTTTTTCCAAACTTAACTCACTGTACCCTTTCTTTTTTCTTACGGGATATATATATATTTTTAAAGATAAAAAATAAATAAAGATTCAGAGGGTTTAGGAGTTTCATTTTTATTACTTTATTTATTTTTACTTTTATATTTATTTAAAAGAGGATTTATTAGGCTTTTGTGGATATTTTAACTGGCAAATAAAAAATAATTGATTATAAATTCGAATTAAGATTTAGTGTTTTATATTTTTTCTATATAATTTATTAAATTATCACTAAAAATATTTTTTCAAAAGCCTTAACAAATTTTTATCATCAATTAAATTTTTTAAAATATCAAATTTATCAAAATACATTTTTAGGGAGCATTAAATTCTCTAAAAAAAAAAAAAATTACCCATCGCTTATTTTAAAAATCCAGTCGTAAATTAAAAACTAAAAAAGTCCGAATAATTAAAATTAAAAAAAAATATCTAAGTTGGATGTTAAAAATTTTTTACAGAAGCCAGCGCATTTATTGAATGTTCCTTTATCCTTTATATAAGCGTAGCAGCATAACTAACTTACACACACTCGTCGTCGCCAACACACGTGTAAACATAAACTGCATATGAGTGCAGCAGGCAACAGTAGAGTAACAGCAGCGTGACTTTACCTGTCGCATGTGCGTGCCAACGTGAATATCTTTTACCTTACAAACATTAATATATACATATACATATAATATATATATACATCCACACACTGATTCCATACAACAGAATCTACTACAGCCCAACACATGACCAACCGACATCCAGCAGCCACGCAGTCCTTAGCGGATGCGGGTGGGCGGACCGGGATCTTACAACGACGGGTTTAGAGGTTCACATATCGTAATATAGAGAACCAAAAAAAAATAAAAATAAAAAATAGTGTCGACTGCAAGCCCTCATACGCGGCTGGCTCGAAAGTAAGCCCGTACCTGCGATATCTGCATCCTCTGTGTGCGCAATGTGTGCGGTGTCTTGTAGACATGATGCACACATTGCCCCCATTGCTGCTCTCTCAAACCCGGGACTCTACGACAGGGGTAATTAAAGGTCTGACGTATGCTCGAGGTACATATGCACCTACGGAGGTTTTAATAAAAAATTTCCATGCAGAAAACGCGGAATTAAAAATAAATATGTTAATGTCTGTACTGGTGATTGCAACAAAAGCAAAAAGCTTTTAAATTAAACCCATTACTTGTCTTTTAGTTCTCAAAGATAAAGATGACGGGTTGGTAATTTTTTTTTTTATTTTTTTAAGCTGGAGCTGGAGTTGAAGCCAAAGTACTTGACACACTCAGACACTTGGACGTAAATATTACAAGAGATTCCGGAGTGTTGGACGTCATCGTGTGCATATGAATGTAAGTACACAGTGTAAGTACATGTATGCATAAATATATGAATGGAGGGGTTAATAATAAGAATTATTATTAATATTAATACGAGTACCGAAATATTATTTGAGCCAAATGCTACCGAGTACGTTACGCTCGTAAATCATTACGTCCGAACAACTTTCACGAGCACTGTCGCCTTGGACAAAAAATTATAAATAAAAAATAAAATAATATATATATGTAGAAATATATATATTTATGTGTAAATGTGTTTGCAATGTAGTTTAAACCGTGGAGTCGAGTTAAATAAAATAATCTTATCTTTCATTAATTTTCATTATTTTTATTTGCGGATTTTATGTCAACGTTCATCGAGGTCAGACAGGTTTTTTAACTTTTTATCTTACGTTTTTTTCGTTAATAAATTTTTATACATTTTTATTAAATGGATTATTACGAAACTGAAAGGTTTATTTGAATATTTAAAAAAAAAGTTATCAAGCGCCGGCGCGGGGACTCGAACCGCTTACTCGGGGATTAAGCGAATAGAAGTAAAAAGTATCGGAATGACAATTTAATGGTCTGTAGATTAAAATAGAGTAATATTATGTTTAGTTTACATTTACAAGTAATGTAAAGGGGTTGAGAGGGAGACTTTTAGCGTCAGGCGGGAGCATGGGACAAATTAAGTGTACGCGATCTTGTGGCGAGATAGCGATGGGGAACTAGAAGCAAATGTATCGGAAACTGGGAACAAGTGTGTGCATAAAAGAAGCCGGCAGGTCTTTTAGAAGCTTGTTTTCAATATATGTGTGTGTGTGTAAGTTTACTACAGTCTGGTTGTAAAGCTGGTGGCTGGTGACTGCCGGCTGCTGGCTGGTGGGCATAAAATGTTGGTGTGCATGGCATGGTGTGCAGAGTTGTGTTACCATGGACATGAACACCACACGCGAATCAAGAAAGGACGCGCCGCTAGCATACTCTTATATGTACACATACGTGGCCTTATACGGGGCACAGACGCGACACGTGATCGTGCCAACAAAAAGAGGAAGCCAACGTTTCATTCTGCCTCTATATGAGTATACTCCATGGTGTTCACTTTCGGCGAACACATTCATACCATATGCCTTTAATTTTTTTTTATTTTTTTACTATCAAAGCTTGCTGTCATCAAGCATTTGTGAAAAATTTGTTTAAAACCTATTTCGTGTTTAAATAAATTTTTAGGAGCGAAGGCTGATAAATAATATTTTTTTAAAAATTATACACGTGGAGCAAATCGGTCGAGGAATAAATAAAAAATAATTAAAAGCGATTCGCGTGGTAGACGTAGACATGAATGAAAGAGTTAGATAGTGGTGTGTACCCACAAAAGACATATAACACAAACTGTTAAATTAAAACGGGGAATTATCCGGTACGCGTGGGCGAGAGAAACAAGTTGAGCGTTAAATCATCTCAATGATTCGCGAGGCGATGAGCCCCCATACTCACACATTACTAACACGCCTACAGAGATTAACTTCCTGTCCATCGATCGACCAATGGCCGTTTGTTTTTTATTTTTTTCTAAATATTAAACTAAATGGCATAGACAGAAATTTAAAATCTTCTAATATATAGATTATTTTTTACCGGACGGAATCGTGGAGTTGCGAGGAAGGGCCGACATAAAAGTATAGAATTTAAAACAAAACCTCAAACCTCAAGATAATTTTAAACGGGTATCCTTGATCTACCTGCGTAACTTTGAGCCTTCAACGATAGACTAGAGATGATTCCTCTGGAGCAGAGGAAATACTGACCACTGGGGACTGGGGACTGGGGACTGAGGGACGGGACCAGAGGCTGAGACTGAGCCGAAGAATCTTGCGTGTGTTAAAGCGAGGGTAAAAAAATTTTAAAACTGAGGAGGATGAGGAAAAAATATTGCGAGGGAACTTCCAAACTGGAGCTACAGTCCAGTTTCAATTTCTCGTCCTACCGGTATACGAAACGTTCACCTTCACTGTACTGGTACTGGGCGCGAAGCTCCATCGCGGATCGTGTTACACGTTAAAAAACAACGAGTAAGACATCATTGAAGATATATATTTATATATACAGATACGTAAGCATGTATTCTCAATGTATATAACTTTTGACAGTATCCAGTTGATTTTCATCATCGATACTGTTATTATTAATTTATTATATTCGTTATAATATTATTTATGTATACATAAATAATAACGAAGAGGATTTAAAATATGAAAATTTTTATTTATCTAATATTATTTACGATCAGAGTTTGCAGCCATTTCCCGGGTCAAAAATAACAAATTTTGGTTCTTTGACTTAAATGGATACTAAGCAGGTCGTTAGCCAAAAATTTATGAAAAATACATTTGATTTCGACTTTACTTTGGCTAACTTTTGACTCAGTTGTAAAAAAATTCGAATTTCAGTTATTTTTTGACCCCTCAAATTTAAATATTCAAAT
This sequence comes from Microplitis deprimator, assembly GCA_964016945.1. Lineage (NCBI taxonomy): Eukaryota > Metazoa > Arthropoda > Insecta > Hymenoptera > Braconidae > Microplitis > Microplitis deprimator. The sequence continues at coordinate 648,719 of OZ024709.1, forward strand.
TCATATTTTATGATTTTGTGTAGGATAACTTATTACTATTTTAACAATTTCTGTATTTGTTTTTTAAGAAGCCTTGAGTCCGGCAAAAGAATAATAACAATAATCGTACATATAAATTTGTAGATTAGTATCAATGTTTTGGATTTAAAATAAATATATCAAATCCCATTTGATAAATCTCGTCTCGAATTATAAATCGATAATTACAAATTACCATAATAAAATAATATAAATATCAAATGAAATATTCGTTTTATAAAAAAATAAAGGAAAATATCTGTCTAGTTGACAATATGAAATATATACTGAGCAATGCCATTAACTTGAGTGTATATTGATCAAAATAACTAGACCAGAGGCTTTTAGCAAAAGTCTACCGTCACATGTCTAGTATAAATTCCATTTCCAAGATTTCATAGCCCGTCGTCCTGTCTGCGGTGTTTCTTATATTCAACCTATACCATCTTATACCCAAGACAGCGTACACTTGTATTGGTTTTGCACCAGACCAGACCAGACCAGGGTGATAGCATGATAACATGTTCGCCCACGCGGCTCCCACGCCGCTTACTATTTTCTCTCTTTCTCTTATTTTGAATTTACCAATACAGCAACTCGGTCTTTGGTCTTGTATTGGTCTTGTATTGGTCTTGCTTCAGTTCCATCTCCCTCTGGCCTCCATTATCGCGCAATATCTCACCTCTCGCGCTTTCTCCTGCAGCTCTGTACATTTATTACTGTTATTATTATTATATATTCTTGTCTGTTACCGCTATACTACTATACACACTACAGACTACACTAGTAAACACTCAATGCGATACATAATACGAGTAGAGAGTTGGTTCATTCATCCGCTCGTTCTTTCATTCACTTTACACTCAATATATATAAAACGTCATTACAATATTATCATTATTACTTATTATTGTTATCATTATTGCGGTGCATATGTGTACGTACTTTCGATACACGATAAATAGCCCACCTATTATTTATAACGCTGATGTCACGTTTATAATTTCTCGAACACTTAAATTGCTGTAGCAGTCATTAATTCAAATGAACACATTAAATTATTCGTTTATTATCTTGTTGGTTGTTTTATTATTATTAAGCTCTAAAAGTCTTTATGTGTTATTTTTTTTTTATTAAACTGTTTTGATCTCATAACTTTATAATGACTGGTAGATTTAAAACTCGAATAACTTTTTCTATCGGGCTTGAATCTAACTCGTGTCGAAATTGCTTTTTAAATGTCTTCATTATTAAATTTAATTATTATATCAATACATTGATTTTCAATCAATAAACTAATCAATTTTTTCATTGGCACAATATTTCAAAGGACCGCAGTTAGAATCCTGGTTATGACTTTTTTTTTTTCAATTAAAAATTTAATTTAAGTCTGGGTAAAAAGGTGTAATCGGGCTGAAATCACGCCGAAATCGTAAAATTTTATTGTAAAAGGACGAAAATTACCCTATAGATTGAGTTGGTCTATTTTTGGCCTCGTGTTCCCTACCTAGAGGTTTTGTCCGCCACTTTTTGGCCAATAAGAAATTCGATAATTTTTTTATCTGAGAAATCAATTCATAAATTTACAGTCTCGAGTTTTCAAAATACCCGAGTTCGAATCCCGATGACTGTTTTTTTTTTTTTTTTTTTAAAAAAAATTAATTATGAACTGATGATTGAAAAACAATGAAATTAAAACATTAACCAGTTAATTTAAAACCTCTTGAGAAAAAAACGGTATTAAAACTAACGAGTCACTTGAGGGCAGTGCAACAGTGTGTAGTAACATATTTATATAATTTTATTTTTCATGGCTCCAGATCTCGTGTATCCCTTGTATAATTCATTCCCAACGATCTCTGTTTTAATTTGCCCGTGGGACTCTTGAGTAAAGACTCTAGCAACCTGTCTCTTCATCGTCCAGATAAAAACGCGAGTTAACCTCCGCTTCAACACAACATCCTTCTCTTGTTAAAACCTAAGCCCGAGATCGATTATCTCTTTCCACATTTTTTACAACAATTTTAAAAAATTTTATTGTGATCCGTTTTTTATTTTTTACCTCTAGATTACGTGTCCGAGATTTAAGATCTCAACTCGACTCAACTCGTACTACGATTCTTCATCTGCGCAAACTGTTTTGCTGGCTCTACTTCGAGAGCTATACGCTACGTGTCTTGCATTAAATATTATTCTTGGGTTTTTATATTTATAATAAGAATCGTATACGCCATAAACATTGCGAGAGATGGAAACTGGAAACACTTTTATTTTTATTTTTTTAACTACTTCCTAGTTCCATACAGAAAATTATTATTATAAAATAATGAGTAAATTATTTTCATATGAAAAATTGCTAAACAATAATAATCATGTTATTTATATTTTTTATTTTATATACTTTCCTTTAATTTACATCCTCGGCATCTGAGATTAACTTTGAACGTGAGTACGATTCTCATACTTAAATATGAGATTATTTTAACACTTTAAATTTTTGTATTAACTCAATTATTCTTGTCTTTATTTTTATACTCAAGATTTAATCTTTTTTTTTTAAATTATTGCAGCCGAAATTTCCACGACAGTAAAATACAACATGGGGTAAAACGGAGTATTTTTTAGATGACCGGGGCACGACGGGTTCACTCTTTAAAAATTTGTATACAAATCAAAATTTTTTCTATCCCAAAAATTGCTGCCTAAATATTTTTTTTTTTTGGCAAATTGTTGAGGAGGTCCGTTTTTCCCTGTTTTCCTCTACATGAAGCTCAAAAAAACATTTTCCATTGCCCATTTTGCCCCTAATGATAATTTTGCCGCTAAAAAAGTCTAAATAATTTTATTTTTCTCTAGAACGGCCCATTTCACCTCAAATAATTATTTAACCACCGAGAAGTAAAATAATCAGAGTTTTTTCTTATGCGACCCATTTTGCCCCTCCTTCAGACTATCCAAGAGTGAAAACTACTATTCCACTGATTTTTTTTACTGTGCAGCATAAAAGTAACTGATAGATTATAATTATTGAAATAAAAAAAAAAACAAACTATAAATATCGACGGCAATAAAACGGAACAACGACGTCCGTGAGGAAGTGATTGAGAAATTAATATAGAAACGAGCCAGACGGCGCCAGAAGTATGATAACTGTTATCATGGGTTTAAAAGAGAGACGCACACCTCGCCCGAGGGGGGATTCAACAACACAATATCGATATCAGTCTATTATTAAAATTTTTACTTTTTTTTTTCGACCTCGACAGCTAAGCATTTAATGCCTACGCCCGCTAATCCACAGACTGCGTTCGATTAAATTCGATAATCACTTTAATCTATACATCGTTTTTTAAAAACTTGAAGCGTAACAATATTTTTATTTTTTAGCTTTCGCAATAAATATCAAAGTAATTCATTGCAATTATCATTTTTTTTATCTGACCCAATTTACGTTTCCATAAGGGAAAATTAATAATAAGTAATTATTTATGAATTTATTATTAATATTCATATCGTAATTAGTGTGTTGTAGGTTTGTTTAGACGGTAAATAAAGTAGCGGATTTTAAATAAGCCAGCGATTGGATTCAACATTCAACAAGACTGAACTATAAATATTTGGAAAGACAAGTTGGATGAGTCATCGAGGAGGAAAGTTTCTTGTTCACTTGTCGTACTTGTCTACTGGTATCTTGTCATCGCGAGTCGCGAGTCAAGTCGCGAGCCGTGAGATCTCGAGGCAGAAATCACCAAGAGGACACTCACCTTTTATTAATCGTAATTAATCGTCTCATATATTTCCATCCAACTTACGTCTAAGTAATTAGCAAGTTTCTTTGAGCAAACGATACTCGATTAATTAACCCGGCCATTTTTTCGCCTTTTCCTTTATGACGGAATTATTCTTTTTTTTTTATTTTTATTTGTTCACTCACCATTATTGTAAATTTCTTCATTAACTAACGTGTCTTCGTCGTCTGTATCTGGTCCCAAGGATACTGGGGTGTAGACCAAAGAATCTCGAGCCCTCATTTCTTGTTTTTGTCGGATTGATTGGTTTTATTTTAATTATTCTTCTTTTAGAATCTTGTTCGGAGCTGAAAAATTAAATTTTATGTTTAGAAAAAATTCTGATAAATTTTCAGCGGAATTTTTTTGAACAGTGACGTTACCAACAAGAGATATTAATCGATTGACGGTAAAAATATCCGGCAGTGGAAAAATAGAATTTTATTTGAGAATTTCGCTGATCAGAATTTACGGTAATTATAAAAATAATTTATGCATTTATAGAAATGTGGGAAAAATTCGCGTAATGGATGAGAAAAATTAACTGTATGTATGAAAATAATTACTATAATGTATGGGAACCATTTATACAAAATCATGGGAACATTTGCCATGAAAATTATTCCAATTCGGGAAAAATTACTTCTATGAAATTTTCACTATTTGCTAAGATGCATTTTTTTTACTAAGAAATCAAAAACTGATAAAATTTGTTCGAAGATTCAAAATTTTTATCTAGAAAGTTTTCTTAAAAGGAATTTTAGTTGAGTTCTATAATAAAAATATATATAAATATAGTATTTTGCTGGACTTGCTCGAACTTGTTCCAGCCTCTCAAGATTTCTTCTAGGGGTCAGACAGTCTGCGCCTGTCTAATTTATCAGAAAATTTATTAGAAGTAAAATAAAATATCTCCCTCTTCCGAAGTAATGAAATTAAATGCAAAAATATGAATTCCGACCAAAAATGCTCCGTCATTATTCAAATCTTCTGTTTCAAAATTAAAAAAAAATCTATTATTACTACAGTTACTGTAACATTATCATAATTGTACTTGACATAAATATAAAAAAAAAAAAAAGTATAGACAAAAGTGTCTTGCGTCGAAATTCAGTGCGAAATAATCTATTTTAGTCGTCGGCGTCTGGACTACTGTACTCTGCGTTACTAGACGCCGTTATTCTTCGAAACCCGTCGACGAGCTCGGGCAAGATTACAACCAAGAGCAACAAAACCGAGGCCATCGTCAGGAAGGAATTCCTGCTTAGAAAAAAAATCATCTCTGCTTAGACTATTCTATTCATTTTATCTTTTTCCCATTCTTTTTATACCCACATATATATATATATCTATAGATATATTTACATTTACACTTATTTTTATTTTATAAATTTACTTTCGGCGGTTAGTTATCGCCCAGAATGTATCAATATCTATTTTGGTATCCCCGGTAATTTTTTGTCTCAAAATCTTTAAATTTCTCCACTTGAAGCTCTCAATTTTTTTTCAAAATCTTAATCCAGCCATTGAAATTTTTTATTTTACAAGTAGTAGCGGAGGGTAGGATATAGAATTATTATTTAAAGTTAAATTAGAGCGTATAATTTCAACAACGGAAAGCTATCTCAAGATAAACGGAAGCAGGAGACACGATATAAACGTTTAGAGAAAAAATAATAATCAGAGGTGACGGAAATCCAACAGCTGAACTTACAAATTATATTTTGATTCAAATTATAATTGTATGCGCGGTAAAACTTGTATTATTACTTAAACAATTACAATGGCTCTATTAATAGAATAAATTATATCATTAATGTGTGAAAATAAAAAGTTATTAAATATAAACGTGGGACTAAGGTCAGGTCTTTTAAATAAAACATCCGCATTTGCCGATGGGACAAAGGGAAGTTGATGAATTCGCACGATATTTTTTTTATTTGTGAAAATATTTTGTAATTTAATTTTTTTTTATACACGTATACATAAAAAATTACTAGAAAATTTATTTATAATTACAAAAGATTTAACATTTAAATTTAGCTGTCAAAAAATGAACGCGTCTGTCATCCCTCTGTCGCACGCGCGCTGGGTATCAAAATGCAAGGGAACAAGGCATCATTTCGTTTTAGAATGCCCTACATGCAGATGTATAATAATTTCAAGCTAAATCACCCGTGAGTTCGTTCAACCTTCAAAGCAAACTAACATCAAAGCTTTAGTTTTTTACCGTCACCCCCCGCGGTCGGAAGTCAGGTAATTATTTTTCTACGTACAGATATTTTTACTACTTGTTATTCCACAGAAAATCTTAATGCCCTTTCTGCAAACACTCTAGATTGCAATTCACTTATTTTTTATTAATTTGGTGCCCTAACATGGACATCAGGAGCTAAAAACTTCATAAACGCGCCACGGGTTCGAACACTCAGAGGATCGCGGTTCGAATCCCGTCCACGGAATTTTTAAAAATTTTTCAGCAAATTTTTTTTTTTAAATAAAGATAAAAATTTGAATAAGACGTTTTTTTAATTGCGGGCTTTAAAATAAATTTAAAAAATAATGAAAGGGTAAAAGAAATAAAATTGTATTGAGGAAGCTCTATTTCCGGTAATGAATTCAAAGCAGCTAAACTACGCGACTGTTCCGAATTTATAAGATGTGTCATCCATTTCCTCAGGTCAATGACTTTCATTAGACCTTGACAATTAATTAATTAACTAAAAATTTATTAAATCTCACGTCTAAAGTCCAGTTATTTTGGAAAATATCTTTGGGTGAAATAATTAAAATTTATTGTCATGTAAAAATAATAAAAGTCTTCGCAGACTCCGCGGGCAGACTAAGCCCATCAGACGCGATTGCTTCCGTGGAATATCTGCGGACTAAAGATAGAACCAGAGTCTCGAGTAGGCGCCTGAGAGACCCCCAGCGAAGAGAAGACTCTTCCTCCAGACGAAATTCATTCTCGGGATCCCCTTTACCCTTTCGCCCTTTTCTGCAAACCGTTCCCCTTATAAATATATAAAAATACCAAAATAACCAACTACTCCAGCTCCACAAGAGCATAATTAAAATTTTAAAATTAATTACTCAGCTAAAGTTAAATTTTTTTTCGACATCCAATACATCCCCTGTTAAAATGTCGTAGGGATGCCGTGAAAAAATTTAAAAAATTTTTTAAAAATAAAATCACTAAATAACTTACCGGTGATTTTAATCCTTAAAATAGTAATGACGGTTTCAAAAGTCTTTTTAGCATTCCGAATGACAATTCCATCTCTTGATCCCCAAATATCTTCATACTCTTTTTTATTATTTTTTTTTTATACACATTTCTAATAAATTACTCTTTCAACACTTGGTTGCACTTCACTGACTATAAATAAATAATAAATAATAAATAAATTGGCTATTGGCTCAATATAAAAATAAATAAATATATGCTAATCAATATTAAAAATAAATAAATAAATTAAAGTGACGTCTGAACTCGGAGCCGAGATAACGACCCGACTCGTCGACGAGCTTTGAAACGACTGCAACGTTCGCTGCACACTCCAGCGAGGGTACGAAAAAAAGTTATATTCTTATACATATATATTTAAATGTATGTGGGGAAGAGCTTAAGCTCCTCCTGGCTTACTCGGGTTCCCGTCTCGTCTATCATGATCTCTCGCGGTCAGAGGAAACGCGTAAACGCGCGTGCGAGACATTAAGCTCGCGCGTGTTACACTTCTCTATAATACACTCCCTCATACTTTTTATTATTTTATTTAGCTTGGGGTTTCCCCCAGCTTTTAAAATCTTGTTTTTTCGCTTTTTCTCCATTTACAGTACGCACTACCAACTAAATCCAGGGGAGGACATTTTTTTTTATTACTAATTTTAAAAAATAAAGTCATGGTACAGCCAGGATTTCAACTTTGATTTAAAAATAACAATTAAATATTAATGCTGTCAAATTTTTGATATTACGGCGGAAATGTTGGTCGTATAAAAAAATTTTATGAATAAAAGTTGTTCAAAATTTGATTTAAAAAAAAAATGTCTCTTATAATTAAAATCCTAGAGAATCCTTATTATAAAAAAAACCTGGAGAAATCCCAGAGAAAACTTAATTTTTTTGCGCCCTTAGTTCTCGCCCTATAACTTTATTTTTTGCTACTTTTTTCATACAATTATATGGCCAGTATTGGAATTTGACTCATTTTTTTTCGACAATTGTAAATTTATTTATTATTATTGTTTTTTTTTATTTTTGGGTGAATTAAAAATATTTTACCCATTCAAAACTCGTCATTCGTGACCGATTTACCCCAGCCCCATAAAAGTAATTTTTCTCTTATTGGTAAAACGTCAAAATTTTAAAAAGGGGCAAAATGGATCTCCAGATTTTTCATTTTTTTAAACGGGAGTCACGGGGCCACATAAAAAAAACATATAATTGACTTAAAAAAAGATTTTATTATCGAAAAATATTTTTTTAAAAATAAATAACTCAATTTATAAAATTTATTAGTACAAACATTAGTTGTATTTAACATTAAAATATAAATTCAGCTTAAAAAGGCATTAAAAAGATTAACCACACAAACAGTGTCGGATAATTTTTAAAAAAATTACCATTACGATAAACAGCTGTCAGTGTTGGAGAATGAACCCCCCGTAGACTGCACATGTTACTTCCTTTTCTAGATAATTCTCTTGAATTTTGAACCCAGTAATTAACGTGACATCCATCACTTAATTTTTACCGACTCACAGATAAAATCAAGCACGTGCGGAAAAATCACTTTACTCCTCTTGTAAATATATTAGTTTATTTTTAAATTTCTCTCTATACTTCCTACACATTACACACTTTTTTAACATCCACCCATTTTCCACTTAAGTCTTTTAAGTCGAGCCGCTTCCACTACGATTTCAATTTCATTTCGTTTTATTATTAAAAAAATCTTCAAAATCTCATTAATCATATTTCAATTTTTTTTTTTTTTCAACTTCCGAAGTCTGAAACCCGGAAATTCAGGTTTTCTATTTTAGAATTACGTTTTTTTTATTTAAATTCCAATCGTTTTATTTGTATGCTAATTTTATATTTATTTACATAATGACGTCATATATTTTATCCATCAACAAAAAAAAACGGGGCAAAATACACTCCTTGGGCAATTCGGGCCACCCAAAATTTTTTTCACAGTGAACCCATTTTGCCCTCCCCCCTCTAAAAATTAATCAGCTTAAAAATTAATTTTAATCGAATAAATAAATACTTTTCACTCATTATTTTTTTTTAATGATTAATCATTACCGTCACCAGTTTATTAAAAAAAATCAACAATCACCAGTTAGTAAAAAAAAATTATTTTATCATTACAAAAAATATAAAACAAATTAATTAGTATTAATTAATAGTAACAAAAAAAATATATGAAAGTAACGATCGATATTTAGTAGAGCAGTGACAAGATCTGAACTTTGTTTTTTCATTTTTTGAATGCGTAATCGAGCCACTGTTCTCGCGGTTCGCATTGTTCCTTGCTAGGCAATTATAAATTAAAAAAAAAAAAACAATAATAATAATTGCAAATTTTAAAAACCAATAAAATTTATTTCATATTTTAAATTTATAAATTATATATTTAAAAACGAATTATAAATATAATAACAATAACAAGCCGATTATATAATCATTTATTTATATAATTATTTAACAATAAATTGACTAGTGATTTTTTGTCATAATGCCTTTGAATTTTTATAAATTAATTAATAATGCCTGTGTTGATGCGATGCAAGAAACAAATTGATGCGAATTAGTCGTTACTGCGAAGGAATTTTTTGTTCTATCATAATCGTATAATTTTTACTTTAATTTTTTAATTTATTAATTTAATTTGAGTCGAAAATTTTAAATTAATGAATTAAAAAACAAATTTAAAAATTCCATAAGACTGTAGCTGGGGTCATAGTTGCCATTCAATGAATCGGATAATAATAATTTTAAAACATATGCATGTCAATAAAGTTTTGTTTGTTTTTGAAAACCGGTCCCCAAGGGTTATTTTTATCGTTTTTGTCAGTATTTTTATATGATGTCGATGGTTTTTTATCTGCTATCTGTTTGTCCTTCCTGGAAAAATAATAATCATATTAAATAAAAATTAATCATTTGTTTTTTTCAGAAATATCCAACTAATAAATTTAAAAATATTTTTTCTCAAACTTTTCCGCCACGATAAATTTAAAAATATTTTTTCTCAAACTTTCCCGCCACGATAAATTTAAAAATATTTTTTTTAATTCGCAGCAGTTTCGTATAAAAAATAATTTATATAAATTTTTATTAAAAAAAAAAACTTACTTGACTTCTTGGTATGGACCCTTGAGGGAAGTGCTGTACTGTTTATGTACCATGATGTCAATTAAAATGATACTTTGAATTTTTCAATAAAAGTATTCCTTCGTCAATAATAATTACCGACCACCGCGATCAACAGTGGCTCGACAGCAATTTTTCAAAAATGCTTTTTTAATTTATGTAATAAATATTTTCACTGCTCTAATAAATATTCTTGTTACTTTCAGATATTTTTTATTTATTTCCGATAACTAAAAAAAATTAAGTTTAATTTATTAGTCATAAATAAAACAATTTCTCTATAAAAAAAAAATAAAATACTTACTCTATGGCACGTGATGTAAATGTACAAGTACTAAAAGCTCTAAACGGTTTCCAGAATTACCACATCTACTTCCTTTACGTGATCTCAGATTTTTTGCAAGCCTATAAAATTTTGAAATTTTAAATTACCGCCATATTTTAATTTAAAAAAAGAATTTATTTAATTTCTCACACAAAAAAGAAAAAAATAATAATTACCTGACACTTGGTAAAAATGTTGGGGAATTTCCTTGACAATCTAAAACTTTGCACCTCATCGACACATAAGGTCTGATTGAACGTTAGTTACAATCACTAATTACTTATAAAAAAATTGTAATTAAACAACTTAAAAAAAGACAAGCCAAGTAATTTTTATTAAAGAAATATATATTAAGTATAAATACTCGGTATATATATTTATAAATTTATAATAATCCAATTGTGAGGAATGAGGATTGAATGACTGGGACGAGAGTGTGGAGTTGGAGGCTTATACATCGGATCCCCTTCTTCTCGAGATAGAAGTGGTCCAGGTGGAAGGCGGACGGCGGACGATGGAAGAAGAGGCAGACCGCAATCCGCATACATTTGATACGACGACTATCTTGTCCTGTATATTTAAATACTCATATATTTATACATATATGGAAATTTTTTTTAGCCTGTTTACTCCTTTACTCATTTAGAAATTTCGTAAATTCCTTTTTCTGTTCACGTGTCCACGAGGTAGTTTTTTAAAGGAACCAACCGGCAGTTCACGTGGACAAGACATCGCGAGGTCAATGGAATTTTATATTCATTAAACGAACATGACTATTTGCACGTAGACACGATTACGTTATTTTATTTATTGTTAATACGTTTTTTTTTTCTAATTTATATTTTTTTTTTACTCGGGAAGAAAAAATTTAATTCGGAATTTCTAATTTTTTATTTTAATTTTTATTAAAATTTTTAAAAATCGCAAATGAATTTATTTTTTTTATTCATTTAAGTAAAAAAAATCTAAAGAAGGTCATGCAGATACTGAAGAAAAGAAAAATGGCTGAAGAATTTAAATTGCCAGTAAATGAAGAAGATTCATATATATATTTATCATAATTTGAAATGAAAATATATTGATTAATAATTAATAGTTAATAAACGTAAAGAGGAAAAATTATACATTCAGGGAAATGAGACAACTTTGTATGTTTTATCTCGTTGGTCGTAAGGTAAACGAGAATCTGATGCAATACCGATTCCAGTGTCGTCATGCTGTCAAGCCATTTTGAATATTTTATTATATTTATTACCTATCATTTTTCTAACTTCTTTTCTTTATTAGCTCATTAACCCTTTTAACCACCAGCCGTTTCATTTAATCTACACGATGCATTTTTAATAAAAATTCCTCAGCTGACTCTAATAATTAACCGAAAGTTTTCGTCGCCCATTTTGGCCTCCATTTTTTTCGTCTGCAAAAATACTTTTTATATTTTTTAAAAATATTTTTCTACAATTTACTCCAATAAAGTTGACAAGACTTTTTCAAAATTTCGCATATTTTTCATCCGAAAATTTTTCAAGCCAATTGAAAAAAAGGGAAAATCCTCACTATAAAATTATGTTAATTTTCGTGTTGCGTAGAGGAAACTTTGATGATGCGTCATCACAATAACTTTTAATATTTAAAATATAAATTATCAATATTTTTGATATGACTCAAGACATTGCGATAATTATTAGAATATTTTTTAAAAAATATTTACATCTCGTCGGTTATTTACAACTTTATTTACTGACAAGTCGAAATCCTGAAAAAAACTAGATAAATATATAACTAGTTTTACAAATTTTCGGATACAAAATGATTGAGCGAGCGGACTAGTGAAATAAATGAAAGACAGAAAATAAAATAATCATTTTAATTTATTTATAAACAAAAGTCTCAATTAACAATTTAAAAATAAATAAAAATTAACATCAATTAGCTTCGACAGTCTGATTTCCGGGAGTGAGACTGATCAGCCGATTCGAATTTTCCGCGAGCTCGGTGATGCTGACTCTCCCGCGCTGCTTTACAAACTTAGCGACTGCCTCCAGCTCTTCTTGGGAGATGTAAATAAATTTCCCTCTGTCGTCGACGACGCCGGTGAGTCTTCCGGTGGCTTGAAGCGCCTGGACCCGGTCGATGGCGCTCGCGGTCTTGAGACCAAAGTGCCCGGCGAGATCCTCCAGGACGACGACCTTGTTGAACTTTATGTACTTGACAAACTCCTCGAGGAGATTCTCCTCGTCTACGTCCTTCTGCTCGAAGCCCTCTTCCTCAACACTGAAGGCTTCCTTCATCTTCAAATACTCCTCGTGCTCCCGCTTCTCCTTTTCCTCGCGAGCTTTCTTCTCGAGCTCCTCCTGCTTCAGCTCCTCGGCGCGCTCTCGCTCCCTAAGTTTGTCAATTTCCTCCTGCTGCTGCTGCTCCCGCTTCTTACGCTCTTCCCGTTCGCGTTCCATTGCTTCACGCGCTTGTTTTTTTTCAGCCTTAGCTTCCAATTTCGCGCGTTTCTTAGCTCCGATTTTACCCTCAGGAAATTCTGGTACTTTGTCATCTTCTCCATCTGATTCTTCTCCACCAGCATCTTCTCTAGGTTCCGGGTCAGCAGCACGACGATTTACTTGCATACGTCGTGCATTTCTTACTCCAGCAGCTCTCCGTACTGGTTGCCCACGTGGTCGAGGGTTTTCATTTTCTTTTTCACTTTTTCCTGATGAAAAAATTTTTAAAATTCAGAAATTTATTTTTTAAACAAAAATTATCAAAAAAATTCAAACAATTCATTATTTAAATAAAAAAAAATTATTTAAATAATTGAAACAAAAATTTTTTAGTAACAAACATTAAAGTGAAACAAAAACATCTGGTTGTCATAAAAAAATATGGAGGTTAAATTTTGAAAATAAAAAATAATAAAAACAAACCTTTACTTCTAGTTGACCATATTGTTAAAAAAATAATAACTGTGATAATGCCAACAGCAATTGAAATTAAAACTGTGGTATCCATAATTATAAAAATAATTATGTCATTTAAATAATTTGAGAAATGTCAACATCAACATCAACATCAACAACACACACACACATATTCCCCAGGTCGATAAAAACCCACTAGTGCACTAGTTTCTTTTAGTGTCAAGAGATGTCACTAGAGGTACACTTAAAAATTTGAATTTTTAGCGAGTTAGAGCTAGAGCATTTTTAAATGCACTCAGTTATTAATTTATTAATTATTCTTATTATTTAAGCGGTAAATTTAAATATTTGAAAAATAAATTATTAGAAATTAGCGACAAATAAAAAATCGTACGTCAAAATAAAATGGCGGCAGAATATGATAGCAAAATATATAAAAAATTTAAAAAAAAACAGTTGAGTGTTTGAACAAACCTTGGTGGGGAAATAATATGCAGAAGGGTATCCTAATACACTTGGAGATTTGAATTAAATTGCTCCAAGTGTATTGCAGCTAAAAAAACGTCACTTGACTGCTATTTCCCACCAGACGATGCCAGATGATTTTGCTCAGGAACTTGAAAGTCATCAGCATCAGCAATTCGCAACACTTGACACTAGCACTGAACACTCAACACTTAACGACACCACAGACACTTTCCACAATTTAAATTTTACAAACACTGGACATTTTAATTAAACAATTACTATGAGCAATAAATTTTATGGATAATTCCGCGAATTAACTGCAATTCTTTGTTTCAATTTAACCGTAAAGAAAGATCTGGACTACTACTGCCGTTGTCGATGATACTGGCTGCCGCTATTGGACCGCCAGTTGAAACAAAGCAATCGATTTTGCGATTCATTCTCCCACCCCCACTTTAGCAAAAATTTGAACGTAGCGCCACCTTGGCGCGAAATTTCAAAATTTAAATTTAATAATTTTATTAAAATTTATTTGAGTCAATAATTATATTAATTAGACCACAAAATATACTCGAAATTATTTATTTTCATCAATAATTTATTAATTATTCTTATTACTTGCGCGGTAAATTTAAATATTCGAAAAATACTTTATTAGAAATGGGAGAAAAATTTAAAATCAGAAATAAAAATAAAATGCGTTATACTGCAGCTGTTCATTTTCTCTCAAAACCATTTTCTGGACCCTGAAAAGTATGTAAGTAATAAATTTATTATATTAATTCAAAACCAGGACATTACTTTAATAATTATTTATTTTATCTCAATTACTTATAAAATACATCAATCTTTTAAATTAATTTATAAAAAAACGTGAGGTAGACTCTTTTATATCGAACGTCATTTCTAATCATCATAATATTTTTTTACAAACTTAAATAATTTAATTAACACATTAAATATTCAAATTTAAATTTATACATGCAAATGTTTAACGAGTGATTATTTATTATTTTTACTCATTTGAAATTTTTTATTTGCCGCCAATTATTCTATAACGCGCATATAAATATTCATAGAAATTAACATGTTGACAATCTTCAGATTTTCGAAATACTTTTTGCGGATTTCTTGATATGTCTGTTGCTCGGACTGTCTCTCCCCGTCTTTAATCGCGTCAACTTTGCAGACTGTGTTATTTGTTTGCCAGTTACTTCCAAAAAATCATCACCATTGAAATAGTAAGAGCTCGATGGCGGTTTTACAGTTCGTGAGATAGGACTCAGTGAATTGCGATTCCGATGTTGAATCGTCGGTGACTCTATCGATCTTTAAAAAAAATTTATTTTTAATTTTTTAATCAAGATCAAGTCATTAATTTTATTCCTTAGTCCAAAGTCATCAAGTAAATTGACGTCTTCTGAAGGGGAGTTGATTTTAAATATAAAAATATGTATGGCTGATAATAATAATAATAATTACCGATTTTTACTGCTGGGTAAACGCGAAGGATCAATAGGAGCGAGTCTTACATTTTTAGGCCACGCTGGATTTACTGATGACTGCCACGATGAGTGTCTCTGTGACCTCATCGGCGATTTACGTTGCACAGAATTTAATTTAGATGCCGAGTTCATATTTCTATTAAATCCTAAAAAAAAAAGCAGCTTTAAAATTAAATAAATAAAAATTTAAAAACTATAAAAAATATCATGACACTGAAGTTAGTAGACAATTAAAAATTTTTGTATTTTTTTTTCAACAAATCAATTTAAAAAAAAAATGCACATGTAGAAAATTTTAAAAACTATAGGTGCAATTTATTATTTTTTTTTTTTTTTGTTTATAATTTATCGTTTTTGAAAAAATTCAAAAATTAATAGACGTCGGCTAACTTCCGTGTCATAAAAATTTCAGCATCATAAAATAATTTACAACTTAAAATAAATAAAAAATCACCTTGAGGTGTCGAAAGCTCTAATAGATGGCCCGCGTACTTAATGGGCGTTGTTTTTAAAGTGCAAAAACTTTCGCGGGTGGTAACAGCAAAGGGAACCGGACTAACAACAATTTTGTTGTTGAAAACAGTGCCGAGTTTATTTCTACCAAGCTTAGCATCAGTCCTGTCCTCATCATCCTCATCCTCGTCCTCATCATCATCCTCCACATCATAGTCATAGTCAATAATGCCATAGTCCGCGTCTTTGTTAATTCTAAGTGCTTTCAAAGCCGTGTCATTGCGTTCCGTCAATTCGAACGACTCAAATTTATTTAAATTGGCACTACTTTTACTGCTACCATTACTTTTACTACTGTATTTATCTCTATTTGTATTAAATCGTCTACCGCTGTAGGTTGGCGCCGGTGCTATTCTCAATACTTGGTCTAGACTATCCATTGACTTGTTATTACTACTGTCATTATTAACGTCATCATCATCCATTTCTTTTTCTAACTCAATCATTATGTACTCCAACAGTCTATCTAGTACTTGTTCGCATTTTATCTGGATCAAGTGTTGATCCTTCGGACTCAGCTCCTAAAAAAATCCACCAATTAATAAATCAATTAATTAAATAAAATTTAATTACTCAGCAAAATTACCTCGACTTTGTTCTCTGGCTCAACACTTTCGACTTCTTCTTCATCATCATCATCATCATCCTTGGGCTCGATATTTTTCCCCACGATCCTGTAATGCGGGATCTGAGTTCTCCACTGGATGCACTCGTCCATGACATCTCCAAGTTTGACCTGGTCATCTTCTTTGTACAGAGTCCTCTCTACAGCAGCCCACAATTTCAAAACTTTATTTGTCGCCGCCTCCTCGATGTCTTCCGGCCAAGATGACGAAGTCGCTCTGCTGTTTCCGTCCCAGTTTGACGATCCAGTTTCTTCAGGCCATTGATTCGTTTTACTTTTCATTGAACTACTTCCCAAGTAATTGCTACTTATGACATCACTCCTATTGCTTACTGTCATCGTTTTACTTTTATCCTTCAATCTAAAATTCAAACCCCTTTAAAATTTTAAAAAACCCGAGAATAAAATTACTTACATTGATTTTTTTCTAGACATTTCATCCTGTCCCGAAAACAAAATAAATTAAATTTTAAACACCAATTAAATTTATAACATAAATAAATAAATATAAAAATTCATATATATTGAGGCTAAAGTGTATATATTTATTGACGAGTCTACAGACAAGTTTATTGATTAATTTAACTTGTTTATGTCCAGTACTTTATTAAAAAAAAAAATAATAAATCCACTGAACTTAAAATTTAAATTTGAATTTGAAAAAAAAAATTTAATTTATCGTTTACCAAATAAATAATTAAAATAATTTACAGTAAAAATAAAATATATAAAATAAAAAAAAAGTTATAAACTGCAGCTTATGTTTTTGTTTCGATAGTTCCGAGTTTACTGAAGTAAACCTCCGACTGATTTGATTTGAGCTTGCGCGCGCTTTTTGACATTCATTTAAACACCTCCAATAAATGAATATATCTGTATAAATAAAAATCGGGGGTAATAATAATAAAAAAAGTAAGAGAATAAGAGGGCAATCTTTAAATTACCCAAGGGCATCTCATTAAAGTTTATATATCTGATAATTGCACTTGTGTATTATTTAAATTATATAGATCAGTTAACGCTATTGCATGTGTGATATCTGATAAAATTTAAGTTTACTTGACCTTCATGTTTTTAGATGTTTTTTATTTAACTTTCAAGTAAACCGCTCTTTTAATTACCCTTTCATGACATGTGCAGATATATATTTTGTGTGTGTGTGTGTGTCACTTACTTGTGTGTATCTCGACTCCATCTTGCAGAGTTTATTTTTCATAAATAATCAGATCCTGATCGTCTAGCTGTAGCTTGTTGATGTTTTGATTGATATCTAAATATATATATCACGTGTAATTGTTTTGTCAATAAACTTTTTAAGTAAATACGTCGTAAATTAATTATTTTTAATAATAATTTGACAAATTTTAAGTCATAAATTATTGTAATGGCCAATGAAGAAGGTTTTGAACAAGTAATTATTTTTTTTTCTAACCTCTAAATATGTTTTTTATATTTTTAATTATTTAATTTAAAGTATTAATTAAAATTTCAGTCAAGTATTTAAAATTTTTTAAAAATATAATTTTAGATTTTTGACAGCAGCTGACATTTAATGATACTGACGTTAGCCGACTTTTAATAATTTTTTGATTTTTTTTTAAACGATAAATTATTGAAAAAAAAATATTTGCAAAAATTACACCTGTAGTATTTTAAATTTTCTATAGGTGCATATTTTTAGTTTTTATTTTTTTTTTAATTAAATTGTTGAAAAAAAATCCGAAAATTATTAACTGTCTGCTGACTTCAAGATCATGATATTTAAATTCATAATTTAAATTAATGTTAAATAATTAATTATACACAGGAAAAAAGAAAATTTTTATCTCCTTGAGAGAACTTTGTTTTTAATTCATAATGCAAAAAATATCTTAGAGCAAATTTTCTTGGGAGATTTTTATAAAATTAATAATTTAAATATAATTATTTTAAGTTTGAAGATGAGGAAACTGATATACCAATTGGATCATTACCTAGTGGACGTAAACGTTTGTTCTCCAAGGAATTGCGTTGCATGATGTACGGATTCGGCGACGACCAAAATCCCTACACCGAGAGCGTCGATTTATTAGAAGATTTAGTTATTGAATATATCACAGAAATGACTCATCGTGCGATGGAAATAGGACGTACCGGCCGTGTCCAAGTCGAGGACATTGTCTTTCTAGGTAATTTGATAAAATCAATAGTAAACTGAAAACAAAACTAATAAATAATATTCAATTTCAGTAAGAAAAGATCCACGTAAATACGCGCGTGTAAAAGATCTTTTGACAATGAACGAAGAATTAAAGAAAGCGCGAAAAGCTTTTGATGAAGTTAAATACGCAGGTACCGTTAATCAATAAGTAACAAGTAATTATTTAAATCTCAGTACTTACCATTATTATTTAACGTTACGGAGTACATTTCATCGCATGTACACAAGTTATAATTATTCATTAAAAAAATATTGTACTTAGCTTTTAATTATATTTTTATTGGAATGTGCAATATAAATATTTAAATCCATTTGCATTTGCAACAGTTTAGTTGATAATTGTTTTCTTTATTTATTCATTTATTTATTTATCACAAATAATTTTTATTTTACTTTAATTACTTATAAAAATTATTATTTACATATCGCATGTTTAGTCTCAGCAACTACAGTCTGTACATAAATGCATGATTGGCATGTAATTTCATGCATTTATATCACGTCTGCAAAGTAATTATTTTTATTATTATTATTTTTATTATCATTTTAAGTAAATAAAGAAAGGGAGAGACCAAAATGGACCCATTAATTTTTTTCAAGTCTCCAAATAATTATTTGATGTCAACAATTATCCAGCGATCAAAAAACTTTAAATTAAAATTTGAATTTCTCGGGACTCGAACTTCCGCATTGTCTCTTTGTAGTCAGAAAAAAAATATGGGCCCATTTTTCCCCCCTTTCTTTATACTTAGTATTAACGTCTGAAATTAGTTGATAATTTATTTTATACTCACAATAAAATATCATCAATGGCGTTTTTCGATGACAGAATAACGTCGTTAACACCAACGCCTTGATAAGAAGAACCACAAATCGCTAGAGCCATTCCATGGTCAGTTATGTACTCACGTATCCGTTTCATACGTGCGTCGTGACCAACAATCTGCTGAGGAATACAGTCTTTCAAGATTTCAACGTCAACATTCACCGGATTAACTTTAACATTTAGTGTGATACGCAATTGTTCCAACGCAATCGACAGTAAATTGTCTTCCGTTGGATTGTTACCGAAATGATGATCAAACCACGCACCGCCCATCATTGCTGTTACTACCTGTAATTTATTGTTATAAATTTAAAAAAGTTTTAAGCCAATGAGATACTTGTTGAGAATTTTTAATTTAAAAAAAATATTTTTTCATAAATTTCCCGGTCAAGTTTACTTTTTAAACTTATTGTGTCGGAACTATTGGATTTATGGTAAAATGCATAGAGACCTTTTTTGTAGACAATTTTATTCTCTATAAAATTGGTCTCATACATTTTTCCCGTATTTTGGATATTTTAGCAGTATTTTAAATATTTTGGTAAAAAATAAAAGTTTAATTTAAATTTATAGAGTATAAAAATTCACAACAAATTATTTCTTATAATTTTACCTCGACGTATTTAATATAAATAAATAAAATATTTAAAATATTTACCGTTGATTTTTGTGGGTAAACACACGAATCAAAAATAACTCCGAGCAATGGCAAGTTCTGGTTTGGCGGGACCAAGAAACCAAAAGCTTCGCATGGCAAAATGTTTTCCTCAAATTCAAAATTAATAACAGCGACTGTAACACTAGGTATCGCCTCCAACTCATCCGCCAATTCCGGATGCTGTTTTCTGACAATCTGCGCAAGATTTTTAGCCGGAAGACTAGAAATTACTTTGTCAAACTTTTGAACCTTACCATCGACCTCAACATCAACTTTCCCTGGGGCAAAAGTCAAGTTACTGCACTTTTTAAACTGCACATCAACTTTATCACCCACGTACTCCGCCATCGCGATGGGAAATTGCTCAAGTCCGCCGTCTAATGTCCAGACGGACCATTTTTCCCGGTCTGCCCTTAGGGCCAACTTCGAAGAGCCTTTGGTAGTCCGTCCCAACGCCATATCATTTTTCTCCTCCAGCTTTTTCTTATCAATAGATTCCTGCAGTCTATTGGCCTTCAGCGTCCCCTTTAAAATGGAGCCGTGCTTCTGCTCAGCTTCGAACATCGTCCGCATCAGGAAGTTAACGCTCAGTTTTTTAGCATCCCCAGCAGCTATCCCGCAAACCATCGGACTGATCAAGTACTCCGCGACATCCTTACCCAGCCTTCTTTCAACGAAACTGTACAAATCCTCGTCGTCTTTCTCAACCCTCGGAGCCTTCAACTCTTTCCAAAGCGACAAGATGAGCGGACGTTTAAATGGCGCGCGTACTTTGAATAAATCCATGAATGAGTTTGGCAAAACGTGTAAATTTTTGTCAGCATAAATGAGCCGATTTTTAGCTGCCGGATGTTTCGGCCCGATGCTGATCACCCGGTCAGTTAAATTGAGTTCCTCAACAATACGAAGAGTATTTCCACCACCGAGTCCAGTAGATCGCATGGTACGAGGACCCTTTTCAAACATCGCTCCTGTAGGTGATCTCTTGCTACGTATCCATCCTCCAAGACGGTCAGATGCTTCGTAGAGAGTCAAAGCACCCAGACGTGGGTTTTCCAGGGCGTAAAATGCCGCCGACAGACCGGCTATGCCTCCACCCAGAATCGCGGTCATTTCAAAAGTCTCCAAAAAAAAAATAACAATTATTTTTATTTATTGTCTAGGTGTAATTGTCCAGTAAAACAAACATGTGCTTACCTTATTGTGAGTCGGCGGAATTATGACATTTATTTACTTGACTGTTTAGTCTTCTGATGATAAGTTGGATTATGTGGAATTTAACCACCAGGTGGTGGTAAAATGTCAAGTTGTTGCTTGTACCTGTGAAAATTTATTTGAATTATTTTTTTATTTTGTAAAAACAATAAATTTATGATAAAACTTACGACCATGACCAAGTGCTCAGTGTCTTCGTGCAGAGAAAAAGGAACTTTTACTTTTCCAAAAGATAAAAAACGACGTTTGCTATGGGAGCGGGCTATTGATAAAAATTTCAGGTCTTCTAGTTCATCGAGGTTATGTTCCAGGCATTTTAAAGACGAGGATGTCATTAAAAATCGAGAAAGTTATTATACAGGTACAAATATATTAATATACCGCGTAGAAGGTTTTGACAGTTTTTAATAATAAAATTATTTTTACTAGGACTTATCAGCACAAGGAGATTTTTGAGACCTGGTGCCGTGCCCACACTGCATTTGAACCAGCCTTCAAAGCGGGCAAGAGAAGCTCGGAAAATTTTATTTGATCTGGTATCTTCTGATGAAGAATCGTTACCTCCAGAAGCAAATTTACCAGACTCTGATTCGCCAAAGGTTGGAGATGATCCAGAAAACAAAATAAAAAATAATTTAGTTGCGAAAGTATCTTTTGAAAAGGAAATAGAATCAGTGCAAGAATACTCAGTATCTATTGATGATGACCATCATCCTGGTTCATTAAATTTAAAATGAATGATTATGATTTCGAACTCAGTTTCATGTTCGGTGTAAGAGGACACGCAGGTATCAGTATTTTGCGCTCGTGGATTATTTTGTCTCAGAGATGGTCGCCGATTGATAAAAGTGACAGCTGAAAGAATCAGTTGAGTTTTATGAGTAAAAATTCAAATAAATTACGGGATATAAAATTCGCATTTCAGCGCGCGGAATTTGAAAGACAGAAAATTAAGACATTTATAAAATATTATAAACTTATCAGTTTTAATTACGGAGATCTAATGGGTAAAATTTGTTTTTTGCTGTACAGGCTTAGATAAAAAAATATTTAATTAAATTTTAATTAATTTACTAATAATTAATATTAACCTGCTCCGATTTTTCCTTCCTGTCAACCGAAACGTCACTTATTTTACGAAAGTAAACTAAAATATGAAATTTGAATTGATTACATTTAAAAAATTTCAACTTTCCCGCTATTTTATTTCTGATGCGCAGTAGCCGTTTTTTGGATGTCAGTAAAACGGAAGCGCGTAACGAAAATGACGTTAATTTAAAAATCTGCTTTCCAATAAAACCAACTTTCCCGTTAAAAAATTAAAAAATAAATAACTAAAGTAAAAAAATGTTTATTTAAATTTTTAAATAATTCCGAGTATTTAATACTAAAAAAAATTGAATGGCGTTACCGCCACCGGTATCCGCAGCAGCAGTGACGTTAGCAGAGTTTTCCAGAAGAGTATAGAGTCCACATACTGTATCATTGGACTAGTGCCTTTTTCCTATGGCCGACGTGTGCGTGGATTAAAAAAAAAATATATTGTATCAATTGTCGTCACGCAGTGTATTCCGCCCGCATCGGAGTCCACGCCGTCCTCCGACGGTTAAAAAAACGCGCCCGGAGTCTGGAATCCGTCGCGAGGCGACTGAGTAAGTGGTAAAAAATTAATTACATTTATTATAAATAAAATAAAATAAAATAAATTATTAGGCCTAAGATACATCACGTACATTTGAAAAAAAAAAAAAAAAAAAAAAAAGAATAAATAAAATAGAAAATGTTTTAAAGTGAGTCAGAGTACGAGTGGTGAGTGAAGGCAGTAGATGGTGATGGGAGTTTGCTGCCACGATGTGAGAATAAGAAAGAGTGAGTGAAAAAGACGGAGTGCTGGGCAGTTGCCATGGTGTGAATGAGACAGAACACGAGTGAGACCTACACGACACACTAGTATAACTTGTAGCAATGCTGTATTCCCTCCTATCCTCGTATCGCTCTACACTCCACACATTCTTCCACTGACATAATCCGGTATAAACTGGATCTAGTCAGTTCATATTGATGATCTTGCTTCTCCGCATATTCTTGCACCTCAAAACTACGTATCAAATAAATTAATTCTTTTATTTTATTAAAATAATTACAGTTAATACTTGAGTTGGACGTGCCCTTGCCCTTGCCCTTGGATCCGATCTCGGACTTGGCCTGCAGTCTAACGAGAGGATCAGGCTGGTCCTGAAACCCCTTTATTATTTTTTTTTATTTTAATCCGTAATTATTTAATTGCCACGGCGTGACTCCAGTATCATAACCAGCCACGCGACTCACCACGCGCTAAAATGTCCAACGAAGAAACTTCCGCTGATAGAAATGTCGAGATCTGGAAGATCAAGAAGCTCATCAAGAGTCTCGAGATGGCCAGAGGGTAAATAAATTTATTTATTTTTTTCCTTTTTTTAATTGTCTTGGTACGACATATGGTGAGCCTTTGTCTAGTACTTTAAATTAATTAATTTTTTTAAATAATTACTATTACCCCAGGAATGGTACGAGCATGATATCGCTGATAATTCCGCCAAAGGATCAAATCTCGCGGGTCAGTAAAATGTTGGCCGATGAATTTGGTACCGCGTCTAATATTAAGTCACGTGTAAATAGGTTATCAGTACTTGGTGCAATAACATCTGTACAACATCGACTTAAATTATATACCAAAGGTAACTATCAATAGATATACAAATATATGACAAGTTACTTTTAAAATAATATTTTAAATAATTTATTCACTCCAGTACCTCCCAATGGCCTGGTTATATATTGCGGGACTATCGTCACTGAAGAAGGAAAAGAAAAGAAGGTCAACATTGACTTTGAACCTTTCAAACCTATAAATACTTCCCTATACTTATGTGACAACAAGGTATTTATTATTATTATTATTATTATTGGTGACAATAGTAGATAAATAATTATAGTTATTACTTGTAATTATTCATTTTTTGCCGTAGTTCCACACAGAAGCATTGACGGCGTTGCTGGCAGACGATAATAAGTTTGGTTTCATTGTAATGGATGGTAATGGTGCCCTGTTTGGAACACTACAGGGAAACACGCGCGAAGTCCTTCATAAATTCACTGTCGATTTACCAAAAAAACACGGTAATTTTTTTAATTTTATTTTAATTTAAATATTACGGGCATTCCAGACAGTACCCGCCAGTTTTTAAAAATCTTCAATGACAACAGTCAAAATTTTTTTAATTAATTAAAATTTTAATTTAAAACAGAACGTAGTTGCAATTTCGCTGGAATATAAAATAAAAAAAAAATATTTGCAGTTAAAGTAATTTAAAATTTTTAAAAAGTGGGGGACACTGTCTGAGAATGGTCTTAAAGTAAAAAGTAAATTAAAAATAATAAAAATCAACAGGTAGAGGAGGTCAATCTGCGTTACGTTTTGCCCGATTGCGTATGGAAAAACGGCACAATTACGTGCGAAAAGTTGCTGAAGTCGCAACGCAATTGTACATTACTAATGACAAACCCAACATTGCTGGACTTATCCTAGCTGGTAGCGCTGACTTCAAGACAGAGCTCAGTCAGTCCGATATGTTTGATCCCGTATGTATTTAATTACCCATAGAAGCCTATAATATTTATTTACATATTTTAATATGAAAAATATTTTTTCTGCAGAGATTGCAAGCTAAAGTAATAAAACTGGTGGACGTTTCTTACGGTGGTGAGAACGGTTTCAACCAAGCAATTGAACTGGCAGCGGAGTCACTTCAGAACGTAAAGTTCATCCAGGAAAAAAAGTTAATCGGCCGTTACTTTGATGAAATATCACAAGACACCGGTAAATATTGCTTCGGAGTCGAGGATACGCTTCGTGCTCTAGAGCTCGGCAGTGTCGAGACTCTGATCTGCTGGGAGAATCTTGACATTCAGCGGTACGTCTTGAAGAACCACACGAATGGCGAAGAAAAGGTGCTACATCTTACTCCAGAACAGGAAAAAGACAAAACTCACTTTACCGACAAAGAGGTACGTAATTTAAATATATAAATATGTACATTTACTTTAATTTATAAAAATATATTAACTTTCTATTTATTACAGAGTGGGGTAGAGTTAGAATTAGTCGAGTGTCAACCGCTGCTTGAGTGGCTAGCGAATAATTACAAAAGTTTTGGTGCCACCTTAGAAATAATTACCGACAAATCCCAAGAAGGCTCGCAATTCGTCAGAGGTTTCGGTGGAATCGGAGGTAAAATTTTTTTTCTTTTATTACAAATATCTATCTCTAGTTTGGTTTCATTTACGCGCGCTTCTAAATGTTCCTTTTTCAAATTTTATCTACGCGTCTAAAAATTATTTCACTCGAAAATACTTCGTCACATAACTAATTAATATTTTTTTTCATATTTAATTCATTTTTTATTTAAAAAAAAAAAATGATTACGAAATTTGACGTCTATTTTTTTAATTTTGCGTAGAAAAGATTTGAAAAATAAAAGGAACATCCGATGACAGCAAATTAGAACCAAACTACTCAACTACTTGGTCACTAGTAAAAGCGAATTGATAATTAGAATTAAGAATACTCTTGACGCTTAATTAAAACAATAATCGCACTAACAATAAAGTAAATAGTTTATATTAAATCAGGTAGCTTGGCTATTTTATAAATAAATTTTTTAAAAAGCCGAAGTAAATTAACAGCCATGTAAATTAAAACAAAAAAATATATATTCTAACTGAATAATATTAATAATTGTGGAGTGTTGTTGTAAATATAGGAATCCTACGCTACAAAGTCGATTTCCAGTCACTGCAGGCCGATGAGCCTCTCGATGATGTTGACCTCGATGATTACTAAGTTATTCGTCTCAAAATAATACTCAGTGTCGATTCAGGTAGAATTGTTATAAATCTCTGGCTTTAAAAAAGTGCAACACATCGTTATCGTTGTTCAGTAGAAAAAAAAAAAAAGTTTCTTTACTTCATTAATTTATTAATTAAAGTCTTTTATTTATCGTATCACGCAGTTGCTTTCTTCCATTTTATATAAATTCTTTAGATAGAATTTATATGCCTGGCAATTTATATATATAAATATATATATATTTTATTCTTCATTACATTTATTTTACTCGTTATTATTTAACGTCGGCGTCGGCATCCTACATCAGTGGCATGATCTTCATTCTTCTTATTTATTTTAAACCAAAATTGTTTTCGTTTCCATTAATCGTTATACATTTTTTAATCCTAGCTCGCTGAATGATTTTTACGATGGCTAATTATCAATACAGACTATCATTTATTATTATTATTTATTTAAAAGATAGACGTAGATTTATTATAGACGTAGTTTGACTTTTTACGCAGCTTAATTCATTGCATGGTTTATTTTTTATAAATTTAGATGAGTAGCGGCGTGAGACACCTGTGATTTTTTTTTTTTTTGTTTGTACTTTACTCTATTTTTTTGTCACTGAGTGTCTCAGTTTTTAAGTACAAGCATGCTATACCTGTGTGAGCTAAAATTTGCCGCCAGAGATTTTGAATATTGGACTACTTATTTATTTATATATATATATAATTACTTTTATTATTGCAATCGATCTCTGGCGGCTCAGAGAGCGCATTCGTAACTGCAATGCGTATACTTTTTAAATAATGAATTCAAATAAATTAATACTCAAATTTTAATCTTTGAATTTTTTGTTAGCTCGCACTTTGGAAAAGGTATAGTACCTGCTTTATAATTAAGTGTAATTATAATTATAGTAATTAGATATATATTTATGAATTATTTTTGTAAATTTTTATTCAAGAGTATTAGTATTTACTTTATTTTTTTAAGGGGACTGCAATTTTTTTTTCTTTACAAAATTTAAAGTTTATTGCAGTAATTTTAATGGTAAATATAAAAGGGCGCGAAAAAATTTGAATTTTAAAATTTATAAATTAATTCGATCAATTTATGGTAAGATGGATGGCGGCAGTTTTTGAAATTTTAAGTGCTCGGGCATTAATTTTGAATTTAAAATTAAAATTAAATTTATTTTGTTGCCGTAAGATGGGTGGCGGTAATTTTAAATTCAAACTAAAGTACAAATTTTTAATAATCGTGTCCGTTTGCTAATTAGTAATTAAAGTCTTGATAAAAATATAAATAAAGTCCCAGTTCTATATAATTACCATTAAAATTTTTAATAAAAATCCACAAAAAAGCGATCCCCTTAATCGTATACCGAATTATGATTTAAAAAATTTTTTTCATTATTAATTAAACTAATAAATATATTTTTTTACTTTTTAGGTATTTTACGATACAAAGTCGATTTTCAAAGTATGCAGCTTGAAGAAATTGAGTTCGATAATTTTGATTTGGATGATTACTAAGCAAATAAATAAATCGAAATACAAAAACTTTTATCATCTACAAAATAAATTTTGATCGTTATGGTACCAGGAAAAAAAAAAAAAGGAACGGAAGTTACTGAAATAATTTTAAAAAAATGTAAAGAAAATTTTAGTACTACAAATTAACATAAAATAAAATAATAAATAAACAAATTAATAAATAAAAAACAACGATAAGCGTAAAGAGTTAAGTATTTTTTGGTAATCAAAAAACTTTTTGCGCTAAAAATATTGTCGTTGTTTAAATTTATTATTATTATTATTTACTAAGTTGGGAGTTTACGTTACGATTTCACAATATTTTCAATTAATAAATTACAAATATTACACAATTAAAATAAGAATAATAATAAAAAACAAAATCGCAAAACTTGTTGAAGTTGAAATTTTTTTTTTGCCCGGTGTTAATTAAAATTAAATTTATTGGAAGCGAATAAACGATAATAATATTTAATTAATTAAAAATAATTACAGTAATTGTAACAATTAACATATGATTAAGGATCAGCGATAATGTTTTATGCGAAGTTATATAAAGAAATTGAGTTTAGTATGCGCGTGAATGTTGGGAAAGTGAAAATAAAAATCTAAATAAAAACAAAAATAGTTTGAGCCAACGGATTAAATTCAAAGTTTTATTAATAAATAATTAATTATTTACATAAATAATTAATTTTAAAAATACGAATAACAACTCGAAGACTGTAAAACTTATGCCAGCTTGAAAACCTGCCTACTACTTGATAAAAAAAAATAAATAAATAAAATCTTGCGAGTTTAATCAGAGAATGGAAATAAAATAAACAGATAAAATATTGTAAGCGTGATAATAATGTATGAGTGTATTGAGATGTTAAGTATGTAATTGAGGTGTGGACTGAAAAATATTAAAAGCCCGTATCTTCTCAGGACGCGCTCTAGGACCTTTTGATAATTGAGTCCGAGTCCCGGGATACTAGTTGGTGTACAGAAAATTTTTTGTACAGTACGATGCGCACTATTTAATTGTTCTGTTAACACTATTAATATTATAATAATTATTATTATTTTAAGTATAAATCTTTTTTTTTTTTTTTTTTTTATGTTCCGATAACTCAATTTCTAACTTCTGTTTGATCTAACGTCTATGTTATTAATGTTTATTAATAATAAAATTAAATTTAAATATTATTGAGATTATTAATACTCGATGTGCAATTAATAATTGGTTGCTTTTTTTTTTATTTGCTAATTGTTTAAAATAAAATTATTTGATTTTTATCAATTAAATATAAGCGACTGTAATTTAATTGCTCAAGGAGAGGTTTTGGACAAAAGTTTATCTGAACAATTTTTTAGGAAATTTAATTATCTATAAAAAAGTTCCTTATAAATTTTATTGTAAAATTAATAATTAAGTCAGTAATTAATTTTTAAGTATTTAAAATTTTTATTTCTCACGTTCGTTAAATTATTTTACAAAAAATTAAAATATAAGCCTAATTTTCAAAAATATGATAAAAGTATATCAGAGGAATTTTGTAGTAAATTAAATTCTCTACAAAAAAGGTCCTCATAAATTTTGTCATAACTCCAATAGTTTGGACGGTATCATTGATTTAAAAAAAGGGAACCGCGTGGTTAAAAAACTGAAACCTCTTCTCAATTAAAAATGAATTATTTTAATTAAAAAATGAATTTAATAAATCTAGAGTAATGTACAAAAATTGTTATTTAAAATCGTGGTTAGTCCGCGTTAAATCATCACGTTTTTTTTACACAAAAATGTTAACAATAACAAGGATCAGTTTGCGACATCGCGCGCCAAATTCAAATCGTCCATCGAGAAGATTCGCGGGTGTGAGTGATAGCCGACTGTTGACTTTGGAGATTAAAATAAAAATAACGTATCCAGATCCCGACATGCTCGATATTTTTAAACGAATACCATTACAAAATATATGTCTTGTTAAAAAATAATAATAATAATAATAATAAACGATACTAAACGGGTCAAGGTGATCGATTAAATCACATTCCAATTACCGACAATGCAATTAAAAAAAAAGTTCATTTTAAAAATTAAAAAAAAATTAAAGGTAAAAGGAATGCTAATTAATTATTAATTAATCCTTGAGTCCTATATTTAATTTCCTAGTATATTTTAACGTTTTAAAAAATTAATAAACACAATTAATTAATTAATTACAATTGTTAATCAGTATCAGGAACAAGAAGACTGAGACTCGTGTCCGTAATGTCGCCTCCAATGAATTTTTGTTCTCCTCCGCGAATGGACAATTTGTCTCTGGCCAACCCGACCTTCTTCTCGTCCATCATCCCGGTCCTCAACCAAGAGGACCCGCTGCATTTATTGCAAGTAATTGAAGGAATCCTGTCAAGACTGACAGTCCTGTTGCCGCAGTCTCCGCACTTGAAGAAGCTCTTGACCGCGTCGATTACTCTCAGCGGATGCTTCTGAGTCTTGCAGAGATCAGACGCTGAGAAAGACGTGTACTTGCAGACCAAACACTTGACCGCTTTGCAGTCGACTTTTAAAGTCTTGATCATCTTCTCCTCCATCCTCTCCTTGGCCTCCAGTTTATTGAAGTACTTTTCCTGCTCGTTCTCCTGTGACCTTTCTATCAGATCTCCATGCGCCGAAGTCTTTTCCATCAGTTCCTTAAATCTCTCCTTGGCAGCTTTCTTGGCCGCAGGCTCAGGATCTTCTGGTTCCTCACGAGTTCGCTTACTGGCCTGAACTTTTTTCTCCCGACTTGCTGCTATTTTGTTGGGATTCGACTGCTTGAAGCCCCCATTGCTCTTCACCCACTCGATGGCATTTTTCTTGGCCTTGTTGATGTGTTTCTTGGTAATGGGCTCGGAGAAGTCTATCGTGCTTCCTTTAAGACCGGAACCAAGTCGCGGTATCGGTGGCAATGGTGACAGAGTACACTTGGGAGTCGTTACTTTTTCAGCAATTGACGTAGGTCTTAATGGTGACAAGACACCAGCTATTAAATTTGATGTCTTAGGATTCCAATCACGTATTTTCTGTAACCGGTCTGTGTTTTTTATTTTACTCACCGACTCAACCGTTTCTGCTGGTCCACTTCCTAGTCCTAGTCCAGCTCCACCAGGTTTTGAATCACCTGGACCAGGATTTGAACTCTTACCAGTTCCAGTTAGTAAAGCCAATCGCTCAGAATCTTTCTGCTCCATTTTAAGATTACGTTTTGCTGGTACCACTAGCATATTAGTATGATGATTAGCTTGTGAATACATACCGGAACCTTTGCTACCAGCATTTAAATTATTTTTCGATCCAAAATTAGTCCCAAACTTTCTGTTCATATGATCAGTCTGCAAATCTTGTCTCCTGGATGCTTTATTGTACTCAGTCTTCACATGGTAAATGCAGTACTCGCATCTATTGACATTGACAATAGCATTGCAAGGGTCTCCGTTCTTCTTAACCGACTTGCAGCGTCCAAGATCCTTGGAATTACCCAGAATCATTATTTTCTGAGCATTGTCAACTGACAGAGCTGCTTCGTCTTTATCATTACGTGCCTCCAGGACCGAGGGGTTCAAGATACCGACGACGACACCATCAGTTACCTTCCAGAATGTCTTGTAGGCTCCTTTGAACAGGAAGACCGTCACTCTATTTACGTTTTCCGTGAGGTCGCTGATGGTCCAGATGCAGTAGGCGTTTCCGTTCTGCGACTTCTTGGTCGC
Source organism: Microplitis deprimator (assembly GCA_964016945.1). NCBI lineage: Eukaryota > Metazoa > Arthropoda > Insecta > Hymenoptera > Braconidae > Microplitis > Microplitis deprimator. The sequence goes on from OZ024709.1 coordinate 680,312, forward strand.
GGATCTCTGGATCAGGACTCCCGCGATCACCCAGTCGTTGTTGAGGTCCTGAGTGGTGATGAAGTTCTTGACCTTCGATACCGTGACAGCATTGCGTCCTTTCATGCGCTCTGCCAGCTCATTCGATGATATCAGAGGCTTCACAATCCGCAGACCAAATATCGGATCTGTATAAATATCCGAAGGTTTCTTCAGCCATTCCTTGATCGGTCCTTCTTTTATTTTATTACCAGCACTAGCACCAGCTTGAGACTTTGAATCAGCGCGCGGACTTCTAGAAAATGTATTGTTGCAAACTTTTTCCTTAATATCCCAGGAATTTGATTTATTTATATCCGATGAACTGGGTCTTGGTCCAGACAAATGATCTTTGTCATCCTGCTGTTTTTTCAAAAGCTCCTTTATACTTCTACCCGCTTCCGAATAAGTTCGCTCCTCAAAGTACTTACTGTCCTCATCATCCGAAGAGTCCAGATCATGAATAAGTTTCGAAACGTCTTTATCAACTTTGTCCTCAACTTTCTGCTGGCCGTCACTTTGCTCCTCAACCGAGTCCAGAAAATTAAAATCCAACTCCTTGATTACTTTCTTCGGCGCTTCCTCATCATTGGCCAGGAGATCTTCCAGAAGATCTCCAACATCCGAGTCATCACTCATATTTATTTATTTATTTACAATATTGACAGTTAATTAATTTTCAAATCACAGTTTGGTATCACAACAAAGTAACCTAATTCTCAATCTCCAACGCAACTGAAATTTTTAAATTTATAAATTAATAATGAGTATTTAATATGAGATAATTAATTATCAATACTTACCCAATAATTATTTACATAAATTAATTTATAAATTATTATTTGTACAGGTGATTTATATTTATTTTTATCACTGCGTGCTGACTTTGACACTTTTTGGCGCGAAAGCTACAAGTTTGTCGGTAAAAAAGATTCCATTCAATCATCATCATCATCGTTGTGATTATTTGCTAACAATACAATTAGTAAATAAAATTTATCATCTTGCAACTCCTGCAGTGGTCGAGTGGTTCGACCCCTTGGTACGGAGAGCTGATGTGCTGAGTTTATAATTCGTGCGCATGTCCGGCAGGAACTTAAAGGATCCCGGAGCGAGTCCGGTCTGTGATGAATTTTACTTTTTATATTTATAAATTTACTTACAATTATTTAGTATAAATGCAATTAATGACAAGAAACTCTCGAGTCCTGCGGTGGCTCGACGGAGAGCCGCTCTTCTAAGCCCCGGCATAAAAAAAAAAACAGAGCTTACAAGTCCGGGTGTCGCGCGAGTGAAGTATGGCCTTGAGTTCTGGGTTGGGGATAGCCACCTTGGAGGATACCGGATTATGTCCGACTGCGGGACTTTTTATTAAAATTAATTATTAATTATTTTTTTATTATGAAACTGAAGTTAGCTGATGTTCAATAATTTTTGAATTTTTTTTCCAGGCGCTAAATTTAAAAAAAAAAAAATAAAAATATGCACAAGTAGAAAATTTAAAAAACTGTAAGTGCAATTTTTTCAAATATTTTTTTTTTATAATTTACTGTTTAAAAAAAAAATCCAAAAATTATTAGACGTCCGGTAATTTCAGTATCATGTTAACTTCAGGATCATTTAACCAGTCCTTATAAATCCCATTAATGTCAGTAATCTTCCAAGTACTGCAGTGGTCGAGTGGTTCGACCCCTTGGTATGGAGAGCCGACGTCTGCTGAGTTTCTAAAGCGTGCGCATGTCCGGCAGGAACTTTAAAGGTACCCGGAAGGAGTCCGGTCTGCAGTCAATTTTACTTTTTATATTTATAAATTCACTTATTATTATTTAGTATAAATGCAATTAATGACAAGAAACTCTCGAGGACTGCAGTGGCTATGTGGCGGGCCGCTTCTCCAAGCCCCGACATCGGTGCCGGTGTCGCCCCGGACGTTATATCTGTTTTCAGTAAATGTCTGGGGTTTAATGTCGGGGAAACGAAACCTTGGAGGATTCCCGGATCTAATCCGACTGCGGGACTCTTACTTTTGTCGTTTTTTTTTTTTATATTAATTATTAATTATTTTTTTTATTATGATACTGAAGTTAGCTGATGTTCAATAATTTTTGAAATTCATTTGAAATGATAAATAATAAAAAAAAAAATATTTCAACAAATTGCACTTATAGTTTTTTAAATTTTCTACATGTGCATATTTTTAGTTTTGGTTTTTTTATAATCGGTTTGTTTAAAAAGAAATCCAAAAATAATTTATTGTCTGCTACTTTCAGTATCATTCAAAAAATTGCACCTGTAGTTTTTTTTATTTTCTACACGTGCATATTTTTATTTTTTATGGTTTTGTAATTAATTTAATAGAAAAAAAGTACGGAAACTGTTAATTGTCCATAAACTTATGATCCTGAAAGTATAAATTCCATTAATGTCATTGATCTCTCAAGTACTCTGTAGTGGTCGAGTTGTTCGACTCCTTGGTATGGAGAGCCGACGTGTGCTGAATTTAAAATTCGTGCGCATGTCCGGCAGGAACTTAAAGGATCCCGCGAGCGAGTCCGGTTTGTGATGAATTTTACTTTTTATATTTATAAATTTACTTATAATTATTTAGTATAAATGCAATTAATGACAAGAAACTCTCGAGGACTGCAGTGGCCTTGTGGCGGGCCGCTTCTCCAAGCCTCGGCATCGATACCTGTACGATTCCAGATATTATGCTATTACAGTATGAGTCTGGGTTTAATGCCGGGGGTCGCCACCTTGGAGAATTCCCGGATCTAATCCGCCTGTGGGACTCTTTATTTTGTCATTTTTTTTTTATATTAATATTAATTATTAATTATTTTTTTTATTATGATACTGAGCCGACGTTTAATAATTTTTGAATTTTTTTTCCACGCGCTAAATTAAAAAAAAATAATATTTGAAAAAATTTCACATGTAGTTTTTTTTATTTTCTATATCTGCATATTTTTAGTTTCTTTTTTTTTTTGTAATTTATTTGTTGAAAAAAAAAAAAAAAGAAAAAAAAAACTGAAAATTTTTAATTGTCTACTAACTTATGATACTGAAGTTAGCTGACGTCTAATAATTTTTGGATTTTTTTTTAAACAATAAATGATGAAAAAAAAATATTTGAAAAAATTGCACCTGAAGTTTTTTGAATTTTATGTATGTGCATATTTTTAGTATTTGTTTTTTTTTGTAATTGATTCGTTGAAAAAAAAAATCAAAAAATGACTAACTGTCTGCTAACTTCAGGATGAGTGTGAATGTAGCAGACATCAGACAAATTTTAAATTATGAATAAATAGAGTAAATAATTAAAAAAATTAAATTTCAAAAAAATGCACATTTACAAAATTGAGAAATTAATAAGCGCATTTTTTAGAAATATTTGTTTTTTAATTATTTACTCCATTTATTTATAATTTTAGATTTGTCTGACGTCTGCTACATTCACATTCATAACTTAAGGATCATATTTTTATTCAGTTGCTAAAGTAAATTTCTATAATTTAAATTTAAATCATTTCCGCGCGCCATCTACCGGAAACTTTTTTTTTATTTATTTAGAAAATAAAAAAATAAAAAAAAAAAGAATTTAAAAATTGTTATTATTGTAAAGAAATAAAATATAAAATTGAATTTAAATTAAATGGACAATCAGCGACATCAATGACCACTTTCAAAAGAGTAATAAATTAAATATGTATGTATATATATACATGCTTACATATATCTTGTAAATATGTGTCAGCGTTTTTTTAAACACCACAGACAAGATTAATCGCTCGACCCTATTTTTTAACACAAAACATAAAACTTCGCTTCTTCTACTCATAGATTTTAAAAAAATATCAAGACAATTAATTATTTATTGATTTAAAGTAAGTAATTATTTATTTTATATAAATTTATATACTTATTGACATTAAAACCACATGTAGATTCCGAGCTGATGACTCTGCAGTTTTATATTTCGCCGATAATTAATTAAATGCGTAATTATTTTTTATATATTTAGATATATATTTATTATTTAAAATGGAGCCGGATCAAGAGTACGGCAGCCAAGCGGATTTCATACAAGACGAATTTAATTTCGGTGTTGATCCAAAGGATCCCTACACCAAAGCTCTGCTGAACGAGGAGCCCAAGGAAGACGAGTGGATGGACATCCTGGGCAATGGACAGTTGAAAAAAAAGACGATCGTCAAAGGACAGAAAGGCACTAGACCTAATCAAGGTGATCTCTGCACTGTTGACATCACCGGGAGCTTGACTCCAGATGGCCAGGAGGTCATTGAAACCTTGAAGGCTGTCACTGTCCAGCTTGGAGATCATGAAGTCATCCAGGTAATTTTTGTTTATTTACTTAAATATTTATGGAGACTTTTTTTTAATTCATTTATCAACATCATGTAGGGGTTAGAGTTGGCTCTAGCGTTGATGGACGTCGGCGAAGTGGCTGAGATAGAAATAGCAGCGAGATTCGGGTATGGAGATGTCGGCAGACAGCCGGAAATACCAGCAGGAGCAAAACTTTTTTATAATGTTGAATTAAAAAGTGTCGAAATGGAACCGGACATTGACAGTTTGACTGTCGCTGAAAGAAAAGCTATTGGGTAATTATTTATATTTGTATTTATAATTTAAGGGCATAGACAGCCCCCCACTTTTTAAAAATATGCAATGACTTTCAGCTGTCATCTGTATTAAAATTTTATCAATTATTTAAAAAGGGAGAATGTAGTCGTGATTTCACCAAGATAGAGAATTTTTTAAAAATTACTTGCAGTTATTAATCAAGAGTTAAATGAAATTTGTTGAATAAATTTTAGCCTACAAAATTAAAAAATTCTAATTATGTATAAAATTTACATGACAATTTTACTGAAATTTATTTTACAAATTTCGTTCAGCTGCCAATTGATGTCAACTGCAAGTCATTTTTTAAAAATCTGTATCTTAGGTTCTGACAATTGAAATCCATTGAAATTTTTTAAAAAGTGGAGGACACTGAGCATGGCCTTAATTAATTAACTGGATGTTTATTTTAGAAATAAGAAACGTGAACGTGGGAACTGGTGGTTTTCTCGCGACGAACCGACGATAGCGATCCAGTGCTACCGCAGAGCATTGGAATTTTTAGTTCCCGGTGACAATTACGATCCGAAGAAATTAAAAGATGATAAAATAATAACAGACAGTGACTTGGAAGTACTTTTGGACGACAGAACAAAAGTCTACAATAATCTTGCGGCTGCTCAAATAAAAACTGAAGCTTACGAAGCAGCTCTGGAAAGTGTCGACAACGTTCTGAGAACTGAACCCCACAATGTGAAGGCATTATTCAGAAAAGGTAATTAAATTGTGTACTGACAGCTGTCATTGCTCTGAAATCGATTCTTTTTAATGCAAACCATTAAAAAATTCTTAAAAATTCCTAGGTCGGATTCTTCATAAAAAAGGCGAGTACTCAAGTGCCGTAAAAGTTTTCCAAGAGGCTGCGAAGCTGGACCCCGAGTCTAAAGCCATCCAGCAAGAGCTGTCAGTCCTCAAGGGAAAAAGTGCAAGGGAAAATATATATGAGAAAAAACTGTATCGTAAAATGCTGGGAGGATCAAGTTCGGAGAGCTCGTCGCCGACAGAAAGCAAAAAAAATTCAAAACCCTCTAAAAAATCAAACAAAAGTAAATTAGCCTGGAGTCTTATTGGCGGGACACTGGCCGCTGTCACCGGTGTAATTCTGTACAAATTATCATTTTAAAATATCATTTAAGTTATTACTGAATTATATTTAATATTTTGAATTTATTTTAAATAATAACATTCCGAATTTATAAATTATTATCTATTACTATTATTATTGTTAATCTATTAATAATAATTCCTCATATCAGTTAAGTATAAGTTATAAATATTGTATTCTATTAAGAAAATACGACGTATAATTTAATACAATAGCTAATATAAGTAAGAGGGGGTCACCGAGAATGATTAATCAAATGACGACGACGAGTACGATGTTATTTTACGTCCAACATTCCTACTCAACACTTTTAAAGCTTCGTATTACTTTATTATACAATTTATAACCGCAGTCAGCGATGATGCTGCTCATCTATCAGTTTTTTATATTTATTTGAAGTGTGCATACAATCTATTCACTTAAATCATCAATTACTGCATTAAATAGACATCTAGGAATCGTAATCATGCATCATATAAAATTATATATTTTAATATCAACAATAAACTTAATCCTCGCCAGCAAAATAGATCCCGTTGACAGGTAAATTTTTAAATTTTATTTGAATAAATAATCAATAAATAAATTATTAATATTTAAATGATTTTTTTCAGAGGATACATTTTTACGTCACCCAAAAAAATATTAGCTGGGGAAACGGAGAGCGGATGCTTGTCGCTCCACAATTTAGAGCCACCGGCTCACGTTCTCCTGGAACTGATTTCGCCAGCGGCGGCTTCGACCTCAACGACGACTGCTGCTGACGAGGAAATTCTCGCGAGCACCAGCACGCTACTGGAAACCGGTAATTATTTAATTTATTATTTAGTTTTTTAGATAAGAGTTGATTCGAGTGGAGACTAGTCTGCAGTAGGATTTTAAAATTTAAACAACAAGCTGAGAGCTAAGACCTGGTAAGATAGTGGATCTTTGACCTCAGATAAGACGGAGGCCTCAGCTAGCGAACATTAACCAGGAGAAATTTATGAGGCATGCAGTAGATGTATTAATGTCCTTGCTCTGCCGCTTAGCAATCTTTAGTAATCATTCTTGATCGTATTCCCCTTCCTATAACTAATAAATTGTTACTTCCTGTGTCGACGATACATACGGGGAGCGATAATGCCTCGGTATATTAAATATAAAATGCGTTGTAAAATTTATCATATGAATTTTTGTCTTTGTCTTTTAAATTTTTAAATTTTAAATATTTTTTTTAGGAAGTGAAACATGTCTGGAACTATCGGTACCAGATCGCGCGCAGATGACCTACTCTATGGCGAGACTCAGACTAAAAATACGGTTCGATAAATATCCCGAGTATCATGTTAACACGGAAAAAGATGTTTACATCGAGTATGATTCATCAATTGTATTTGTTGAGACTGATAAGCCAATTTATAAACCTGGGCAAGATGTTAACATCAGACTACTTGCGTTGACGCATGATCTGAAACCGTGGAAGAGACCGGTATTTATTTTCTTTTAATTTTTCAGGTCCCAGTCTCTGGCAGTATCAAGCCCCCTATTTATTTTATTATTTAAACTGTTTGTTGTCTGATGATTACGTAGACTTATTATTTTAGGGGGACTACTGCGAGTTGAAAAATTTTTTAAGACTGGGGAGTGGATTTTTTTTTAATTCATTAATTTAAATTTGTAAATTTAGATACCAAAAGTATGGATAGAGAACCCGGCAGAGGTTCGTGTCGCGCAGTGGACGAACCTGAACATGGACCGCGGAATAGTCCAGCTCCAGTTTCCGCTGTCGCCGGACCCGAATCTCGGCAGCTGGCGAATTAAAGTGGAGAAGAAAAAATCCCATCCGCATTTGATTCACACGACGAGCTTTGATGTAAAGAAGTACGTGCTGCCCAAGTTCCAAGTGACGGTAACGGGACCCAGTTACATTTTAGCGGATGCGGACAATGCGACCTGGACCATCTGCGCGAGGTACAGCTACGGCGAGCCGGTGCGTGGGACTCTCAGGATAAAGTGCACACCCCAGATACCAAGTTGGCGTCGGGGTAAATATAATTTTCCCGCGATAAATTACGAGACGCGAATTGATGCTCGCGACGGGTGCACGGGCCCATTTACTGTCTCTAGCTCGGAAATGGGGCTTCCAGATTGGGAAGTTGCGCCCAATAGTATTATTTTTACTGCGAATTTAACGCAAGACGGCACTGAGACCGTCGAGACAGCCACCAGCCGCGTGGTAGTCATGCACCAGGCTCTGAAACTCGAGTTTTTACCCCACACGCCCAAGTATTTTAAACTCGGGCTGCCCTATCACGGAAAACTCCGAGTGCTGCGTCCAGATTCCGAGACCCCAGCTGCTGGGGAAAAAATCCAGTTGTGTCTCCGTGTTCGCGGCAAAGACGACTGGTGGGCTCGGGTCGTGGTCGAGTGCAAAAACTTCACATCTTCCGCCATGGGGTTCGTCAACTTCATCGTTCCGCCTCAGCACAGAAACATCGTCCTGCTGAGCTTCGTCGCCACGGGAATAGAATACCCGACCAAGTACTACTCTCCGGACAAGCGGTGGCGAGTATTCATGGATCAGCCGGCAGCTTACATTGACGTCGGCGCCTGGTACTCGCCATCCGAAAGCTACCTGGCAGTGGCACGCGGCGACCAGCCGATAGTCTGCGGGGAAAAGTATCCATTCAATGTGATGTACACTCTGGACCCCGAGGCGACCAATGAATCGATTGCGTTCCACTACTCGATAAACTCGAAAGGCGACTTGCTGATTTTCGGTCACGTAAAACATAAACCTCACAAAGATTCAATTTTAAATTACGCGGAATTCAAAAACGTGCTGGGTCGCGGGTCTGCTGACGCGACGACCGGTCGCAGTGAAGTGCCCAAGAACAATATCGTCCATAGATTCCCGCTTAGCGTAAAAGTGACACCAAGTATGGCACCGATCTCGGAACTCCTGCTGTACTACGTCCGTCCTGACGGCGAGACTGTGGCGACCACGTACACGATTGAGGTAAACGGCGGCGACAGTTGCTTTGAAAACCGCGTAAAGACCACGTGGTTGGACACCGCAGCTACTGAAGACATAAAACGCGCACCTGGTGAAGTCGTGCGTTACAACATCGAGGCTGCTCCTTGGTCGCTCTGCGGTGTTTCTGTCGTCGATTCGTCGACCAACTTCCTCGCGCGACGGGACTCGAAGAAAAGTAATTTGATTGACGCTGAGGGAGCTTTTGATCAGACTAAAAAATTCCATTACAATCGTGGAGACACTCCGGCTCTGTATCAGAGTGTCTGGAGTCATTGCAAAAAGACTATTCAGCCTCCAGAAACTTCGATTGATGAAATAGATCACTTGCCTTCTCCAGCAGTTGAAGCTCCACCCGTTTGGGACCACAGCGGCGCGCGGACTTGGCAGAGCGGCTTCGATCGCAAACGCAACAGCAAACGACAATCATCATCATCATCGCGAAAAGTTCGTAGCAGTGGAATAAGTTTGAACGGGGTAGTAAATTACGTCGACGCAATGCAAGCATTTGATGACTTTGGCGTGATAGTAATGAGCGATTTGATCCTGGAGTCACGTCCATGTCCACAAAATAGCCAGTGGTGGCCGATGAACCCACTGGAGAGCATAGAAATGGGCCATCGGAGTATGGACGAGCCGGACCGTATTTGGGGTAACATGAAAATGCCTCAAGCGTTTCCGCTCCTGAACTTCGGTGTCATCGAGCCGACACTGACTGGCAGCAACGCCGACGTCGGATACATCGACCAGCTTCCGGGAGTCTCTCCGCGGTCTTACTTCCCCGAAACCTGGCTCTGGGAGTTGGTGACCACTGGCAAAGACGGCAAGGCTGTGATAAAACGGACGCTGCCGGACACCATCACCAACTGGATGGCCCACACTATTTGCATATCGTCCAGCTACGGACTCGGCATTGCTCCAGTGACGAAGCTGACGGCATTCCAGCCTTTTTTTCTGGACTACAGTCTTCCTTACAGCGTAAAACGGGGCGAGTTGCTTCGAATGAAAGTCTCGCTGTTCAATTACATGCAGTACAGCTTGCCAGTTAAAATCCATTTGATCGAGGCACCGGGTTTTGAATTGCATTTACCAACTGCTTCCCCAGTTGGCGAGTACTGCGTAGCTCCCAGGAAGAGTATTGTCCACGAGTACGTGCTCATACCCCGGGTGATTGGTGAGATAAATATTACCGTCTCAGCGGCTGTTGATTTGTCAGCGAATCAAACTACCTGCGCATCAGAAGATAAAAAAATAAAAACAGACATTTTTACTCAGGACACGATAATAAAACCGATTCTAGTTCTACCAGAAGGTTTTCCCATTGAGACGACACAGTCTGCGTTTGTTTGTCCCAAAGACTTCAATGACGACTCGAGCATCACTTGGAATTTGAGCCTGCCAGTTAACCCAGACAACTTTATAGCTGATAGCGCGCGCGCATACGTGTCTCTGATAGGAGATTTGCTGGGACCGGCTCTGGAAAATTTGGACAATCTGGTGCGTCTGCCATTTGGCTGCGGCGAGCAGAATTTAATTTTATTCGTACCCAATATTCATGTCATTAATTATCTTGACGCGACGACAAATCGCGGAGTCGATGGACCAACGAACCCACAGCTCAGACAAAAAGCTATTCGTAACATGGAAAAAGGTTATCAGCGCGAGTTGAACTACCGGCATCCAGACGGCTCGTACTCGGCCTTTGGACCTCAGAGCTCTGAGAGCACTGAACTTGGTGGGTCCATGTGGCTAACTGCGTTCGTTGTTAAATCTTACGCCCAAGCGCGTCGGTACATTCACATTGATGACAGGGACCTCAAGCTATCAGTCAAGTGGATTTACCGAAAGCAGCTGGAGAACGGGTGCTTCCCAGTGATCGGTAGGATATTCCACAAAGATATGAAAGGAGGACTCCAGGATGATGACAGCAGCACTGACTACGCAGCGGCACTGACTGCCTACGTCCTGGTGGCACTTGTCGAGAGCGTTGGATCCACAGCCGGTAAAAATTCCCTCCCGCCTTCAGTTATCGACAACGCAGTCAATTGTCTGGAAAAAGTAATGACCAAAAACCTGAAAGAAGACGGCGACTTGTATACAGTCGCCGTAGGAACTTACGCGCTGGCTTTGCTGGAGCATCCGAGTGCCAACAAGAGCATGAGCCTGCTACTGAATCGCTCGACGAGACTCCACGACCTTTTGTGGTGGGAAGACAAAACCAAAACATCCTCTCGTGGTCTGAGCATCGAGATGACAGCTTACGCGGTACTGAGTCTCGTTAAATTAGCGGGTGAGTCGAACATGGCGCTTGCCCATCGCGCTATCAGATGGATGGCCAAGCAGAGGAACGCCGAGGGCGGGTTCACTTCAACCCAGGACACGGTAATTGGTCTCGAAGCTCTCGCTAAATATGCAACCGCAATGGCTGTCACCAACGCCACCACTGATCTGTCGATTCTCGTGACTGCTGGAGATGTCGACAGGATCATCCGCATGCACGATGAGAACCGACGGGTGCTTGTGCAAATACCTCTCCCGGTATTTCCTACTCTCGTAGAGGTATTCGTTGAAGGCGAGGGCTGCGTTCTGGTCCAGACGAACCTCAAGTACAACGTGGCCCAAGTAACCGGGTCTCAGGCATTCGACCTGTCAGTTACCAGCAAACCCGTCGGCTCCAGCAGCGACGAGTGTTCGATGCAAAAAATAAACGTCTGCGCGCGTTACAAAATGGCTGATGAAGAAAGCAACATGGCGCTGCTGGAAATAAAAATGATAAGCGGATACGTCGCCTATAAAACAACTCTACATGCTCTGCTTGAAGACTCCCCGGTGACTCGGGTCGAGCGATTCGACGAGGAGCCCGACGGCTCTATAAGTATTTACTTTGACAAGCTGACTGCTGAAACAACCTGCATATCTTTTCTCGTATGGCGCGAAAACATCGTCGAGAAAACAGAACCCGCGAATGTTAAACTGTACGATTATTACCGACAAGAATTAATGATCACCCAGAGTTACAATTTTATTTGCTGCACTTGCGACGCTGATACCGAGGACAATAGCCAGCTGGAGCCAATAATACCCTTGCCGTCGCGACCGGATTTGAAAGAGCTTCCGATTCCCGTGAACACAATAATAAAAAAATCAGAAAAAAGAACCGGGATGATGCCGACGAGCTTGGACACTCTGCAGGATATTGAAAGACACAGCAAAGTAATTGCCGACGGGCAGTTGCTGGTTGAGAACAAGCAGTACCACGACCAAGTGGACCCGAACTTGATGATCGTAAAGCAGAATGACATCACCGAGACCCCGGTACCCAGAGCGAGTGTCAGCACGACCGGGACGATGGGGACCGTCGCCTCGCTGACCTCAGCGGAGCTCGAAGAAAAAAAAAACGACATCGGAGGCAGCGGGGCTGGTGATCTAGAAGAATCAGAAGCATTAGAGTTTGAATCATCATACAGTAAACCTTTGTCATCATTTATTGTCATTGATCATGAATTAGATACACCAGACGGCATCGAAGGACCGCCTCCTGTTTATATTAAACCCTCATTTGACATAAATAACTACAGCGGTAATGAAACAGATTTCACCTCTAATTTAAATCTACGTGGCAGTGTTTTAAATAACAACATTATCATAAACCACAACAATAATTTATCCTCGCAGCTGACGTCAGCGGACGTTCACTTCAACGCCAGTGACAGCAAGTGCCCAATATGCGGTGACAAGTTGCCAGCAAACATCGACGACATCTACTGCAGCGCCGGCAGTGTAATAAAAGTGGCGATTCGTCGTCTCCGGAGAGCCAGACTCCTGCTGGACATGATCGACAACCAGCAGCCGAAGCGTCTTCGCGCTACGGTCAATTTGCTGCTGGACGACGCGCGCTGCAAGTGCCCGCCGATTGACAAACCAGGAAGCTTGGCCTTGATGATCTTCAGCCTGGCCAAGGACACCTCGCTCCTGACGATTGACGGCTCCGAGCACAAGGACTACGAGCTGGATGGACTGGTATCGATATACACGTTGCCGATTTCAAACCTCGGCGGCGCTTCATTTGAAATAATAAGAGCTCGTTCCTCTTGTCCAAGAGCTGTGACTGCGTGACCAACTTTATTTATTTAGATTTTTACTAATCAATTAATTATCCAATTAAATATTTTATATACTGTATCATTTTTATTATTATAATTAATTAATTAACTTTATTAATTATTATTATTATTATTAATTACTGATATCACGTAGGCTGTTGTTGAATTTGTATTTAATACTTAAAATTTTTACGACTACTTTTAGCGTAATCTATAATTTAAAATTTAAAATAAAAAATAAAACTATCAGCTATTACGCGTAATTAAAACAACAGCTTCCGTAAGTATGTTTATATAATTATTAATAATTAATTTGATAAAATTTTCTATTGATTAATTATGATAAATAAATAATAACTAAACTTACACATAATGATAAATTATAAAAATAAATATTATCAGATAAGAGCGCGGATTTAATCCAACGATCAATTGATAAATCGTAAACTTTTTTTTTAAATCGCGCTATTAATTATTGAATATTTATTATTATTATTATTATTATTATTATTATTATTATTATTATTATTATTATTATTATTATTAATATATTTGTGGAGCTGAACGGTCGTTAATTGTACCAGTGGTCTTTCGCAAAGACGTGCCACGTCTTATTTGATCCATCAAAGAGTCTCTCACTTGCAGAGGATCAATAATAGGAACTCTGTTTGCCATAATACGTCTGACACTCGCTGATCTGTTGGTACCTGGCAGAGTTCCGGTTGTACTTTTTAAGTGAGTTTGTACTTGAGGAATAACTTGCTGCTGCTGCTGGTTCTGATGCTGCTGACGAGTCTGCTGCTGTTTTTGCGCAGCGAGTTTAGCATTGAGGGTCTCCAGGAACCCGACACTGGTGCGCCGGGTCCCTGAACTCGGAGCCTGTAGCTCTGCAGACTTGATATGTTTGCGCATTAGCTTGGGACTGCAGTCGCCGGCAGTTGAGTTGATGGCGGCGCTGCTTAATTTAGAGCTCAAGACGCTTATCAAATTTTGCGTCGAGTTGAAAGTCGAGGTATTGGAGACTGTTATTGTCGTGGTATTAGACGAGCTGTGTCCGGACGAGGATGATTCAATGCTGGAAGTGGACACGCGTCTGGACGAGTTGGAATGTTCGGTGGGTAGACGCCCGGCACGTGTTGCTGTCGCAGCCTGGGTCTGTTGAGTCATTAATTTACGCATGAATGAAGGGCTCGCAGGCGTATGACGTAACTCAGTAAGTGTTCTCACAGTCTCCGATACGGATATTGATCTTTGGGGCGGAGGTGAAGGGCTCGCGCTCGGTGAATTTCCTTCAAGTAAAAATGCCGGTGGTGGTGGAAGATTTTCTGTTTCATCTGTCGCAATACTTTGGATTTCTATTCGTTCATTATCATTTGATCCAGTTGTTATTTCAATTAGATTACTGCTGCTGATACTGATACTGCAGTTTTTATTATCCTCTAGAGTACCGGTATTAATACTAGTCGATGATGTTATTATTGTCGATGTTCTCCGTGTAGGCGGAACTGGTTTATTTTGTTGGAATGATCCGCGGCGTGGCAATGTACAAGTCCCGCTTATATCTAAATTACTGCTATCAGTTTGCTGGATTTTATCATCTTTAGGTGATGGCATTATTGTAGATTCAGTCTATCAAGTAAATTATTATAATTATTTAATTAATCAACGGATAATTTAAATTACTGTGTTAATTTAATTACCTTGTCAATTAAATTTGGACTTGATGAAGCTGTTGCATTGCGTACAGTTGGAACCTGCATTTCCTGAGCACGATTTGCTGCTAAATTTGCTAGCTCATGCATATTTACGTACATTGGTTGAGCAACCAATTGATTTCCTAATAATTCTACCGGAAAATAATTAAATTAATATCATAAATAATAAAAAAAAATAAAATAAAACAGAATTATAAAAAAATACCTTTAGCTAAATGTGCTGGTAAAGGTAATTTTGGTTTACCAGGACGTTGATTACCATTACCGTCATTATTAACTCGTGAAGCTGACGTAGTGCGTTCAAGACTCGAGCATCTGTTGGGAATCGGCGGTCTCGGAGCATTGGCAGTTTTTCCAGTTGCTTTTGACTGTACGCGTGTCTGGGAACTCAATGTACCGGTTGTGGAAACGGGTGATGCAGGTTGACTGTGACAGCCAGTTGAGTCTGGTGCTTGGAATGTGTAAACACTCAGTGCTGGTCTTTGATGACCGCCTTTTTCGTAAGCCGATGAAATAGTATGAGGACGTTCGTTTGTTGATGTCTGTCCTTTTGTTTGCTGTCTATCGAAACCGCCGGCTGTTTCTTGTAAGTTGGGCCATGTGGCGTTCGAGAGCGGACGCTGCTGCTGATGCTGCTGATTTATATTTGTCGATGCATTGGGATTCTGGTTCATGTTACTCTGGGAAGACACACTCGATACCTATATCAAATATTTATAGACTTTAAATTAAATAAATAAATAATTTGAATGGAGTTGGGAGTTGGTGAGAGCAAGCGGCAGGCATAAAAAATAAAATCAAGCACATGGATATATTTAAATGCGACACTCTGATTACCTGTTCAGTTGGTTGTCTATTTAGTGTATCCTGAGAAGTGAAACCCGAGTCTCGTGAGCTGCCGGTTGACAAATGACGGCGCAGCATCAGTGTTTTAGATACATTACTACCGTACCCTCCTCCAGAATCGATAATCATTGGACGGCAGTTGTTGATAACTCCTAGAGGCTACAATAAACAACATCGACTACGACATTCATCATACAACTAAGTGTCGACTACCAGAAGTGCTTGGCAAGCAAACGAAATCAAGTACAATCTACCAAAGATATTTAAAATACTTAGATACAGGTGATAATTTTAATTTCAGTACCTGAGAGAATGATCTGTGCCAGGGATGTCCGCAAGCGGGGCTGGGATGATTTTTGCAGGAGCCGCTGCTTCCGCTGCTGGTCAACGAGCTGATAGAACACATTGAGCTCTTGCGAGACCCCAGAGACAACGAAGGACTCGAGGGCGGGGTAGTCGATGTCAAGTGGTGGTGCAGCGGCCACTGGGTCGAGTCGCCCCGTTCCTTCAAGTCTGTTATTATCTGCTCGCACTGAGCCGGCAAGTCGTACGGAGCGAGTGTGTGTCGCTCAAGCTGCTCAGAGACCTCTTGCAGATGTGTCAGCTCCATCAGCATCGCTATTTCCTCGTCCAGCACAGGCTTCAATAGTCGCGCCAGGTGACAAAAACGTCCGCGTTCCTCCAGAAGCGCAGCTCTTACCGCTTTGCGCTCGGTCTCTTCAAGACTGATACGTTTATCTGCGACAGATGGTTCCAGTAATCTACGATTTAGTTCCACATCATCACCGTCTAGTTTATTCCCTTGATAGGCTTCGCTGATGTTACCACCAACTCCCATAGTCCCAACACCGGGACCGTGATTCGCTATTACTTTCCGTGTTTTTTTTTTCAGTCTCAAAGTATCGACAGCTGATGTCCGTTGTTTTTTCAACTCCGCTTTAGCTTTTTTGTACTCTTTCGTGTGCTCTTTGTCCAGCACTATAAGAGCTTTTTTCCAGTCTTCTAATTTTTCTTGCAGCGGCATCACCAACCGGTCCATTATTGCGCTAATAAATTAATTATTTAATAATTAAATCGCCCAATTAAATTAACCCTCCAGTCACCTCAGATTTACTTCCATTAATTTCATACCTTAAATTTATTACTTAGTAATTTATTTTATTTAAATTTAATAATAATAAGCGTAAATAATTACAGCAATTAAATCCAATTATTGATAATTTAAAAGCTGTCCCAAGATCAATTTATTTTAATTAAATAATTTAACACAAAATGTCATTCAGTTTAAATGTGAAGAATTTAAATAAATAAACTGATGATTTAAAAAAAAATATTGATACCAGGTGACGGCTGAAGGGTCAACAAATAATTTAAAAAATTACCAAGTAAATGACTTCATTCTCGTCTCAACGGCTTTGTGTCTCAAGCATATTCTCGTCAATGCTGTACCTATTTCTTTAGTCGCTCCTGAATAAAAAAAAAAATAAATAAGTTATTATTGCTCGGGTATTATCATACATCAGCGCATCGCGCCAACGGCGTGATCAATAAAATCACGACTTGTTGATTTACATTGGAGCACTTTAAGAAAAATTTTAATCACTGGCAATTGAACCGTTTGACTTGACATAAAAAAACTCGGGATATATTTATTGTCGATGTATTTAAAATATATAAAAAGTAAAAGATTTATTAAATGTATCAGCTAAAGTCTATTTGAAACTTAAGATTTCATTTTATAACTTAATTCTGATTAAGATTTTTTTTTTAATATTTCTAGTCTCCCACCCCACACTTTTTTAAAAATTTTCAATGACTCAACTGTCAAAATTTTATTGATTAATTAAAAAAAAAATTACAGTTGATGTCAATTGGGAGTTTAACGAAAGGAAAATAAATTTGAGTAAAATCATCTGAATTTTATTATAATTTGAATTTTCAAATTTTTTAAACTAAAATTTACTCAACAAATTTCGTTTAACTCCTAATTGATGACAAGTGTAAATAATTTTTTTAAAATCTATATCTCGACATTTTCATTTTTTCAATTAAGGTTTTAATTTTTTTAAAAATTAATTAATAAAATTTTCATACGCTTATGACGAGTCATTGCATATTTTCAAAAAGTGGGAGGGGGGAAGGTCTATCCCCTTAAAAATTAAACGAAATTTGATAAATAAATTTTAGACTTCTAATTGATGACAACTAAGTAATTTTTTTAAAATCTATATCTCAACAAAATTGCCCTTTTTTCAATTAATGATTTCATTTTTTTAAATTATCAACTCATTAAAATTTCAATGCCGTCATACTCAAAAAATATGGAACATTTTTAAAAAGTGGGGGGGGGGGCTCCCCGAATGGCCTTAATTAGAGTAATTAATAATTAGTACATTGATTACTTTCTTTTATCTATCGTTAATAATTACAATAATATAGATAACATATTTTTAAAAATGATACTGGTTAATGATACTGAAATTAGCCGACGTCTGACAGTTTTTGAATTTTTTTAAAAACTATTAACTATAAAAAAAAATTATTTTGAAAAATTGCACTTATAGTTTATTAAATTGCCTACATGTGCATATTTTTTTTTTTTTTTTTTTTTTTTTTTTTTTTTTTTTGTAATTTATTTGCTTAAAAAAAAATCCAAAAATTTGTAATCGTCTGCTAACTTCAGGATCGTTACTGGTTAGCCGACCTCCAATAATTTTTAGATTTTTTTTTTTAAATGATAAATTATCAAAAAAAATATTTAAAAAAATTGCACCTACAGTTTATTAAATTTTCTACATGTGCATATTTTTCTTTTTTTTCTTTTTTAATTAAATTGTTGAAAAAAAACATTCGAAAATTTCTAACTGTGCTAGTTTCATAATAATTTTTAAAATTAAAGTCACGGTATATTTCGTAGCTCCGCTATTGGCTGCCGGTCTTAAGAAAATAAACAAATAATTAAAAATAAAATACCCCTGGCACTGGTAGCAGCATCGGCTATTTTTTGAAAGGCTTCAAGATAAGCCGATACCGCGAGTATCGCTGCCTTGAGACAAGTGTGCAGTTTGGTTGCCTTGGATATGAGATCGTCCCAGAGCGGCGCCCCATTCTAAAAATTCAAAAATATCATAAACGTTAACACCAATAAATAACAAATCATAAATTATCAGTAATACATGTAATCGGTTACATATTCGCAACCACCCACCGACCTTCATGTCCGTGATAATCTGGTGAAAAAGTCCACCCAGAGCGCTGCAATCTCGATCACTAGCATTGACATCCATGACGCCGTTTTATTATTTTTTAACAAAACTCTCCACACCAATAAACTTATTTTCACCCCCAGTTTCTCTTGTCCGTTTAAATAATCAGCCAATCACTTATTAATTACTCGCATATAATTATTTTTCAGCCCGCCACCAATTAAAATTTATTTATTTTAATTATTTGACTTAATCATTTTAAATAAATAAATAAATAATTATTATTGCTAGTAATTATTTAAATAAAAATAAATAATGAGTTATTTAAATGAAACAATTGACGGGTAATTCAAAAAAGAACAACCCTCTGACAGTCACCATTTAACGGCATCGACCCACTCTTGCTTTATATTCGAACACGGCGCAATTAAACGGTCCTTGTCCTGACCCAATAGCTATATATATATTCCAAATATATAGAGTATATATAATATATATGTATGTATATATAACAACCAGATGTATAAAAATTTAAATATTTAAAAAGACAAAGCCACTGGTAATCTCAATCATCTCAACACTTGAATGTATAAATCGCGCGACTGACGGCGACGTACTCAAGAGCTTTCAGCTAGAGGCTACAGCAGTGCTGCCAGAACGTGCGATATTTTTACCCCTTCCAGAGGGCCGTGCGCGCGATGCACACACGCAATTATGTCTATCGGTGTGTCGGGAAACCGAAAGAAGCCGAGAGAAACCGAGCGCTGTAAACAAGCGGAGGAGAAATGTTGCTCCCACCATGCGTCCTTTCGTACCCGCTTAGAGTTGCGTGTTCAAATCCGCACTCGAATTTGATTTTTTTTTTTTTTAATTATTTTTTAACGTAATAAATTTTTAAATATTTATTTGTTCAAATTTTTTAATTAATTGATAATTGAAAATTTTTTGAACAAATTTAAATGGCTGTAAAATAGATAAATAAATATCAAAACATAATCCTCTCATTGTACTTTTATTTAATAATACATTTTAGATTATTAATTGTAATTTTAATAAATAATTATTATTAAAACACATTTATTATTAATATTAGTTATTAGTTTTAAATGTTACTTAGAGTTTCAAATACAATTTTTATCAAAGCTGTTGCATTCAATCGTTGTTCTGATTCTGTCGACGTGCGACAATGTTTTTGTTTCAGGAGCTTCAAGTCGTGTGTTCACAACCGCGACTGAGTCGAATTTTTTTTTTTTTAAACTACTTAATAATTAATTATTTTCTAATTATCTTTAACTAATTTTTACAAAAAAAGCTTATCAATATTATTTAAATAAATAACGAAACGCAATTTTTACACATTATTTATCGTTTTTTATCATTTGTATACTACTATCCGTAGTTCTAATGGTTAATTTATTATTAATAATAATTTAATTATATATAATAATATAATTATATATTATTTATAATAAATATTAGACTTAATTCTTACTTGAAGTCTAAAATACGACTTTTATATTACCTCACGTCTTATAATTCTAAGTCGGATCAATGGACGCGTGCTATCATTTTGGCATCTCGTTCGCAGAGTCGCGTGTTCGATTCCGCGACCAAAAATCAGTTTTTTTTTTTAATTCGATAATTTTTATGACACAGGTTTCCACATCACCCATGAGGTACTGTGTATCATGATGCGTTCCCATTTTTTTTTATGGTGGGTCCCCCAGAGGCCTATCAATCATAATATAAACCCGAAAACTCAAAGAACGTTAACAATTTTTTAAATGATAATAAAATTAATATTAAATTGCAAAGCTTAAAGCTGTTGCATTCTTATTAAATAAATAAAATAATTAAAGCTTCAAACAGCAGACTAGAATCAGGTGGAAGCAGAGCTGAAGGCTCTAACTTCGTCTTAAAATGAATAAATTAATTAATTAAACCTCAGAAAACC